>OY743096.1:4230000-4949000 GCA_963555665.1 Dircenna loreta | reverse complement strand
GATTATACAATCATTTTCTTAGACTTCTTTAATCGCCTTCTAGAATCATCTAGAATCATCTTCTAGAGTCATCATTGCTCTAGTTGCTCGCATCTTCAATTCTTCAATAAATACATTTCCCTCTATCTAGATATATGATCAGACTGTTTCATTAATTTCATAAAATAATCTGAAATCTCCTTTAGATTATCAGCCTATACCAATTTTCCTGGTTTGTCTAGATCCATGAGCATATTTTCCAACAATAAAGCCGTTTCTTCTTAAGACATTTTTTTTATTCCCTTACAAAACGGTTTCCATCACAGTAATAAATAGAATAATTAAAAAAAAAACAAAAAAAAAACGATAAGTGGCAACACTACGGTGCAACAGTTAACATGAACTCCGCATAAAAATATTGAATAAAAACCTGTAAAAGTGACTTTTGAATCACGAAAACTAAAAAAGAAAAGTATTTAAGTACTCAGTGAAGCAGTGATAAATCAAAAACACAAAAACATAGACAAAGAAAGAGTTTACAAATTAATAAAATTAATTTAAATCACGGAAGATCCATTATTTCGTGTAGGAAGATCGAAAGGACAAAAATGACATGATCATGAAATGTCGTAATACTTTCTGAGGATGTACAATAAATATTACTTTTATTCAAAATTGTATTTGAGAAATATTTTATAGCCCTTTCTTAACTTTTTTTTTTTCTTAATTTAATGATATACTACCACAGCATTCTTGAAGCACTAATTATACTGATATTATAAGTTTCGATTGACAAAAACGTTACTCATTTTAAGCTGAGCTATAAAGGGTTTAAAAAATCAACTTGAACTTGAATGTTACATTAATTCAATACATACTGGTTTATACTAAAATGATACGTATAATAAAAAAATATATATCTACAAGATTTTTATAAAACATTGATAATTTAAGATATTCAAATAATTTAGAATAATATACAACGTAAATTTACTATTCGGAAAAACATACATCAAATAAAAAAAGTATGATTTATTTTAAAATTCATTACCTTTTTACGTAATCGAACATACAAATAAAACCAGAATTTACGTGTGAAATTAATACGAATTAGAATATGTCTGCAGCCGTATGATAATGGAAAATTAATTTCTACTGTTACCTAGCCAGTACATGTATTGAATACATTGGAACTATTTCAGCAGAAATCTGAAATAGATTGCAAGTTATTAGGCCATATTACCAAGTACATTCATTTGAAACCCACACATATATACATTCACTGTAAATATTTACAGGAATTATTTAATTTATTAATTCAGCGATGTAGGTATAATCTTGAAATAATAATAAAATAAACAACACAACAATGACTCTTAACAGGAAATGTATGTATCTTAAGCAGAAATACAAATTCCGCCTAAAATATACAAATTGCGACAGTTTTCTAAGATATTCCGTGACGAAGATGATAGATCCTGTACTATTTTGAATGTCATTCACGGAATATAACCGAAAACATATCTTTGTATACATATAATATATTTTATTGAAGCATGTTTATAAAAAATAATATTATTTTCGTTTTAAAAAATCATTATCATACAAAATTCATAAATGTATTGTAGTATACGGTAACAGATAGATTAAATTCAAGCTGGACTTACTTGAACTAAATATTTACGACTGAAATCTTGGGATAATCATCTATAACATTACTATAACCCTTAAATGGTTTTTCATAATGTTTTTTGTATCTTTTTTCCTAGTTTTCTCAGCGTATATTACAAATTTGTCTTGAACAAGACTTTTTATACAATTATTTAAATAAAAATTATTTAATTAAACTAATTGGGATATTTAAATGTTACGAATGAAAATTATTGATAATGTAACTTTAAATGCGTCTTGCGTTCCTTTAACGAATTTTTTTCTGATTGTTGAACGTTTCTTTTACTTTAGAGCAATGCTCAAAGCGTCCTGTATTTGCTTATGAAAGCGATTTATACAAATGACTTTAAAAACTTGTTAAGTTCAAATTCTAATTACTAAAAGTAATTTCATTATTTTTCAACAATTTAATTAAAAATACACGGCCTCAACATTTATACAAATGCCGGATAGGTGGAGCCGCCGCAGAAAGATGAGCATTCATCACGCGTCGCGCAAACTTAATCCCTTATCAAATCCAGATTACTCAAACTTAAAAGCCAACGCGATCTCAACGACGCCGCAAATATATCTACACCGTAGTAACACGACTCTTGGGTTTCATGTTGCTTTGTGCTCGTTCTATTTGATAAAACGATGACTTGTGTGTGTGTGTGTGTGTGTGTGTGTGTGTGTGTGTGTGTGAGTGTGTGTGAGTGTGTGTATGTGTGTGTGTGTGTGTGTGTGTGTGTGTGAGGACGATAGTGAAGAAAATATTCATTATACGTGGTGAATAATTATGAGTAACTAATGATTCATAAATAAATATACATATTATAATATAAGCAGTGACGTCGGCAGATCTAATTTCGTTTTATTTACCACTTATTTTATTCAGTGCAAAACTTAGATTGCAATTACATTCCTTGTCGTAATTCTAAAAACCCATAACTTTACGACCCTTGATTTCGATCAAGATGAGAGCTTCAGCTCACACTATGTTAACAATAAGGATTTACATTTGATTAGCCCTTATGTGTTAAAAATGTAATACGATCTAAGGAGTCCTTTCTTTTCCGGTTAACACATTTCAAAATAGTGGATTGATTATACATTTGTGAAGTATATTGGTTGATGCATTTATAGTAAAAACTCTTTTTGTGATTTTACTGTTAAATAACACACAAATAACAATTGCCATTAGCTTCAAATTGAATCCATATTAATAATATTCAATCACTATTTGATTCTTACAATTAAAACTAACCAACTTTTTAGTAAGCTACTACTTTTTATTTATTTATTTTATATAAACGAGTAAACTCTTTGTCATTGTTACTAGTTATTGGGAAAATTTAATCCTGCCCCTGTGTTCTTTATCAATTGATTTCATCGATCTTTTTCCGTAAGTTAAATAATAATACATCTTTTAATTATGTACTAAATGTAATTATGTAACGACGACTGTACGATAACGACTGAGAGTTACTTGGTCGTTATCGTATTGATGGTGTTTGGTTCGATGCCATTAAAATATTTGCGATAAGACCTTTAGTTTTGAAGGTCAATATTAATAATGGCTTATAAGTATTATATGTATTTAAACATTGTTAAAATTATCTAAAATGAAAAATCTGTCCATATTAGGACAGCTGGATTGAAGTAAATATGGTGAATGCGTTAAAGATGACTCGTTAAAAAAAGAAACTGTAAATAATCAGCCGTCTGCAGGTAACAAACGACATTGTTCATTTTAATTTAATTCAGTATTAATCACCCGAAATTGGTAGGATATATTACCTAAAAGGGTCTAGCAATTTAATTAATCCGACTGCTCATAAACTACCACGCCGAATCGTACATGTAATATGATAATTCAGTCGTAGTACCATCCTATTATAGAAAATGTAAGTTTGTATTTTAGAAACATAAAAATTATTATTACTTTATTATATTTTTGCCGCTATTTCTTGCTTTATACGCAAGTTAATATTTTTTATTTTATTGTGAATAATTTGGAAGTGAAAAATATAGTTTCCCATTAGTATATTATATATATATGTATATATATTGGCATTAGCTATCGACTATTTATTCATATTTTATTAATATTATTATGAGAAAGAAAAATATTAAAAAATCACTAAAAACATAATATTGTTTTTAACAAGCTTATATTTTCTTTAAATTATATAATAAAGAATGATAACACAATTCTCTAAATTTAAGGTAAAATTAAATCCGTGACACGGTAGCTCAATAGGCAGAAAGTCGAAATGGTATCCCAGGGGTTCAAATCCTGCCCGTGTTGATGAATTTTTATTTCTTTATTTATTAAAAAAATTACCATAACATGTCTAAACATGTTATGGTAATTTCGTTATTACTTATTATTATTCATTTTTGGCAATCTAATTCAGAAATGATTCGTCATATCTGCAAAAATATATTATATCTGTTATAACTATGGACTGAAATAAAATTTTCCCGTTATTATCCACGAACCAGCCTATGGATGTTTAAAAATATACAGGATACATAGATAGAAAGGGGTCTCCTTTTCAATTGTTAGACATTTTTCATGAATTGGTATTCGGAATGAGTGACAAACAAGCGTCTTTGTGAAGTCAAATATATAAAAAACTAATATAGGAAAATGTCGCGTATCTCTTTATTAATATACGATGACAGTCAGACCCGTCACTCAAACGTTTGTACTTTATTATGTTATTTCTATGACCCCGTTGTTTGTTACTTCACATAACGTAATATTTACAATAATTTGTTCATTTAAAAAATTAATTTCTCGATTTCTTCAGAGAGTTCTTTCTCTTTTATTTTGTAGCTTGCTCATTTAAATATGATGAAATAATTTTAATTACGCTGTTAAAACTGCAATAAGAGAATTATAAAAAAGATTATGAAAACAAAAATAGAAACACAAAAGAATAGGTACTCGAAATTAACCTTTATGGGTTTGAGTGTACGCATATATAATAAGGTTCCACAAGATATCTTAGACCTTCCTTTTCTTGCTTTTAAATGTAAAATTAAAAGTATTCTGTTAAAAAAAGCTTATTATAGCATACAGGAGTTTTTGGTTGATCGTATTTCGGTCCACTAAAAGGTTAGGTTGTGGAGCTTTGCTTGTTGACTCATTTGCGGGACACTCTAATGTATATATCAAACATTGTTAAATTGTTTTTTTAAAAAAAAAGAGCAACTGTTGAGTTTCTGGCCAGCTCTTCTCAGCAGAGCCGCATTCCAAGCTGGTGGTAGCTTCCTCACGGACTGACATACTGTCATTTTTTTTTTAATGTAATGTAATGTAATGACGATTCAAAAGTGCATGTAAATGCCTACTTGAATAAAGATAATTTTAGATTTTGATTTTGATTTTAATATTTTTATAAAAATTTTGACATACTAAAAAGCCCTTGTTGTTGGGTTGGTAATGGATAAAAAATACACACCTACATGAATACACTTACGACATATTTAGACGTAATATCTCCCATACTACAACATATATACAATTATAAAAATTATACAAACATATAATGACGTTGAACGTGAACAATTTTATCAGGGAGAGGCAGGCGGGGTATATAAATATAAATTTATCAATTGGATCCACATTTATAAGATATTCCATTTATTTATTGTATATAGAATATATAAGCCCAGGCTGTATATTTAGAGAATGAGAAACAGCTCGTCTGTAACCGATCCCATTCAAGCTTCAATTAAGCTTAAGCGACCTGTATCGGTGATAGCTTACCATGAATAAATAATTTCCTGTTACCTTATTTCCCGCTGTCCTATATTTAAAATGTTTGTCTATTATTATTTTTACCATTGAGTGTAAATATTTAAATGAATGCAATATTTATAATAACCAGACTATTAATAAGTTACTTTCGTAAATTCGTTACTAATTATGTATAAAAAAACTGTTATATTAAATTATAAGGAATTTTGTATAAAACTTAACCAATATAATTTTCCAGATGAAATCCGAAAGCGCAAATCAAGCGCTTTTATATAATATACTAAACAATTACCTTCTTTACTTATAATACTGTTAATATTTAAATGACTATCATAAGTTCCATTACATTTTATTTTGTCATTATCATTGTAACTTATAAAATAATTTGAATTTAATAAAACAAACACAGGCCAAGAGAGGACTATTAAAAGATTCTGTATTTAAATATGACAGACAAGAAAAGATTCAGTATTTAAATATGACAGACAAGAAAAGATTCAGTATTAAAATATGATAGACAAGAAAAGATTCAGTATTTAAATATGACAGACAAGAAAAGATTCAGTATTTAAATATGACAGACAAGAAAAGATTCAGTATTTAAATATGACAGACAAGAAAAGATTCAGTATTAAAATATGATAGACAAGAAAAGATTTAGTATTTAAATATGACAGACAAGAAAAGATTCAGTTTTAAAATATGACAGACAAGAAAAGATTTAGTATTTAAATATGACAGACAAGAAAAGATTCAGTATTAAAATATGACAGACAAGAAAAGTTTCAGTATTTAGATATGACAGACAAGAAAAGATTCAGTATTTAAATATGACAGACAAGAAAAGTTTCAGTATTAAAATATGACAGACAAGAAAAGTTTCAGTATTTAGATATGACAGACAAGAAAAGATTCAGTATTTAAATATAAATAAAGCTAACCATTGTTTTTGACAACTTGACAACTTTGTAACAGATCTAAAATGTAATAATTGTAACAATATATATATTATTTCATTTCGTAATAAAAATGGTTTAACATTTTTTAATTTTCTTTGTTTATTAGTCCAATGTTAGACATATGGTATCTTAAATAAATATGATACAAAAATATGGCTGAAGTAGTGGGTCTACATTGGAGATTGTTAGTAATATATATTTAATTTAATAACAATATATTAGAAAAGACAAATATTTTTACATTATAAGATGAGCTTACAAAAAATTTACACAAAAAAGGCGATTGGTTCTGCTCTCAGCATCATTTGACCACTTATAATTTAATATTATTACTTTTTGTTAAAATTTTATCTCGATAATATAATATCGGTATTAAATATTTAGCGGTTTACTTTTCAGTTATATCCGTATTTTATAGTTTTATTATTCTGGTTGGTGTTTGTAAAATTAACATTAAATATGAAAGGTTAAAATATATCCTTTCATTGAAATAATGATGATAATAATAATAATTAATGACCCCTGTCCCTTGACCGATGATATGATCGATCATATCATTGTTCAAAGGACAAATAAAATGTCTTACTATTATAAATAATGATCGATTTTCTAATTTAAACAAATTCATTTCAATTCGAACAAACATAAGTTAAATAATTCAATTAACTAATTACGTTACTTCAATTTCACTTATATTTAATATTGTTTTTCAGAATTGACTCAGTATATTTTTAAAATATGCTGAAATAATAATAATAAAAATGATTAATACATTTACTTTAAATGTACTTGAAATTCTGAAATCATTTTCAGTCCATAAAATTACGAATCTCCTGTTTGACTGATCTATTTCCATACAATAAATATCAAATCACCGTGATGCATGCACAGAGAAACAGGCTGATATTCAAATAGAAAGTAACTTTGAAACATTTTTTTTGCTTTAATACAGTCATATAATGTTTAAAAATGTATGTTACATGAAGTTAAGATGCAAACATTCATTAAAATATTAGTTTACCAATTTTCCTGATACATTAGTCTCTGAGAGCCGTAATATTTTTAAGTGTAAAAGATGAAGTATTATTTACCGGTATACCTCATATATGTATATATTTATTTATTTACATTGAGACAATTTACTTGTAAAAGTATTAAGGGTCACATAAGTAGCTCTTAAGGTCCATATATGTCCGGTTACATCGTGTAAGTGACTCGTAACATTTTACGAGCTCATCACGAGTGTAATGGCTCTAGTCGGTGTCACACTATATCTGTAAAGAGAACGAAGTTGCGCTCTCACACAAAGTTTTTTTTTTCTTACTTAGAAAAAGTTCTTTTTATGTTCTTATACATATAACATTACGACGCCAACGACTTAAGACGCTAACATTTGCATTTCCATTATAAGTTTTATTTTAAAATTCTTTTATCAAGCTCTTTGCACATTTTTAAACATTTGGTCACTCAAAAAGAACAGTTATTATCTTATTACAGATAGCCAATATATTAAAAAAAAAATGTTTTATTTAAAATTAATAGCTTAACATAATTTTAAAAGTAAGATTGGCAAATGGTAAGAAAAAGCTTAAATTTATAAAATATGTAATTTTTTATGTTACAAGGCTTTTCCATCTTTCTCATCAGGATTTTTTTAAATATTGTATTGATTCTTTGCAGTTAGGGTGTATTAGTCTAGATCTTTCGTTTAACTTTAAGTTTATTCAAAAAATATATTAACAAAGATACTTAACACGAACTATTAATTATATAGGAGCAAATATGAAAAGTAATACAAAAAAAATATATTGAATTTTTTATTAGTTTTCACACCAACTTCTCTGTTATTAAAATATCGAAAATTATTAATCTCTTACACTTTTTGTGTAGTGTAAATATATGTATATACAGAAACGTGTTTTAGAATATATAATGTATATACAGGGTGAATCTTCATTATGTGCACATATTAAATTGAGGGAAACTGTGCTTAGTTTTATCGACAAAAAAAATAGAAAAAAAAAATACTTCCTACTTTTTTTTTAATAATAGCTAATGACATCCCTCCGCAAGTAAACGTCACGTCAAGACCTGTCACGATGAATTAAACTTCATAATGATTGAAAGCAATTGTGTGTTTCCGATGACGGTACTGTTTGTTTGTTGATTGCTGTCTGATATGTTTTAATAAATTTCATATCATATTACTGCAATAGAAGCAAGGTAATTGAACCAATTCACGCCATGAATCGAACACGCCGCGTTGTCTGTAGCTAGTATAAATGTATTTTCCATTTTAATATGATTGTAGACATGTCATAATATAATAATATTTTCATATGTTTTATATTAGGTAGTTATTATTGTTTTCATTCAATGTTTTTTTTTTGGTTAGTTATTGTTTTTAAATATGATGATATATTTTTAAGAAATTTAATAATCTTAAGCTTACAGTGATGGATTCCTAACAAATAATAAAAATATATTTTGTTAATATTTCATTGTATTATTTTTATTAAATAAATTCTCATCATGATTTCATAGAATAATGTTCAACTTATCTCCTTCAGCCAGGCATTTCAAAACTATATTAAAGTGAACGCAGACAAAGACTTCTGAACTTTGAACTTTAGCAACGGCTTATTAGGTACTTAATATTTAGTTCTTAAATGCAATTTGGAACTTCTACATTACAAATGTTGGTATAATGACTGGTCATTCAAGTCACAAATTCAAGCATGCCACTATGATAATTTGATCATTCTATTCTAAATATATATTTTATTAAGCTTTCAGTCACGGCTCTATCAAGGAACAAAACAATTAGTGTCAATAAGTAACTCGGTCAAAGAACCACAATATGTTCCTCTGTCGAAAAACCTAACCAATGTTTCTACCAGAGGCGTAATAAACGCCGTCTCAAGTTCAGATTCATCATTAATGAATTCATCGTTCTCCTGGTCTAACAATGGCCGCTGTAAATTATTCGAAGCTGAGATATTATGAGAATTTGAATTACTTTCATTGTCTCTACAAAGACTAATACAAATTTTCATAAGCACTTTTGAATAGTATTGGATAGTCCTGAAATTATTAAACATTATAAGATTATTTTTTTTTGCATAAAAAGCATCCTGATTCTGGGCCACGCCCAACTAAGCGTGTGTAATTCGTATTGTATAAAAAAGTCACACAATTTAAGCTATATAAAATATGACAAATGAATACACAAATACATTATACACAAATTTATAATATTTCATATTTATATTTCTTCCTTAGTCAATTATTCATGTATATAAATCAAGTGATGTTTGAAAATGGAGACTTGAGCGCGTGTTACATTTTTCCACGGCAGTCACCACTGCGTTGCTCATATCTCAAATATTAGTATTTTAATATATTTTTTTCTGTAATACATCAGTATTAAATGCAACTCAAACTTTGTATTATGAGAGAATGTATTGCTAAAGTTTCAGATTTGAAAAAAAATACGTTCTGGACGTTTAATAATCTGGATTTGATAAGGCGTTAGTTAACCAAATCTGTAAACACTTTATAGTGAACATTTCTAAGGTAAAAGTTATAACAATAGTTTAAAAGCAGAGGTTCACAAGTCGTGTATTCTAAAAGACGGTAAGTCTGATGGATATATTAGGGAACTAAATAGTTTAACTCAAAGTGCTATGAAGTTTGTCAGTGCTCAAACTGGTTTTCATTTGCTTTCAAGACTAGTTAAGACATATTAATATCCGTGCAATGTGTTGTAATTTATACAATATTTACGTTGAAATATGTAATAAATAAGTCCAACATGCTATTAAAATATTAATTCGTCATCTGTTACTGCTACATCAAAAAAGATAAATATTCTTATTTTTGTTTATTTGGCTCGGTTGCCGAAAATAGGAATAACTGGCAGACCTCATGTTACAAACCCTGATAGTCTGAAAAATAACAGTGCAAAATTCTTAAAGCAGTAATATTTTTCTTAACTACTTATTAAATTAAAATATAGCATTAATAATTATCACTTTACTAAATCTTTTATGAATATATTTAATCACTTCTATTACTTTTATAGTCATTAATATTTAACTGGAAAGACAACTTATTAAAGATATAAGAACAATGGAACATATTTAAAATTATTTGTACAAGCTTACGTAACAGTATTAAATAATAACAAAACCGTCAAAATAATGAATACAAAGGAAATAACAAATTAAACGAAATATCTACAGTAGTTTTAGGGATGCCGTGACCAAAATAAACCGAAATAAAAGTCACCTTTAGCCGTCGATTTCAATCATTTATTTTGTAAAAGATAAATAAATTGTCCGTCCATTTTCGCTATACTGTCCCAGTAACAGCTGTTGCGTAGTTTTGTATAGGCTTTATTTGTTCATATTTTTTTTAAATAAACGAGAATTGATGTAAATAATAATAAGCAAATAAAGATGACGCATTGATATCTGTAGCTTTTTTTTCTAAAATTAAAATAACAAATTTGATTTTGATTTTGAATAGAGTTTATGTAAATTTCCGTCAGATGGTCTTTGCTCTTAATATTACCATAACTACTGCAAATATTACAATAGTCAATTTAACGATTTATATTATAATATATATGGAAATATTTGTAATATAATTAATATTATATAGACCTCACTATTGAGTAATATTGTTTATATTGTATTGTTTACATATCGAGGCTATATGTTTCAACAATAATAGTATTCGTTCGTATAGGTAAGCTTAAAGTATTGTAGAGAACGAATATAGTTAAATAAAAATAGTATACTGTTGGAACGCAAACTCTCTTACTCTCCCTTACTCTTAGGTGTTCTGTCCACTAAGAATACTTATCTGTAATTAAGAGTTAGTTATGAAACGATTTCTTCGATCGATCTTCGATGCTTATAATAGAGATTACGCGCAACAACAATTCAGCTTACAATGGAGAATACACTCAACAACAATTCAGCTTATAATAAAAATACGCGCAACAACAATTCAACTTATAATAGAGAATACGAGCAAAAACAATTCGGCTTATAATAGAGAATACACTCAACAATAATTCAGCTTATAATAGAGAACATGCGCAACAACAATTCAGCTTATAATAAAGAATAAGCGCAACAACGATTCATCTTATAATAGAGAATACGCGCAACAACAATTCAGCTTATAATAGAGAATACGCGCAACAACAAATCAGCTTATAATAGAGAATACGCGGAACAACAATTCAGCTTATAATAAAGAATAAGCGCAACAACGATTCAGCTTATAATAGATAATACGAGCAAAAAGAATTCGGCTTCTAATAGAGAAAACACTCAACAACAATTCAGCTTATAATAGAGAATACGCGCAAAAACAATTCAGCTTATAATAGAGAAAACGCGTGCTGTTAATAAACATTAATAATAATACTAGTTATGCATATGGGTTTGCCTTGTTTTAGTGATAATATAAATATATACGTTGGAGTCGGATATCAGAATAATTTTACAGCCTTTAAAATTCCTATCAAAATAAATTTAGGCTTTGAAAATTCAATTAATTTTATATCATATTTTTAATCTCATTATTTTATGATTTCCCTAATATCACCGTAAGACTTAGATTATGAAAAAGAAAAATGGGTGTCATATTTATAATAAAAACAAAAATAAACAAACAGATTATAAAACATTGAAAATGACAATAAATGGTAATATTAATATACCCAAAACACTCCGTGTTGTAAAGTTTACCCAAGTTCCCTGGGCTAGAGGCTAGAGTCTAAGAAAATAACTATCAGGATTTTGATGGAAAAATTAAATAAAATATTTGAAGCTGATTTGGAGGCTTATTAATACTCAAATTAATATACTATTACAATGTGGTGGGCATATTCCGGTGCAATTTGCTGACATGTTGTAACCGGAAGGACGCCGTTAGATTATCTAAGGACTAAGGGCTTACATACTTTGATGCGTTAATTCATAACAGTTTTTTTTAACTTAAATAGTTGGAATTTACTCAGAAAATTGTTTCATAATTATTATTTAATCCAATAAACATTATCCATACACACTTTGAAAGCTCATATGGGAATACAAACAATTTCAATACCGACCACATTCTAAGCGTACACTACAAGTATACTCGGATTCAATTACGCTCTGGTAATGATATTTAAGTGGCTATACTACGTGAAATGTATTGCAGTTACGAAATGCTAACAGGAGTGATAAAATTTGAATTTAAAATCAGATCTCCGCTTCAAGGGTGTTTTTGTGTCGCCCCAAAATTACGCAAGATGTGTTCGGATGCCAGAAACAATTTGAATGCACAAATCATCTGAAGTGTTTAATTCTGGAACCTAATGTGCTTTGTATATTTAAAATAATATAACTAAGAGAAGTGATCAATTATTAACATTTTACTTGTATTAAACTATTTTAACTTTTTTAGAATCATAACTCTTAGTTAATAATCATTATTAATTATGGTGCTTATTTAAAACATTATAAAAGTATTTTTCACCATAATCTTGCAGACAGCGTATATTAGAACAGGTTTATATTTCTTTCAATACCAAAATGTTATACTAATAAATTAATTAACCAAAAAAACCTTTGTCATATTCAAATTACACTGCATCCTGAAAAAAAAACAAAAAAAAAAGTTAAATACATACATATAGATATATATATATACATACAAATATAGAAGACTATTCATTTTTAGTAAATATTCTGTTTAATTCTGTAGACAATACATACATTCTATAAATGTACTTAAAAGTAATAATTTATCAACCAGATCTTGTTTTCTACTTCAGTTTCTTATATCAAAGAAATTATGCTAAATGTAGATATATCTTGACTGTGGTAACAGAAAATCCACAAAAGGCAATATTGGCAGAGTTTATTGGAAGTCAATTTTTAAATCATTTGCATACATGACTGGTAAAAAAAATATTTTCAGTAATAGTATTAATAAATATGGTAAAAAGATGAAGACACAATTTCCTAAAAGATCAGGGATCCTTCTTTACACCAAGATGAAAAGTAATTGTTTATGAAAATTCGCTTTCAGCGTTTATGCAGCAGTATGAAACCATTCCATTGCCGATGCAGATACATTAAGAGAACCTAACAAACCCAACAGTATATCAACGCACAAGTTATTGACTAAGTTGCTAAAGTTAAACTAGATCAATACTGTTAGTTGTTTACTTTCCATTTTCACTCGAATATCATTGGTAACTTTAGTTTATGTAGATCTGTGACGTACTGTGGCCAGTATGAAATCAGACTGAAATGAATACAGGAGTTTTTTTTATTTAGAAATATTTTTTTTCTGCAATACCCAAAAAATATAATTGATTAAAATTCATAACATCAACGAAGAAAACTAAGGAATATTGATAATATTATTTTGAAAATAAGTTCAATTCGTAAACTATATTTTAATCCACAATTTTGTTTTTAAAAGAAAAGTTAAAAAGTTGGCAGAAATCAATAAATTTATTTTTATAATTAATGTCAACCGTGGGTTATAAACTCTCAGGTATGTTAATCATCTTAAAAAGTCAAAAAACTTGCCAAATAATTATCACATAAAGAATACAAAGCAAACATTTATAGGAAACATTTTTTATAACTGAGAAGATGGCTTTTCTGTCACTTATTTATTTTTTAACACATATTGTTCTATAGCATCAACCTTTTAAATTTTATTCTAACGCTATTTCTCCTTTTAGATTTCACAGACTGACACAGATCTTAAACTTCGCAATTAGAAGAAATACAAAAACAAAACTATTATTATGATTAATTTCATTTTCTTTTTGACACAGTAACACTCAAAAAACTCACAAAACGAGTAGTTTTATTACGTTCAAATCGTACTTTTTCAGATTACGTAGACAAATGGCACAAAAATCTTAGATAATGTCGTTCAGTGCAGGAATACTCTTATATCAACCGCCATGTAGTAACAGAGTAGGTATTATACTGTTGAATAAAGTAGCAGTCAAGTGGATCGATTTTGAATTCAGTTTGAAATGTTAAGTATCCTATAACATTGTTCATTGTTCGTAGTTGAGAGACCGAGCACTCAACTATAACTAAAAAATTGTTAAAGGAAACTAGCAAATATTAACCTAGTTTCGAGTTGTGAGGGACAAAAAATATAAGTAAAAACCCTAACGTAATTCAAAAATTATGAGCGTATTTGTGAAACCTTTATGTTTGTGGATGAAAAAGGGCCTGCTTCACTCCTTACCAGGCTATTCTAATGCAATTCTTTTACGAAATAAAATATTTGTTATCTCATTTATACTTTATTTTGGGGTAATAGTGGCCCGTTACATGCTCTCTCGAGTTGCTATTTCCATTATACGACTTATCTGTAATCTGTATCTTACTTATCGACTGGCTAAATAGAGATACATCGGTAGTTTATGGAATGGAATATGTACTGTACTTTATCTTAGATACCCAAAGTGTACGAAATTTGCAAAAAAGCAAATTCGGGCTTAAGAACTCTATACCGCCATAAAGATTTTCTCCCCTCAAATACTAAAATACTTCTGGTGCAGTCTTTAATATTACTGCTACTCTGACATCAATGTTTCTCTTCTAAATAAGTTTGATCGTCCCAATAACTGTTTACGTTTTATTTTCGACCTTCGTAAATACGATCACATCTCCTTCTATCGCTCCAAACTCAAATGGCTATCTATTTAACATTGCAGAAATTCAAGGACTTTTACTCTTCTCTCCCTTTTGTTTGATCCATATGCTCCTAATTATTTTAAATCTCGTCTTCTTTTCCTTGATGGTACACATAGATATCAGTTTCGATCCTTTAAAAATTTAATCATTAGAATGCCTTCTTGTCGCACTTTCAACATTACTCATTCACCACAAAGGCAATAAAACTTTGGAATGACTTACCTACTGACATTAGAAGAGCTCCTAATAGAAATATCTTTAAAAGTTTAAGTTAAAAAACATTTTCTATCCTTGTTTATCATACCTTAAATCTTGCCTCCATCTGTTTGTTATATTTATTGTTGTTGTTTATTTTTTAATTTGTGAGTTGAGTTGATTTTTATATTTACACGTCTAATAATTTCTTTACGACAGAATTTATATATATATATATATATATATATATATATATATATATATATAAATTATTATTGTTTTCTTTGTTTTTTAATTCTATAAGATTAGAAATGTAAGTACTTAGGCTGTATTTATATTTGTATTTCTGTTATTATTGTTTTTGTTTTATTTTTTACGCACCCTTATTTTATTCATTTATTACAGGGCTAGCTGGAAGAGAATGATTGTGGCATTATGCTAGCGTTTGCAGGTTTTATGCAAATAAAAAATAAATATCTTTTATTCTGTTTTATATTAAATATAACCGTGTACCGGGATGGTGGTGAGATAAGCTTGTTTCAAAAATATTAACCAACGGTTATAACTTTGCAATATAGAGGAAAATTAAAAATATTCTGACCAATCGAATAGAAATTAAAATTTGAAAATATAAATTTACAACGACAAAAAGTTGTCACAGAACTTACTTTGTTAAATCGAATATATTTTTTTTTTAAGTTCATATATTTTAATTTTTCAAAAAAACGTTAGTAGGAAAATTGTTATTTTGTATTATTTAGTGATGAGCTTGTAAAGTATTAACTGTTATTCAAAACTTTGAACCACACTTAAACTTATTGTTTAATCTTTCACTTTAAAAGGAATTACATCAGTGAAATGTTATTCAAATTTCAGCTAGATTTATGTCAAATGCAAAATATGTTCATTTTTATTGTATATTGAGACCTAACCTGTTACTTTACATGAAATCGATATTTTATAATCCTAATTAAAAGTAACAAAAACTTAAGTAATATTTACGGAATAACAAATGTAAGAAAGTGGGATAAGCTGTCAAGTTTTGGGAGTCAGTCTTGTAAATAGACAAGATACTAATCTAAAAAATAAGTTAAGAATTCAAATAAAACGTGGTTCCGAAAGGAGCCTAGAATAACTGAATTCTATGATGCTCTCACATTTGGTTTTCTGATTCAGATAATAGTAATTATATAATTCCTTATAGTAACGCCAATAAACAACACCTTGGAAAAGGTAATAGTGAAGCATTTACTTTACGAGATTACTTGCGTTTAGTAAAAGCATATTAAATTTGTTTTACTTGGCATTTATTAGATTATGCGAACAGGAATCACACAGAGACGAAGCATTCCCTGGATTCACCATGCGGGTGCAAACAGCTTATGGGATTTGCGATCCAGGTGTAGGTTTTAATTTATATTGTTCAATCAAATTAAAATAAAATTTATTTTATTTACTATGTATCACGTGCCACTTCAAAGGTGTATCAAGTTTCTGATAGTTGTAACGTTACTATTGTTAATAAATACTATTGAAAATATGTTGTTTTTGTAAAAAGAAATTAATTTTAAAGAATTATGTGTATTAAAGTAAACTAAATTCAATTATAAGAACCAATTGATTTAGAAAGTAACTTTATATAAATAAAAGAAATTTATTCTAAAAAGATATATTAATTGCAATGTTTATTAACACTTCATATTTATCTAAATTGGAATCTTTACGTTACGCAAACAAGTGAAATACTGAAAGCGAATCAAATATGACAGAATATGTAAGATCATTTTATTCGTATATAGTATTTCACACATCAACGCTTCCATAAACAGATTTACTCATGGGTTTAGTAAACAATGTTGAGTAATATATGACATCAGAAAGAGAAATGTAAATATTGGGGTCTTAGTAGTAACATAGGAATTTAAGAATAAATATCAGTAATTTGAGCTCTATTTATTAGAACAATTAAGAGAAACACAAAATCTGTTGTATATTTTATTACATTAGGGTACATTGAATTATATTTGTTCATGGTTCACGAAAGTTTAAATATAAAGAGTACATTGAGACTATAGTATCAGCCACTGTAGATTCAATTGTACGAGATCATAAATTCCTATTGATGATTTACGTTATTCATATCATTGAACCAAACAAATTGAATAAAGGACTGAATATTGAAAGGGAGGCTAAAAATAAGCCACTTGACCACTGCCAAATCATATAAAGATTGGGACTGGAAATTCTAAATTTGGTTGAACTTGTCTCATTAATTTGATTACGTCAATGGCCGGACCTGACCCATGTCACAAATTATTTCGTTAGTTCCGCTACTTCTATACGCTAGTCTAGCTTTGTGTAATACGAAATAATTTACTATCAAAGATTTTAACATCAAATGAATCAAACAAATTTATTATAATATTACGTATTATTGTACATTTGTTTTTTTTTTTCTTTTTTAAGCAGAGATAAATTATTTTTTTATGTAAATTATTGAACAAGAGCCGCGTAACATTTTTACACATGCCACAGGTAGGATTTTTTTAAGACTTTAAATTAAAATTGTGAAAAAAAATTCTTGTTGTTAAAGCCAAAATGGAGTCAAACATTATTTAAATAGCGATTAAATTACGTCGTGATGATAGTACGTGATATATCGCAGTTATTTTATTCGAATAGCCACAGATAAAATAAAATTAGAATTTAAAATCAAAACTTAGCTTCAAGTTCTTTCGGGTCGCCCTGAAATTTATGCGATCGAAAGCCAGAAATATTTTGACCGCACAAATCATCTGGAGCTCTTTCTTTATTTGGAACCAAATATTTTGTGTATATTTTAAGTATAAAAAAAAATTAATTATAACCTTAAATAGTTAAATATTTAAATAAAATTAATTTTCCTTTTTTAACATACTGTGACGAGTTTCCCATTAAATATGGTAACATTTGTGTATGAAATATTATTGAAAAACTTCTATACAAAAATAATATATAGTGTAATGGATTTATAACACATTAATAAATACTAAAATAAAAAATGGCACTGGAGTGCTATTCCAACCACTTCACTTGTACTACTTTAGTCCAAACAATTAGTTTTTAAAAATTAAGTGATATTTAAGTCTCGGTCTCGTCAGGTCTCATTCTGCGGTTAGTTTGAACCAATTTGAATTGTGTTTTTGTTAGTTATGAATGAAAATTGAGCCGCATTATGTGTATCATCTATTTTTCAGTTAATTCAGATAATTTTTAATCTAATATAAATGACTTCCGTGTATCAACTCTCTTTTCGATTCTAAAGAATATGTACTATGCCACTGATTAAAAAATACTTTAAAGTTATAAATCTAAGAGATCTTAGGTACTGTCACGACAAACTAGAGTTTCTATAGAAATATTTTTGAAGCCCATGAGAGTTATGACTCGACATACGAATGACTCGACACCGACTTTAAACAACACTTCAAAATTCTTAATGATAATGTCTTTGTTTTTTTTAACTATTTAACTCCATACTTATATACACTAACTTATTTATATAAACATATATATTTTCCAAGCCTGCCCTAAAATAGTGATAAATTTCATAAAAAGTAATGCTTCCTGAAACGATAACTCTACAAGTAGCTCTCACTTACATGTTTTCTATGAAACGTGCACTTAGTCCGTTCATGCTTCAATATGTGCAGAATATTTTGTGAAAATTTGTTTTGTACAATAAAATATCAAAGTTCAAAAGAGAGAATGAACTATAAACTGATTGATTTTGAAGTTATTGAAAATATAAATTCCATACACGGAAAATATAAATAAAATAGGTACGACAAACTATACAACGGTTGTATTGTATTGTACTGTATTGTATTGTAAAATCTATGTAAGTAAAAATCAATTGCCGAATAGATTTGAGATCATCAATGAAGGTATTTATTATAATTTAAATAACACTTCTTTTGCGGAAATGACTTTTCATTTTCTCCATAAACAAATTGAATCGTTCCACTGCGGGTGCGAATTGCTAAGTCATATTAAATAAATAAAGAAACAATAAAATGGATATCTTCCTGTAAAATGTAGAGTTTTGCGAGTGTTAACTAAAAATATTTATATTTAAACTTTCGTGAACCATGAGCTTTATATATACATATATGTTTACCTGCCAGTATTCAGGTGGAATTATATCGGAATGTGCCCGACCAGTTTCGAACCCATTCGGGGTTCTTACTCATAAGCTCAAAGCGAAGCGGACTCGCGGCGTGAACTGCGTGCAGCAACTCTCTGGACAGCACGTTATTTATAACGTAATAAAGGCAGTACAAATAATGTACTTTATTAAATTCCTAAAATTGATTTACTTTTATAACTAATCAATTAATCATAGAAATTTATAAAAATAAAATGGTGACAGTATATAAAAGAACAAAAATTAAAACACAAAATCAAACCACACAAAAACAAGATTTTCTGTCCTTTGGTGACTTTCTATTCCTGGTCAGAAAAGTAGCAGTAAACAGAAACCATATATGTATAAGGTTTCGCGAGAGTTCCAAAATTGATCAAATAAGGTATGACGCATTTAAAATAAAAGAAATGGGATATGGGATCTTTCAATACCAATATCTTATATGAAATGTCTTGAAACTTACTAAAATACCTCGATATATAGTGCATTAAAAGACGCTTGAAACTATTAATTATTATTTTTAAAACATTATTTATCAATTACTCATTGATGTTCTTGGCCCCAGCTATTGAAATCCTTTCATTCATTCATCTCTTATAACCAAAACTTTTAAAGATCCCATATTTACAATAACATATAAATTTCTTCGTAAACATAAAATAAAAGAACAATAAAAACTATATTTTTTAAATATCTCACTTCAACCTTGTTTACTTTCTGACCTAATTTTAATATAAAAAATAAACTCGTATTTTTCTGACAAGTGAGCTGATCTGGTTTACAAGTCTTCAGGACTTGTTTGCTTACGACAGAATAATGTTTTCTTTTATATTGAATTTGTCACATATTTTTTAACAAGGAACTGTTTTCAGATACGTTTTTTATACTTTACATAAATTTCAAGTATATTTCGATTTATAAATATAAATATTATATAATTATACGTTATCATCTCGTGCTAACTATAGATATTAATTTAATCATAGAACTGTGAAATCGAAAAATATATTTAATAGAAGAAACGTAAGAAAGACGACGAGAACAGAGGCAAAGCAATTGAGCCACTTGACCGCTAGTAAAAAAATTTTACGATTTGGGAAACTCTTAACTGACGTGAAACTCCTTACTAATTCGATTACTTTTATCGTAGGAGCCAACTCGTATCACTATTTACTTTATAAGGCCCACGAAGTTTTTTCTGAGATCCAGGAGAATCGTACTAGAGGATTAAGACCAAATTTATTAAATAATAGCCATTTGGTAATTTATCAAAAGCTTTACTACAGTTTAATAAAAATAATAATTTGTAAAACAAATTATTACAATTACATAATTTATATTATAAGTTTATGTAAATAATTTAAAACCTCCATCTGAATATTTACTTTACTCACACTGGGTAAAAGCACGTTTCCGCAACATTCAAGTGATTCTGAAATACATGGCAGTTATGATAAAATGCAAACAGGAATCATAAAATTATAATTTAAAATTAATGCTCTGCTCCAGATATGATATATTACGTTACATTGTTGTGGCCGTTAAATATAACCGATGACAGGTTATGTTAGAATATGACAGAATATCGAAAGCTTGACCGCTACCAAATATTAAAAACAGAAAATTCTAAATTAAAGTGAACCTATCTCATTTGTTTTATTATGTCAATCAATCAACAAAAAAATATTATTTTACTATTATTTTAATCAATCGCCGTATCTTATATGAAGCCAGAAATATGTCCAGGAACAACTTATTGGGTTTCGAAGTCTGAATTTGGAAACAAAAATTTTAACTATTTTACTTGTGACGTCTGCCAAATAAAAAAGAAGTGACAAGTCGATGGCAAGTTGGTAGTCTCAGGCGGGTTGCTGGAATAATATAGAAATAAATACAAAAGTAAAATACTCTTCTGTCTCCTATCTATGATTCCTCGATGACAATCTATTAAAGAACGAAAAAGGAAGAACGGAGATAAACCACGTATTAATAATTATAAGATATTATTTTTCGAGATTAAGTAGCACCCAACGTTGTATTGCTCTTTATATAAAAATAAGGGATGTTACAGTACCAAGTTTAACTTTTATACATGCTTGTAAGGAAAATTTAATATATTTAAAATATTAAGACAAACATATTAGAGCACTAAAATTTTTCTGGTCTATCTCTTACCTGACAACGTAAATTTGCTTCACAAAATAAATCATGTCTGAAGCGAAGTTTTGATTTTTAATTCTTATATTTATATTTGATTCATTCTCGTTTGAAAATCATGTAAACGGTGCACGTGAAACTCACTGTTACCGAAAGTGATATTTTATGACCAGACCTACTTTTAAAAAAATATCACGTTTGTTGAAAATTATTTGTATTTGTAAGATTTACATTGAAAAAAGAACAAAACTTTCATTGTTTTGACTTTAGAAGATTATCTTGTTGAAAAATAATAATAAATAGGTTATTTATTTTATTTCAAAAACCTTAACATTATTAAGTCTTACCTAACTCTGTTATATTTAGAAATCGAATTTCGTGTTATATTAAAGAAGTTGCGTGACTAATGACGTAACTTGTGACACGGGTCGAGTCCTGCGATTGACGTAATCAAATGAATTAGAAAAGTTAATTTCAATTTATGTTTGGGACCCAATCTTAATATTATTTGTCAGCAGTCGAGTGGCTAATTTATAAATACATTAAATATTCCAATCTATTTCTAAAATATAGCCCTTTATTCAATTACAACAATTTAATAATTGTATTTTCTTTCATTAATTGATGTTAACGTCCATTAGGTAAGATATGGATAATACGTAATTAGGTAAGAGACAATACAATCTTGAGTCCGATCTCTATCTACTATTGTGATAATAACGTTATATTATATAGCAATATAGTTTAATCAAATCTTAAACCATTTTAGTATAATAATATTCCAAACCAGCGCAAATTAATTTGAGAAATGTTTCTCCCAGATTAATTGGTTTATTAAATTGTTCTCGTACTAAACGATCTTGGTATTTATAATAGTAATATTTATTATTGCTATAATTTATAAAGTATTTTTTTTGTCTAAAATAGGCATACATTGCATTTATGTAACGACAGATTCTAGTTGCATGTTTCGTAAAGGAGAACCGGAAGGAAACTCCACTTAAATTCTTTTAATTTTTTATTCAATTATTTATTTATAGTTTCGGTTATTGAATTACAGTTCTAATTGATAAATGAGAAAATAAAAGAATTCAAAAGAAGTGTACTACTACAAGAAAACTAGAATAAGTAAGTACCTAAATACGTCACTACTAGTTGTATGATGCTCCCTCATTGACAAGAACCTAAAGGAAGCACGTGAATTTTATTAAAGCATTCCAAAATTTAAAAAATCGTAAAATGCTAACTAGTTAATTTTATTTAATTAACATAAATATGAGGACAAAATACAAAAACATCCGAAAAGTAACAGAAACATATGATACGGCAATGTTTATAGATAATACCCTTGAGTGTGAGGGAGATAATTTAATATATTTATTTAATGTAACAATATTTACTTCACAAACGAGTCCTCGTCTTCTGTTTAACGAGGCGTCGATGTGTGAAATTCTAAAATCAACTTTAAATGTTTTCAGTTCCAGTGGGGTTGGGTCACCCCCAAGAGTTCGCTGTTTACGTCACGTAAAGATTCCCTCTAAGGACGCGTTTAGAGCCAAAAATCATCACCTTTTCAGTATATATTGCTACAAAATCAAACTTAACATAATAAAACCTATAGTAACAGCAGATATGATGTTTCTTCACTTTTAATTCCTTCAAAAGAAAAAATCAAAAATATAGTTTTTAATATAAATAAAACGATTTGCCAGCATTTCGTCACACATATTCCGAGATTTCAGGCGTATTTTCGGTACATTTTTCTTGTATAGGTTTCCATACATTTGAGAATAAAAAAATACCTTGGGTAAGAAGACTTACTCAACTACAATCCTATCAAAAATAAATATCAATACTTAACAAAATATCTTAAAAAATAATAATATTAATTTTATTTTTTTCAAGTCTTTATAGTTGACACATGAATCTTAATATACAGAAATTTCGTACAGGAATACGTAAATTAAAAACGTTTCCGTTTCGTACAAGAACACGTAAACGAAAAACGTATTAGTTTGATAAAGCAATACATAATTATTATTATATAATTTGTCAGATATTTATTAACTCACAAAAATTTCGTTGTTGAAAGAAATCTTTTTTTTTAAATAATATCCAGTCTTAATGGAGTATTTCTGTAGTACTGATCCAATTTTGTCCGTAACTCCTTTTAATTAAGGCAGGTATGCTGGTGCTCTGCTGACCGAAGGTATGCGTCCCCTCCTCTTTTGACGTCGAGAGTTTATTTTATATCCATTTCGCTATAGCACCTCCTGAATATGTGCAAGCTGACTGTCTAAGTGTTCAGGGTCACATAAGTCGTATGCTTTGTTTGTCAGCGATGTCACCACGGATTGCAGATGTCGGGAATAATGGTGTGAAAAGGCATTTAAATACCTGTCCGTGTGTGTAGGTTTCCTATATACCGTGCGTCCTAAAGTACCATTTTCACTCACCATTAATTTTACATAGAGAAAGTGCAATGATCTGTTTATCTCCATCTCGTATGTGACGTTGATGCTGGGATGGATAGAGTTCAGGTAGCTTGTGAATTGTTCCACTTTCTGCTTATCTCCATTCATTACACAGAACACATCATCGACGTTCTTTCTCCAAAACTTAATATGGTAAGCCTCCAGATCTATGGATTCCTCGAAGTGTTCCATCCAAAGATTGACCATCACAGGTCCTACAGAACTACCCATGGCCACTCCGTTAATTTGTAGGTAATGTTGTCCACTATGGAGGAAGTAATTCCCCTCTAGGCAAGTTTTTAATAAAACAGTATATTCAGTAGGCAGATCATTGTCCCTTAATTTGCGCTCGATGACGTCAAGACAGTCCTGAATGGGAATATTTATAAAAAGAGTGATTTCACATCAAAACTCAACATTACCTCGTCTGATTCAACTTTTATGTCTTTAACGGTATTTACAAAGGGGCGAGAGTCCCTAACAAAAGATGCAGTTTTACCCACTAACGGTTGTAGGACTTTCGAGATGTGCTTTACTAGTTCATAGATGGGGGAGTCAATTTGACTTACTATTGGGCGTAGCGGTACATCTGGTTTGTGTATCTCAGGCAACCCATGTAGTTTCGGTGACTGAACGCTCTTCGGACTGAAAAGACGTTTAAATACATCTAATGTGAAGAGAGCTTTATGATCCTTTATAACTGAGCGTATGCTCTTGATCACACGAGCAGTACGAGCACCCTCACTTCCGATAATAATAATATTAACAACACAAATGATGAGGAATAAGCGAGGGTAGTTACCGAGACTCGCGCCTCACGAAGACGACGCTGAGCTCACATTAGTCATGCTGAGACCATGGCTGGTGAAATTCGGCCGAAACGTCGGGAAATAAAAAGGTATTTCACCTTAATTAATTTTTATCGCGAAGTAGACCCGATATTAGTTTAAAATGTGTACAAGTCGCGATAGTTTAAAAACATAATTTAAATTATTAAAAGTATAATATTTGAAAAACCAATAAATTCAAACTGTCAACGTTGTTTCATGTAGCCATTATATCGCGACTATACATGCGTATGTATACATAGTCAAGCTCTGTCAATGTACCTATCTGTTTCGTAAACGCGTCCTTAAACAAATACGAGGTGTTGATTCGGTGAAATCCCCATCGGGTCGTTTGAATTTTCTCTTTCATACTACTAGATAAACATTTATACTTAGCTAGTGGATCCAATTTTGATTAGTTACCTTCAGTTTATGTATTTATAGACTACTCGAAAAATTTTTTACAACAACCTTACAGAAAAAAAATCCAAAGTCAAATCAGATCTGATTTTTAAACACACTTTTTATATTTGCTAAAGCATATCAATTGACCATTTTAAGTGCTGTATTTACCTTAAGTTCGACCAACAATTAGACATTCAAAACTTTAAATTGTATCAGATTGCGCATAAAAATTGTAGTTGGAAACAGAGTTTGACAAAACTTTCCTGTCCCTTTTAGACTTAGATGAGATAAGTGAAAGGATTTAACTATAATTGAGGATTGTTCAAAGTTTTTGAACTTGAAGCCCCACAAAACCCTTCTTCCAGCTGTTTCCGTTTCCTTTGACCCCTTGCCTCATTTATGTACAAGTAACTTGTTTTTCCGTTTGTTGTAGGATTTATTCATAAGTTATTGAAATGTTGTTCATTGTTATGTATTTATAATTTATCGTACCAATATTAATGATGTGAAAGTTTATTTGTTATTATCTAATAATACGTTTTGATATACCATAAGTACCGTTTATTAAGACTTGTGACTTTTATTATTAAAATGTTCATTTTATTTTTTTTCCTGCGGCTTTCTATATATTAAAACTAACTTGTCAATAAATACATTAAATAAAGTAGTAAATGATTAAAATTATTCATTCAAAATCACATTTAAACAATTAATTAGTGTAATGTGAGCCGATTTGATTTAATCGATTGCTTCAATGTGATGGATTACATCTGAATACGGTCGGTGAGATCAAATGACAGGGTCTTGTTATCTCAGAGATTAGGATTTAGTATTAATGTATGCGTTTAAATGTTACTGCCGCAATAATCGACTAATAAAGAAATAATGTATATTAATTATCTAATTACATTATAAAGAATAATGAACATAGTGTCGCAAATTAATGATAATGAAAATAATGATGTTGATAATAATGATGTTGAAAATAATGATGATAGTGATCTGAATCAAAGTCAGCACAATTTGTTTTAACGTTGTTAACGTTCTGATTTAATTGTTCGAGTTATTTTTTATAAATTACTGAGAAAAGTAAGTATTTGTTAGTTTTAGTAATTCTTGAAAATAGGTAGATTTGTTAAGATTACAAAATTTTCTCCATATTAATATGATCATAATAATTTTAATAAAATAAAAAATTTAAACAATAAACACTAGGCGGTAAAAATATTTCTTCATTTAGTTTCATCTTTTTGAATTTTAATATATTTCAGTAAAAATGCATTCAATATTTTTTTCTGATATAAATCGATGAAATACTTTGCGATAATTCTGACACAGTTTATACTTTAAATAAATAAAATTAACCAAAAATCGTGTAATAGTCTTACACTATCTAAATTGAGGACAATAATTTCGATCATATTGATATTGTGAGATTCGCTCCTCTCATTGAACATGCAATGAGACTCGTAAAAATAAATATTTCAAAAACTGTTTTTATTTGACAAAAACTAGCAGTTCCAGCTCTACTAGCATGGACCCTCGAGTCCCTTTGAAATGCTTTATACTTTTACAATTTTATTTAAATACATTATTATTATTATTGAAATTAATATATATTATTATTGAAATTAATATATATTGAAGAGATGAAAGTGCTTGAACAATTTTAATTTAAATTAACTGATTGCTATAGTAAATAGCATACGTATACAGGTGTATTTAGTAAATACCAAATGTATGTGCAAGACTCGACTTCCCCCCCCCCCCCCCCCCCCCAGGAATACATCCCCATTAAGTATTGGTACCGGTACGGACGTCGCTTAGGTGGCGATAATTTTGTTTCAAAAAGAATGCATAATCCAAGAAAATTAATTTATTATTCCATTTGTTTGTAAACAATTATGTCGTTGACCGTTTAAAGAATTTATGTTAAAAATAGTTGGTTGTAAAAGGTACATTGTCTGTTATTTAATTATTCCATTTGTTTGTAAGCAATTCAATTAAACATTTTTTTTTTCGTCGGCCTCTTATAGAATATATGTTAGAAATAGTTGTAAGGTGGGTGGGTACATTGTCTACTATGCAAGCTAAAAGCTCTCATTCTTTATTTATAAACGTGTGTATTACACGTTTAGTATTCTATCGTCCATGTGAGACCACACAACGACCCTAAATGTCTTAAGATGGCAGCAATTTGCTAGCTCGTAGAATTTTACGGCACCTTACAGCGCAAAGATGCTTTAGTTAGGATGCGGGCTCGTCATACAAAGTAAGTAACAAAACATTCGTGAAAATTAACGATATATCAAGATTTCTAATATAGTTACCAATCACATCAGGTTAGTAATTATTTTCAGTATTAATTACATATTCATAAATATTATTGATAAACGGAATTACATATTTTGTTTGATCGAAATTGAAAATTCTCTTTTAAGGTTGTTAACGTACAATGTTGAAACTTGAAATAATAGTTTTAATTTTTAGATGTAGATATCGAATATATTATAATATTATTGCAAATGGAAATTATTTATTACTTTATAATGTTAATTTAAGTTTATTCAATAACTCTTAGTCTTACATAAATCAGCTTTACCGAATATATGTATATTTATTACTTAAATAAAATATATGGGTATATTCAACAAACACCGGGTTTATTTCTTCTTAGCGCTGCAACATAATTTGGCCTAGTTTTTGTCACGCACTAGGCTCTGAGCCAAAACAAGCACATTCTAAAAGGTGATTTAAATCAAACGTTCTATATTTAAAAAAAAACTAAATAACTTTAATTAAAGTAGTTTTAAAAGTTCTGTCAGTGTTTCCAAAACCGTTGTTTTATTTACTTATTTATTAGTTAAAGATTTTTTTTAAGACCAGTAAATTCTACGAAAATATAATCTTTGTCGAGAGCTGTGTGAATGCCAGAGTTATAAAACTCGAAGTTTCGTTCAATTATTGTAACTGGACTTACCCAAGCTCCAGTTTTATGACTGTCACAAAGAAGTTTTTTATTTTGATTACGTATCCATAGTATCCATAGACAAACGTTACATTTTAGTTACATCATAAATTGAATTATTTTGTAAAATGACGTACAGAACGTCACTGGTCTTCTTACCAATACTTTTTCTATTTTATTTTTAATGACTACGCTGTTACAACTAGATATTTAAGGTTTAAGTTAACCTTAAATAATATATGAAATTTAAATCCTTTAGTCTTTATTTTCATCGTTACAAAGTTGTTATTTAATTTTTATTAAACAGACAGTTGCAGTGAAAACGAATATTTCAAAAAAAAAAATGACTAAGAATAAATATTTGAAATGTTACTTTATTAATAATACAAATACATACTAGTAGGTATGGCTTGCTAGTAAATATAATATACCTTGTTCTGACCCTAAGCACGTATTATTTCCCGACATGGATAAACTGTATATATTTATATATGGCACACAAAATTTACACCAAACTCAAAAGAATTTTTCCGTCTGAGTACAATGTGGGATCTGTACTAATATGTTTCGGAAAATATTATGTACCTTCACAATTGTACAGCTTTTTATTTAGTCATTACTGTGTTTTCGACTGCAGAAAGGATTGGTTAAAATCTAATTAGAGAACCGGGGATTTCAAGAGTATTATTCGTATATTTGCAATATATTTTAAATGACTACTGGTTGTAAGGGTTTTTATATATAAACGTAATGATGTATATTCTACAACCTCTTTAAATAAAATAAAATGACTTTAAAATGAAATACATATGATATCGTAAAAGTAACAAAATTTTGTGCTTTGAAATAAAACAAACTGTTTATTTTAATTACATAAGTACAGTGATAACAAATATACACCTCAGCCTCAAAAAAAGTTAAATAAACTGTTATATTAAAACATTATGTATTCAAAAGTTTTTGAAAATTGTAAGCACTTAATATTATACTTAGCAGTATATCTATAATCTGTGTTTCCAAAAGCGCAGCTAATTTGGGCTCATGTGCAGCCAGCCGTGCCAACTTTCAATGTACTTAGCATACCATTAAAGTCCTCCTTCATAACATTGATAAGCACCAACGGAAGGATAAGCCTTCTGTTTATGTAAAACTCTGTCTTTTTTAACAATTTCTAGGCTTGAGCCTTTTTGATATAAGACAATATTTGCATTTATTAATTTCATATCTTAAACGTCACACCACCTTTCGTATCTGAGGGTTTGTCTCGTTAATTACATTCGCATTACAATGATGATAGCTTAAGCTTGATGTTATTTTATTACAATTCTGTGAGTACAATATGTCATTGAAACTCATCTACATAGTCGTACAATTGAAACTTTTACTCTGTGGAATCGAATCCTTGAATACGGCGTGAATTATTAGAAGTACTCGAGTAATTTTCTTTGGAGTGGATGAAAGCTCCAACATATCCGGTCTGAAGTCTTAGTTTTCATAATATTTAGATACTTATTATAATGCAGTATATTTGTACTGTACTAAAATTGCATAAAAGTATATTTTTAGTTTCATCTTAGACTAAATCTCACGTCGTCAGTTTTATTTATGAATAAATTTCATTTTATGTACTAGTTTTCTTTAAATAAATAAAAATAAAAGGCAAAAGAACTCAATTCAATATGCCTGTGTGTGTGTGTGTTAGCTTTATTAAAAGATACCAATTTATTGGGAAATATATTGTTCGGATATTGGTTAGAGGCGATAAGGAATTCAGACCTTTCACCAGGCCGTATAAGTACGTCGCTGTTATATATCTTTTTGTTCTTGGCCAGTATTGTTCTAAGAGTTCTCGATTTACGAAAGACCTTTATTGATACGCCACAAACGAATCTTAAGTGCTTTTTCTTATCCATAGTATTGTTGTAGTTGTACTTGATATTTACAGTTTCTTTAAATATAGATATAATTACCTGTTGTAATGTAAAATATGGTTCATTTTTATAAAAAAAAATACTGCTTCAATAAATTCTTTTATTTATTTTACACCACTTAGGTTTAATAACTTTCACTTAACAGTACAGTAAGAACTGATAATAAACTTGCTCAGTGAAGCTCTTTTTATTCAAATATTGGAACTCCATTCCATTAATCTTATAATCAATAAGTCCTCTATTGACTTACATTTTGACATTACTTACTGATACTGACAATTAATGTTTACAAATGGTTGTTCCAAAAAACAATAAATATAAATATAATAATAAAAACAGTAATTATATAATATTACCCATTACAGAATTAATTCTAAAACTTTCTGCTGAAAGGAAAGGCTTACCATCAAATTTAATTGATTATTTACAAGAATAATTTATTAATAAGAATATATTTCAGAAAAACATCCTACATATTCGTTCATAATGGTCTAACACCATTTTTAATCTCATTAAAGTTCGTTTAGTATATTTTTTTATTGTTTTTGTTTTTATTACTTCTGTTAATTTAATTCCAAAAATGTACTCTGAATTCTTATCAGTATATATTCTTAACAGATAAGACAAGACACGTTTCACATTCTAAAATAATAAATTATATTGACAATTCTAAACAAGTCTAGCTAATTGGTATTATCTAATGAAAATTATAGGACCATATACTTTATCATACATCAGAAATAAAAAAGAAATATTAGTAAATACAATATTAGCAAAAATAGAAACGTGCGAGAACTCATTCTCACACACACAATTCACAAGTAAAAGGTTTTTATAGATTTATTGAACGAGGTTTACTTGGCAGAATAATATTTATTCAGCTATGTAAACAGATATTTAATTTTTCAGTAGATAACGGAAAGTAAGTCATGCAATCAAGACAGAAATTGAACAACGTTGAAAAAATTGCACATATTTTTTTTATTCGCATCATTATTTGTGTGTAATTCAATAAACATGATTCGTTTATTGTTCAATTAATGCGGCAGTAATATTTATTGTAATTAATTTGCCTGCACAAATACCTCCTAATCTCTGAGATAGCAAGACCCTGTCATTTGATCTCACCGACCGTATTCAGATGTAATCCATCACATTCAGAACGTCGATTAACTGAAATCGGCTCACATTACACTAATTAATGAGTTTAGAACACGTTGTTCTATAATTTATTTTCATTCACTTAATTTGCATGATAGGCAATTCAGTCTATAATAATTGTTCCAAATTTACATAGATACATAGATAGGAACTTTGTATTCCCAAAATTCTTCAATATTTTGTATAAAATTGATTGATCAAATAATAAATATGTATATTAATTCCGTTTTCATACTTCATCTGTATCAACACTTTTTGATTTGAACATTTCTTGAACTGGATAACTTTAGTTGTGAGCAGTAAAATGTTGCGAGCTGAAGCGCTACAAAGTAACAATTGTGTAAGTTTTATTTACTTCAGTGAGAAATATTAAAATTATATAATTATATAAAAATATATAATTATTATTTTTCCGTTTATTCTCTTTATTTTACAGTAATCTAAAAACAACATTGATACATTTAAATTTATATTTATATTTGCCCGGCTGTATTCACGCAGAATGCGTGAATTCTGCGTGAAAAATAGTCATGGTTCAAATTTGAAATAAAAAAATATTGATACAAATATTCATTTAATATTTATATAATTTTCAACTAAAAATTGAAAACAGTGCTATTGATGATTCTGTAAAACTTCCTTTTTACAAAATGTAACTTAAAAATTGTAATGAAATATAAAACGTGTTTTATATTTTTGTAAAGTGTAGCCCGTGCTTTAATCCGCGCGGTGAGACCGGTATTAAACAACCTGTCATCATATACAATTTTTAAAAATTCGTTACACGATGGTTCCGTTGTATTAAAAAAGTCATCAAATTCTCAAAAAGCCAAAACAAAACACACCAGAATTACAAAATATTTCTTTTAGTCATCTGTATCATGCACCTAGATCGTATTAATTCCGATTTTGTTGTTAAATGTACAGGTTTGGTCTCGGTTTATTTTACTGTCCTTAAAAATATATATATAAATCTTATATTTTGAAGCAACTATATATAATTTCTCACTTTTCAATGCCTTTTGTAACGTTTTCCTTACGACACATAAAAAGCCTCATTAAAAATAGTTATGACAATGTAATATAATGTTGGACATACTCGTAAATTATAGAAAAAACATGTTTCAGGATTTATTCTGGGAGTAAGTCTTTATTTCTTATAAAGGTTTTTCATCTAATGTTAAAGTTTTGTAAAATATATTAAAACCATAACTTTCTTCAAGACTTATATTAGAACTATAAATATCGAATATCCAGTAAATATATTTACGAACCCTCTAGTATTCATCAGAGTCATAAATATTGTATGAAGTATGATAGTAATATATCACCATCCGTGAATGATGATTGATCTAGTGATATATTACAAGCCAGGTGTCTGGTATCAAATTACTGAAACAAAAAAATAATAAAAATATACCTATATATCTCTCCATATTTCATTTCTTTTTCTAAACCAGTAAGTAGTTTCGAATAACAGAGAATATTACTTTTTACTTATAAAAGTACATTCCTGGATTTAATCGCTTCATAATTTTTACCTTGTAAGGTTAAATATACAAAAAAACATTAAACAAGGAATCTTAACAGAAACTTGTTTATCTCCCTACTAAATTAAACTGGTTAGTTGATTGCAAGTAAATAATGAAATAGACCAGTATACAGAGTGATTAAATAATTCAAGTTTAAAGAACAGTAGAATATATCTAATAACTTTAAAATTATGTACTTTCATGTTAATTATATTAGAATAAAATAACACCCGTCCTTTCTTATATATTTAAATTAATATTCTGCTCAAGACGTTTAAGTGGATTTTTAGGGTGGTCCAAGTATGATACAATGTAAACACCAAACAGAAAACATAAAATTGAATTTAATATCAAAGCTCCACTGCAGAGATACTTTTGTGTCACATCGGTGCATCCATGACGCCTAGCTTATACTAAATTTATCTTACTGTACGCCATCATTACTTAGACATATCTTTTTTATATGGCATGTAATAATATGACAATATTTTATTATTCCTTTTTCTAATACTAGGGCAGAGTCAACTAAAAAGTTGGGTAAAACAACTAACTAGTTAAAATCTAATGTAATTAATTATTTTATCTATTTTTTTAGTCGAAAATCTGCAAACCGTTATCCGAAATAAAAAAGTTTTTTTGTTACCCTAGTAAACTGTTCAAAATTCCAGACTCTAAGGCAAAAAGTAAATATGGAGTCGTTCTTAAAAATAAATATATAAATACTATAACGTAACCTATAATCAAAATAGGCTCCGCTAGCCAAATGTAACTCCCACTCTAGCGAAAACAAATAAAACAGTTCAAGCGACCCTAAAAAGATTTTACTGTATACATTGTCGAATCAACACCTCGTATTTGTTTAAAGGGAATCTTTACATGACGTAAACAGAGCTGCTGAAGGCGACCCGACTGAAGCTGAAAACATAAGTTGATGTTTGAATTTCACAGATCGACGCTCTCTTAAACAGAAGATGAAAACTCGCTTGTGTAGTAAATATTGTTACATTATATAAATAACATCACGGAACATTACTGTTTTAGTTACATTATTTTTGTAAATATAACTATTCCCTTTAAATAAATTTATTTGATCATCTTCGTCGCACTCATGCGTATATGAAAGCGTACCTATTATCGATAATTGTAAGCTCATTTTAAGTACGTATTACTTTTTAGATGTGTTTGTTTTATGTTATTCTTTTTCGAATATGTTGTCGTTTTAATATATTTTTAATTCATACTTTACAAAAAATGTTTTGCAAATTATAATTCAAATATTTTTGTTTGTATTTTGTAATATTCTTCGATATTGTTATTATTCCAGAACCGAATTTTAATATGTGGGATATCTTTATTTGTTATTTTTTTTATAAAATTGGGTACAGATTTCTAAAAGTAAAATAAACCTTACACATTTAATTTTATCTAAATACAACTAACATATTTAATTGGATTTGAATCAAAACTTAGTCAATCAAATGATCCATTCAAAGGATAAAACATATATTTTTTTACTATATCAGGTATGTACATCGATTTATAATTGATTCTACTTATAAACAGTCCAGGAAGAATTATCTAAATTAAATTTAAACTACACTGAATTCACACCAATCTATTTTTTAGCCTCAGAAAGTCTCTTATGGAAACAGTTCGGCCCCAAGGGAGGAACGCTTATGTGGGACTGGCCGGCATGTAAGACGCCGTGAAACCCACTTAAACCCAATGGTAACCCTCATTGCCATAGTGAGACGTCGTGGAATCGCTTTCGAATATAAAGATGGATATTAAGATTGTAACAGGAACAGAAAAGCCTAAATTCAAGTAAGCTCTTATTAATTTGTCGTTAAACCAAAATATAATCTAATAGCAGAAATCAAAGTTCCAATAGGCCTACAACATTACTTTTATTAAATGTCTGTAACAAATTTTGAGTCTCAAAGAAGTTCTTACGCGAAATCTTCCAATGTAACCCTTAAGAGTAAAATATTTATATGTGTCTTCTCTATTCTCTGAAAAAAGCTAAACCAAACGTGAAGAAATAATTAGTCAAAAAAATAAAAACATTCGAGTGACCAGTGCTTAGTCAGGAACTGCACAAAGGTAGACCGCCAGCACTGTGTACTTACACCCTCAAGCTCACAAGAGGCCGAAAATAGGGTTGAGTTCCTAAAAAAGTCTCATGAACCTTTCTGGAGGAGGTTTTTTCCCGGAGGGGTTCTTGTTAAAAAGCCACTACCTAAAAATACAAAAAACAAAGAAAAGAAAATGTAATAGCAACTTTTTAATATCATATTTATTGTTTTTTTTTTATTTTGGACATTAAATTTTATAAAGAGCTATTGTAGAAAATTATATGTTAACACTTTTGAATATTTCACAAAAATTGATTACATGGCTCTTTGATTTTATTTATTTTATATAATTAATTTATTTTTCCGCCGTTACTTCTATAACATGTTCAAGTTTTAGAACACAAAATATTAAGATGAAAATGTAAAATATACTTTTACAGGGTACATTTAAAAAGACTTTTAAATCCTAAGGAAACTTTCACCTTGATATACTGAGAAAATTTCCTTAAATATCATCACTAAAACGTTTAATTTCCTTCAAAACGACTCGACAGGAATTCCACCTGTTAATATTGAATTATCTCAAACATAAATATCTTAATGCAAACAAAGATATGTAATTGAAATATCTCTCTCTCTCTCTCTCTCTCTTTCTCACTCTCTCCCTCTTTCTCTTTCTCTCTTTTTCTCCCTCTCTCTTTTTCTCTCTCTCTTTCTTTCTCTCAATACAATAAGACGTAGTTAGGTAATACTATTCATTTTGCATTATAATAGTAAGTTATATGACAATTACTGTTAAGCTAGTTGGTATGACCCTATAAAAATCATCAACGTATTCAGATGTAATCCATCACATTTTGGAAATCAATTAACTCATATCGTCTCACATTACAGTAATTAATGAGTTTAGAACACATTGGTCTATAATGTATATTCATTCACTTAATTAGTATGATAGATAATATATTCATTAATAATTCTTATAAATAATTTCATTAAAACTTACAATGCCAAATATGAGAACTTTGTGCTCCAAAACTTATTCTATGTTTATTTTTAATTTTTTTATTTGACGTGTTTTTAAGAAGTGTTTAAAATAAGAATACGCTATTTAGTAAGCCTTCAAACCAAACGTTTTTACTTACATAATATTTATATAATAACAATAATGTAGTTGAATTCTACTTTAATAATATTAAGATACAATAACATTAAATTTTATAATATTACGTACAAAAGATAGATAATATTAAAAATAAAGATAAAGATAATATTATGTACGTACGATTTAAGCAATAAATATAAATATCTGTCTAGCGATCACATCTTAGGAAATAAATTTGGTATGAGCCAAAAACAACTCCGAACTGGAATTTTGGTTTTACATTTAAAATTTATGAACTGGTTTGCATATCATAACCACAATATATGAGACAGCCACAAAAATAAAACCATTAATGTATAACCAAACTACTACTACTGCGTGTAAAAAAAAGTCTTGAAATATAGTACATAATATTGTAAAAATATTAAATTAAGAAAAAAAACAATAAATTAGTAATGCAATTTTTATATGTAAATTAATATAGGACTCACTAAGCCCTTTATATTAATAAAATAATTCAATATCTCAACTGAAAATCAACTTAATATAAAATTCAACATCTATTGGGTGTTGATTTGAAGTTATAAAAATTACTAAAAAGTCAGATTAATTCACAATTCACTATAATAATGCGGCCGATTTTTTTAACATTTACACAGTAAATAAATAAATAAATAAAAAGTAGACGGTTTCTGCATGAATTATCTCTAAATATAATATTTATTTCGCAGTTTACAACTATCAAAAGTTGAAAAATGGACCGTGATTCCCCTTTCTATATTAAATATATTAATAAAACTCAAATAACCACCGCAAACAAACGGTGAGAACAAAAATACTTAAATAAGAAAAAACTTTGTTATTTTGTTTTTTCTGTCTACTTTACAGTAAATTAAAAACAATATTCATTTCAACCATATACAATGGTTAAATCATATACCATGTTCATAATTATTAAGCCAGACACGCTGGTCTTCTTTTGAAAGTGGTGCCACCTGGTCGAACGTCAGATGAAATTACTACTTTTTAACTCGATTATTATGAAAATATTAAGGATTTGTCAGATAAAAATATTTGTCCCCCTTAACGAGTTTGGAGGAAGTATTTCTGTGCCATATTTATTTTTTCCGCACGCTGTTTGTAGCATAATATTTTATTTCAGCCACAAAATTTCACAATGAACAATTAGTTACACAGTACACACACAAAACTCTTTCAGTTTTTTTTTAAGTTTTTGCATTCCAAAAAAACCGCAATAGATTTTCAGATTGGCGGTCACCTGAAGCAAGGCCATGTTGGCCGAGAAAAAATTAGGAATGACATAGCGAGACATTAACGCCGAACCAAACACTAGCTCGTTATTTATGAGGAGCATAGTCGGTCGGCCACACAAGTTCTTATCTCTGGTCTGGATCGCCCCAGTCTCATTCTACCATTTGACCACACATTTATACCATTTCAAGTTCCAGCAGATTGATTCTAAACTTCAAATGCCGTCAAGTCCAGGACAGCATTTGTTAATTAAAATAATTAACAGACGGACAAATCGTTGTACATGGACATGTTACAATTACTATTCAATTATTTATCATTTTCTTAGAGCAGTACCATATTCAAAGGTTATATTTTCGACCAACTTAAAATATAGAGTTCAAACTCCTGTTATCTTTACATATCACGTATTTATATATCAAGTTTTTATATATCAAAATTAAAGGAATACAATAGAATAAATCTTGTATTCCCATGATTCAGCGATTAAAACCTTTTATTGAAAAAGCATTACTCAGATGGGACGTTGCCCTCGGCATTATCATCTTTGGTATGAGGGTCAATAACCTTTTATTCTTCCTCGAAAATACCACATTGTTGTTTTTTTTATCGATTATACGTATTAAACTATTAATGTGCCTCAACAAACATAAGTATTGAATATTTTCTTCAAGAAAAACGTTACTATTAAATTTGCTATGCTTTCGTTTACGTCCTACCCAGAATTTCCCAATGACGCCCGATCATGGAGAATTTAGGGTTATCCAAGCGATAGAACCTTTTCCACACACGGGTATAGGCTTTTCGGGTCCATTACCTGCTACTTTGATACTTAAGCGTGGCAATCTGGCAGTAAGGGTCTACGTCTGTATTTTCATCTGCTTAACGAGCCGAGCCGTGCATATAAAGTTAGCAGTTGAGTTAAACGTGATAGTTCCTTACCTGCTTTCAATCTATTTTTATCACGTAGAGGTCCAAAAGTGAACATATTCTCAGTTTGTGGTACAAACATATACCCGAATAAGGCGGAACCGAAGGTTAAATGAAATATATATATTTCTTTTATCATAATATTCGAATACTATAATATTTTAAGAACTAACCAATTTTATTGGATATTGACTCGCTCTACTCACAGCTCTTCATGTGTGGCAATAGGAAATTTAATATAAAAAGAAAAAGAAAACAAAAAAGGAGATCAGCTGCCTCGTCTCCGAAGCTATCTACAGTACTGGTAAATGGTATATACCTACAGGTTAAAGCCGTAATGAGTACGTGTACATTTATGTATAACTCTTCCAAAAGATCCATCTCAATCTTAAATTTTGATGCCTGCGTATTGTTTTAATTTAATTCCACTTAATCATTTACAGCGTCTAGCTAACAGAAGATATAACTCTCTATTGACGTTATAATTTACTTTAAAAAAAATATATATATTATTATTTTAAATCTTTAAAGTTTTTTCATCTTTTAAGTCCTTGTTAATGTGAAAAAATCATACAACTAGCATTAACGTTGTTAGTTACTTAAGTCTTCTCTTGCACGCTTTACTTGGATTCCAATTTGTTCTTATTTGTCGATTATGTATGTAATTCAATAATCAATACTCGTACTATTAAAAATATGAAAAAATTTATAAATGAAAAGATTATAAACGAAGTTTTCTTCCTGTTATTTTCTATGAACCTTGGAACTGTAGTCTAACGTTTCCTAGTGCAATTAATCCAAATACTTTGACTTTATATCGTTTAAGATATTAATAAATATAACTATTATAGATGTTTAATTCAAGAACAATTAAATAAACCAATTTAAAAAGCGACTAAATTCTAAATGACATCAGGAGTATACCCGCATTAAAATAGGATATTTATATAGTCATAATACGTGAAATACATGAATCATAAAATTAGAATTTAAAATCAAAACTTTCAGGGGTATTTTTTTGTCGTCCTGAATTTATGCGGAGAGATGTGATCGGAAACCAGAAACATTTTTACAGCACAAATCATCTCAAGTGCTCCATTCAGGAAGCGAACGTGTTTTGTATATTTTGACTATAGAATTAATAGCAAATATTTTTAATTATAACCATGTCACTTTAATAAATTTATTTAAAATAATTTACAACAATGCGTTCTGTTTCTCAATAATCATTGAGCAATAATTATTTTTACGTTATGTTTATTAAATATCATAATAGTAGGTGGACAATGAAATATTTTATAATACCATGTATTAGACAATAGTATTTATTTATTATACTTCATTAAATATATCTTAAAAAGTGTCGCTTAAATCCATCTTTTATACCAGCTTCATGTTTATCTTTTATGACAATGTACTAGCAGAGTCAAGACAACTAACCTCCTATGGATTACAAATTAAATTTCTCGAGTATCAAATATATAACAATAAATAGTTGACACGACTTATTACAATCTTCTAAAACACAACCAGGAATCAAAGCAATTTTTAATAAATCTTTGTACTTTATCTTTTTTAATATTTATATTAAATTTCTTAATGATAAAATTCGAATCTTTTCAATTTACTTTTTGACCGAGACGGACAAAGTGTGTATTCAGTATTTCATTAGGTGTTATCCAACTGAGACTGCGGTTCATTTGAACCAATTTAAGTTAAAGTTGTGCTACATATTTGAGGTGACTTGTGTTGTCTAAATTATTTGTATAATCTGTCCTAATTGTTATGATATCATTTAGAAATACTCCCTTGAATCAACTCTCTAGAAAATAGTGGTAGAGTTTAGGTTAGGTTAGGTTTGAGTTCGAAAGGCGATGTGAAATTTTGTAGTCATGTAGACATCCCTTTTCTGAACTCTTAATATATATATAACAATAAATAAATAATAATTAAAAAAAAATACATATATATATATATATATATATATATATATATATATATATATATATATATATATATATATATATATATATATATAACAATAAATAAATAATTAAAATATATATATATATATATATAGTACAAAAATCTCTTAAATCTTTTATATTGTCTTTGATTTTTATATTTGTAGAAGTTGGAAATAATTTAACGCTACAATATTAACATTTACGACATAACTCCATACGTATATAAAAACTTCTGTATATATATATATAAAAAATAAGTATAAGTATATATATAAGTATATTCACTGAAATGTTTACCGTATTGCTTTCATGTTTTCTATTATACGAACACTTACTCCATTCATGCCTTCAACACTTATATTTTGTGCTTTCAATACCAATATTTTGTGAAATATTCATTCACTAATATAAAATAGAAAAGCTTAAAGCGATACCATGAACTATAAACTAATTGATTTGAAGTTTTTGAAAATATAAATTCGATTAAGGTGGATATTTTTTATAGTTTTATACAGTTTAATAAAATAAAAATGTTATTATTGCAATTAATAAATGCAACAACACAACGATTGTGTTTTAATCAAAATAATTCCAAAACTAATTGCCGTAATATTTATTTTGCTTAAGGAAATTCTTTATTCATTAGTAAATTTTCCCCGTGCAAATTAATTTCTTAAAAGTAAAATGTAAGTACAAGTAGAATATTTCAAAGGAATAATATAATATAACATCCGATTCAGTAGGTTAGAAATCCATAGCGGACAAACATAGTGACACGTAGTTTATATATTTATATTAAGCAAATAAAAAAAAATATGAGACACTCTGGAAGAGGTGTTATATCAAGCGGGGTTTTTGACAAATCATACATACATAAAAATACAAAAAAGAACGAATAAGACTTTTATTTTTAGATTTTTATTTACTGTATATGAATTAAATAAATGAATAAGTAGAAAATTATGTACCTAATGCAAACAAATTTTATAATATTCTGAAACAGTTGATTAAAATTGCTTTTTTTTTTAATGTACATATTTTATTTTTGCTGCCGTCGTTTCTATAATATGAGCAAGTTTTACAGTACATAGAATATTATTAAGAAAATTTAAATCAAATCTAAAGCATTTCTAATATACATAAAAAATATTTAAAAGACATATAAAACGCATGAAAACTATCACCTTGCAATATTGAGAAAATACTGTTAATCGTCATCACTGAACCAAATCATTTTCTTTAAGATGACTCATCTGGATTCCTGATATTGAACAATGTCAAACACAAATACCTAAATGCAGACAATGACTAAGTAATATTACTAATACAATGTATCAGATATTCTCTCTGAATTCTGATCATTATAAGACATGTATCATACAAATTATAGCTCAGTCACGTTTCACATTCTATAATAGTAAATTATATTGACAATTATATTCAAGCTAATATGTATTATCTGATAATCATAGAATATTCTATAATTGTTCTACAATTTTTATTCGACATGTTTTTAAGTTAAAAATAATTATTATTTTCCCGTAATCAAAATAATATTTTTTTTTCTCTTGAAAATATTGAATATTATTTATTTAATAATAAAAGTACATTCTTAGAATTAAAGGATTCAAATTATTTACCTAGTTAGGGTTTAATACAAAAATAAACTTTGTTCAAAGAACATTAGTAAAGACTTTCTCTCCCTCCACTTAAATAAACTGGTTAGTTGATTGCACGTAAACAACGAAGTAAATAGAGTAGGTATATAAGGAAATTTAGTTTAAAGAATTGTAGAAAATTTAGATTTTTATTTATTTTATGTGCTAAAAACATCTATATTAATATTATAAAGAGTTAAAATATTGTATAAGGGAGTAATTTATCTAAATGTACATAATTTCTTTATTTAATATTTAAAAAGGACCGCTGACTTCTGTGTTCGAAGCGGACGGAGTCCCGGCCAACAAATAAAACATATATATATATGTTTTATTTGTATTTATTTATATATATATATGACTACATATATAATAATATCTAAATATCATTTTTTACAGTTATTCTTGTTCAGTTCAGTATTTAAACATTGGATTTACATATAAAAACAAAGAAACTGAATGTTTTCTGTCTATTTGTATGTACATCGCGCAAAGTACATTCATCTATCTGTTATAAAAAGTAGAAAAATAGCACGTGTTATCAATAAAAAATGTAACATATATATGGAATTGATATTTAAATTATTTATATAATTAATATATATTTTATATTGTATTTGAGAATGAATCAAATTTAAGTAAATCTGAGGCCCATCAATTATCGTAAGTCGTCCGGGTTTGAGTAGATTGATCTCGAGGCGTGATAAATTACAGCTGCCACTGTCTCCTATATTTGAGGCTGAATTAATTTATATAATGTATATTAATTTTACCCATATTAATTGGTTTCTCCATCTTTGTCGGAATTTTTAAGTCCTGTAATAATGTCAGGTATTGTTTTTAATAAACCCGTTAAGATTAAATGTTACTCTAAGGAGTAGTATATTTTTAATATAATTTAAAATATATTATAATAGTGGTTAAGATAGGACAGGAATAATAAAACTCAGATAAAAGGGCACAGCATTACTAAAAAGGATCTCTGAAGCTTCAGGATATCTTGTAATAGATATTCAAGACCCTTTTTAACCCAATAAGGCTGGTAGTATTAAGATGAAGACTTAAAGGGCAAATTGGGTATGCCGTATGGGTTACCGGGATCAAATTGCATTTGAAGGTAACTTGTTTGAACTGCCTTGTAACCTGGATTACAAATTAACTGTATGAATAGTAATTATTTATTTCCATATAAGAATATTTTTAATTTAAATAAAACTGATATATTCTTGAAAGTCAGCTAAGTATTATATAAATTAAGTAATCTGTATAAAATCGAAAACGTTAAGATAAATTAAGTCGATAGATAATTTTTAATTTGGTATTTTTGTATTTCTATTATTTTGAAATAAAATAAATAATTATTATTTTTAATTTTAATTTTAAATAACTTTATTGCACACATTATAAAAGAATTAAAAGGTACAGAAAATCAGTAAAACAATAGGCGACCTTATCACTAAAGTGATCTCTTTCTGATTAAAGAAAAATTAAAATGATGATATCCAAAAAATATTAAAGATAGAGTCTTGCTTTTATCTGCACAAATATAAATTTATATATAGAGTTCAAATATTTTAAGAATATGTTGTTTTTTTTAAAATTTTTAAAAAATAAAACAATTGAACGTACTTTTATACTTTATGGTTGTTTTAATTATAAATGTGTTTGTCACAAGAAAACTATGACATCGATTTTAGTTTTATTCATTATAAATAATTATAAATTAATTTCGATCTATTCGTGAGCTACTTAACTCTTAGTTGTGTTTGTAGTTTTATCTGTTTTAAATAAATAATTAGTTTATGATAGTAAATGTTATTAATAGTTGGTTTTTATTGTGGGTGGTGACACGTATTAGACTTCCTACCGATAAAGAGTCCCGGGTTCAAATCCCAGCCCGTATTTATTTTTCATTATACGTTCATTTAAAGCTAAATTTCTGAAGCTAAAGCGATCGAAGTCGCGAGAAAAAATAGTAAAAATTAACATCCTAATTATAAAACTCAAAAGTATTATTAAACAGTAAAAAAATATCACATTAATATTTTTATATAATCATTTATAAATACGAAACAATTAACAATATTTTAATGGCTTATAAATAAATCCTACAACAAACGGAAGAATAACTTTTTTGTTCATAAATATTGAGGCAAGGCGCAAGAGGCAAAGGGAACATCTGGAAGGGTTTCGTAAGGCTTAAAGTCGATATAGTCCAAACAACCCTCAATTATGGTTTAATCCTTTTACTTATCTCATTTAAGTCTTAAAGGGAGAGGAAAGTTCTATCAAAATCTGTCTCACACTAACTACAATGTTTATGTTCAATCTAAAACCATTTAAAGTTTTGAATATCTAGTTGTTGGCAGCCCTGAGATAAATACGGCATTTGAATGGTCAATTGACATATGACAAAAAAAAATCTGATATTACTTGAAATTTGCACGACTTTTCTAGAAATTTACTCTCTTTGAAATTTTATAATCTATGGCAAGAAAAGCAAATATATCTATACTAATACATAAACTAAAAGTTATCTTTTATGTGTGGTTGTTACAGCCTATATCATCTATAAAATATATATTGAACTCTCGGGTAAACCGAATGATGATTGAAAATATCTGACAATAAATAGTTAACGAGCAATAATTATAATCAAATACTTGTCAAAACGAGACTTTACTAAAATTTATAAAGAATTGATAATTTAAAAATCTTTGTATATTACCTTGTTTGATATTATTCTCAATTTAAATGATAATATTTGGAAACGACGTCTTTCTTAGTTTGTTTATAACTTTTTGTTCGCGCGTTACGCTTATTTTATAAGTCTCTTATCGTTATCGGACTAGTATTCCATTTTAACCGATTTGGGTATTTTTTGTTATATCCTTAACTTTATTCTATTGCGATTATTAATATTATATTAAATACAAATAATACCTTAAATCATATCCCTTTTCAATTTTGTAAATAATACTCTATACCATTTAATCGAACATACTTAAGATTCATAATTTATTTACGAGATCTTCGTATATACCAGAATATGTCGTCACAAAGACGTATTTCTGAAGCCGATGAAAATTGTCTAGCGACTCCACATACTGACTTCAAACATAATTTTCAATAGATAGATTTTCATATGCCTTTATACGTTTTTGTATTGTGTTTATGTAAGTTTCAGTTACGTTCAATAATACCATATTGAATATTTACGATTTCACTCCAAACTATTTATTTTATAACTTGTTTAATAATACAGATTCATTTACTAAACTTGCTCTAAAATACTAAGAATTTTCATATAATGTTAAGTTCATTGAACTCTACTACCTATTATTTTTTGTGTTTTATTTCACACAAACACTTAGTCCGTTCATACTTGCATGCTGCTGAATATATTGTGAAATTTTGATCCCTTCAGTATTATAAAATATCATAGCTTAAGCTTATATAGCTTAAACTAAAATAAGATAAAATATGACGAACTTAAGAGATGAACTGTAAACTGATTGATTTCTAAGTTTTTTGATAATATATTCGATACATGAAAAAAGATATTTATATTTATAATAAAATAAAATGTATTATAATTTTATTATTGTGTTTAATATTTAATACAAACTTATAACCGATGTGCTTTAGATCAATTGGAATAAAAATGATTGAATATATATACAAAATCTCTTGAGGTAAAGATAAGCCTACGTCGATTTAATTTTGCTTATGGCACTTCACTATTTACTAAGTAGAAATTAAGCCCGTGCAAAGCCGGGGCGGTACGCTAACTTATATTAAATATAATATTATTTAATATAAATTGCTTTTTAAATATACAATTTAATATAATAAAATCTTATTTGCAATTAATCTCGCTGTAAATTTGTTTACTTTCTGACAAAAATTTTTACTCAAAAATAAGCTGGTATTTTTCTGACAAGGTATCAAATCCGGGTCACTTAATATCCAGAACTTGCTTTGCTTATACAATAAAAATGTTTTCTTGTACATTCAACCGTTAATAATAAACAAGCCATGGCTAAATCTTTTCATATATGTATTTAGTACTAAAAAATATTTACGAGTCTATTCAGATTTTTTAAAAACTATGACATTATCTAATTATAAAATATCAATTTAACTATATAACTATGAAATCGAAATAATATATATTTGTAGAAGCGGCAAAAAGACATAACAGGGGCAAAGCAATTGAGCCAATTGACCGCTAGTAAATAACTTTACGAATTGGGAAACTCTAAATTGACTTGAAATTTATTAGTAATTCAATTACTTCTATTGCAGGTTATAAATCCGTTTCAATACTTCCTTTATTAGGATCAGGAATTTTAGTTATATAAAATCCAGGAGAAACATGTTAAATGGAAGAAGATTTAGTTAGTAAATTGTTTTTAAATAATAATAATTAAATCAGCTATTAATTAACAATATTTAATTAAAAGTCATATCTGCCAGTACAACGCCAATAATAATTGGATAAATTATACATTTCACCATATTTGTATTACTTAAATTAGAGGGGGGCAAATATAGCTCTCAGTATGATGTCTCGCCATCTCTCCCTGCTGGATGCTATTCTAGTGCATTCAGGTATAGATAATTATTATAAATCCTCGTGGAACCTTCTGTGTGCAAGAGTGATCTGTGAAGACTGTGTGTCCAAGCATCTAGCGATCATTTTATTTAATACGTCCTTTTGCAGATATTGTTCAATATAATGACAGCATATTCACCGTCATCATATTAATTTTTTAGTCATTTTTGGTAGCCTAACCTCAGCTTTGGGTTTAATCGCATCCGGGCTCAGTGGAAATAGAATTAATCGACTGTGGAGCTTAAAATAACGCCGATCCATAAGTTCTTCATTCTTCTAAGATTTGACTTCCAACAGTAACTACTTTTCCGATTGCCCAGGTATTGAAGGGGAGTGATTTTGGAATATACTGATTTATTTGTATTTTTTCTAGCATGAGTCTCAGTTTCATCGCATATATTACAAATGTTATACAATTTGGTGGTAGGTTTGATTCGGAGATTGCCTTTAGTGGTGCTTCTTAGCTTGACTGCAAAGTTCTTAAGAAGATTCATTTTCATGCTTTGTATGAACCCACTCACTCTCTACTGATTTAAGGAACTTGGGATTGTCTTTTGCTTCTTATTTCTGTTACTGTTTGATCCACAGCATAGGTAGAGTGTTAGGGAGAGCTTTGATCCATAGCATAGGTAGAGAGCATTTTGGAGTGGTGTTTTCCATCTCAACTTCATCAAGATCAATCTGATCCACTTTTAAAGTATTGTCTTCGAGGGTAACGGCTTCTGAAGACTTCTCCTTGCGTAAATTTACTTAATTATCATTTTATTATTCCTGTTCGCATATCGTAACTGCAATATATTTCACGTAGTATTGCCACTTGAATATAATTATTGGGTAGTAATTGAATGCGAGTATACTCGTAACGTAAGCGCTTAAATGTGGTTGTCATAATAGCTTTTAGAGTGGGTATGGCAAATTTTTATTGGCTTTAAAAAATGTTTATAAAATATTTTTTAGTAAATATAAACTATTTACATTAAAAACTAAAGATGAACAAACTACATTGTTATATAAAATAACTAGCATCCAAGTCGGCAGTGCATATTTTGTGTAAATCGAAAACCGCCTAACTTTTAGGATTTTATCGTAGAAATCCGTAATTAATATATTTTAATATGACAAAAAACGTCTTACAAAAAGTGTGGTTACATTTACGAAAACAGATAAAATCCGAGAAAGTAATAAATATTCTCCAGTCTCCTGAATGTGAAACTACTGAATATGGGAGTAAATATTAACTAAATAAATTACAATACGACTAAAAATCATTCAAAATTGGATTGATAATTGTATTACACTTATTTTTTACATTTATATTATTTTTACAAATGTTTTACAAAGTTATAATTTGTTTTCTGAGATTGTTGTGCTTTAGTTGTGCATTTAATTAATTTATATGTGTGTTAAATGAAATAAAAAGTTAATTAAAGCGAGTTGCTGACTCTAAAGTTTTGCCTGTGACAATCGTGCCGTTACTAAAAGAAATTGTAATTCTAATTCCGCTGTACTCGTATAGTGATGATAAAAGACAATTAAATCTTTATTTGCAAAAATATCAATGTGTCGATCTGAAAAAAGATCTAAGAAATTGTTTTACGCTTCCTGTGTAGAATAAAACCTTTAATTTTATTAATGCTGCCAGTTGATTGTGAGAAGTTCCAGCTGAGCTTTTATCAATTGCAGCCGACTTTATATAAGACGCAGCTGAGCTTTCATATGTGTTATTTAATTGTATTTTTGAAAAATCATATTTTTACAAAATGGTTGTAAATTCTTATAAGATATTTTTTATAGCAAGTCATAACTATTTTGTTTTTTATTAAATTATAAATAAGTTTTTATAAGATTTTGTTATTTACCTACTTGTTTAAAAACCTCATCTAAATGATACACGGTACGGTCACTTTATACGTCTATCGGATTTGACAATAGGTTAACCTTGACTGAAATTCAAATTGTACATTCGCTTAAATTTATTAGTACTAAAATATAATATTTCTATTAAAATAAACAGACGTCGATACCATTGTATCGTTCAAACATATTTAAATGCTGAAACAGAAGTTTTTATGGTGATTTACTATAATAGTCATTGAATACGAATAAGAGATGTCAAGTTTTATTCAATAATTATTAGTTTAGTTGTTATTTAGTCACGCTAAGTCTTGTTAGTATATCAAAGCTATCACTATAGTTAGGTCTACATAGCTTTAGAGAAAATTGTTTTTTAAAACTTTCCACGCGTCAATTGTTGTCGGAGTGGGACTTTAGTGAAAAGTAAAACATGATTCATTAAACAGCTTTAAAAAGATAAAGACATGTTATTAAAAATATATTTCAAATTAATTTAATAAATAAATAAACGGGGTTACGTTGAACTTCCAGTGGCTTTTTTGACAGAAAATTTGCAATACAACGGTGAAAACAAACACCTCTGAAACGGAACTTTAATTTAAAATTATAATTTTGCAATTCTTGTCCGCATATAATCATAACTGCTAAGTATTTCTGAGCAATTCGAATGTCGTAGGAACGTGCTTTTAGCGAACAATACTACACTCTTAATGCAAATGAATTTGATAAACCTAGTTTTCAATTACTTTATATAATGTTAAAAAAACATTTTTTTTTGTATATTGCAGAATATTAAACAAAATAATATTGTAATAAATACATAATTTTTGGTTGAATTGCTTGTTATAGATAAAGTATCTGATTTTTCACGGCTCAGTCTCGAACAAGACTTCTTTTTCCACTTATGGAAAGGGTATGGATACACCCATCAGGTCATATCAAAGTATTTATTATAAAAATATCTGTTGATTTCATTTGCTCTCTTCCTTCACGACTGCCTTTTTTATAAAATTAATACAAATCCACTTAAAATTAACATACTTTCATACATTCCGAGTTATTAAGTTTTCAGGAGTGATGTATTCAATGTGTTAAATAAAAAGGCATATCAAATTAAATAAAAGCTTTAAAATTACTCTTTTAACATAAATCCTCGCCTAATTTTCCTGGATTTCATGAAAGAAAGTCTGACGCTAATAAAGTAAATTGTGGCACCTACGGGTTGGTTTCAGCGAGAGAAGTAATCGAATTAGTAAGAAACTCCACGTCATTTCAAAGTTTATTTTATTTAGGAAACAAGCAAATGTAAAAGTTCTAAACAATGAAACTTAAAATACACTGAAAAGCAATCTATTAACAGCATTTAGTAAAAATTTGAACAGAGAACTATACAATAACAAAAGACAAAGAAAGGAAATAAAGTGATATTAAAAAATAACAGAAATATTTAATAAACCAACTCACATTTATATTATAATATTACCATTAATATTATAATTTATTATAGGTACTTATTGATAACCTACTCAATATAGCCTGTCTTGTTTTACTGAAATATGGGCGAATTAGACAATTAAAAGTAAAAATATTCTGCAGTAGCTTATTATAATATTAGCAAGAATGTTTCAAGAAAGTATTACTTAAATAATTTATTTCAGAGGAACATTAAACAGAGATTTAATGGGTGAGTTTTTTTAAGAGCAAATAAAGTTAATATTACTTGAATGGGAAGGATCAATGCAGTCTTTGATAAGCATATGCATCAATGCAGTCTTTGATAATACAATAAATATTTGATATCTTGAGTGTCTTTCAGTTAGTAAATGATAGTTCTGTAAAAACATTAACGTAAAGAAAAAACACAAGAGATGAACTAAGCTTACATTTTTTGCTTATTATAAATACTTAACCAAACATATGTTATAAGTTTAAGCAAAAATGTAATTAACAGGAAAAGGTATTTTAGTATCGAACACCATTCCTAACTTCGAAGAAAATATATATATATATATATATATATATATATATATTGTATATATATATATATATATATATATATAATAACGGTATTTCTAAATGACTTCTGCAGTTTTTAACCAATATTGGTGTTATACCACTTTTGACAGATTTGTTCTGTCAAACCTATTTAGCTTAATAATGAAGAAGTAGAATCAATATGCATTAATTTCAAATATATTTCACATAACAAAAATATACCATGATATAGAAAGATCCCATCTCCAGTGTATTTCATGTTAAATGTAACGTATCCTATTTCATTAATTAAGTGCCATTATGACCTATCCTATGCCTGGCCAGAATTATACTTATAATTAACTTATAACTAACGTATAATTAAATGGACAGAAAATATACTTTTGTGTAGTTTGATTTTAAGTTTTTATTTGTCTTATTTTATATACTGATGTCACTATTTTATTTTAAATATATACCATATGTTGAGTATTAAATTCATTACATGATATTAGCCGACAAATGCAAGAATAAATATTCAATATTTCTTTTAAAACGGGATACATTTACAACATATATTTTACATGACAGTATAAATGTAATCAAATTTATATTTGTATGCAGCAATTGTTTATTTTTATTTATATTTATCTTAAAAACAATCGTTATGTAGATTGTAATATATAAAAAAATAAATAATTTTCAGTTTATTTTTTTTAGTATAAAAATGTTTTCAAATTTCATGTATCGAATTTATATTTTTCAATAACTTGAAATGAATCAGTCTACAATTTACGGTCTCAGTTTAAGCTTTCATATTTTATATTACTGAACGAAATGAAATTTGATAAGATATTCTGCGGCATGCGAGCATGAATGGACTAAGTGCTTGCTGAATAGAAATCATGAAAGTAATATGCGAGTAGAGTTCTAGTGAACTTAACTTTACATGTTATTTATTAGTATAAATATATAGTTTAAAAAAATATTTGTATATTTAAACAAGAACCGATACGGAGCTGAGTAATGATTGAATATTATTTTAGCATCTAAATAATGAAATACGAAAATTCCACAAATATATAAACAAAGACGTTATAAATCTATCGAGACTTTTAAAAGTATTGCTTAAAATAGCTGTCGAGTCGCGACACAATTTTCATCGGCTTCAAAGATACTTGCTGAAAGGAACTGTAGTTTGTCGTGACAGTACTGAAGATCTGTTAGACTTATGACTTCCAAGTAGGTTTTATGAAATGGTGTAAAATATATTCTACAAAATTGAGAAGAGACTTGATTTAAGTAAGTAGTTTGTATTAATATTAATAAGTATACATAATGTGATAAAAATATTCTTCATAAATATAAAATTAAAAACAACAATTTGCTTCAAAGAAGCGCAGAATAAGACCTAAGACGAGACCGGCTATTAAAAAATATGCATTTTATTCCTCCAGTGACCAATAAGTGAAGCCGTTGTTTTTTCCAATATTATCACTGAAGATGAAAAATAATACCAACAAAGATGATATACAAAGATTTTTTCAAACATAAATTTAATATTTGTTTATGTTCAAGATTTTAGATAATTTAAATGTTTTATCACATAAAGGCTTCATTGATTTGTATTCATTGAAATCATCACAATGGGTAGTGGGTAGCCTCCTGGGTATTATAAATCACTACCCACTGAATTTCTCTATAAGATAAGTGTTTAAACTAGAGCTACAAAATAACAGCATGAAGTTATTTTAATAATCGACGTTTTACATTCAATAATAAAAAAAAATACAACTAAATTATAGTATATATTTTTTCATATAAATCCAACAATGTTTTTTACACAAATGTCACACTCATAATTATTTAGAAATACATCACAGTATATAAAAAAAATAAACTAGTTTTATTATTAAGTTTAATCGTTAAAATTATTTACGTATAAATTATGTACTTAAAATATACAAAATATATTTGCTTCCAAATACAGAACTCAGGATGATTTTGACGGTCAAAGTGGTTCTGACTTCGATCGCATCTCTCCGCATAAATTTCAAAGCAACATAGAACACCCCTGAAGCAGAGTTTTGCTTTTAAATTATAATTTTATGTTTCCTTTTGATATATTACAATTGCGATGTAAATCACGTACTATCTATACAGTGACTTAAGTTCATGGCCATTTAAATTGTTTAAAATGTCTCGAGAGTATAAGGGAAGATTCATTTATTGTTTACAAAAATTTTAATTGGGTTTTGTAGCTATATAAAAAAAATAACCAAGAGATTAATATTTTTAAATGTACGAAAACAGATAAACGTATTATAATAATACTTTAGAAAATATGATTTACAAGAAATGTATTTTAATAATACGGTTGATCTGAATTATATTTAAGCACACACACTTTATTGATTCTGTTAAAATGAATGAAAAATAAATGATAAAATTAAATTAAATTAACGACAGTTCCTTAAAGAAGTTGCGTGACGAATGAAGTAACTTGTGATACGGGTCGGGTCTGATCAAATCAATGACAAAGGTTACAGCAATTAAGGATTTTTTATCTCTATCTTTATATGATTTGGCAGTGGTCAAGTCGCTTACTTTTAGCCCCCCTTTCAATATTCAGTCCTTTATTCAATTTGTTTGATTCCATGATATGAGTAACGTAAATCAAATAGGTATTTATGATCTCGTACAATTGAATCTACAGTGACTGTACTATAGTTAAATTTCAATTTACTTTTTATCAATTTAAATACAATGGTTTTCGATTCTCTAAAATAAATAATTTGTTATTTATTGTTAAACTCCTATAAGTAATGTTCGGCAATAACAGCAAAATTCTGACGATATTTATTATTTAACGTTGTTTACTAAACCTTGTGTGCTTATGGAAGCGTTGATGTGTGAAATTCGAAAACGAACCGACACCTTTTAAATAAATACGAGGGGTTGATTCGTCTATGTTTATATATTAATATCTTACCTTCACTAAAATACACATTTTTCTTTGGCGTTGATTTATTTTTATAAGTACAATAATTTAACAAAAGTACAATAAATTAACCAAACAAAAATTTACAAATACTATAAATTTTATAATTTAACGTTTTTATTGTGATTGGGATGTTAGAGTTTTTTAATACAGAGTCTTACATAATAATAGTTTAGCTGCACTCGTAGGATGCGACAGAAAATAAACATGATTTGTTAAACTGATTTTAAAAAATGAAGAAACATTATTTAAAAAAAAATCTTATCATAATTTAAAAAAATACAAAATGGCTGTCGAAAGCAATGAGTTTCAGGTGTTTGTTTTTTAAACAAATTAGCAATAGTAATGCCCACATCAATATAATACGATAACACCTATAAAACAGGCCTTTAATGTAAAATTCTAATTTTACGAATACTATTTCCATATCGTAAATGCTAAATATTTGAAAGCAATTTGAATGTTATGGAAACGTGCTTTTACCAAACGCTAGTAAGCTCGAAATGTAAATATATTACATGGACCAAGCTTTAAATTATTATGTAAATATGTAAATGACTCTTGTAAATCAAGTGCCCAGTATGTCAACAAAATATTACTTTATTATAATATAATATATTTATACTTATTTTTAATAAACATTTAAATAAACCTTACATGCATAAACATTTTCATAGATATTTTGTAAAGTTATTTAGTTGTATTTCTTTTTTATAATTATATATTTCATTTATATTAGATAATACCTGTTAGCTTGAATATAATTGTCAAGAGACGAAGCTTCTTAGCATTCCATGGATTCATCGTGCGGGTGCCGGGCCCATCGCGTTGTATGGAGAGGAGTGCAAACAGCTCCTGGGACTTGCGACCCAAGTGTAGGTTTTTTACTATTATAGAATGTGAAACGTGACTGAGCTATAATTCGTATGATATATGTCTTATAATGATCAGAATTCAGAGAGAATATCTGATACATTGTATTAGTAATGTTACTTAGTCATTGTCTGCATTTAGGTATTTGTGTTTGACATTGTTCAATATCAGGAATCCAGACGAGTCATCTTAAAGAAAATGATTTTTTTCAGTGATGACGATTAAAAGTATTTTCTCAATATTGCAAGGCCGCCCACCCACTCCCCCAGTGACTAACAGCAAAATCAAAATAAAAACAAAAATATATATAATTTAAGCGTTTGCCGATTGCATACATTATTTTAAAAGTTCGCAAAATAACGCGTAGAAACAAAAACCCGCTTCCTTTATTATTATTTTTTAAATGATATGGCACGTTTATTATATTAAGTTAAGGTCGGTGAAGTAGTAAGTGACTTTTCTGATGTAGATTTTGGTATACCCCAAGGCAGCGTACTAGGGCCAACTTTATTTCTTATCTATATCAATAGTCTATGTGCACTTAAGCTACCTCAAACTAAAATCTTTGCTTTTGCGGACGATACTGCTCTGATTTTTTGTGGAAAAACCTGGGATGACGTGGTTAACACAGCTCAAACCAATATGAATATAGTCTCCAGATGGCTGGATACAAACTTACTATCGCTCAACATTGAAAAAACAAAGCTGATTCCTTTTAGCATCTCTAAACGAACTGCTCATGATGATAACTTTTCAGTTAAACTTCACCACTGCCGAGAAAATGCTTCTACCTTAACTGATTGTCATTGTCCCATACTTAAGCAAGTCAATTCTGTTAAATATCTTGGCATACACATTGATGAGCACCTCACCTGGAGAAAGCAAATTGATACACTTTGCTCTAGATTGAGGAAGATGCACGTCTTTAAGCGCCTGAGATCTGTCACAGATGTAAAAACTATGAGAACCGTTTACCTTGCTTTATGTCAAAACATTCTAACTTATTGTGTTAACTCTTGGGGTGCTGCTCGGGAAACATATTTGCTAAAACTTGAACGAGCTCAACGTGCTTTATTAAAAGTGGCTTATAACAAGCCCTACAAGTATCCTACCACTCATCTTTATAGGGAAGTGAACCACCTGACAGTAAGACAGTTATATATATTGTCAGTTGTATCAACGTACCACAAAAACTCCCTGGTCATGCTTAGTAACACGCCCTGTAAAAGACGAATTGTATGGAAGGCTACAGGAGCTCGAACTTTTTTTGGTAAAAGGGTCTTCAGCTTTATGGGTCCATCACTTCATACAAAAATTAACAAGAAATTAGACATTCTACTACTAACAGCTAAGTTATGTAAAAAAAAGCTTATAGCTTGGCTGTTAACATTATACTACAACCAAACCGAAAGTATTCTCATGTTATAATTATATTATAAATACTAACTATTCCCATATCTTAGCAAATGAATATAAACTATAAGACTAAAGGAATATATCTATAATAATATACATACATAGTCCACTTAACATTTGTCTTTTCGTATAATAACCAGCAAAATATATATCTGCAGTTTATCCTTGTTTCCTTTAAAAGTGGCCCAAAATTTCCGACATTCATACTCATAGACAAACACACCAACAGACACTCGCATAAACACACACACACATGACACACACATAACACACACACACACACACATAACACAAACACACACACACACACACACCATGCATGCAAAATATTTAATTATATCTTATCCCTCTACGATTCGAGTACTAAGACGATACCCTTATAGCTCTCGTAAAATTACCGTTTGTCTTGAAATGTATTCGTTTTGCTTTCATTTATTATTATTGTTTAACTAATACTAATTTAATCTAATTACATTAATAACTTTATCAATACCTGCTTCTACTATTACATTAATTATGAATTGTCATTGTTCTAATATAAAATAGAGTTTAAGTTTAAGATTATATAAAATAATTTCAATGGAAACTAATCAATTGCATAGAGATATAACCGTATGAAGAAGACTAACTAGCACAACACAGGTTGTTACCTAGGGTGGGAGTTAGTGAACTTGAATCCTTTAGCATAACTTACAAAATAAGTGTTATTGAAATGTCATTCCTCTTTTTTCAAAATGTATTTTATGCTAAATTGCCTGGTCTGAAATAAAATATTATTATTATTATTATTATTATTATTATTAAGTGAATATAAAAAAGAACGGTAAAAATTAAGTACAACTAGAACAATACTATGGATAAGAAAAAGCACTTAAGATTCGACTGTGGCGTATCAATAAAGGTCTTTCGTAAATCGAGAACTCTTAGAACAATACTGGCCACGAACAAAAATATATATAACAGCGACGTACTTATACGGCCTGGTGAAAGGTCTGAATTCCTTATCGCCTCTAACAAATATCCGAACAATATATTTCCCAATCAATTGGTATCTTTTAATAAAGCCAACACACACATACTAAAATCTATCTTCAGGTTTGTTGTTTCGAATCCTACCTATCGAATGGAGTTGTTCATATAATAACATTCGAACTTAATTTAAACTTTTTAAGAAAATGAACTTTGTGAACAACCAAAAAGTAATATTTGATTGTTTGAAAATGTTCTATATGATAATGATAAAGGTTAAAATAAAAACGTATTTCCATGCAAGTTTACTAAAGTACAAGTATATTACATTATAATAAGTGCCTAAATATTATGAAACGTAAAAGTTCAGACCGGATATGTTGGAGCTTTCATCCACTCCAAAGAAAATTACTCGGGTACTTCTAATAATTCTCGCCGTATTCAAGGATGCGATTCCACAGAGTAAAAGTTTCAATTGTACGACTATGTAGATGAGTTTCAATTACCTATTATACTCACAAAACTGTAATAAAATAACATCAAGCTTAAGCTTAACTTGGAGTTAATGTATTTTACTTCCAAAGTGTGTACTCTATATAATGGAAGCTGAACAGTCATGTTTATCAGGTACCATTGTAATGCGAACGTAATTAACGAGACAAAAACCTCAGATACGAAAGGTGGTGTGACGTTTAAGATATGAAATTAATAAATGCAAATATTGTATGTATCAAAAAGGCTCAAGGATAGAAATTGTTAAAATAAGACAGAGTTTTACATAAACAGAAGGCTTATCCTTTCGTTGGTGCTTATCAGTGTTATGAAGGAGGACTTTAATGGTATGCTAAGTACATTGAAAGTTGGCACGGCTGGCTGCACATGAGCCCAAATTAGCTGCGTTTTTGGAAACACAGATTATATAAACTGCTAAGTATAATATTAGGTGCTCGAAATTTCCTGACTCTACTGAATACATATTATCGTCAGTTGAATTGTTTATTAATGCTATTTACACCAATAGCAAACCTACGCTGAAGAGTTTGTTTGTATCAACGCACACATTTCTGGAATTATTATTAATATATCGTTTCTTCATTTTATATACTATTGATTTAAAACGTATTTAAGCTATACGTTATAACACCTAGACCCGTAAGTCTCTTTCCTTCCGACTATATTAGTCAACTTTTTTAATATTATATTACATGTAATATACTACGAAATGAATTCCGTTAATTAATTCTAGTAAGAAGTAAGTGTATAGCTTTTTTATAGGTTATAGATTATTTTAGGATACAATGCAAGACCTGGGTTATTTGAGGGCTAATTTAGTATCCGGAAGTCCTTCCTCTTGATAAATGATATGACCAAACGATATGACCGAATGACGTTGAATCGTTATTTGTTTAGAACGTCCATTTTAAATATATAAATATATTTTATGTAAAAATTTGCGTACATGTTTACAATTCCATTTATACTTTTTATTGGCATAATGCCTTTTAGTATATTTTTGGTAGTTTTTTTACGTTTATCTATTTAAAAAGGGTATACACAATTTATATTCCTAAATAAATTGTGTACTCTCTTATTAAATATATACATTTCAATCTTGTCAGGAAATAATACATGCTTTGTTTTAGAATAAAGCGTATTATATTTCCCAAAATAGAATAATTCTAATCATACATGTTATTGCATCGTTATTGATAAAATATCAACTTTTCAGAACAGTTTTCCTACTAGCCGGCGGCGAATCAAAACGCATTTTGAAATACAAATTTCCATTGTAACAACTACGTGTAGTTTGTAAAATGTAATCATAACTTTTTAACAATTATAATGAAGACTAATGGATTTAAATGTGATATGCTAGTTTAGTTTTTCTGAGTAGTCGTTACAAATAAATTTTAAGAAAATCTTGGTAAAAAAACAAATAACGTTCTAGTCATAATGTAACAATTTTTTACAATGTATTTTGTAACAAAAATGTAACGGATGTCTATGGATGAATAACGAGTATAAACTTCTTTGTGACGGTCATAAAACTGGAGCTTGCGAAGTCTAGTAACAATAATATTCAAAATTCAAACTTCGAGTTTTATAACAAGAATGAGCTCTTAATAAAGATTATACTTACGTGGAATTTACTGGTCTTAAAATACTTTCTAACAATATATTCCTTGAGTAAGTAAAACAATGTATTATAAAACACACACACAACTATTCAATCTACGGTAATTTATGTTATTTACTGGATAAGAGAAAAATTTACAATTAATACTTAAGTTTGTGTCGTAAGAATTGCAACATTCCACAAATTAATTAATAACATATGAGGTATTTGTTAAATATACTCTAAATAATATTAAATATCTGGGCACTGCTGGCAATTACTTCTTGAAATTAATACTTATGTTATAAAGATAAAAGTTTATTCTGTTATATCTAACCCCCTCATATCTGGAACTACTAATAATTACTCATTCATTACTGTTTTTAAGGCTTATTCATGAAAAAAATATCACATTTGTTGTGTATCACGATTAAGATTTACCTTGAAAATAAAGAAGGAAAGTTACATTGTTTTATCTTGAGAAGTTTATTTAAACTTTCGTGAATCATGACTATTATGTTTATATTTACCCGGCTGTATTCACGTAGAAATGTTCTCGCCGCGAGTCCGCCACGCTCAGAGCTCATGATTAAGGACCCCGAACGGGTTCGAAACTAGTCGGGCACATTCCGATTAAATTTCTACGTGAATACAGCCGGGTAAATATAAACATTGAGAAGTTTATCTCATATAATAAGAAGTATTTTATTATACTTAAACATGATGATGTAATTGACAAAGAATACCTTTCTGTTATATTTAGAAATCGAATTTCGTGTTATATTAAAGAAGTTGGGTGACTAATGACGTAACTTGTGACACGGGTCGAGTCCTGCGATTGACGTAATCAAATGAATTAGAAAAGTTAATTTCAATTTATGTTTGGGACCCAATCTTAATGTTATTTGTCAGCAGTAGAGTGGCTAATTTATAAATACATTAAATATTCCAACCTATTTCTAAAATATAGCCCTTTATTCAATTACAACAATTTAATAATTGTATAATAATTGTATTTCTTTCATTAATTGATGTTAACGTCCATTAGATAGGATATAGACAATACGTAATTAGGTAAGTGACAATACAATCTTGAGTCTGATCTCTATCTACTATTGTGATAACAACGTTATATTTTATAGCAATATAGTTTAATAAAGCCTTAACAATAAAATAGTCTATTATAAATTGTTTAATATAATAATATTCAAAACCAGTACAAATTAGTCTAAGATATGTCTCAGATATATTTGTTCATTAAATTGTTCTTGTATTAAACCTTGGTACCTATAATAGTTATTTTAATAATTTCCGTTAACATTCTCTTTATTTATTTATCAATGTATATTTTATACTATTGATTATTAAGTTACAGTACAAAAAATACCAGAATTACTAACCACGTCACTGCAAGTTTGTACGATGCACTTACATTTACAAAGTCCTAAAAGATACATAAGCTTTAATCAATCAAAATAATAATAATTATATAATGCTACCTAGTTAAATTTTATTTATTTAATATTAACATGAGAACAAAATACACAAAGACATCAGTAAAGTAATTCATTCGATGAAGTAATCTCTATAGAGAATACTCTTTCAGGTATGTATGAATGTAACGAAGGTGATTTATTACATTTATTTAAAGGGAGTAAATCTGTGATGTTATTTATATAATATAACAATATTTACTTCACAAATAATACCTCATCTTCTGTTTAACGAAGCGTCGGTGTGTGGAATTCAAAAATCAACTTATATTTTTCAGTCCCAGTCGGGTCACCCTCAACAGTCTGTTTTTGCCATGTAAAGATTCCCTTTAAACAAATACGAGGTGTTGATTCGAATATATTTACATTGAAATCCTCTTAGGATCATTTGAAGTTTTTTCTTTACAACTACATATTTAGCTATCGGAGCCTATTTTGATTATTGGTTACGGTTTAGTTTTCATATTTATATTTTTATAAATGGCTCCATATTTGCTTGATTGTTCAATTTTTAAACACTCTAGCAATATTTGCTATCAATATCTCAATTGACTATTTATAGTTTTTTATAGTGAGTTTATTGTGAATAGTGAATAGTGAGTTTACCTAAGGACCTACCAACAATTGGGCGCTCACAACTTTAATTTGTATTAGATCATATTAGCATATAAATATTTTAGTTAGTTTGAAAGAGAGTTTGATAAAATTTTCCTGCCTCTTTTAGACTAAAATGAGATAAAAGGATTTATGAATAATTGAGGATTATTCAAAGTTTTTCAACAAAACCCTTCATCCAGCTGATTCCCTCGTCTGTCGCCTTGGTCTCAACGTTTATGTACAAATGCTCGGAAGTTACTCTTCCGTTTATTTCAGGATCTATTTATAAGCCATTAAAATATTGTTCATTGTTAACGATTTATATATTTATGCGCCATTATTTTATTATAAGTCGTCACTTCAAATATTCTCATATAACGTTTGAAATAGATAATGTTTAATAATGCTTTTGAGTTTGATAAATAATATGTAAATTTTTATCTTTTTTTTTTTTTAATATTGTTTTTTAATATTAAACTTACTCGTCAACGTGTTTCGCTAGGACCATTTTTTGAGTTCGGTTGGTATAGGTATTATTAAGAGTAAGTAAGTGTAAGCTTACATCCGTTATCAGTAAATTTTATTAATTAATGGTATTCAATCCCTTTTTCCGTACTTTTGGCGTTACTATCAGAGAAACATCCTAACATCCAAAAATATAAGCTCTTACATTTAAGATATGGTTGGATATAAATATGCCATCTAACTATTTTTAACATTTATTGCCAGATAATAAATATTTATTTATGACATATAATATGTATTACAAACGCAATTTTAAATAAATATCATCTCTACATTTGTATTATCTGTGCAGATAAAAAAAAATCTTTGGCATTTTTAGTCAGTCATAATTTATTTTTTTTATTTATCAGCTAAATAATAGTATATACAAAAATACCTGATTTAAAATTACTGTTACTTTGTCAATTATAGAAATTTGTTCTTTGATGCCAAGAAACAAATTTCTAAAATTGTATAAAATTTTGGTGATTTTGAAGAATACATCAGTTGTGTTTCAATTAAACACATTCTTATATATAATTCAGTAATTGTTTTTCTCAACCAATTACATTTATTTTACACAATCTTTCTATTTATATACTAACTTTTTAATCCAGGCAGTACCGCATCTTCAAATGAAATTTGATCCTGGTCACCCAGCATACCATTTACCTTTTCAGTCTTCATCCTTGTCCTTTCAGCTTTATTACGGTTGACCTTTTAACCTTTTAATAAGTGTCTCTCACAAGACATTCTGAAGCTCCAAAGATCCTTATTAGTTAGACTGTGGTTGCGTATTTTATTATTCCTTCTCTACTTTTGCCTCTATTACAATCTTGCTGAAATTATTTTATTGTGTTTAAAAATATATTACTCTTTAAGGTAACATTTAATCTTAATGAGTTTATTATAAACAATACCTGACCTGACATTATTACAGATCTTAAAAATTCCGACTAAGATGGAGAAACCAATTAATATGGATAAAATTCAACCTTAAAAGCAGGAGACAGTGGCAGCTGCAATTTATCACGCCACGAGATCAATCTACTCAAACCCGGACGACTTACGATAATTGATGGGCCTCACGTTTCCTTCAATTTGATTCATTCACAAATACAATATTAAATATGTATAGTTTATATTGATAATTTAAATATTATTCCCGTATATAGGTTTCATTTTTTATTAATAACACGTGCTATTTTTGTACTTTTTATCACAGATAGATGAATGTACTTTGTGTGATGTACATACAAATAGACAGAAGACATTCAGTTTCCGATGTTGAATCAAATGAATAATATAAAACTTATTGTTTTTAATATAAACTAAGTATTCGTTACTAGAAAGGGTACACTTAGTTTTAAAACTTGTTTCAGGTAATGATTTGCAAACACTTTAGATTTTACTGTGAAACATGTTGACTGTTCCAGCATTTTAATTGACTTCTCTTTAGGATGAGAAATTGGCGTGATAGAATATTCTCATATTACAATATTATCATATTATATAAAAGATATGTCTATCTGCTGACGGCGTATACTAAGATAAATTTGGCATAAGTTCAGCGTAATGGCTGCACCGACACAAAAGCACCTCTGCGGTGGAATTTTGATTTTAAATTCTAATTTTATGAGTCCTGTTTGGTGTTTGCATATTATCAAAATTTCTCTGTATGAAAAGTCGCTTGAAAAGTCACTTGAACGTCGTTAGTAGGCTCGTAATTTAAATACATAAGATAGAGCCCTATTCTATTCTGAAATATTTAATATAAATGTAAGAAAGCAAATTAATAATATAACAATAATAGCAAATAATAAATGTAACAAAGCTTTGAGAGAGTAAAATGTTCGAAACCTATTCCCACCGGCTTTCCCGTGGACACCAGGTTTGATTGCACGAGATTGCAGGAATGCAACCTTTTTAAGAATTTCAACGCATTGTTTGTCTTTCCATAGTCCAATGTCCAATATCCAAGGGCGTTAAAGCATTTACCAATATCAATGCACCACGTTCTCGTTTGTCCCTTTAGTATAATTTTCTGTATTTCTGATCAAATTATATTAGGTTTATTTGGTTATTGTATTTGTATTTGATATTAAACTTCTCTGCTATTTCACATGATGCTATATATAATTAAATAACAAATTACGATTATAATATTATTTTCCAAAATTGTGGTATAATTTATTGATAAAGCTGTTAAGTTGCGTTTCACCGAAGGCAGTCTTTATATTTTAAATAAATCGAAAAGGAACAGGAATATTAATAAAATAAAAATAACAACTTATATACATTTAAATTACACATAAATAATTAAGCAAAATATATAAAATAATACATTGAATACGTTTGTTATAACGTAATAACGTTTGTTCAATAACAAAAATAATTGCAAAAAACTGAAACTTACATATGACCTGTCAACGTAATAGTAGTTACTTTACACATAAAATAAAAAAAATGAGATTTTCTACTACTCTTTAAACCGAATTTCCTAATACACTTTATTTACTGGTGTACTTCGCTGTTTACGTGCAATCAACTAACCAGTTTATTTAAGTGGTGAGGTAAACATCTTAAAGTTTTTGTTAGTCTTCCTCGTATAAACTTTATTTTTATATTTTAGGTAAATAATATGAAGCGCTTTGCTTGGAAGAATATACTGTTAGTAATAAATAAGTAATATTCAATATAATCTATATAAATATTGGTTTAAAAAAATATATATGGATAGGTCATATTTTTTACATTTGCAATATTTTTGTTTCAGTAATTTGATACCAGACACCTGGCATGTAATATATCAATAGATCAATCATCATTCACGGATGGTGATATATTACTATCATACTTCATAAAATATTTATGACTCTGATGAATACTAGAGGGTTCGTAAATATATTTACTGGACATTCAATGTTCATAGTTGTTGATACAAGTATTAGGATCGGTTTTCATACCCAGGAGGCTGTGTCCAAAGGGGACGTCGGTGTAGTGGTCTCGCTGGACGTTGCCAATGCCTTCAAGTGTGTGCCGTTTGAGACTAGTCGTAGCGCTCGGGTGCCATGGAGTGACTCACTATCTCCGGCGGCTGTTGAGGGCTTACCTGCAGGATACAAAGGTCCTGTGGGATTGTGGCTACCGCCAGCTCTACCGACGGAGCGTAAACCGTGGGGTTCCACAAGGGTCCGTCTTAGAACCGGTCTCGTGGAACCTGGACTACGACTGGATGCTCCGCTGTCCACTCCTTTCCCAAATGAGGGTGCTGTGTTGTGTACCTCTACGTTTGGCATTTGTGGACTATGATAATGCCTTCGATTTGATCGAGGTCTGGGCGGTGCTACGGTCTCTCCAGCGGTGCCATATTGTCCACCGATACATCGAAGCGCTCAAGTGTTTCCAAAATCACTAATCAAAACCTACCCAACTGCAGCGTGATGTTAGACAAGGTGACATTATATCGCCAAAGTTCATGCCAATGTACACCGCTGCGTTGGAAGACACTTATCAGCTCCTAAATTGGAAAGGACTTGGCCTCAAAATTAATGGCAAGTACATCACTCAATTTCGACTCGCTGATTATAACGTGGTCATGGTTGAAATCCTGAAGAACCTTAGCACAGTGCTCGAAGACTTCAGTAGAATTTCCGAAGGAATATCTTAGAATAAACATGGATAAGACGAAAGTCATGTTTAAGGTCCATGTCCAGGTACGACAAGGTCCCGTAAAAATTACGAGCTCGACGCACGAAATTGTTGACCATTATGTGTTCCTAGGACAGACCGTCTAACTAGGCAGGTACAACTTTGAAAGAAAGGTCAATCATCGATTCCAACTCGGATGGACAGCGTCCGGAAAGTTTCGAAATATCTTCTCGTACAAAATATCGCAGTCTCTAAAAACGAAATTGTTCGATCAATGTGTGCTGCCAGTGACGACATAGGGCACTAAGACATGATCGCTAGCTGTGGGACTCATAAACAGGTTCAAAGTCACTCAGAGGGTAATGAAAAGGGCTATACTCAGAGTCTTTTATGCTCAGAGAATCAGAAATGAGGAGATCCGCAGAAGAAACGGCATAAAATTGGAAAAAATTAGGCCGAAAAATTGCAAACTTGAAGTGGCAATGGGCAGGCCACATAACTCGTAGAACAGATGTCCGTTGGGGCCGTAAAGTCCGCGAGTGGTGACCGCGTACGGGAAGACTGTTCAAGGTCGCTGGCAGGAGATGGATAAGAGATGCGCGAGACCGATCGTCGTGGAGGTCTTTGGGGGAGGACTTTGTGTGCAGTGGATTTCTTCCGGCTGATAAGATGATGATGATAAAATTGAAGACGGGAACATAACACATAGTTTAAATTTCGTAAATATATATGTTACATAAACATTTTAAATGTTATAAAACAAATATAAAAGAATTGAATAGAAATGAAATAGTATATGAATTCAATTTCATTCAATTATCAACCATGCAAATTAAGTGAATGAATATAAATTATAGATCAATGTGTTCTAAACTCATTAATTAGTGTAATGTGAGCCGATTTCAGTTAATCGACGTTCTCAATGTGATGGATTACATCTGAATACGGTCGGTGAGACCAAATAACAGGGTCTTGCTATCTCAGAGATTAGGAGATATTTGTGGCATATTAATTACAATAAATATTACTGCCAAATTAATAGACTAATTATTAAATTATATAATAAACATATTCATGAATTAATTTCTTACATATTAAAAAGGAATACGAACAAATTTAATATAAAAATGATACGATTACAAGAAGTGAGCATAATTTGTTTAAACGTTGTTTATTTTCTGATTTTTTATTCTTCAGCAGTGAAAAGTAAAGATCTTAAAACACATAACAAATATATTTCTACTCAGTGGAGCTGCCCTCGTTCAACATTTCTTTTGGATCTTTTTTTGTGATTTAGATAGAGTTATCCCACGTTGCTATTTTTGCAAAATATCTAATATAGTATTTTTTTTATATAAGATTATATCCTGATATGATTCTACTTTTTTTTTGTTAAATATATATATTAATGTTAGGTCAGTGTAAATACGCTTTACTGTTATAGTATATGCAATGTGACTGAACTATAATTTTTCTTATTCATGTTTTATTATAGGATGAGAATTCAGAGACAATTTCTGGTACATGGCATCGTTAGGCATTATCTACTTTAAGATATTTGTGTTTCACATAAATCATTATCAACAGGAATTCAGACGAGTCATGTTATAGAAAATTACACATTTCGGAGATAATATTTAAAGGTATTTTTTCATTATTTCAAAGTGAAAGTTTCCATACTTATCCGTCTTTTTGATCTTATTTTATGTACCTTGCAAATATTGAAGGTAAGCTTTAAATTTTCTAATTATATATCATGTTCTGTAACACTTGTAGATATTATAGAAAAAACGACAGCAAAATAATTAAAAAATAAATAAATTAAAAATAATAATGCCCGTTTTATTAACGTAATAATGTATTCCCAATAAAAATAAAATTATTTCGCCCATTGATAAAATACTTTGGCTAGAACCAAAGTAAATCATTGAATTTAGTTTTACGGCACTACAGTTGAGTTATTGGGTAATAAATGTTGTCTTTGTGACCAAATATCAAACATAAATGGTTTTGATAAAACTCCCAATAAATATTTATAATATCTTATATAATAACTAACGATATTGATAACTTATCCCGTTAAATGTGTTAGAATTATTTTAAGAGATTTGTGATTAGTACCATTAAAAAATAGTACAAAAACATTTAACAACCTACCTACCTAAAAAAAATATCTCAGCTATTTTACGATGAGCGTTAAATTGAAATATAGACTTAAACGACAACATATTTGTAATTACATATGTTATATATTGAATTACATTTATTTACAGATTACCTTTAGCCGTTCATAAAATTAAAAAGAGCTTCACGTAGGCTAATCTGTATCGATAAATGCTAAATTGTTAAGTGCCATTGGCATTTCCTGGCATAATTTATCAGTAATGGCCACAACAGTGAGACACAGAAATACCTCTGGAGCAGAGCATTTTAAACCCAAATATTTATGATATTTGTTGGCATTTTATAAATACATAAGTATATCGCATCTCCATTTACCATCCGCACTTGCTGCCAATAGTAGTTCATATAAATAGATATTGGTGACAGCCCCCGTGATGGCGCGGTACCCTTGCTTGATAACAGACGAGGGTGTCGCGACCGAGCAATGGCGGTACATATACCGTCAGATAGTACACTTTCTTGGAAACGATATATCGAGTTCACGGTTTCAAGGGTTAGAAAACGTATTGTTGCTTTTATATATAGATAAAGTTCTACCACCTTTCATATCCAGAGTGAACAAATTATACTTTAAATAAAGTCATACAGTCTAACGACGTAGCTATATTTTAGAACATAAATTACAGATATATGGTAAAATAATAATAATAAATAATAATAAATATTCTTTATTGTACACCCTGAGTATAAAATAACAAAAACATAAAACAAAAAAAAAAATAAAAATAAACCATTTATATTTAGCTATATTTTATTTTTCGTTAAAAATGGTATGCAAGTTTATGATAATATGTTAATATACATTTGTAGAAATGTAAAACATTAGGTGAAACTCCAACAATACTATGGATAAGAGAAAAGCACTTAAAATTCTATTATGGAGTATCAATAAAGGTCTTTTGTAAATCGAGAATCCTTAAAACAATATTGACCAAGATATATAACTGTGATATGACAAAAAGATATCTAACTGTGACAACAAAACTAACAAACGGCCTGGTGATGAACTGACAGGCTGACAGGGTGGAAAAATATCTAGTCAACTGACCGTAAAAAGTCAAATTATCGGATTAAAAGTAACATTTTATTTCTTTTATAAGTACCTACTAGTATTCCCGTAATTGAGTTGATTGTGTATCTACTTATTTTAAAAGTTATTCAAATATAATAACATTAACTGTTCAGCAGTGTAATTTCGAGCACCTAATATTATACTTAGCAGTTTATATAATCTGTGTTTCCAAAAGCGCAGCTAATTTGGGCTCATGTGCAGCCAGCCGTGCCAACTTTCAATGTACTTAGCATACCATTAAAGTCCTCCTTCATAACACTGATAAGCACCAACGAAAGGATAAGACTTCTGTTTATGTACTCTGTCTTTTTTAACAATTTCTAGGCTTGAGCCTTTTTGATATAAGACAATATTTGCATTTATTAATTTCATAGCGTAAGCTTGACACTACCTTTAGTATTTGAGGGTTTGTCTCGTTAATTACGTTCGCATTACAATGGTCCCTGATAAACATGACTGTTCAGCTTCCATTATATAGAGTACACACTTTGGAAGTAAAATACATTAACTCCAAGTTAAGCTTAAGCTTGATGTTATTTTATTACAATTCTGTGAGTATAATAGGTAATTGAAACTCATCTACATAGTCGTACAATTGAAACTTTTACTCTGTGGAATCGCATCCTTGAATACGGCGTGAATTATTAGAAGTACCCGAGTAATTTTCTTTGGAGTGGATGAAAGCTCCAACATATCCGGTCTGAACTTTTACGTTTCATAATATTTAGGTACTTATTATAATGCAATATACTTGGAGGCAGAACAAATTATTTAGGAGAATAACAAATCTGTTATAACTATTTTATTATGCCTACGTGGATGTATGTAACTAGCTTTAATAAGATCTCAATAGATTCGTCAATATATTGTTCGGATATGAGTTGTTACCTGCAGTCTGTTATATCACAGACATGTATTGAATATTGTAAAACGTTATTTATTCATTTATTGTTATTTCGTTATTTTTATTACTGTACTCAGCTACAACTATTTTTATATTACATAGACATTTTAAAGAAAAATACATTTGACGATCCAGTCAATTCATTGTCATAGGACAAGCATACAACGATGTGACATGATCAGATCTTTGTGAGGCCCCATCTCTCTAAGATCACAAACAGTGCTTTGTAGAGAGACGAAGCTTCTTAGCATTCCATGGATTCACCTTGCGGGTGCCGGACCCATCGCGTGCAGGGAGAGGAGTGCAAACCGCTCCTGGGATTTGCGACCCAGGTGTAGGTTTACGGGGCCAAATTAGAATATAAGAAAAGTAACGAATTATTATTTGTATCTCTTTGTTGCTTTGTTTACTTTCCGACGTTATTTTGTTCCGGTTCACTAAACCTTCAGGACTTATTTTGTTTACGATATAATGTTTTTTTTATATTATACTCTTACGAAACTTTTATAAAGGAATTGTTTTCAGATACGAACAAGCTATAGCCAAAGAATATCATTCATATATTCTCAGAATAATCAGAAGCAATAATTTAAAAGACATTCATTGCCAAATATAAACAATATATATATGTAAAACTAATCATATAACTACGAAATAATATACCTATATATTAGTGAATAAAATCGAAATAATACATACTTCAACTCAGAATAAACCGTGTTATATTTCCCAGCATGCAATAATTCAAACCATACTGGTTTGTGTTACTCATACAGGAACATTTCGAACAACTTTTTCGAACAGCTTTACTCCTGCTAGCCGGCGGCGACTGGTCATAACGCATTTTGAAATATTTACTTTCATTGTAACAAATACGTCTAGTGTAATATAAAATAAAATCGTAACTTTTTAATGATGAGAATGACTTTCTAGATATTGTTTTATAAAGTATTACAATTTAAGTTCTAACAAAAATGTAACGGTTGTCTATGGATGTATAACGAGTATAAACTTCTTTGTGACGGTCATAAAACTGGAGCTTGTGAAGTCTAGTAACAATAATATTCAAAAGTCAAACTTCGAGTTTTATAACAAGAATGAGCTCTTAATAAAGATTATACTTACGTGGGATTTACTGGTCTTAAAATACTTTCTAACTAAATATTCCTTGAGTAAGTATAACAATGTATTATAAAACACACACGACTATTCAATCTACGGTAATTAATGCTATTTACTGGATAAGAGAAAGCTCGCAACATTCCGAAATATTGAAATAATGAATGAAACATTATTATTAATTTTAGGAATAATTTTAATTCCAAACTAGTTCCTGTGTCCTAGAAAAAACTTTTGATATTCCTATAAATACTACTACTAAATACTACTTTTACTCCAAATCTTTTACCGTACATGCAGCAAGGTTACGGAATTCCCTTCCATTTAATGTTACTTGCAGCCCTTCCGTCATGGCATTTAAACGAAGACTGCAGCATTATTATCTATCACAATCATAAATTATATTATTATGTATGTATTTATATATATATTGTTATTATATGTATTTTTTTATTATCATTTATTAGTATTACAATTAAGTATTAAATATCTATGTACCTATCTCTGCCTTCAAAACCTATCCAACACTCGTGGGTAGCTGGAAGAGATCTCTCTGTAGAGATAAGCTTGTCCAATGTATACGTCTTTGTTTATTTTCATTTTTGTGTAACTTATTGTGTTACATGAAATAAATAAATAAGTAAATAAATAATATCGCTATAAGAGTTCTTGGTAGGCCTGCAGATCAGGTTAATTGATCAGAAAATCCTTTAATTATCTTATTACTATTATAAATCGTACGTTATTTTAAAATGTATATATATATATATATATATATATATATATATATATATATATATATATATCCTTTTAGTATGTTACTTGTTTTGGCTCAGAGCAGAGTGCATGACTGAAATTAGGCCAAATTATGTGGCAGCTGTAAGCAGAAATGAAACCAGTATTTGTCTGTTATCTTCATACAACTTTTTATTTAAAGAAAAATACACATTTTTTTGATAAAGCTGTTTAATAATCTTAAATGAACATTATGATGTTAAATTATTTTCCATTTAACGAAGTACAAAATTATTCTTCTATTAATAAGTAAGAAACATTAAAAACATCTAAAATGTTAAACTTTTATTTCAAGATTCAACATCGTCCATTATTTTTGTTAAAAGTTGAATCGAACCTTAATAAGAGTATTTTTTAATTTTAAAACGTAATTAAGTTTATACAAATATTTAATAAATATTGAAAATAATTATACGCTTGATGAAATTTATAACAATAAGTTTGCTTTAATGATTATTAATTCATTTGATTTTTAAATATTGGAAATCATGCTTTTGATTTTCACTAGTGTCTTTGACCTACTCTATACGAAGAACCTGCATCGTAACGATAGCATCTCTCTGCGCTGCGAGGTGCCGATAAAATTCTACGAGCTAGCAAATTGCTGCAGTCTAAGGAAGTTTGAGCTCGTAGTGTGGTCTCACATGGCCAATAGAATTATAAACATTTAATACACACGTTTATAAATAAAGAATAGGACCTTTAAAGTTGTAGAACAGAAAATGTACCATGCAAATGTTCTTTAAGGTCTCCTGACATCAATTTTAAAAGAAAAATGAAATAAATTTATTTTGCTGAATGAAGCATTTTTTTTAAATTAATTTATTGAATTTATTGATATTGATTTACGAGAGGATCAATTAAATAAACTTGAGCGCCTTCAAAACCTCTGCATAAGGTTCATATTTGACCTTCGCAAATATGACCACATTTCTCATTTCCGTAAAAAGCTCAAGTGGCTTCCGATTCGTTTTCGCAGGAATATTCATATACTTAGTCTTCTATACTGTCTACTGTTCAACCCTTCAAGTCCTTCCTACTTAAGAGAACGATTTGATTTTTTAAGTAGCTCTCATAATCGTTCTCTTCGTTCCAATCAAAACCTTATCCTTAAAATTCCTTCTCATTCATCCTCTTTCTACTCGGACTCCTTTACTATACATTCCATTAGACTTTGGAATGATCTTCCACTTAAAATTAAAAATGCTAAGTCGTGTATATCGTTTAAACGGTGTCTAAAAGTTCACTTTTTAAATTTATAATATTTGTCGTCTGGTTATTTATTTGTTTATCTGGATATTTATAAGTTTATTTATGTATGTATTTAAATATATATATATATATATATATATAATGTATATATATATGTATTTATGTTTATGTTTGTATATATATATATTTATTGTTTTTATATGTATGTAAATAGGTGTATGCATGTATATATTGTATATATAACTTCCTTTTTTTTTATTACACTGTAAACACGCCCACCCTACGACTCCAGTATATTTCTTTTCCTCCATGCAATGGTTGCCTGGAAGAGATTGCTTTTTAGCGATAAGGCCGCCAAAATTGTACCATTTTTTTTTCACTGTTTTTTGTTTTATGTTTTTGTAATTTTATACTCAGGGTGTACAATAAAGAATATTTATTATTATTATTATTATTATTGGCATGGATTCTATGAGAGATGCCAAATTCGTCTAAGTCGCTACTGGTACCGTCAGATCATACCTTAAATCTCAATGGAGAAGAACTCCCAGGTGGGAGGGTTAAGTCTTACACATGTTGATGAAATATTCAATCTTCATTTTGGTAGTTACAATATACACGTATGCTCTTTAGTATAACGAAAACGAAAAAAATTGTGAATAAAATGAAAATTATTTTATTTCCCAACCAATACATGACTAAAGTTGACTCCTGACTATTCTCATTCTAGACTGGAACTAAAAAGTTAGTATCACGTCAAAAGTCTACGAGTTTCCCTCGAAACTATCTTCTTGAAAAATAATATAATTAAAGTTCATATTAACAAATTAAATTGTTATTAAAATACGATAATTAAGAATTTAATTAAAAACATGTATTGTGTAACATATATATATATAATATTATAAACAATATTTTTAGTTTCAAAGTCATCAACACTACAAGCGACATCCTGGTCTTAGAGACAAAGCAAGACGTTGTTTGTTGATCTCACAGACTGTTGACTGTAATTCATCAAACTGGAAAATTTACTAACTCAAAACCACACAGATTACTTTAATAAAGAGTGTATAATTCTGTGCAAAAAAAAACCTAGTCGTCGAATTTAATAATTCTTTATATCTACTTATGAAACAAAACTTTATAACCTCTAAAATGACATAATTTGAATGATTAGTAATTTTCTCGATTTTTACTATATTCTATACTAGAATTTCGTGATTTTTTTTTACAAAGAAAGCTTTTGTATCAAACATGGTATTGTCTGTATACAGTCCCTTAGATACGTTATGTCAGAATGTATGTCGTTTATATTTTTTCGTTTTCATCGCTGTCTTATATTGCATATATTTAATGAGAGAAACGAATCTTACAATATTACATAAGATGAGGTAATCATTATAGAAAATAATCTTTATAAGATAATTTAAAATATCTTTTTAAAGGACTTCCCATAAATACTCCCTTATATACTAATAAGTCAGTTTTATTTACCAAAACAGCTAGACTGTTATTTATATAATATAACAATACTAACTACACAAACGAGTGTCCTCGTTTTCTGTTTAACGAGGCGTTGATGTGTAAAATTCAAAAATAACTTTAAATATTTTCAGTTCCAGTCGGGTCGGGTCATCCTCAAGAGTTTGCTGTTTACCTACGTCACGTAAAAAATCCCTTTAAACAAATACGAGGATATTGCTGTTTCGAAAAGAGTAAAATCTTTTGAGGATCGTGCGAAGTTTTTCTTTGATAGGCATTATTTCCTGACAAGACAGAACTGTATATCTATATTTTTATAAGATGGCACACAATAGGTATATATTATAAACTATAAATGCAAAATTAAACCAAAATAAACTAAAAGGCATATTATGACAAATATAAATGGAAATATAAAAGATAATTACACGTACAAAAAATTAAACTGTAGAGTATAAATTAAATAATACCAATAGTCTTATACCCTCTATCAAAAACCTCTTTATCTTAAATGGACGTTTCAACCAAATAATGACTCAACATCAAGGAAAACACAAATCACGGACTGAAGGCAACATGATAATTATTTATTATACCTACTCAGTGGATCACGACTCTACTTCTTATAAAAGTTTTTAAAATATGGTAACATTATTCTGTAGTGTTAAGAAATTTTCGAGCACCTAATATTATACTTAGCAGTTTATATAAGCTGTGTTTCCAAAAGCGCAGCTAATTTGGGCTCATGTGCAGCCAGCCGTGCCAACTTTCAATGTACTTAGCATACCATTAAAGTCCTCCTTCATAACACTGATAAGCACCAACGAAAGGATAAGTCTTCTGTTTATGTAAAACTCTGTCTTTTTTAACAATTTCTAGGCTTGGGCCTTTTTGATATAAGACAATATTTGCATTTATTAATTTCATAGCTTAAGCTTGACACTACCTTTAGTATTTGAGGGTTTGTCTCGTTAATTACGTACAAATTACAATGGTCCCTGATAAACACGACTGTTCAGCTTCCATTATATAGAGTACACACTTTGGAAGTAAAATACATTTACTCCGAGTTAAGCTTAAGCTTGATGTTATTTTATTACAGTTCTGTGAGTATAATAGGTAATTGAAACTCATCTACATAGTCGTACAATTGAAACTTTTACTCTGTGGAATCGCATCCTTGAATACGGCGTGAATTATTAGAAGTACTCGAGTAATTTTCTTTGGAGTGGATGAAAGCTCCAACATATCCGGTCTGAAGTCTTAGTTTTCATAATATTTAGATACTTATTATAATGCAGTATATTTGTACTGTACTAAAATTGCATAAAAGTATATTTTTAGTTTCATCTTAGACTAAGTCTCACGTCGTCAGTTTTATTTATGAATAAATTTCATTTTATGTACTAGTTTTCTTTAAATAAATAAAAATAAAAGGCAAAAGAACTCAATTCAATATGCCTGTGTGTGTGTGTGTGTGTGTTAGCTTTATTAAAAGATACCAATTGATTGGGAAATATATTGTTCGGATAGTTAGAGGCGATAAGGAATTCAGACCTTTCACCAGGCCGTATAAGTACGTCGCTGTTATATATCTTTTTGTTCCTGGCCAGTATTGTTCTAAGAGTTCTCGATTTACGAAAGACCTTTATTGATACGCCACAGTCGAATCTTTAGTGCTTTTTCTTATCCAAAGTATTGTTCTAGTTGTACTTGATATTTACAGTTTCTTTAAATGTAGATATAATGTCCTGTTGTAATGTAAAATATGGTTCATTTTTATAAAAAAAAAATACTGCTTCAATAAATTATTTTACACCACTTAGGTTTAATAACTTTCACTTAACAGTACAGTAAGAACTGATAATAAACTTGCTCGGTGAAGCTCTTTTTATTCAAATCTTGGAACTCCATTCCATTAATTTTATAATCAACAAGACTTACATTTTGACATCACTTACTGATACTGACAATTAATGTTTACAAATGGTTGTTCCAAAAAACAATAAAAATAACAAATCAATTATATGTTTATTAAGGAATATATAATGTAATTAAGGAATTTTAGATTTGTGTCACATAGAATACCTATTAACTATCAAACATATAAAATTAACTTGTGAAAAATGTTTATTTACATAAACTGAGTAATAATATATATATATATATATATATATATATATATATATATTATGCAGCTTTATGCAGCTATATATATATATATATAGCTGCATAAAGCTTTTTACACAACATAAAGCTTTTCTATAAATATATTTAAATTGAAAAGAGGGTAAACGTGTACTGCCATAAACAGTTCGTCCGACGAGCTGTTTATCGCACTCTTGTTAGAGTGAGTAAAATAATAACAAAATAAATAATTAATCAGTTTGTTTCAAACAATTATAGAAAAAGTATCTGATCATATCCCACTGAACAAATCTCTTTTCCCTGTTAGTGAAAACGTCTAGATGCGCCAAAAAGGTTGCTCAACGGGTCTTGTAATATTACCCATTACAGAATTAATTCTAAGACTGTCTGCTGAAAGCAATTTTCGCTCAATCGACTCAGGCCATTTATACACATATATATATTTCAGAAAAACATCCTACAAATTCGTTCATGTGTCACGTAGGCTAACACCACTTTTAATCTCATTCAAATTCGATTAGTATATTTTTTTATTTATTTTTCTTTTTAGTACTTCTGTTAATTTAATTCCAAAAATGTACTCTGAATTCTTATCAGTATATATTTTTATCAGATAAGACATGGATCATTCAATACACAGTTCAGTCACGTTTCACATATTATAATAGTAAATTGTATTGACAATTACCGTCTAGCTAATTGGTATTACCTAGTGAAAATTATAGGACCATATACTTTATCATAGATCAGAAATAAAAAAGAAATATTACTAAATACAATATTAGCAAAAATAGAAACGTGCGAGAACTCATTCTTACACACACAATTCACAAGTAAAAGGTTTTTATAGATTTATTGAACGAGGTTTACTTGGCAGAATAATATTTATTCAGCTATGTAAACAGATATTTACTTTTTCAGTAGATAACGGAAAGTAAGTCATGCAATTAAGACAGAAATTGAACAACGTTGAAACAATTGCGCATATTTTTTTTAATCGCATCATTATTTGTATGTAATTCAATAAACATGATTCGCTTATTGTTCAATCAATGCGGCAGTAATATTTATTGTAATTAATTTGCCTGCACAAATATCTCCTAATCTCTGAGATAGCAAGACCCTGTCATTTGGTCTCACCGACCGTATTCAGATGTAATCCATCACATTGAGGAAATCGATTAACTGAAATCGGCTCACATTACACTAATTAATGAGTTTAGAACACGTTGATCTATAATTTATTTTCATTCACTTAATTTGCATGATAGGTAATTCAGTCTATAATAATTGTTCCAAATTTACAGTGCCAGATAGGAACTTTGTATTCCCAAAATTCTTCAATATTTTGTATAAAATTGATTGATCAAATAATTAATATGTATATTAATTCCGTTTTCATACTTCATCTGTATCAACACTTTTTGATTTGAGCATTCCATGAACTAGATACTTTAGTTGTGAGCAGTAAAATGTTGCGAGCTGAAGCGCTACAACGTAACAATTGTGTAAGTTTTATTTACTTCAGTGAGAAATATTAAAATTATATAATTATATAAAAATATATAATTATTATTTTTCCGTTTATTCTCTTTATTTTACAGTAATCTAAAAACAACATTGATACATTTAAATTTATATTTATATTTTCCCGGCTGTATTCACGCAAAATGCGTGAATTCTGCGTGAATAATAGTCAGGGTTCAGGAAATTTTAAATATAAAAATATTGATAGAAATATTCATTTAATATTTATATAATTTTCACATAAAAATTGAAAACAGTGCTATTGATGATTCTGTAAAACTTCCTTTTTACAAAATGTAACTTAAAAAATGTAATGAAATATAAAACGTGGTTTATATTTTTGTAAAGTGTAGCCCGTGCTTTAATCCGCGCGGTGAGACCGTTCTTAAACCACCTGTCATAATATACAATTTTTAAAAATTCGTTACACGATGGTTCCGTTGTATTAAAAAAGTCATCAAAAATCTCAAAAAGCCAAAACAAAACACACCAGAATTACAAAATATTTCTTTTAGTCATCTGTATCATGCACCTAGATCGTATTAATTCCGATTTTAATGTTAAATGTACAGGTTTGGGCTCGTTTTATTTTACAGTCCTTAAATATATATATATTATATGTTTAAGTAACTATATATCATTCCTCACCCTTTAATGTAACGTTTTCCTTACGACACATAAAAAGCCTCATTAAAAATAGTTATGACAATGTAATATAATGTTGGACATACTCGTAAATTATTGAAAAAACATGTTTCAGCATTTATTCAGGGAGTAAGTCTTTATTTCTTATAAAGGTTTTTCATCTAATGTTAAAGTTTTGTAAAATATATTAAAACCATAACTTTCTTCAAGACTTATATTAGAACTATAAATATCGAATATCCAGTAAATATATTTACGAACCCTCTAGTATTCATCAGAGTCATAAATATTGTATGAAGTATGATAGTAATATATCACCATTCGTGAATGATGATTGATCTAGTGATATATTACAAGCCAGGTGTCTGGTATCAAATTACTGAAACAAAAAAATAATAAAAATATACCTATATATCTCTCCATATTTCATTTCTTTTTCTAAACCAGTAAGTAGTTTCGAATAACAGAGAATATTACTTTTTACTTATAAAAGTACATTCCTGGATTTAATCGCTTCATAATTTTTACCTTGTAAGGTTAAATATACAAAAAAAACATTAAACAAGGAATCTTAACAGAAACTTGTTTATCTCCCTACTAAAATAAACTGGTTAGTTGATTGCAAGTAAATAATGAAATAGACCAGTATACAGAGTGATTAAATAATTCAAGTTTAAAGAACAGTAGAATATATCTAATAACTTTAAAATTATGTACTTTCATGTTAATTATATTAGAATAAAATAACACCCGTCCTTTCTTATATATTTAAATTAATATTCTGCTCAAGACGTTTAAGTGGATTTTTAGGGTGGTCCAAGTATGATACAATGTAAACACCAAACAGAAAACATAAAATTAGAATTTAATATCAAAGCTCCACTGCAGAGATACTTTTGTGTCACTTCGGTGCATCCATGACGCCTAGCCTATACTAAATTTATCTTACTGTACGCCATCATTACTTAGACATATCTTTTTTATATGTCATGTAATAATATGACAATATTTTATTATTCCTTTTTCTAATACTAGGGCAGAGTCAACTAAAAAGTTGGATAAAATAACTAACCAGTTAAAATCTAAAGTAATTAATTATTCTATCTAATTTTTAGTCGAAAATCTGCAAACCGTTATCCGAAATAAAAAAGTTTTTTTATTACCCTAGTAAATTGTTCAAAATTCCAGACTCTAAGGCAAAAAGTAAATATGGAGTCGTTCTTAAAAATAAATATATAAATACTATAACGTAACCTATAATCAAACTAGGCTCCGCTAGCCAAATGTAACTCCCACTCTAGCAAAAACAAATAAAACAGTTCAAGCGACCCTAAAAAGATTTCACTGTATACATTGTCGAATCAACACCTCGTATTTGTTTAAAGGGAATCTTTACATGACGTAAACAGAGCTGCTGAAGGCGACCCGACTGAAGCTGAAAACATAAGTTGATGTTTGAATTTCACAGATCGACGCTCTCTTAAACAGAAGATGAAAACTCGCTTGTGTAGTAAATATTGTTACATTATATAAATAACATCACGGAACATTACTGTTTTAGTTACATTATTTTTGTAAATATAACTATTCCCTTTAAATAAATTTATTTGATCATCTTCGTCGCACTCATGCGTATATGAAAGCGTACCTATTATCGATAATTGTAAGCTCATTTTAAGTACGTATTACTTTTTAGATGTGTTTGTTTTATGTTATTCTTTTTCGAATATGTTGTCGTTTTAATATATTTTTAATTCATACTTTACAAAAAATGTTTTGCAAATTATAATTCAAATATTTTTGTTTGTATTTTGTAATATTCTTCGATATTGTTATTATTCCAGAACCGAATTTTAATATGTGGGATATCTTTATTTGTTATTTTTTTTATAAAATTGGGTACAGATTTCTAAAAGTAAAATAAACCTTACACATTTAATTTTATCTAAATACAACTAACATATTTAATTGGATTTGAATCAAAACTTAGTCAATCAAATGATCCATTCAAAGGATAAAACATATATTTTTTTACTATATCAGGTATGTACATCGATTTATAATTGATTCTACTTATAAACAGTCCAGGAAGAATTATCTAAATTAAATTTAAACTACACTGAATTCACACCAATCTATTTTTTAGCCTCAGAAAGTCTCTTATGGAAACAGTTCGGCCCCAAGGGAGGAACGCTTATGTGGGACTGGCCGGCATGTAAGACGCCGTGAAACCCACTTAAACCCAATGGTTACCCTCATTGCCATAGTGAGACGTCGTGGAATCGCTTTCGAATATAAAGATGGATATTAAGATTGTAACAGGAACAGAAAAGCCTAAATTCAAGTAAGCTCTTATTAATTTGTCGTTAAACCAAAATATAATCTAATAGCAGAAATCAAAGTTCCAATAGGCCTACAACATTACTTTTATTAAATGTCTGTAACAAATTTTGAGTCTCAAAGAAGTTCTTACGCGAAATCTTCCAATGTAACCCTTAAGAGTAAAATATTTATATGTGTCTTCTCTATTCTCTGAAAAAAGCTAAACCAAACGTGAAGAAATAATTAGTCAAAAAAATAAAAACATTCGAGTGACCAGTGCTTAGTCAGGAACTGCACAAAGGTAGACCGCCAGCACTGTGTACTTACACCCTCAAGCTCACAAGAGGCCGAAAATAGGGTTGAGTTCCTAAAAAAGTCTCATGAACCTTTCTGGAGGAGGTTTTTTCCCGGAGGGGTTCTTGTTAAAAAGCCACTACCTAAAAATACAAAAAACAAAGAAAAGAAAATGTAATAGCAACTTTTTAATATCATATTTATTGTTTTTTTTTTATTTTGGACATTAAATTTTATAAAGAGCTATTGTAGAAAATTATATGTTAACACTTTTGAGTATTTCACAAAAATTGATTACATGGCTCTTTGATTTTATTTATTTTATATAATTAATTTATTTTTCCGCCGTTACTTCTATAACATGTTCAAGTTTTAGAACACAAAATATTAAGATGAAAATGTAAAATATACTTTTACAGGGTACAGTTAAAAAGACTTTTAAATCCTAAGGAAACTTTCACCTTGATATACTGAGAAAATTTCCTTAAATATCATCACTAAAACGTTTAATTTCCTTCAAAACGACTCGACAGGAATTCCACCTGTTAATATTGAATTATCTCAAACATAAATATCTTAATGCAAACAAAGATATGTAATTGAAATATCTCTCTCTCTCTCTCTCTTTCTCACTCTCTCCCTCTTTCTCTTTCTCTCTTTTTCTCCCTCTCTCTTTTTCTCTCTCTCTTTCTTTCTCTCAATACAATAAGACGTAGTTAGGTAATACTATTCATTTTGCATTATAATAGTAAGTTATATGACAATTACTGTTAAGCTAGTTGGTATGACCCTATAAAAATCATCAACGTATTCAGATGTAATCCATCACATTTTGGAAATCAATTAACTCATATCGTCTCACATTACAGTAATTAATTAGTTTAGAACACATTGGTCTATAATGTATATTCATTCACTTAATTAGTATGATAGATAATATATTCATTAATAATTCTTATAAATAATTTCATTAAAACTTACAATGCCAAATATGAGAACTTTGTGCTCCAAAACTTATTCTATGTTTATTTTTAATTTTTTTATTTGACGTGTTTTTAAGAAGTGTTTAAAATAAGAATACGCTATTTAGTAAGCCTTCAAACCAAACGTTTTTACTTACATAATATTTATATAATAACAATAATGTAGTTGAATTCTACTTTAATAATATTAAGATACAATAACATTAAATTTTATAATATTACGTACAAAAGATAGATAATATTAAAAATAAAGATAAAGATAATATTATGTACGTACGATTTAAGCAATAAATATAAATATCTGTCTAGCGATCACATCTTAGGAAATAAATTTGGTATGAGCCAAAAACAACTCCGAACTGGAATTTTGGTTTTACATTTAAAATTTATGAACTGGTTTGCATATCATAACCACAATATATGAGACAGCCACAAAAATAAAACCATTAATGTATAACCAAACTACTACTACTGCGTGTAAAAAAAAGTCTTGAAATATAGTACATAATATTGTAAAAATATTAAATTAAGAAAAAAAACAATAAATTAGTAATGCAATTTTTATATGTAAATTAATATAGGACTCACTAAGCCCTTTATATTAATCAAATAATTCAATATCTCAACTGAAAATCAACTTAATATAAAATTCAACATCTATTGGGTGTTGATTTGAAGTTATAAAAATTACTAAAAAGTCAGATTAATTCACAATTCACTATAATAATGCGGCCGATTTTTTTAACATTTACACAGTAAATAAATAAATAAATAAAAAGTAGACGGTTTCTGCATGAATTATCTCTAAATATAATATTTATTTCGCAGTTTACAACTATCAAACGTTGAAAAATGGACCGTGATTCCCCTTTCTATATTAAGTATATTTTAAAACTCAAATAAGCACCGCAAACAAACAGTGAGAACAAAAATACTTAATTAAGATAAAACATTGTTTTGTTTGTTGTTTCTGTCTATTTTACAATAAACTAAAAACAATATTCATTTCAACCATATACAATGGTTAAATCATATACCATGTTCATCATTATTAAGCCAGACACGGTGGTCTTCTATGAGGGAGTGGTGCCACCTGGTCGAACGTCAGATGAGACTACTTTTTAACTCGGTTATTATGAAAATATTAAGGATTTGTCAGAAAAAAAAATTGTCCCCCTTAACAACTTTGGAGGAAGTATTTCTGTGCCATATTGTTTTTTCCGCACGCTGTTTGTAGCATAATATTTTATTTCAGCCACAAATTTCACAGAGAACAAATAGTTACACAGTACACACACAAAACTCTTTCAGTTTTTTTTTATGTTTTTGCATTCCAAAAAAACCGCGATTGATTTTCAGATTGTCGGTCACCTGGAGAGCAAGGCCATGTTGGCCGAGAAAAAATTAGGAATGATATAGCGAGATCTTACTTCTAATTATTTATCATTTTCTTAGAGCAGTACCATATCGAAAGGTTATATTTTCGACCAATATAAAATATAGAGTTCAAACTCCTGTTATCTTTACATATCACGTATTTATATATCAAGTTCTTATATATCAAAATTAAAGGAATACAATAGAATAAATCTTGTATTCCCATAATTCAGCGATTAAAACCTTTTATTGAAAAAGCATTACTCAGATGGGACGTTGCCCTCAGCATTATCATGTTTGGTATGAGGGTCAACAACCTTTTATTCTTCCTCGAAAATACCACATTATTGTTTTTTATCGATTATACGTATTAAACTATTAATGTGCCTCAACAAACATAAATATTGAATATTTTCTTCAAGAAAAAATTACTATTAAATTTGCTATGCTTTCGTATACGTCCTCGCCAAAATTTCCCAATGACGCCCGATCATGGAGAATTTAGGGTTATCCAAGCGATAGAACCTTTTCCACACACGGGTATAGGCTTTCCGGGTCCATTACCTGCTACTTTGATACTTAAGCGTGGCAATCTGGCAGTAAGGGTCTAAGTCTGTATTTTCATCTATTTAACGAGTCGAGCCATGCATATAAAGTTAGCAGTTGAGTTAAACGTGATAGTTCCTTACCTGCTTTCAATCTATTTTTATCACGTAGAGGTCCAAAAGTTAACATATACTCAGTTTGTGATACAAACATGTACCCAAATAAGGCGGAACCGAAGGTTAAATGAAATATATGATTTTCTTTTATCATAATATTCGAATACTGTAATATTTTAGAAACTAACCAAATTTATTGGATGTTTACTCGCTCTACTCACAGCTCCTTATGTGTGGCAATAGGAAATTTAATATAAAAAGAAAAAGAAAACAAAAAAGGAGATCAGCTGCCTCGTCTCCGAAGCTATCTACAGTACTGGTAAATGGTATATACCTACAGGTTAAAGCCGTAATGAGTACGTGTACGTTTATGTATAACTCTTCTAAAAGACCGATCTCAATCTTAAATTTTGATGCCTGCGTATTGTTTTAATTTAATTCCACTTAATCGTTTACAGCGTCTAGCTAACAGAAGATATAACTCTCTATTGACGTCATAATTTACTTTAAAAAATATATATATACTACTATTTTAAATCTTTAAAGTTTTGGCATCGATACGATATTAATAAATATTACTATTATAGATGTTTAATTCAAGATCAATTTAATAAACCAATTTAAAAAGCGACTAAATTCTAAGTGACTACATCAGGAGTATACTCGCATTAAATTACGATATTTATATAGTCATAGTACGTGAAATACAGAAATCATAAAATAAGAATTTAAAATCAAAACTTTCAGGGGTATTTTTTTGTCGTCCTGAATTTATGCGGAGAGATGTGATCGGAAACCAGAAACATTTTTACAGCACAAATCATCTTAAGTGCTCCATTCAGGAAGCGAACGTGTTTTGTATATTTTGACTATAGAATTAAGCGAACAAATATTTCAAATTATACTTATGTCACTTAAATAAAATTATTTTAAATAATTTGCAACAATGCGTTCTGTGTCTCATTAATCATTGAGCAATAAATATTTTTACGTTATGTTTATAAAATATCATTAAAGTAGGTAGTCAAAGAAATCATTTATAATACCATATATTAGACAATAGTATTTATTTATTATACTTTATTAAATATATCTTAAGAAGTGTCACTTAAATCCATCTTTTATAACAGCTTCATGTTTATCTTTTCTGACAATGTACTAGCAAAGTCAAGACAACTAACCTCCTATGGATTACAAATTAAATTTCTCGAGTATCAAATATATAACAATAAATAATTGACACGACATATTACAATCTTTTAAAACACAACAAGGAATTAAAGCAATTTTTAATAAATCTTTGTACTTTATCTTCTTTAATATTTATATTAAATTTCTTAGTTATAAAATTCGAATCTTTTCAATTTACTTTTTGACCCAGACAGATAAATTGCGTATTCAGTATTTCATTAGGTGTTATCCAACTGAGACTGCGGTTCATTTGAACCGATTTAAGTTCATGTTGTGCTTCATATTTGAGGTGACTTGTGTTGTCTAAATTATTTGTATAATCTGTCCTAATTGTTATTATATCATTTAGAAATACTCCCTTGAATCAACTCTATTTTCAGTTTTGTAGAATATAATCTATACCATAGAAAATAGTGGTAGAGTTTAGGTTAGGTTAGGTTTGAGTTCGAAAGGCGATGTGAAATTTTGTAGTCATGTAGACATCCCTTATCTGAACTCTTAATATATATATATATATATAACAATAAATAAATAATTAAAAAAATATATATGTCGGAGTAAGCCGGTCCGGTGTCTTTTAAAAACTATGACGTCAGGCACAGCTGACGTCATTATCTATTTTCCTTGATATTTTGGTGTTCCATTATAGAAATAAACCAATACAGTAAACTCAAACTTTATTTTAAGTAAAGTAATTTTACACAGTTGTTATCCGTATGAACAGTAACAAACGAATCGACCGTTTCCCTTCCTTGTGCCTCGCTTTTATACACAGCATAGTCGAAGGAGTGGGTCAAATATCACTAATCACTTGTTTACAAAGTTTGAAACACCTGCACGATGACTTGCCGATTTTCATTAGTCGTACAATTCGTTGTTGCGCCGATACGGCCATTCTGACCGGCGGTGCGCGCTCTGCACCAGCCGTGTTCTTGAAAGTCCCTGGGTCATTGGTCGATATGCTGGGGTTCTTCCGCCGATACGGTCATCTGAAAGGCGGTGCATACTCTGCACCTACCTGTTTTATAAATTTCGTACTCTGAAAGCAAATGAAACATTTTCTTTTGAGTAGGCATCTGTAAGCAATACAGCCCTTTCAAATAGTGTTAAATCAGTAGACAATGACACCTCTCGTGCACTGTCTTGTAAACATAGGAAGATTTTGTGAGCACTAGTAACTGTAACTCGTAATGACTAGGTTATTAGTTGTTCTTTAAGGTTCTCGTAGATCTGTGGTAAGTACGTGTCTACCACGGCTCCACAAGGCATCCCAACGGAATCTCAGGGTTCTCTTGTGGATACATCAAGGACCCGTGGTTAGCACTAGGGTAACACGTGGTTAGCTCAGAGGTACTACTCTCCAGATTATGGTGTGTACGTGTCTAGTTAAGGTTCCACAAGGCATTCCAATGGTATCTCAGGGTTCTCTTAAGGATTCATCAAGGACCCATGGTAATAGCACAAGGGTAACACATAATTAGCTCAGAGGTACCACTCTTGTAGATACTAAGAGGTAATGTAATTGAATATTGACTCTCACAAGATCTTTGGCCTATGATTAATAATTAACAAAAGCGCAAGAATATTCCATTAGCAAAGTTAGCAGAATTATAATGTAAATAGTAGATTTTTAGCTAATCTACTTCACAAAGTCATCAGCCATAGTTCAATATTCATAAACATATTAGCGAAGTATAATGAGATTAAGTACAAAGAGATGACAATGCTCCGCGCATCATGCCACCGCTTATTTGATTTTCAATACAGTCACTCCACGTAAATCTGCATTGTTTAAGTTTTAGTACATAAAAGTGATGCTGTGGTCTAGGCGGTCTTGTGCGCCGTGGTCCACAGAGGCTCTAAAGGACATGGGTCTAGGTCGATGGTGTGGTCTGGATCATTTAATATGATCGTGGTCCACACGGGAGCAAAGTGATGATGCTGTGGTCTAGGCGGTCTTGTGCGCCGTGGTCCACAGAGGCTCTAAAGGAAATGGATCTAGGTCGATGGTGTGGTCTGGATCATTTAATATGATCGTGGTCCACACGGGAGCAAAGTGATGATGCTGTGGTCTAGGCGGTCTTGTGCGCCGTGGTCCACAGAGGCTCTAAAGGAAATGGGTTGTAAGTGTGGGTAGCTATGAATTTTTGTTTGGAGATAACAACGGATGAATAAGATTAATTGATTGTTAATCGTTTGACTATTGTTTGTTACTTCTTTGGTAATTGTTTATTCGTTAAATCCATGTTTTTAAATTTCTCGCCCATTAATTACCTTGTACTTTAAATAATTATTGGAAAGTATGGACAATAAAATCTGTAACTCTTATCGGGTGACTTAACGTCGCAAATAATTTGTTCTAACACATTACGTAAGTTGTAACAAGAGAGCATACGGCAGCAGAATACAAATAAAAATATTACAACTCACCAGATAATAGCAAACACCTGCGAATACCCGCGATGTAATAGTTGTCGAAATGTTAGGTAAGCTATTGCCTCCGCTTCTAGGGGCCACATGGCCCGAAGACGCACCGCCTACGCCTCCGTTGGTGCGACGATCACTCCAGGGAACATACCCGCTTTTGCCGCAACAAACAAACGGAAACAAACCTCTTGTTTGATTGTCTCGCGAATGTCAACGTCTAAGATAGCTTTATCGTTTTCTCAAGATAAAACCAATTTACTCGCCATCACTTGACGCGGCAATTTCTTCTACTTTGTCACCAATGGCCTCATAAAACGAATAGTTTAAGCTTCCAAACATTCATCATTCTTCGGTTTGCCATTAATTACGCCAATGCACTAAAAAAAGAACAACTCATTAAATTATTTCCGTCATACCCACATGTAAGATTTGTAAAAGTCGTGATGAGTCGCCGCCTTTGAGTGCCTCACTAGGAGCTTATTCAAGCTCAAACAACTTTATATGCTTCAGCTGTATTTCGAACATAGTGAGCCAATGAGCTTCAGATCCCACTTCTGATGTCGGAGTAAGCCGGTCCGGTGTCTTTTAAAAACTATGACGTCAGGCACAGCTGACGTCATTATCTATTTTCCTTGATATTTTGGTGTTCCATTATAGAAATAAACCAATACAGTAAACTCAAACTTTATTTTAAGTAAAGTAATTTTACACAGTTGTTATCCGTATGAACAGTAACAAACGAATCGACCGTTTCCCTTCCTTGTGCCTCGCTTTTATACACAGCATAGTCGAAGGAGTGGGTCAAATATCACTAATCACTTGTTTACAAAGTTTGAAACACCTGCACGATGACTTGCCGATTTTCATTAGTCGTACAATTCGTTGTTGCGCCGATATATATATATAGTACAAAAATCTCTTAAATCTTTTATATTGTCTTTGATTTTTATATTTGTAGAAGTTGGAAATAATTTAACGCTACAATATTAACATTTACGACATAACTGGAGTTATGTCGTAAATGTTAATATTGTAATATACTTATATAAAAACTTATGTATATATATATATAATATAAGTATAAGTATGTATATAAGTATATTCACTGAAATGTTTACCGTATTGCTTTCATGTTTTCTATTATACGAACACTTATTCCATTCATGCCTTCAACACTTATATTTTGTGCTTTCAATACCAATATTTTGTGAAATATTCATTCACTGATATAAAATAGAAAAGCTTAAAGCGAGACCATGAACTAATTGACTTTAAATTTTTTGAAAATATAAATTCGATTAAGGTGGATATTTTTAATAGTTTTATACAGTTTAATAAAATTAAAATGTTATTATTGCAATTAATAAATGCAACACCACAACGATTGTGTTTCAATCATAATAATTCCAAAACTAATTGCCGTAATATTTATTTTGCTTAAGGAAATTCTTTTTTCATTAGTAAAATTTCACCCGTGCAAAATAATTTGTTAAAAGTAAAATGTAAGTACAAGTACAATATTTCAAGGGAATAATATAATATAACATCTGATTCAGTAGGTTAGAAATCCATAGCGGACAAACATAGTGACACGTAATTTATATATTTATATTAATAAAATTAACAAAAAAATATGAGACACTCTGGAAGAGGTGTTATATCAAGCAGGGTTTTTGACAAATCATACATACATAAAAATACAAAAAAAGAACGAATAAGACTTTAATTTTTGGATTTTTATTTACTGTATATGAATTAAATAAATAAATAAGTAGAAAATTACGTACCGAATGTAAACAAATTTGATAATATTCTGAAACAGTTGATTAAAATTGCTTTTTTTTTTATTTTAATGTATTTTATTTTTGCTGCCGTCGTTTCTATAATATGAGCAAGTTTTACAGTACATAGAATATTATTAAGAAAATTTAAATCAAATCTAAAGCATTTCTAATATACATTAAAAATATTTAAAAGACATATAAAACGCATGAAAACTATCACCTTGCAATATTGAGAAAATACTGTTAATCGTCATCACTGAACCAAATCATTTTCTTTAAGATGACTCGTCTGGATTCCTGATATTGAATAATGTCAAACACAAATACCTAAATGCAGACAATGACTAAGTAATATTACTAATACAATGTATCAGATATTCTCTCTGAATTCTGATCATTATAAGACATATATCATACAAATTATAGCTCTGTCACGTCTCACATTCTACTCGTATAATAGTAAATTATATTGACAATTATACTCAAGCTAATATGTATTATCTGATAATCATAGAACATTCTATAATTGTTCTACAATTTTTATTCGACATGTTTTTAAGAAGTTTAAAATAATTGTGATTTTTCAAAAGAATATTTTTTTTTCTCTTGAAAATATTGAATATTATTTATTTAATAATAAAAGTACATTCTTAGAATTAAAGGATTCAAATTATTTACCTAGTTAGGGTTTAATACAAAAATAAACTTTGTTCAAAGAACATTAGTAAAGACTTTCTCTCTCTCCACTTAAATAAACTGGTTAGTTGATTGCACGTAAACAACGAAGTAAATGAAGTAGGTATATAAGGAAATTTAGTTTAAAGAACTGTAGAAAATTTAGATTTTTATTTATTTTATGTGCTAAAAACATCTATATTAATATTATAAAGAGTTAAAATATTGTATAAGGGAGTAATTTATCTAAATGTACATAATTTCTTTATTTAATATTTAAAAAAAAGACCGCTGACTTCTGTGTTCGAAGCGGACGGAGTCCCGGCCAACAAATAAAACATATATATATATGTTTTATTTGTATTTATTTATATATATATATGACTACATATATAATAATATCTAAATATCATTTTTTACAGTTATTCTTGTTCAGTTCAGTATTTAAACATTGGATTTACATATAAAAACAAAGAAACTGAATGTTTTCTGTCTATTTGTATGTACATCGCGCAAAGTACATTCATCTATCTGTTATAAAAAGTAGAAAAATAGCACGTGTTATCAATAAAAAATGTAACCTATATATGGAAATGATATTTAAATTATTTATATAATTTATATATATTTTATATTGTATATGAGAATGAATCAAATTTAAGGAAATCTGAGGCCCATCAATTATCGTAAGTCGTCCGGGTTTGAGTAGATTGATCTCGAGGCGTGATAAATTACAGCTGCCACTGTCTCCTACATTTGAGGCTGAATTAATTTATATAATGTATATTAATTTTATCCATATTAATTGGTTTCTCCATCTTTGTCGGAATTTTTAAGACCTGTAATGATGTCAGGTATTGTTTTTAATAAACCCGTTGAGATTAAATGTTACTCTAAGGAGTAGTATATTTTTAATACAATGGATATAATTTAATATATATTATAATAGTAGTTAAGATAGGACAGGAATAATAAAACTCAGATAAAAGGCCACAGCATTACTAAAAAGGATATCTGAAGCTTCAGGATATCTCGTAATAGATATTCAAGACCCTTTTTAACCCAATAAGGCTGGTAGTATTAAGATGAAGACTTAAAGGGCAAATGGGTATGCCGTATGGGTTACCGGGATCAAATTGCATTTGAAGGTAACTTGTTTGAACTGCCTTGTAACCTGGATTACAAATTAACTGTATTAATAGTAATTATTTATTTCCATATAAGAATATTTTTAATTTAAATATAACTGATATATTCTTGAAAGTCAGCTAAGTATTATATAAATTAAGTAATCTGTAGAAAATCGAAAACGTTAAGATAAATTAAGTCGATAGATAATTTTTAATCTGGTATTTTTGTATTTCTTTTATTTTGAAATAAAATAAATAATTATTATTTTTAATTTTAATTTTAAATAACTTTATTGCACACATTATAAAAGAATTAAAAGGTACAGAAAATCAGTAAAACAATAGGCGACCTTATCACTAAAGTGATCTCTTTCTGATTAAAGGAAAATTAAAATGATGATATCCAAAAAATATTAAAGATAGAGTCTTGCTTTTATCTGCACAAATATAAATTTATATATAGAGTTCAAATATTTTAAGAATATGTTGTTTTTTTTTTTAATTTTTAAAAAATAAAACAATTGAACGTACTTTTATACTTTATGGTTGTTTTAATTATAAATGTGTTTGTCACCAGTAAACTGGTACATCTATTTTAGTTTTATTCATTATAAATAATTATAAATTAATTTTGATTTATTCGTGAGCTACTTAACTCTTCATTGTGTTTGTAGTTTTATCTGTTTTAAATAAATAATTAGTTTATGATAGTAAATGTTATTAATAGTTGGTTTTTATTGTGGGTGGTGACACGTATTAGACTTCCTACCGATAAAGAGTCGCGGGTTCAAATCCCAGCCCGTATTTATTATTCATCATATGTTCATTTAAAGCTAAATTTCTGAAGCTAAAGCGATCGAAGTCGCGAGAAAAAATAGTAAAAATTAACATCCTAATTATAAAACTCAAAAGTATTATTAAACAGTAAAAAAATATCACATTAATATTTTTATATAATCATTTATAAATACGAATAATTAACAATATTTTAATGGCTTATAAATAAATCCTACAACAAACGGAAGAATAACTTTTTTGTTCATAAATATTGAGGGAAGGCGCAAGAGGCAAAGGGAACATCTGGAAGGATTTCGTAAGGCTTAAAGTCGAAACAGTCCAAACAACCCTCAATTATGGTTTAATCCTTTTACTTATCTCATTTAAGTCTTAAAGGGAGAGGAAAGTTCTATCAAAATCTGTCTCACACTAACTACAATGTTTATGTTCAATCTAAAACTATTTAAAGTTTTGATTATCTAGTTGTTGGCAGCCCTGAGATAAACACGGCATTTGAATGGTCAATTTACATATGATAAAAAAAAAATCAGATATTACTTGAAATTTGCACGACTTTTCTAGAAATTTACTCTCTTTGAAATTTTATAATCTATGGCAAGAAAAGCAAATATATCTATACTAATACATAAACTAAAAGTTATCTTTTATGTGTGGTTGTTACAGCCATACCATCTATAAAATATATATTGAACTCCCGGGTAACCCGAGTGATGATTGAAAATATCTGACAATAAATAGTTAACGAGCAATAATTATAATCAAATACTTGTCAAAACGAGACTTTACTAAAATTTATAAAGAATTGATAATTTAAAAATCTTTGTATATTACCTTGTTTGATATTATTCTCAATTTAAATGATAATATTTGGAAACGACATCTTTCTTAGTTTGTTTATAAGTTTTTGTTCGCGCGTTACGCTTATTTTATAAGTCTCTTATCGTTATCGGACTAGTATTCCATTTTAACCAATTTGGTTTTTTTTTGTTATATCCTTAACTTTATTCTATTGCGATTATTAATATTATATTAATAACAAATACTACCTTAAATCAACTCCCTTTTCAATTTTGTAAATAATACTCTATACCATTTAATAGAACATACTTGAGATTCATAATTTATTTACGAGAACTTCGTATATACCAGAATATGTAGTCACAAAGACATATTTCTGAAGTCGATGAAAATTGTCTAGCGACTCCACATACTGACTTAAAAAATAATTTTCAATAGATAGATTTACATATGCCTTTATACGTCTTTGTGTTGTGTTTATGGAAGTTTCAGTTACGTTTAATAATACCATATTGAATATTTACGATTTCACTCCAAACTATTTTTTTAAACTTGTTTTCTAATACAGATTCATTTACTAAACTTACTCTAAAATACTAAGAATTTTCACATAACGTTAAGTTCATTGAACTCTACTACCTATTAGTTTTATCTTTTATATCACACTAGCACTTAGTCCGTTCACACTTGCATGCTGCATAATATATTGTGAAATTTTGATCCGTTCAGTATTATAAAATATCACAGCTTAAGCTTATTTAGCTAAAGCTATAATAAGATAAAATATGACGAACTTAAGAGATGAACTGTAAACTGATTGATTTCTAAGTTTTTTGATAATATATTCGATACATGAAAAAAGATATTTATATTTATAATAAAATAAAATGTATTATAATTTTATAATTGTGTTTAATATTTAATACAAACTTATAACCGATGTGCTTTAGATCAATTGGAATAAAAATGATTGAATATATATACAAAATCTCTTGAGGTAAAGATAAGCCTACGTCGATTTAATTTTGCTTATGGCACTTCACTATTTATTAAGTAGAAATTAAGCCTGTGTAAAGCCGGGGCGGTACGCTAACTTATATTAAATAGAATATAATTTAATATAAATTGCTTTTTAAATATACAGTTTAATATAATAAAATCTTATTTGTAACTTTGTTTACTTTCTGACAAAAATTGTTACTCAAAAATAAGCTGGTATTTTTCTGACAAGGTATCAAATCCGGGTCACTTAATATCCAGAACTTGCTTTGCTTATACAATCAAAATGTTTTCTTGAACATTCAACCGTTAATAATAAACAAGCCATGGCTAAATCTTTTCATATATGTATTTAGTACTAGAAAATATTTACGAGTCTATTTAGATTTTTTTAAAACTATGACATTATCTAATTATAAAATATGAACTTAATTATATAACTATGAAATCGAAATAATATGTAGAAGCGGCAAAAAGACATAACAGGGTATAGGGGACAATTGAGCCAATTGACCGCTAGTAAATAACTTTACGAATTGGGAAACTCTAAATTGACTTAAAATTTATTAGTAATTCAATTATTTCTATCGTAGGTTATAAACCCGTTTCAATACTTCCTTTATTAGGAAGATTTAGTTAGTAAATTGTTTTTAAATAAGAATAATTAAAACAGCTATTAATTAACAATATTTAATTAAAAGTCATATCTGCCAGTTCAACGCCAATAATAATTGGATAAATTATACATTTTCTCCATATTTGTATTACTTAAATTAGAGGGGGGCAAGTATAGCTCTCAGTATGATGTCTCGCCATCTCTCCCTGCCGGATGCTATTCTAGTGCATTCAGGTATAGATAATTGTTATATATCCTCGTAGAAGCTTCTGTGTGCAAGAGTGATCTGTGAAGACTGTGTGTCCAAGCATCTAGCGATCATTTTATTTAATACGTGCAGATATTGTTAAATATAATGACAGCATATTCATCGTCATCATATTAATTTTTTAGTCATTTTTGGTAGCCTAACCTCGGCTTTGGGTTTTATCGCATCCGGGCTCAGTGGAAATAGAATTAATCGACTGTGGAGCTTAAAATAACGTCGGTCCATAAGTTTTTCCTTCTTCTAAGATTTGACTTCTAACAGTAACTACTTTTCCGATTGCCCAGGTATTGAAGGGGAGTGATTTTGGAATATACTGATTTATTTGTATTTTTTCTAGCATGAGTCTCAGTTTCATCGCATATATTACAAATGTTATACAATTTGGTGGTAGGTTTGATTCTGAGATTGCCTTTAGTGGTGCTTCTTAGGTTGACTGCAAAGTTCTTAAGAAGATTCATTTTCATGCTTTGTATGAACCCACTCACTCTCTACTGATTTAAGGAACTTGGGATTGTCTTTTACTTCTTATTTCTGTTACTGTTTGATCCACAGCATAGGTAGAGTGTTAGGGAGAGGTTTGATCCATAGCATAGGTAGAGAGCATTTTGGAGTGGTGTTTTCCATCTCAACTTCATCAAGATCAATCTGATCCACTTTTAAAGTATTGTCTTCGAGGGTAATGGCTTCTGAAGACTTCTCCTTGCGTAAATTTACTTAATTATCATTTTATTATTCCTGTTCGCATATCGTAACTGCAATATATTTCACGTAGTATTGCCACTTGAATATAATTATCGGGTAGTAATTGAATGCGAGTATACTCGTAACGTAAGCGCTTAAATGTGGTTGTCATAATAGCTTTTAGAGTGGGTATGGCAAATTTTTATTGACTTTAAAAAATGTTAATAAAATATTTTTTAGTAAATATAAACTATTTAAATTAAAAACTAAAGATGAACAAACTACATTGTTATATAAAATAACTAGCATCCAAGTCGGCAGTGCATATTTTGTGTAAATCGAAAACCGCCTAACTTTTAGGATTTTCTCATAGAAATCCGTAATTAATATATTTTTCCCATGTCAAAATACGTCTTACAAAAAGAAGGGTTACATTTACGAAAACAGATAAAATCCGAAAAAGTAATAAATACTCTCTGAATATGGGAGTAAATATTAACTAAATAAATAACAATACAACTAAAAATCATTCAAAATTGGATTGATAATTGTACTACACTTATTTTTTACATTTATATTATTTTTACAAATGTTTTACAAAGTTATAATTTGTTTTCTGATATTATTGTGCTTTAGTTGTAAATTTCATTAATTTATATGCGTGTGTTAAATGAAATTAAAAGTTAATTAAAGCTAGTTGCTGTCTCTAAAGTTTTGACTTTGAGAATCGTGCCGTTACTAAAAGAAATTGTAATTCTAATTCCGCTGTACTCGTATAGTGATGATAAAAGACAATTAAATCTTTATTTGCAAAAATATCAATGTGTCGATCTGAAAAAAAATAAGAAATTGTTTTACGCTTCCTGTGTAGAATAAAACCTTTAATTTTATTAATGCTGCCGGTTGATTGTGAGAAATTCCAGCTGAGCTTTTACCAATTGCAGCCGACTTTATATAAGACGCAGCTGAGCTTTCATATGTGTTATTTAATTGTATTTTTGAAAAATCATATTTTTATAAAATGGTTGTAAATTCTTATAAGATATTTTTATAGCAAGTCATAACTATTTTGTTTTTTATTAAATTATAAATAAGTTTTTATAAGATTTTGTTATTTACCTACTTGTTTAAAAACCTCATCTAAATGATACACGGTACGGTCACTTTATACGTCTATCGGATTTGACAATAGGTTAACCTTGACTGAAATTCAAATTGTACATTCGCTTAAATTTATTAGTACTAAAATATAATATTTCTATTAAAATAAACAGACGTCGATACCATTGTATCGTTCAAACATATTTAAATGCTGAAACAGAAGTTTTTATGGTGATTTACTGTAATAGTCATTGAATACGAATAAGAGATGTCAAGTTTTATTCAATAATTATTAGTTTAGTTGTTATTTAGTCACGCTAAGTCTTGTTAGTATATCAAAGCTATCACTATAGTTAGGTCTACATAGCTTTAGAGAAAATTGTTTTTTAAAACTTTCCGCGCGTCAATTGTTGTCGGAGTGGGACTTTAGTGAAAAGTAAAACATGATTCATTAAACAGCTTTAAAAAGATAAAGACATGTTATTAAAAATATATTTCAAATTAATTTAATAAATAAATAAACGGGGTTACGTTGAACTTCCAGTGGCTTTTTTGACAGAAAATTTGCAATACAACGGTGAAAACAAACACCTCTGAAACGGAACTTTAATTTAAAATTATAATTTTGCAATTCTTGTCCGCATATAATCATAACTGCTAAGTATTTCTGAGCAATTCGAATGTCGTAGGAACGTGCTTTTAGCGAACAATACTACACTCTTAATGCAAATGAATTTGATAAACCTAGTTTTCAATTACTTTATATAATGTTAAAAAAACATTTTTTTTTGTATATTGCAGAATATTAAACAAAATAATATTGTAATAAATACATTATTTTTGGTTGAATTGCTTGTTATAGATAAAGTATCTGATTTTTCACGGCCCAGTCTCGAACAAGACTTCTTTTTCCACTTATGGAAAGGGTATGGATACACCCATCAGGTCATATCAAAGTATTTATTATAAAAATATCTGTTGATTTCATTTGCTCTCTTCCTTCACGACTGCCTTTTTTATAAAATTAATACAAATCCACTTAAAATTAACATACATTCATACATTCCGAGTTATTAAGTTTTCAGGAGTGATGTATTCAATATGTCTGCTTAAATAAAAAGGCATATCAAATTAAATAAAAGCTTTAAAATTACTCTTTTAACATAAATCCTCGCCTAATTTTCCTGGATTTCATGAAAGAAAGTCTGGCGCTAATAAAGTAAATTGTGGCACCTACGGGTTGGTTCCAGCGAGAGAAGTAATCGAATTAGTAAGAAACTCCACGTCATTTCAAAGTTTATTTTATTTAGGAAACAAGCAAATGTAAAAGTTCTAAACAATGAAACTTAAAATACACTGAAAAGCAATCTATTAACAGCATTTAGTAAAAATTTGAACAGAGAACTATACAATAACAAAAGACAAAGAAAGGAAATAAAGTGATATTAAAAAATAACAGAAATATTTATTAAAGCAACTCACATTTATATTATAATATTACCATTTATATTATAAATTATTATAGGTACTTATTGATAACCTACTCTTTATAGCTTGCCTTGTTTTACTGAAATATGGGCGAATTAGACAATTAAAAGTAAAAATATTCTGCAGTAACTTATTATAATATTTGCAAGAATGTTACAAGAAAGTATTACTTAAATAATTTATTTCAGAGGAACATTAAACAGAGATTTAATGGGTGAGATTATTTAAGAATAAATAAAGTTAATATTACTTGAAAGGGAAGGATCAATGCAGTCTTTGATAAGCTAATACAATAAATATTTGATATCTTGAGTGTCTTTCAGTTAGTAAATGATAGTTCTGTAAAAACATTAACGTAAAGAAAAAACACAAGAGATGAACTAAGCTTACATTTTTTGCTTATTATAAATACTTAACCAAACATATGTTATAAGTTTAAGCAAAAATGTAATTAACAGGAAAAGGTATTTTAGTATCGAACACCATTCCTAACTTCGAAGAATATATACGATACGATACGATATTCTTTATTGTACCACAAACAAATGGAATATATAAAAAACAATAACACATAAAAGATGAATTAGTACAAAAGGCGGCCTTATTGCTAAAGAGCAATCTCTTCCAGGCAACCTTTGGGTAGAGGACACGAAATATGAAGATATGAATAAGAATAAATATATGTATATATATATATATATATATATAATAAATAACGGTATTTCTAAATGACGTCTGTAGTTTTTAACCAATATTGGTGTTATACCACTTTTGCCAGATTTGTTCTGTCAAACCTATTTAGCTTGATAATGAAGAAGTAGAATCAATATGCATTAATTTAAAATATATTTCACATAACAACAAAAATATCCCATGATATAGAAAGATCCCATCTCCAGTGTATTTCATGTTAAATGTAACGTATCCTATTTTATTAATTAAGTGCCAATATGACCTATCCTATGCCTGGCCAGAATTATACTTATAATTAACTTATAACTAACGTATAATTAAATGGACAGAAAATATACTTTTGTGTAGTTTGATTTTAAGTTTTTATTTGTCTTATTTTATATACTGATGTCACTATTTTATTTTAAATATCTACCATATGTTGAGTATTAAATTTATTACATGATATTAGCCGACATATGCAAGAATAAATTTTCAATATTTCTTTTAAAACGGGATACATTTACAACATTTATTTTACATGACAGTATAAATGTAATCAAATTTATATTTGTATGCAGCAATTGTTTATTTTTATTTATATTTATCTTAAAAACAATCGTTATGTAGACTGTAACATGTAAAAAAAAAAATAATTTTCTATTTATTTTTTTAGTATAAAAATGTTTTCAAATTTCATGTATCGAATTTATATTTTCAATAACTTGAAATGAATCAGTCTACAATTTACGGTCTCCGTTTAAGCTTTCATATTTTATATTACTGAACGAAATGGAATTTGATAAGATATTCTGCGGCATGCGAGCATGAATGGACTAAGTGCTTGCTGAATAGAAATCATGAAAGTAATATGCGAGTAGAGTTTATTGAAATTAACCTTACATGTTATTTATTATTATAAATATATAGTTTAAAAAAATATTTGTATATTTAAACAAGAACCAATACGGAGCTAAGTAATGATTGAATATTATTTTAGCATCTAAATAACGAAATACGAAAATTCCACAAATATATAAACAAAGACGTTATAAATCTATCGAGACTTAAAATTATTGCTTAAATAACTGTCGAGTCGCTACACAATTTTCATCGGCTTCAAAGATACTTCCTGAAAGAAACTGTAGTTTGTCGTGACAGTACTGAAGATCTGTTAGACTTATGACTTCCAAGTAGGTTTTATAAAATGGTGTACAATATATTCTACAAAATTGAGAAGAGACTTGATTTAAGTAAGTAGTTTGTATTAATATTAATAAGTATACATAATGTGATTAAATTATTCTTCATAAATATAAAATTAAAAACAACAAATTGCTTCAAAGAAGCGCAGAATAAGACCTAAGACGAGACCGGCTATTAAAAAATATGCATTTTATTCCTCCAGTGACCAATAAGTGAAGCCGTTGTTTTCCAATATTATCACTGAAGATGAAAAATAATACCAACAAAGATGATATATAAAGATATTTTCAAACATAAATTTAATATTTGTTTATGTTCAAGATTTTAGATAATTTTAATGTTTTATCACATAAAGGCTTCATTGATTTGTATTTATTGAAATCATCACAATGGGTAGTGGGTAGCCTCCTGGGTATTATAAATAACTACCCACTGAATTTCTCTATAAGATAAGTTTTTAAACTGTCTTGACTGAGTTAGTACATCTTCTTACAAATCAGCATGAAGTTATTTTAATAATCGACGTTTTACATTCAATAATAAAAAAAAATACAACTAAATTATAGTATATATTTTTTCATATAAATTCAATAATGTTTTATACACAAATGTCACACGTCATAATTATTTAGAAACACATCACAGTATACAAAAAAAAATAAACTAGTTTTATTATTAAGTTTAATCATTAAAATTATTTACGTATAAATTATGTACTTAAAATATACAAAATATATTTGCTTCCAAATATAGAACTCAGGATTATTTGGGCGGTCAAAGTGGTTCTGACTTCGATCGCATCTCTCCGCATAAATTTCAGAGCAACATAGAACACCCCTGAAGCTGAGTTTTGTTTTTAAATTATAATTTTATGTTTCCTTTTGATATATTACAATTGCGATGTAAATCACGTACTGTCTATACAGTGACTTAAGTTTATGGCCATTTAAATTGTTTAAAATATCTCAAGAGTATAAGGGAAGATTCATTTATTGTTTACAAAAATTTTAATTGGGTTTTGTAGCTATATAAAAAAAATAACCAAGAGATTATTTTTTTTTAAATGTACGAAAACAGATTAACGTATTATAATAATACTTTAGAAAATATGATTTACAAGAAATGTATTTTAATAATACGGTTGGTGTGAATTATATTTAAGCACACACACTTTATTGATTCTGTTTAAATGAATGAAAAATAAATAATAAAATTAAATTAAATTAACGACAGTTCCTTAAAGAAGTTGCGTGACGAATGAAGTAACTTGTGATACGGGTCGGGTCTGATCAAATCAATGACAAAGGTTACAGCAATTAAGGATTTTTTATCTCTATCTTTATATGATTTGGCAGTGGTCAAGTGGCTTACTTTTAGCCTCCCTTTCAATGTTCAGTCCTTTATTCAATTTGTTTGGTTCCATGATATGACTAACGTAAATCAAATAGGTATTTATGATCTCGTACAATTGAATCTACAGTGACTGTACTATAGTTAAATTTCAATTTACTTTTTATCAATTTAAATATAATGGTTTTCGATTCTCTAAAATAAATAATTTGTAATTTATTGTTAAAGTAATGTTCGGAAATAACAGCAAAATTCTGACGATATTTATTATTTAACGTTGTTTACTAAACCTTGTGTGCTTATGGAAGCGTTGATGTGTGAAATTCGAAAACGAACCGACACCTTTTAAATAAATACGAGGGGTTGATTCGTCTATGTTTATATATTAATATCTTACCTTTAATAAAATACACATTTTTCTTTGGCGTTGATTTATTTTTATAAGTACAATAATTTAACAAAAGTACAATAATTTAACAAAACAAAAATTTACAAATACTATAAATTTTATAATTTAAGGTTTTTATTGTGATTGGGATGTTAGAGTTTTTTAATACAGAGTCTTACATAATAATAGTTTTGCTGCACTAGTAGGATGCGACAGAAAATAAACACGATTTGTTAAACTGATTTAAAAACACGAGGACACATTATTTAAAAGATATACTAATCATAATTAAAAAAAATACAAAATGGCTGCTTTGTATTTTTTTGAAACTCATTAGTTTCAGATGTTTTTTTTTAATTAGCAATAGTAATGCCCACATCAATATAATACGATAACCATCTGTAAAACAGACCTTTAATGCAAAATTCTAATTTTACGACTACTATTTTCATATCGTAAATGCTAAGTATTTGAAAGCAATTTGAATGTTATGGAAACGTGCTTTTACCAAACGCTAACGCTCGAAATGTAAATATATTAGATGGACCAAGCTTTAAATTATTATGTAAATATGTAAATGACTCTTGTAAATCAAATGCCCAGTATGTCAACAAAATAATACTTTATTATAATATAGTATATTTATACTTATTTTTAATAAACATTTAAATAAACCTTACATGCATAAACATGGTCATAGATATTTTGTAAAGTTATTTAGTTGTATTTCTTTTTTATAATTATATATTTCATTTATATTAGATAATACCTGTTAGCTTGAATATAATTGTCAAGAGACGAAGCTTCTTAGCATTCCATGGATTCACCGTGCGGGTGCCGGGCCCATCGCGTTGTATGGAGAGGAGTGCAAACAGCTCCTGGGACTTGCGACCCAAGTGTAGGTTTTTTACTATTATAGAATGTGAAACGTGACTGAGCTATAATTCGTATGATATATGTCTTATAATGATCAGAATTCAGAGAGAATATCTGATACATTGTATTAGTAATGTTACTTAGTCATTGTCTGCATTTAGGTATTTGTGTTTGACATTGTTCAATATCAGGAATCCAGACGAGTCATCTTAAAGTAAATGATTTGGTTCAGTGATGACGATTAACAGTATTTTCTCAATATTGCAAGGCCACCCGCCCACTCCCCCAGTAACTAACAACAAAATCAAAATAAAAACAAATATTATATAATTTAAGCGTTTGCCCATTGCATACATTATTTTTAAAGTTCGCTAAATAACGCGTAGAAACAAAAACCCGCTTCCTTTATTATTATTTTTTAAATGATATGGAACGTTTATTATATTAAGTGAATATAAAAAAGGACGGTAAAAATTAAGTACAAATAAAACAATACTATGGATAAGAAAAAGCACTTAAGATTCGTTTGTGGCGTATCAATAAAGGTCTTTCGTAAATCGAGAACTCTTAGAACAATACCGGCCAAGAACAAAAAGATATATAACAGCGACGTACTTAAACGGCCTGGTGAAAGGTCTGAATTCCTTATCGCCTCTAACAAATATCCGAACAATATATTTCCCAATCAATTGGTATCTTTTAATAAAGCCAACACACACACATACTAAAATCTATCTTCAGATTTGTTGTTTCGAATCCTACCTATCGAATGGAGTTGTTCATTCATTGAATTATTTGCTATGCTATTAATAATATACTAACATTCTAACTTAATTTAAACTATTAAAGAAAATGAACTTTATGAACAACCAAAAAGTAATATTTGATTGTTTGAAAATGTTCTATATGATAATGATAAAGGTTAAAATAAAAACGTATTTCCATGCAAGTTTACTAAAATACAAGCATATTACATTGTAATAAGTATCTAAATATTATGAAAACTAAGACTTCAGACCGGATATGTTGGAGCTTTCATCCACTCCAAAGAAAATTACTCGGGTACTTCTAATAATTCACGCCGTATTCAAGGATGCGATTCCACAGAGTAAAAGTTTCAATTGTACGACTATGTAGATGAGTTTCAATTACCTATTGTACTCACAGAATTGTAATAAAATAACATCAAGCTTAAGCTTAACTTGGAGTAAATGTATTTTACTTCCAAAGTGTGTACTCTATATAATGGAAGCTGAACAGTCATGTTTATCAGGTACCATTGTAATGCGAACGTAATTAACGAGACAAAAACCTCAGATACGAAAGGTGGTGTGACGTTTAAGATATGAAATTAATAAATGCAAATATTGTATGTATCAAAAAGGCTCAAGGATAGAAATTGTTAAAAAAGACAGAGTTTTACATAAACAGAAGGCTTATCCTTTCGTTGGTGCTTATCAGTGTTATGAAGGAGGACTTTAATGGTATGCTAAGTACATTGAAAGTTGGCACGGCTGGCTGCACATGAGCCCAAATTAGCTGCGCTTTTGGAAACACAGATTATACAAACTGCTAAGTATAATATTAGGTGCTCGAAATTTCCTGACTCTACTGAATACATATTATCGTCAGTTGAATTGTTTATTAATGCTATTTACACCAATAGCAAACCTACGCTGAAGAGTTTGTTTGTATCAACTCACACATTTCTGGAATTATTATTAATATATCGTTTCTTCATTTTATATACTATTGATTTAAAAAGTATTTAAGATATACGTTATAACACCTAGACCCGTAAGTCTCTTTCCTTCCGACTATATTAGTCAACTTTTTTAATATTATATTACATGTAATATACTACGAAATGAATTCCGTTAATTAATTCTAGTAAGAAGTAAGTGTATAGCTTTTTTATAGGTTATAGATTATTTTAGGATACAATGCAAGACCTGGGTTATTTGAGGGCTAATTTAGTATCCGGAAGTCCTTCCTCTTGATAAATGATATGACCAAACGATATGACCGAATGACGTTGAATCGTTATTTGTTTAGAACGTCCATTTTAAATATATAAATATATTTTATGTAAAAATTTGCGTACATGTTTACAATTCCATTTATACTTTTTATTGGCATAATGCCTTTTAGTATATTTTTGGTAGTTTTTTTACGTTTATCTATTTAAAAAGGGTATACACAATTTATATTCCTAAATAAATTGTGTACTCTCTTATTAAATATATACATTTCAATCTTGTCAGGAAATAATACATGCTTTGTTTTGGAATAAAGCGTATTTTATTTACTAAAATACAGTAATTCAAATTATACATGTTATTGCATCGTTATTGATAAAATATCAACTTTTCAGAACAGTTTTCCTACTAGCCGTCGGCGAATCAAAACGCATTTTGAAATACAAATTTCCAATGCAACAACTACGTGTAGTTTGCAAAATGTAATCATAACTTTTTAACAATTATAATGAAGACTAATGGATTTAAATGTGATATGCTAGTCTAGTTTTTATGAGTATTCGTTACAAATAAATTTTAACAAAATCTTGGTAAAAAAACAGATTACGGATGTCTATGGATATAACGAAAAATATAACGGATGTCTATGGATGTATAACCAGTAAAAACTTCTTTGTGACGGTCATAAAACTGGAGCTTGTGAAGTCTAGTAACAATAATAATCAAAAGTCAAACTTTCGAGTTTTATAACAAGAATGAGCTCTTAATAAAGATTATACTTACGTGGAATTTACTGGTCTTAAAATACTTTCTAACAATATATTCCTTGAGTAAATAAAACAATGTATTATGAAACACACACACGACTATTCAATCTACGGTAATTTATGTTATTTACTGGATAAGAGAAAAGTTTACAATTAATACTTAAGTTTGTGTCGTAAGACTTGCAACATTCCACAGTTTAATTAATAACAAATGAGGTATTTGTTAAATATACTCTAAATAATATTAAATATCTGGGCACTGCTGGCAATTACTTCTTGAAATTAATACTTTTATTATAAAGATAAAAGTTTATTCTGTTATATCTAACCCCCTCATATCTGGAACTACTAATAATTACTCATTCATTACTGTTTTTAAGGCTTATTCCTGAAAAAAATATCACATTTGTTGTGTATCACGATTAAGATTTACCTTGAAAATAAAGAAGGAAAGTTACATTGTTTTAACTTGAGAAGTTTATCTCATATAATAAGAAGTATTTTATTATACTTAAACATGATGATGTAATTGACAAAGAATACCTTTCTGTTATATTTAGAAATCTAATTCCGTGTTATATTAAAGAAGTTACGTGACTAATGACGTAACTTGTGACACGGGTCGAGTCCTGCGATTGACGTAATCAAATGAATTAGAAAAGTTAATTTCAATTTATGTTTGGGACCCAATCTTAATGTTATTTGTCGAGTCGAGTGGCTAATTTATATATACATTAAATATTCCAATCTATTTCTAAAATATAGCCCTTTATTCAATTACAACAATTTAATAATTGTATAATAATTGTATATCTTTCATTAATTGATGTTAACGTCCATTAGATAGGACATAGACAATACGTAATTAGGTAAGTGACAATACAGTCTTGAGTCTGATCTCTATCTACTATTGTGATAACAACGTTATATTATATAGCAATATAGTTTAATAAAGCCTTAACAATAAAATAGTCTATTATAAATTGTTTAACATAATAATATTCAAAACCAGTACAAATTAGTCTAAGATATGTCTCAGATATATTTGTTCATTAAATTGTTCTTGTATTAAACCTTGGTACCTATAATAGTTATTTTAATAATTTCCGTTAAAATTCTCTTTATGTATTTATCAATGTATATTTTATACTATTGATTATTAAGTTACAGTACAAAAAATACCAGAATTACTAACCACGTCACTGCAAGTTTGTACGATGCACTTACATTTACAAAGTCCTAAAAGATACATAAGCTTTAATCAATCAAAATAATAATAATTATATAATGCTACCTAGTTAAATTTTATTTATTTAATATTAACATGAGAACAAAATACACAAAGACATCAGTAAAGTAATTCATTCGATGAAGTAATCTCTATAGAGAATACTCTTTCAGGTATGTATGAATGTAACGAAGGTGATTTATTACATTTATTTAAAGGGAGTAAAGTCTGTGATGTTATTTATATAATATAACAATATTTACTTCACAAATAATACCTCATCTTCTGTTTAACGAAGCGTCGGTGTGTGGAATTCAAAAATCAACTTATATTTTTCAGTCCCAGTCGGGTCACCCTCAACAGTCTGTTTTTGCCATGTAAAGATTCCCTTTAAACAAATACGAGGTGTTGATTCGAATATATTTACATTGAAATCCTCTTAGGATCATTTGAAGTTTTTTCTTTACAACTACATATTTAGCTATCGGAGCCTATTTTGATTATTGGTTACGGTTTAGTTTTCATATTTATATTTTTATAAATAGCTCCATATTTGCTTGATTGTTCAATTTTTAAACACTCTAGCAATATTTGCTATCAATGTCTCAATTGACTATTTAAATAGTGAGTTTACCAATTGTTGGTAAACTCACAACTTTAATTTGTATTAGATCATATTAGCATATAAATATTTTAGTTAGTTTGAAAGAGAGTTTGATAAAATTTTCCTGCCCCTTTTAGACTAAAATGAGATAAAAGGATTTATGAATAATTGAGGATTATTCAAAGTTTTTCAACTTGAAGCCTTACAAAACCCTTCATCCATCTGATTCCCTCGTCTGTCGCCTTGGTCTCAACGTTTATGTACAAATACTCGGAAGTTACTCTTCTGTTTATTTCAGGATCTATTTATAAGCCATTAAAATATTGTTCATTGTTAACGATTTCTATATTTATGCGCCATTATTTTATTATAAGTCGTCACTTCAAATATTCTCATATAACGTTTGAAATAGATAATGTTTAATAATGCTTTTGAGTTTGATAAATGATATGTAAATTTTTATCTTTTTTTTTTTAAATATTGTTTTTTAATATTAAACTTACTCGTCAACGTGTTTCGCTAGGACCATTTTTTGAGTTCGGTTGGTATAGGCATTATTAAGAGTCGACATAGACTCGCGCCGCGAGTCCGCCACGCTCAGAGCTCATGATTAAGGACCCCGAACGGGTTCGAAACTAGTCGGGCACATTCCGATTTAATTTCTACGTGAATACTGTCGGGTAAATATAAATATAATAGTCATGATTCACGAAAGTTTAAATATAAAAATATCATCTCTACATTTGTATTATCTGTGCAGATAAAAAAAAATCTTTGGCATTTTTAGTCAGTCATAATTTATTTTTTTATTTATCAGCTTAATAATAGTATATACAAAAATACCTGGTTTAAAATTACTGTTACTTATATCAAACAAATTTCTGTCAATTATAGAAATTTGTTCTTTGATTCCAAGAAACAAATTTCTAAAATTGTATTAAATTTTGGTGATTTTGAAGAATACATCAGTTGTGTTTCAATTAAACACATTCTTATATATAATTCAGTAATTGTTTTTCTCAACCAATTACATTTATTTTACACAATCTTTCTATTTATATACTAACTTTTTAATCCAGGCAGTACCGCATCTTCAAATGAAATTTGATCCTGGTCACCCATACAGCATACCATTTACCTTTTCAGTCTTCATCCTTGTCCTTTCAGCTTTATTACGGTTGACCTTTTAACCTTTTAATAAGTGTCTCGCACAAGACATTCTGAAGCTCCAAAGATCCTTATTAGTTAGACTGTGGTTGCGTATTTTATTATTCCTTCTCTACTTTTGCCTCTATTACAATCTTGCTGAAATTATTTTATTGTGTTTAAAAATATATTACTCTTTAAGGTAACATTTAATCTTAATGAGTTTATTATAAACAACACCTGACAGGTCTTGAAAATTCCGACAAAGATGGAGAAACCAATTAATATGGATAAAATTAATATACATTATATAAATTAATTCAGCTTCAAACGTAGGAGACAGTGGCAGCTGCAATTTATCACGCCTCGAGATCAATCTACTCAAACCCGGACGACTTACGATAATTAATGGGCCTCACGTTTCCTTCAATTTGATTCGTTCACAAATACAATATTAAATATGTATAGTTTATATCGATAATTTAAATATTATTCCCATATATAGGATTCATTTTTTATTAATAACACGTGCTATTTTTGTACTTTTTATCACAGATAGATGAATGTACTTTGTGTGATGTACATACAAATAGACAGAAAACATTTAGTTTCCTTTATATACGTAAGATTGATGTTGAATCAAATTATTAATACAAAACTTATTGTTTTTAATATAAACGAAGTATTCGTTACTAGAAAGGTTACACTTAGTTTTAAAACTTGTTTCAGGTAATGATTTGCAAACACTTTAGATTTTACTGTGAAACATGTTGACTATTCCAACATTTTAATTGACTTCTCTTTAGGATAAGAAATTGGCAGGATAGAATATTCTCATATTACAATATTATCATATTATATAAAAGATATGTCTATCTGCTGACGGCGTATACTAAGATAAATTTGGCATAAGTTCAGCGTAATGGCTGCACCGACACAAAAGCACCTCTGCGGCGGAATTTTGATTTTAAATTCTAATTTTATGAGTCCTGTTTGGTGTTTGCATATTATCAAAATTTCTCTGTATGAAAAGTCACTTGAATATCGTTAGTAGACTCGTAATTTAAATACATAAGATAGAGCCCTATTCTATTCTGAAATATTTAATATAAATGTAAGAAAGCAAATTAATAATATAACAATAATAGCAAATAATAAATGTAACAAAGCTTTGAGAGAGTCAAATGTTCGAAATCTATTCTCTCCGGCTTTCCCGTGGACACCAGGTTTGATTGCACAAGATTGCAGGAATGCAACCTTTTTTTAGAATTTTAACGCAGTGTTTATTTTTCCATAGTCCAAGAAGTCCAAGGCCGTTTGAGCATTTACCATCAATGGACCACGTCCTCGTTTGTCCCTTTAGTATAATTTTCTGTATTTCTGATCAAATTATATTAGGTTTTTTTGGGTATTGTATTTGTATTTGATTTTAAACTTCTCTGCTATTTCACATGATGTTATATATAATTAAAATAACAAATTACGCTTATAATATTATTTTACAAAATTGTGATATCATTTATTGGTAAAGCTGTAAAGTTGCGTTTCACCGAAGGCAGTCTTTATATTTTAAATAAATCGAAAAGGAACAGGAATATTAATAAAATAAAAATAACAACTTATATACATTTAAATTACACATAAATAATTAAGCAAAATATATAAAATAATACATTGAATACGTTTGTTATAACGTAATAACGTTTGTTCAATAACAAAAATAATTGCAAAAAACTGAAACTTACATATGACCTGTCAACGTAATAGTAGTTACTTTACACATAAAATAAAAAAAATGAGATTTTCTACTACTCTTTAAACCGAATTTCCTAATACACTTTATTTACTGGTGTACTTCGCTGTTTACGTGCAATCAACTAACCAGTTTATTTAAGTGGTGAGGTAAACATCTTAAAGTTTTTGTTAGTCTTCCTCGTATAAACTTTATTTTTATATTTTAGGTAAATAATATGAAGCGCTTTGCTTGGAAGAATATACTGTTAGTAATAAATAAGTAATATTCAATATAATCTATATAAATATTGGTTTAAAAAAATATATATGGATAGGTCATATTTTTTACATTTGCAATATTTTTGTTTCAGTAATTTGATACCAGACACCTGGCATGTAATATATCAATAGATCAATCATCATTCACGGATGGTGATATATTACTATCATACTTCATAAAATATTTATGACTCTGATGAATACTAGAGGGTTCGTAAATATATTTACTGGACATTCAATGTTCATAGTTGTTGATACAAGTATTAGGATCGGTTTTCATACCCAGGAGGCTGTGTCCAAAGGGGACGTCGGTGTAGTGGTCTCGCTGGACGTTGCCAATGCCTTCAAGTGTGTGCCGTTTGAGACTAGTCGTAGCGCTCGGGTGCCATGGAGTGACTCACTATCTCCGGCGGCTGTTGAGGGCTTACCTGCAGGATACAAAGGTCCTGCGGGATTGTGGCTACCGCCAGCTCTACCGACGGAGCGTAAACCGTGGGGTTCCACAAGGGTCCGTCTTAGAACCGGTCTCGTGGAACCTGGACTACGACTGGATGCTCCACTGTCCACTCCTTTCCCAAATGAGGGTGCTGTGTTGTGTACCTCTACGTTTGGCATTTGTGGACTATGATAATGCCTTCGATTTGATCGAGGTCTGGGCGGTGCTACGGTCTCTCCAGCGGTGCCATATTGTCCACCGATACATCGATGCGCTCAAGTGTTTCCAAAATCACTAATCAAAACCTACCCAACTGCAGCGTGATGTTAGACAAGGTGACATTATATCGCCAAAGTTCATGCCAATGTACACCGCTGCGTTGGAAGACACTTATCAGCTCCTAAATTGGAAAGGACTTGGCCTCAAAATTAATGGCAAGTACATCACTCAATTTCGACTCGCTGATTATAACGTGGTCATGGTTGAAATCCTGAAACCTTAGCACAGTGCTCGAAGACTTCAGTAGAATTTCCGAAGGAATATCTTAGAATAAACATGGATAAGACGAAAGTCATGTTTAAGGTCCATGTCCAGGTACGACAAGGTCCCGTAAAAATTACGAGCTCGACGCACGAAGTTGTTGACCATTATGTGTTCCTAGGACAGACCGTCTAACTAGGCAGGTACAACTTTGAAAGAAAGGTCAATCATCGATTCCAACTCGGATGGACAGCGTCCGGAAAGTTTCGAAATATCTTCTCGTACAAAATATCGCAGTCTCTAAAAACGAAATTGTTCGATCAATGTGTGCTGCCAGTGACGACATAGGGCACTAAGGCATGATCGCTAGCTGTGGGACTCATAAACAGGTTCAAAGTCACTCAGAGGGTAATGAAAAGGGCTATACTCAGAGTCTTTCATGCTCAGAGAATCAGAAATGAGGAGATCCGCAGAAGAAACGGCATAAAATTGGAAAAAATTAGGCCGAAAAATTGCAAACCTGAAGTGGCAATGGGCAGGCCACATAACTCATAGAACAGATGTCCGTTGGGGCCGTAAAGTCCGCGAGTGGTGACCGCGTACGGGAAGACTGTTCAAGGTCGCTGGCAGGAGATGGATAAGAGCTGCGCGAGACCGATCGTCGTGGAGGTCTTTGGGGGAGGACTTTGTGTGCAGTGGATTTCTTCCGGCTGATAAGATGATGATGATAAAATTGAAGACGGGAACATAACACATAGTTTAAATTTCGTAAATATATATGTTACATAAACATTTTAAATGTTATGAAACAAATATAAAAGAATTGAATAGAAATGAAATAGTATATGAATTCAATTTAATTCAATTATCAACCATGCAAATTAAGTGAATGAATATAAATTATAGACCAATGTGTTCTAAACTCATTAATTAGTGTAATGTGAGCCGATTTCAGTTAATCGACGTTCTCAATGTGATGGATTACATCTGAATACGGTCGGTGAGACCAAATGACAGGGTCTTGCTATCTCAGAGATAAGGAGATATTTGTGGCATATTAATTACAATAAATATTACTGCCACATTAATACACTAATTATTAAATTATATAATAAACATATTCATGAATTAATTTCTTACATATTAAAAAGGAATAAAAAACAAATGTCATAGAAAAATGATACGATTACAAGAAGTGAGCATAATTTGTTTAAACGTTGTTCATTTTCTGATTTTTTATTCTTCAGCAGTGAAAAGTAAAGATCTTGAAACACAACAAATATATTTCCTCTCAGTGGAGCTTCCCTCGTTCAACATTTCTTTTGGATCTTTTTTTGTGATTTAGATAGAGTTATCACACGTTGCTATTTTTGCAAAATATCTAATATAGTATTTTTTTATATAAGATTATATCCTAATATGATTTTTTTTTGTTAAATATATATATATTAATGTTCGGTCAATGTAAATACACTTTACTGTTATAGTATATGCGATATGACTGAACTATAATTTTTCTTATTCATGTTTTATTATAGGATGAGAATTCAGAGACAATTTCTGGTACATGGCATCTTTAGGCATTATCTACTTTAAGATATTTGTGTTTCACATAAATCATTATCAACAGGAATTCAGACGAGTCATGTTATAGAAAATTACACATTTCGGAGATAATATTTAAAGGTATTTTTTCATTATTTCAAAGTGAAAGTTTCCATACTTATCTTACCTTGCAAATATTGAAGGTAAGCTTTAAATTTTCTAATTATATATCATGTTCTGTAATACTTGTAGATATTATAGAAAAAACGACAGCAAAATAATTAAAAAATAAATAAATTAAAAATAATAATGCCCGTTTTATTAGCGTAATATTGTATTCCCAATAAAAATAAAATTATTTCGCCCATTGATAAAAGACTTTGGCTAGAACCAAAGTAAATCATTGAATTTAGTTTCACGGCACTACAGTTGATTTATTGGGTAATAAATGTTGTCTTTGTGACCAAATATCAAACATAAATGGTTTTGATAAAACTCCCAATAAATATTTATAATATCTTATATAATAACTAACGATATCATTTAACAACCTACCTACCTAAAAAAAATATCTCAGCTATTTTACGATGAGCGTTAAATTGAAATATAGACTTAAACGACAACATATTTGTAATTACATATGTTATATATTGAATTACATTTATTTACAGATTACCTTTAGCCGTTCATAAAATTAAAAAGAGCTTCACGTAGGCTAATCTGTATCGATAAATGCTAAATTGTTAAGTGCCATTGGCATTTCCTGGCATAATTTATCAGTAATGGCCACAACAACAACTTTCTCAACAAAAAAAATTTCTGTGTATGAGACATATCTCATACACAGAAATACCTCTGGAGCAGAGCATTTTAAACCCAATTATTTATGATATTTGTTGGCATTTTATAGATACATAAGTATATCGCATCTCCATTTGCCATCCGCACTTGCTGCCAATAGTAGTTCATATAAATAGATATTGGTGACAGCCTCCGTGATGGCGCGGTACCCTTGCTTGATAACAGACGAGGGTGTCGCGACCGAGCAATGGCGGTACATATACCGTCAGATAGTACACTTTCTTGGAAACGATATATCAAGTTCACGGTTTCTAGGGTTAGAAACCGTATTGTTGCTTTTACACATAGATAAAGTTCTCCCACCCTTCATATCCAGAGTGAACAAATTATACTTTATACTTTAAGGAAAGTCTTACAGTTTGACGACGTAGATATATTTTAAAACATAAATTACAGATATATCGTAAAAGTAACCATTTGCATTTAGCTATATTTTATTTTTCGTTAAAAATGGTATGCAATTTTATGACAATATGTTAATATACATTTGTAGAAACGGAAAACATTAGGTGAAACTCCAACAATACTATGGATAAGAGAAAAGCACTTAAAAATCTATTATGTTATATCAATAAAGGTCTTTCGTAAATCGAGAATCCTTAAAACAATATTGACCAAGATATATAACTGTGATATGACAAAAAGATATCTAACTGTGACAACAAAACTAACAAACGGTCTGGTGATGAACTGACTGGCTGACAGGGAGGAAAAAATATCTAGTCAACTGACCGTAAAAAGTCAAATTATCGGATTAAAAGTAACATTTTATTTCTTTAATAAGTACCTACTAGCATTTCCGTAATGAAGTTGATTGTGCATCTACTTATTTTAAAAGTTATTCAAATATAATAACATTAACTGTTCAGTAGCGTAATTTCGAGCACCTAATATTATACTTAGCAGTTTATATAATCTGTGTTTCCAAAAGCGCAGCTAATTTGGGCTCATATGCAGCCAGCCGTGCCAACTTTTAATGTACTTAGCATACCATTAAAGTCCTCTTCATAACATTGATAAGCACCAACGAAAGGATAAGCCTTCTGTTTATGTACTCTGTCTTTTTTAACAATTTCTAGGCTTGAGCCTTTTTGATATAAGACAATATTTGCATTTATTAATTTCATAGCGTAAGCTTGACACTTTCGTATCTGAGGTTTTTGTCTCGTTAATTACGTTCGCATTACAATGGTACCTGATAAACATGACTGTTCAGTTTCCATTATATAGAGTACACACTTTGGAAGTAAAATACATTTACTCCGAGTTAAGCTTAAGCTTGATGTTATTTTATTACAATTCTGTGAGTACAATAGGTAATTGAAACTCATCTACATAGTCGTACAATTGAAACTTTTACTCTGTGGAATCGCATCCTTGAATACGGCGTGAATTATTAGAAGTACCCGAGTAATTTTCTTTGGAGTGGATGAAAGCTCCAACATATCCGGTCTGAATTCTTAGTTTTCATAATATTTAGGTACTTATTATAATGCAATATACTTGGAGGCAGATCAAATTAATTAAATATTTAGGCGAATAACAAATCTGTTATAACTATTTTATTATGCCAACGTGGATGTATGTAACTAGCTTTATTAAGATCTCAATTGATTCGTCAATATATTGTTCGGATATGAGTTGTTACCTGCAGTCTGTTATATCACAGACATGTATTGAATATTGTAAAACGTTATTTATTAATTTATTGTAATTTCGTTATTTTCATTACTGTATTCAGCTACAGCAAATTTTATATTACATAGACATTTTAAAGAGAAATACATTTGACGATCCAGTCAATTCATTGTCATAGGGCAAGCATACAACGATGTGACATGATCAGATCTTTGTGAGGCCCCATCTCTCTAAGATCACAAGCAGTGCTTTGTAGAGAGACGAAGCTTCTTAGCATTCCATGGATTCATCGTGCAGGTGCCGGACCCATCGCGTGCAGGGAGAGGAGTGCAAACCGCTCCTGGGATTTGCGACCCAGGTGTAGGTTTACGGGGCCAAATTAGAATATAAGAAAAATAACGAAATATTATTTGTATCTCTTTGTTGCTTTGTTTACTTTCCGACGTTATTTTGTTCCGGTTCACTAAACCTTCAGGACTTGTTTTGTTTACGATATAATATGTTTTTTTTTAATATTTTACTCTTACGAAACTTTTATAAAGGAATTGTTTTCAGATATGAACAAGCTATAGCCAAAGAATTTCATTCATATATTCTCAGAATAATCAGAAGCAATAATTTAAAAGACATTCATTGCCAAATATAAATAATATATATATATGTAAAACTAATCATATAACTACGAAATAATATATATATTAGTGAATAAAATCGAAAAAATACATACTTCAACTCAGAATAAACCGTGTTATATTTCCCAGCATGCAATAATTCAAACCATACTGGTTTGTGTTGCTCATACAGGAACATTTCGAACAACTTTTTCGAACAGCTTTACTCCTGCTAGCCGGCGGCGACTGGTCATAACGCATTTTGAAATATTTACTTTCATTGCAACAACTACGTGTAGTGTAATATAAAATAAAATCGTAACTTTTTAATGATGAAAATGACGTTCTAGATATTGTTTTATAAAGTATTACAATTTAAGTTCTAACAAAAGTGTAACGGATGTCTATGGATTTATAACGAGTATAAACTTCTTTGTGACGGTCATAAAACTGGAGCTTGTGAAATCTAGTAACAATAATATTCAAAAGTTTTAAAACATCGAGTCTTATAACATGAATGAGCTCTTAATAAAGATTATACTTTCGTAGAATTTACTGGTCTTAAAATACTTTCTAACAAAATATTCCTTGAGTAAATAAAACAATGTATTATGAAACCCATACACGACTATTCAATCTACGGTAATTAATGTTATTTACTTACACTTAAGAAAGCTTACAACATTCCGAAATATTGAAATAATGAATGAAACATTATTATATTTAGCTCTGAGCGTGGCGGACTCGCGGTGAGAGTTCTCGCCGCGAGTCCGCCACGCTCATGATTAAGGACTTCGAAATTAGTCGGGCACATTCCGATTTAATTTCTACGTGAATACAGCCGGGTACATATAAATATAATAGTCATGGTTCACGAAACATTATTATTAATTTTAGGAATAATTCAAAAATAATATCGCTATAAGAGTGCTAGGTAGGTCCAGGTTAATGGAACAGAAAATCCTTAAATTATCTTATTACTATTACAAATCGTACGTTATTTTAAAAAAATATATATATATATCACCTTTTAGTATGTTACTTGTTTTGGCTCAGAGCAGAGTGCATGACTGAAATTAGGCCAAATTATGTGGCAGCTCTAAGCAGAAATTAAACCAGTATTTGTCTGTTATCTTCCAACAACTTTTTATTTAAAGAAAAATACACATTTTTTTGATAAAGCTGTTTAATAATCTTAAATGAACATTATGATGTTAAATTATTTTCCATTTAACGAAGTATAAAATTATTCTTCTATTAATAAGCAAGAAAAATTAAAAACATCTAAAATGTTAAACTATTATTTCAAGATTCAAGATCGTCCATTATTTTTGTTAAAAGTTGAATCGAACCTTAATAAGAGTATTTTTTAATTTTAAAACGTAATTAAGTTTATACAAAATATTTAAATAATATTGAAAATAATTATACGCTTGATGACATTTATAACAATAAGTTTGCTTTAATGATTATTAATTCATTTGATTTTTAAATATTTTGGAAATCATGCTTTTGATTTTCACTAGTGTCTTTGACCTACTCATACGAAGAACCTGCATCGTAACGATAGCATCTCTCTGCGCTGCGAGGTGCCGATAAAATTCTACGAGCTAGCAAATTGCTGCAGTCTAAGGACGTTTGAGCTCGTAGTGTGGTCTCACATGGCCAATAGAATTATAAACATTTAATACACACGTTTATAAATAAAGAATAGGACCTTTAAAGTTGTAGAACAGAAAATGTACCTTGCAAATGTTCTTTAAGGTCTCCTGACAATTTTTAAAAGAAAAATGAAATAATAAATTTATTTTGCTGAATGAAGCATTCTTTTTAAATTAATTTATTGGCATGGATTCTATGAGAGATGCCAAATTCGTCCAAGTCGCTACTGGTACTGTCAGATCATACCTTAAATCTCAATGGGGATGAACTCCCAGGTGGGAGGGTTAAGACTTACACATGTTGATGAAATATTCATTCTTCATTTTGGTAGTTACAATATACACGTATGCTCTTTAGTATAACGAAATCGGTTTGTGAATAAAAATGAAAATAATTTTATTTCTCAACCAATACATGACTAAAGTTGACTCCTGACTATTCTCATTCTAGACTGGAACTAAAAAGTTAGTATCACGTCAAAAGTCTACGAGTTTCCCTCGAAACTATCTTCTTGAAAAATATTATAATTAAAGTTCATATTAACAAATTAAATTGTTATTAAAATACAATAATTAAGATTTTAATTAAAAACATGTATTGTGTAACATATATATATAATATTATAAATAATATTTTTAGTTTCAAATTCATCAACACTGTACAAGCGACATCCTGGTCTTAGAGACAAAGCAAGACGTTGTTTGTTGATCTCACAGACTGTAGACTGCTTCATTCATCAAGCTGGAAAATTTATTAACTCAAAACCACACAGATTACTTTAATAAAGAGTGTATAATTCTGTGCAAAATTCTTTATATCTACTTATGAAACAAAACTTTATAACCTCTAAAATGACATAATTGGAATGATTAGTAATTTTCTCGATTTTTACTATATTCGATACTAGAATTTCGTGATTTTTTTTTACAAAGAAAGCTTTTGTATCAAACATGGTATTGTCTGTATACAGTCCCTTAGATACGTTATGTCAGAATGTATGTCGTTTATATTTTTTCGTTTTCATCGCTGTCTTATATTGCATATATTTAATGAGAGAAACGAATCTTACAATATTACATAAGATTAGGTAATCATTATAGAAAATAATCTTTATAAGATAATTTAAAATATCTTTTTAAAGGAATTCCCATAAATACTCCCTTATACTCATAAGTCCATTTTATTCACCAAAACAGCTATACTGTTATTTATATAATATAACAATATTAACTACACAAACGAGTGTCCTCGTTTTCTGTTTAACGAGGCGTTGATGTGTAAAATTCAAAAATAACTATAAATATTTTCAGTTCCAGTCGGGTCGGGTCATCCTCAAGAGTTTGCTGTTTACCTACGTCACGTAAAAAATCCCTTTAAACAAATACGAGGATATTGCTGTTTCGAAAAGAGTAAAATCTTTTTAGAATCGTGCGAAGTTTTTCTTTGATAGGCATTATTTCCTGACAAGACTGAACTGTATATCTATATTTTTATAAGATGGCACACAATAGGTATATATTATAAACTATAAACGCTAAATTGAACCAAAATAAACTAAAAGGCATATTATGACAAATATAAATGGAAATATAAAAGATTATTACACGTACAAAAAAATAAACTGTAGAGTATAAATTAAATAATACCAATAGTCTTATACCCTCTATCAAAAACCCCTTTATCTTACATGGACGTTTCAACCAAATAATAACTCAACATCAAGGAAAACACAAATCACGGACTGAAAACAACATATCAATTATTTATTATACCTACTTAGTGGATCACGACTCTTCTTCTTATAAAAGTTTTTAAAATATGGTAACATTATTCTGTAGTGTTAAGAAATTTTCGAGCACCTAATATTATACTTAGCAGTTTATATAAGCTGTGTTTCCAAAAGCGCAGCTAATTTGGGCTCATGTGCAGCCAGCCGTGCCAACTTTCAATGTACTTAGCATACCATTAAAGTCCTTCATAACATTGATAAGCACCAACGAAAGGATAAGACTTCTGTTTATGTAAAACTCTGTCTTTTTTAACAATTTCTAGGCTTGAGCCTTTTTGATATAAGACAATATTTGCATTTATTAATTTCATATCTTAAACGTCACACCACCTTTCGTATCTGAGGTTTTTGTCTCGTTAATTACGTTCGAATTACAATGGTCCCTGATAAACATGACTATTCAGCTTCAATTATATAGAGTACTCACTTTGGAAGTAAAATACATTTACTCCGAGTTAAGCTTAAGCTTGATGTTATTTTATTACAATTCTGTGAGTACAATATGTCATTGAAACTCATCTACATAGTCGTACAATTGAAACTTTTACTCTGTGGAATCGCATCCTTGAATACGGCGTGAATTATTAGAAGAACCCGAGTAATTTTCTTTGGAGTGGATGAAAGCTCCAACATATCCGGTCTGAACTTTTACGGTTCATAATATTTAGGTACTTGTTACAATGTAATATACTTGTACTTTAGTAAACCTTTTTTTAAATTTTAGTCGTCGTCGTATAAAAAATGTATATTGATACATTTTGCATATGTATACTTTTTGTTTCCTCTTACATTTTGTATTGTGTTTTGAGGGCATGGGCACTCAAATACAAGTTTTATTTGTTTATAAAGTTAATTTTATATACTAGTTGTAATTGTATTAGAATTAAACTATATTATTAATAGCGTAAAAGACAATTCAAAGAAAGAACAACTCAATTCGATAGGTAAGCTTGGAAATAACAAATCGGTAGATATTTATTACAGTATGCTTGCGTGTGTGTGTGTGGCTTTATTAACAGATACCAATTGATTCGGAAATATATTGTTCGGATATTTGTTAGAGGCGAGAAGGAATTTAGATGTTTCCCCAGGCCATTTATATCCTGATATACATCTTTTTGTTCTTGGCCAGTATTGTTCTAAGGATTCTCGATTTACGAAAGACCTTTATTGATACGCCACAATCGAATCTTAAGTGCTTTTCTCTTATCCATAGTATTGTTGGAGTTATAATATTTTCCGTCTCTACAAATGTATATTCACACATTGTGATTAACGTACAATACCGTTTTGGGCGTTATGTAAATACAGGGGCAGATATTATGAGCTTTGTGTACCTTTGCGTATCTTTTTTCATATCTGATATTAATCTTCTTCATCAAACTTTATGAATTATTTCCGAGTATATCCTATAAATTGAATGTGAAGGGTGGAGATAAAGAGAACTGTGTTACCCTGAGTATGTACCCGGGGTGCTTGCTGATTGCTTGATTGACATATTTGGTAACTCACCAACAATATTATACACGACAAAAAGGGAAATAAAAAAATGGTGGTGCCAATGCCTTCTCAGAAAAAAAAATATTAAATACGATTGAATCAATAGCTGACTTTGAACTGTCTCTGGCATAAAGTAATCTTAAAGAATATAAGGTTCCAGTCTGGATTCCACCCCAGCGTTACACTCCGGCACATTCATGTTTTTAAGATTTATAAGAGATTAACATGTGCCCATTAATATAATAATAAAAATCAGTTATTGTATTGGGTAATAAATAAAAACATAGATTTTGTACTAAATTATATATATCTAAAAAAATTTAAACATATGCTATACAACTTTTTCATTTATTGCGGTTGCGGTTTATTTTTTACATGTAATTTAATGTCAATAACTACTGTTTTCTTAAACATATCTATAAGATCATTTCTGACGTGTGTTTTAATCTGATTCAGCCTCCCTCCCCCGGCACCACTGATAAGTCTAGATAGTCTCTCGGACGGGCATTCTACTAACACTGAACATAATATTTTATCTTGTTCCTCTATTTCATCATAATACTCCAGTCGCACTGCCAAGGTATAAGGGATTTCTTTGGATAGAAAGTCTAGAAACTTTGCTCTTACAGCTTCCTCTATCAGTCTTTCAGGCGTCTGATCGGACCATTCAGAAGGTGAGTAGTGTAAAGTTCTGGTTTTAGAATTATTGATCAGGTATTGCTAAAAACAATTGTAGAATTACAGAAACCGTCCTAATTATAAGTATGTTAGTGGATTCGGTTAATCTATTAATGTCACTTATTGCTGATCTCAAACTATTTAATGGCAAGGCAGATTTCTAGGTAACATTTAATTTTACTTTAAATTTCTTTAGAAAATAATTGTAGCTAAACAGAATTTAAAATTTGTGTCAACCCAACTGTTGAAATATATATTTTTTTCTTTTATCTGTATATTATAATATAATATTGTGTTATATCTAATATTTATGCTTTTAAGTTAAATATTTTATTACTTTGTGGGCTTCATGACCTTTCATTTTCCGTACAAAATTAATTAAAATAATTTTGAAAAATGTAATGTTTTAACACACAATAATTTATTCTTCATTCATTTATTTAATGATCTCTTTTTGAAAATATGTAACGTATTAATTAGAATAATATGACTTCAATATTACCTTTATATCTCCAATTCCATCTCCATTCAATGCAGAAACCAAGAAAACATCAGAGAAATGACTGTAACCCCTCTCTTGTATTTTCTTATTATCCACATTTGGTATAGGATTACCGGCAATCACACCATTTGTAATATTTCTGATTATTGTTAATAGCTGCCCCTTAGATTTTAAAACATCCACCTGCAAATTAATTTAAACTCTTACTTGCGGTTTGTAGAAAAAAAATAAGAATGTATCTTTGAATTTTATTACTTTAACACAAGTAAAAATAAATAATACCAACCTTATTCAAAATCAGAAAGCTAGGTATTTCTTTTACTGTTTGGAGTATGTCTACAACATCGGTATTTAAAAAATCTTTTTTCCACTTATTAGAAACATCATGGACTACACCTATCACATCTGCACATCTTAGACTTTTCTGACAGGCTTCAAGCATAGTTTCTGGAATTTTATATCTAACAAAACAAATATATGAATGTGATATGATAAATGAACATATTTTTAAATAGGAAAGTGTTGATTATTGTGAAATATTTATTTAGACATCAATTCTGTCTATATCTAGCTATTTCCATCTATAGTTACTGAAAAGAGTTTTTGACAAATATCTTTATCAACTATTAGGGTTAGATAAAATGATACTTACTTCTTTTGTTCCTTCATTGTCACAATGCCCGGTGTGTCTAGAAATACAATCTGAGTGTGATTATCATAACACATAGCTCTGACCATTTTAGTAGTTGTATGCACTTTGTTTGATGCAGCACATATCTAAAACCCATTAATTTCTAATATTATAAAATATTTTTATTAGATTAGATTAAAGAACCAACAGTTAATACCTTTCTTTCCACTATTTTGTTAATGAGTGTACTCTTGCCAGCATTAGGTGCTCCTATAATTGCTACATTTACTACTTTACCAATTTCATTCTTTGCTTCTTGCTGTGGTTGAGAAGAATAATAAAGAGCTCTTAATAGGTTAGGGCCTCTGCATTTCAGACGTTTAGGAAATAGAACAAGTGTAGACATTTTCTTGTGTATTTCAAGTGTATAACTATTGTATTATAAAATATAGTATTCGATTTTTATTCCATAATCTACTGTTTTCTATTAATAATTTGGTATTAAAATTATAATATGCTTCAAATTTCAATTACTTTTCGATTATTAGTTATTTTAACATCTGTTATCTTTATTACTGTCAAATATCTAGCGATTGTCACTGGTAGTCTTTTTTTTCCTGTCAAATTTAAAAGAGCTATGATCGTTGAGCATCCTGCCACGTGTGACGTTCACAATTCTTTGTTCCAATTATTGTTTTTTTTTTATATGAAAAAATATCTAGTCGGCTTTCAAGGACGGTGCAAACTTATCTGATTGAAAGAAATGTCTGCAGCTGCATTTGGATCTATAGAATCATATACTACGGTGCTCCCAAGCCAACGATTAAAATTTGATTTACAACAGCGCAGGCTTTTGCGGGACTATTTGTAAATGCAATAGTGTAATTATTCTCGGATGGGGGTTCCTGATGGCATATTTTTTTATATACGAGTATGCATTGCTAATTTTTTGCAGCTGACATGTTTCTCCTTAAAAAATAACACCTTTTGAGAAAAATATACGATAGCTATAATCAAATTCTACAATTTCAATAAAACAATGGATTTTATTGTAGATCGAATGTTATTCTTTTCGTAGAAAGTCCCACTTTGGTGTCCTAAAGTATTTTTAATATTTACAACTCAAAAACTGAAATTTTAGAAAATACATTTTTACCAGTGATTCTTATAATTTCATTTATAATATTAATTATATAAAAACCTTTGAACAATAAAACAATGGATGCTGTTGATCGGTCTTATTCTTTTTTGCGATATGTCCCACATCGGTGTCTAACACATTATCAATATTTACAACTCAAAAACTACAATCTTAGAAGATACATTTTTGCATGTGATTCTTATATTTTCATTTGTATTAGTTATATAAAAACATTAAAGGGTGCAAGAAATATTCAAAACAGTTCTGACTTTTAGTTCATCAGTACAAAATTATTCAGTGTTGACTTGTTGAGACCTTAGTAAGGTCGGAGGCAGTATAAATTTGAAATAAAATAAAGTAAAAGCGGCTTGAACTTTGATACTTATTGTAATACTTTGTTTCTCTGATGACAGCTGATGACATTTCAATTTTGACTCTCGTTAGCGCACTGGCTAATGGCAACAGAATACTATATAAATACGGTTATCAGTATTCAGTACTTCTCACTCCTTGGGAGTTAGCTCTCTCTCTAAAGGTTTTATATACCTACAACTTACTTATCTTATACATATCTAGTATCTACTTGTTTGATGTTAAAGAAACCAAGTTTCAATTTTAGATTTTTTGGTTTTTATAATTCTTTATTTTATTACTGTCCAATAAAAAGACTATCTAACGAGCAATTTAAATTTATCGGCATGCATTTGCTCAGGTAAGTTCTGTTGTTTTATAAATAAGCATTATTATAATCGTTGAATAAGCGATAATTAAAATTACTTTTGTTTTTCAGAAATGTCAGAGATTAAGTATAAAAATCAAATTCTGGCAGCGATAGACCATTTACGATCACGAAAATCGAGACCTGACATAAATAGAATTTGCAAGTTTATGTTAAAGTGTTATAAAGTGGCACCTAAGGATACTAAAGCTGATTTAAAACGTTGTCTTAAAGAAAAAAGTATATATAAAGTCGATTACAAAGATAATGTAAGCTATAGAAACGCAGCTAAGTGGCGAAAAAAAACTTCCCATAACAGTGAGCTCTCTTTTTTTAAATTCCAAATTCAAATAATTCAAATTGCATGTAAGTTGCATATGGCATTTTGGTGATATACTGGTTTTTTTTCATTGTTAAATTTGACATTAAAATATGAATTGAAAATTATCATCACCATTGATTATATGTAAAAGATACCTTTTCTTATAAATGTATCTTGACAATAATATTTAATTAACTTTTTTTTCAGAGATGAGTTCCACAGTTGCAACAAGTGAAAGGCGAATTATAACATCAGCAATAGCCACATTAATTTATCAGGATCAAAGTTATTTAGAGAATGGGATTGCATTTGATGATCTTGTAAGAGTAGCTGCAGCACAAGAATCAAAGTATTCCAGAAAGCAATTAGAAACTATCATAAATAAGGAGCTATTATCTGGCAGTTTGGTGAAGTTACCAAATGGTACTCTAGCTCTTGGACCTGCCGATCATGACGGAGATAGCTCAGACAGTTTTAAGTTTGAATATAATGATACCAACACTAAGGTAAATATGTTCAAAAATTAAATGCAAGTTATGTTTATTAATTTTTACTAAAATCTACATTTACTATGACAATAGAGACTTCATATGTATATTTAATTTTTATTTTAAATATTACTTTTAATAAAATGGTATCTTTTTTACACAATCTAGATGACTTCATCAGCAAATTCATCCTGTAGATCATCACCTCAAAGGATGAGAGGGAGGCCAAAAAAGAGAGGTGGTGGTGCATCCAGTAATAGTACTCATAGTAATGCTCATAATGCTGGAGTTAGAGTTGGTGAAAGACGAAAAATGGCAAAAAAAGTGTTTGATCCCTCAGATAACAATGTCCCTAGTAAACGCAAAAGGGGACGCCCAGTGGGATCTTTAAATAAAAGCACTATAAAAAAAAGATTGATGATTGCGGGCAAAGATAAAGAAGATACTCCATTATCGGAAAGTCAGCAGTCATTGGATGGCAGTGGAGATGAAATTGACCATGATGAACAAGTTTCTCATGAAACATCAGGTGTCTGTTCTGTTTGTTTGGTTCAGAAAACACGAGGGTCTAATGATAGACTGGTTGAATGTAGGGATTGTAATAATAAAGCTCATCTAAGTTGCTTACAATCTGGATCTGGAATTCTTAAACCAAGACCAGACAATACCTGGCAATGTCCTCATTGCAAAACATGTGTTGTTTGCTGTGAAACTAATGATGCTGTAAGTTGAAATATGTTTATGAATTCATTACAAATAATTTTATTATGAAGTAAGATATTCTTCTAATATAGAATTAAAATATAATATTATTAAGTAAACAATTTTCTTGCTCATAACTTAATTTAAATATGGATTGATTTTTTCTCAAACTATTATTAATTAAAGTATTTTTTTTTTGTTATTCAGGGCATATTAACAGTATGCAGCATTTGTTCAGATTCCTACCATGCTTTGTGTCACACACCAAGAATACCTGAAAGACTCAAAGCTTGGGACCAATGGGAGTGCAATAACTGTTTAGAATCTCGTCCCTCTGCAGCCGCATCTCCAGGCATCTCCACTAACATGGAATATACAAGGAAAAACTCTCCCACAATGGACCCATTTTTAAAGCCACATGAATTGGACAGGGCACCAACTAAACAAAATAATGAAGTACCAATAGATCCAAAAATACCAGACATAAGTAATTGGAATGTAGACGATGTTTATGATTACTTCAAAAAACATTTTCCTGAAGCAGCTCCTATTTTGAGAGATCAGGTTGGTGTGTTAAAATTTAATTTATATCCAATATTGTTTCAATTATTTTATTTTTCCTGTTACTGTTTATGGATTTTTTTATTCTTCCTGTGCTTCTGTTAATTTAAAAAATCAATGTGTATTTCTTTGTAAATTCTAGGAGTTTGATGGGCAAGCAATAAGTATGGCAAGAAGAGCAGATATTGTCAGAGGTTTAGGACTTCCCCTTGGCCCAGCCTTGGCACTCTATAGAATTATTGTCAAATTACAAACAAGGAAAGATGATTGGACAATGTGTTGGGGTTGAATCTTTTGTATGTTCAGTGTAAATAAGTGTTCAATTTGTACACTCCTTAAGAAATGTGAAAGTTATAATGTATTTTGTTGTGATAATTGTATTGGTTAATACATATTATTATAAATAACTTGTTTTGTATGAAATTATTTTTATACAACTGTCCTTGTATAAATAACTTAAGAATAATTTATCAGAGGAAATTCATTATTGGTAATTGTTCATAATGAACATAAAAAATTTAAAGTTTGTCTAAAAAAAATCATTAAGAAATAAATATACTTTTCATTTAAATACCAAGTGTCTCTTGATAACTACCTACAAGATAAAGCACTAATTAAAACTATCGAAGTCATTCTATTGTTACCAAGGTCACAAGCTAACTATAAAATTGTTTTACTTATTCTGTGAATAAGCATTAAGAAAACAATTTAGTTTTATATGGATACAAAAAAAAGTCATGAAAAACAGCAAGTCACAAATAAAATAAATTACTTTATTATTGTAGTAAGCACATGAAAACTTAACTCATACTTATTTTTCCTGATCATAATGTTTCATATATGACAAAAATACATTATAGATCATAGTTGCAAAGTTTATATAAAATACCCTGTAGTGTGTTGGTAAGTAATAAAAATTCAAAAATTGAATTGGTGGCCAAAACATACAATCAACCTGAAAAAACAAATATACACTGAAGAAAAGCATACTAATACTAAATATTAAATGATACAGAAAAATCATTATTCAATAATTTAATTATATTTAATGGATTGGAAACGGTAGACTTAAAAAGATAAGGGTACACACTAATATTAGTAATTGGCTCTACTAACTTACCATATATGTATATTTAATTTTTGCTTTAACTTCTTCAGTACATTTTTGAAAACTTTTGTTTTCCAACATACCCATACCATAATAGAAGCATAGAATTGTTGCGGGTGATGCTAGTAACTGATCACTCAAAATCTTCTTACCAACTGTCCTTAAATTCACGTGAGGTAGTAATTTGTCTAAATAAATATAGTAATAATGATGTACTGGACCCATAAACATACCAACAATGAACATTCTTCCTGCAATAAATAATTTTCAACAATGAAAGTACTACCCATGTATTTATTTATAATAAACTGAAATAAAATAATTTATACCTGTCCTTGCCCAGTCATATCTATTTTGTAATGCCTTAGTTTGGTATTCAAACTCTTGATGTATCAAATCACCAACTGTCATAAATATACCAGAGGAGACGCTATTAGTCAATAATAAATTCTGTTTAAAGAAGAAATGTACCCCTCTATAAAAGGATGACCTCATTTTGGTTGGTTATTCAATATACTTTCAATTACTAATATTAAACTCATGTTGTCCAATAATTAAAACAGAAATGAAGTCCTGTTTAAATTACACTTTATAAATATAATTAAATATTTATATAACCTGGAATATAAGAAAATAAATGGAAGCAATGTAAGATGTCATAATTAATTCTTAACATCTTCTTAATACAACTCTTACGTAATACTTTCATTTTAATTATTTAAAATATCAACTAGAAGTCGTTTAAACATAAGAGTATCAAATTAATATATATAATATGAAAGTTGCAGTTTTTGACTTACTTTGTCACAATCAACATTCTAACACCAACACAAAAAATATTTAAAAAAAGCGCCTATTTTGTACCCATTTTTTGACGATTTATTATTCAAACATTTACGATTTGTGTACCAACATCGCAGTTCACATTAACATAGTGTCAAGACTGTCAACCAATCTGTTAGTCTGTTGTGTCAACTGCTAAAATTCACATCTGTCACAACTAAAAAGTCACATAATGAGTGCACATCTATCACAGTCCGTGTTTAATTTATACTACTCTTAAGCACAGCCATTTCGATATCCAATTACTAAAGCAGTCATGCCCTCATGCAATTTAAGCGATGATAGGTCAACTAGCGTACCCATAACGGATTGTAAAAGGGTACGCTAGTACTCCTCTCTGTTTGGTGGACACTCTTAATCCTGGTCTTACTTTGAATATTTAACAGCGACAATTTCAATCAGATTATTAAACTAAGATATCGGGTTTATTTTTTTATATAAATGAACGGTTAAAAACCTTTTTTATTTTCCGATATTTCGACCGAATTTAAGCCATGGTCACGGAATGACTAATGACTAGATAAGTGTTGTCTTCGAGAGGCGTAAGTTTCAGCAACCACTCTCATTTGATCCTCGTAATTTAAAAACATAAGAGACGAAGCTTCTTAGTTTTCCATGAATTCACCCTGCGGGTGCCGGGCCCATCGCGTTGCACGGAGAGGAGTACAAACAGCTTCTGGGACTTGAGACCCAGGTATAGGTTTACGGGGCCCCTTTAAAATGCACATTAACGCTCACCTTAACTAGTTACGCCGCTCCTCTACCTACCTAATCAAATTTGGAATAATGATAGGAGATATCAATCTTCTAAATTCAAATTTTGTATGCTTTATAATTGCAATCGCTTTATGTACTATACCTACTGCGATAATTGTGACGTTCTGTGAAGAGGACTTGTGCTAATGTAATTCAATCCAGTGGTTGTATTATGATTCTAACAAGTGCTCAACTATTGCGGACTTATTAATCTGTCACTTTTTTATAGCTGCAATATTTTCCATGACCCTATCTGCAATATATCTTTTGGTCTGTCTGATATAGGATTTGCCACTGCTGCAGTCCACCTTACAAGTCCACCATATATTTACAACACGTGTTTAAAAAGCAACTACATCGTTCGGAGCACATAAGTATCGCGCTACTTTGGAGGGCGGAGCATATTGAATATTTCATTATTCATTTAATTTAAAGGATTAGATTTCATGCAGCGACGCCCTCGGTGGTCGTAAAAATAATAAAAACTCCTGATTTTTAACACGCTTTTTATACTTAAACTTTCGTGATCCATGACTATTATCTTTTTATATACACACGGCTGTACCCATTCGGGGTTCATGGCACAAGTCCGCCACGCTTAGAGTTCATGAATAAGAACGCCGAATGAGTTCGAAACTAGTCGGGCACATTCCGATTTAATTTCTACGTGAATACAGCCGGGTAAATATAAATATAACTCCTGATTTGATTGATTTCTGATTTTTCTATTCCACTCGTAACAAAATATGTAAAAGCTTGTAAATGTATTGGTATTTGATATTGTTTTAAAATTCATACAAATTAGATTAACATCAATAGAACACCAAACAGAACTTTATTCATAATATGAATGTATGTATTATATAAATGTATATATTTATAATACTATACTTATAAGATGAATATATGTGGTAAATAATATATTTGGTGTTCTACTTATGGGTTTTTTTAATTTTACTACATTGTTGTAAGCATAAGCAGAAGTGCAACAGGCAGTTGGGACCGAACGAACATCACGGATCTGTCGGATAAAAAAGACATTCACGATATATAAATTGTTTTATCTTGAATGACATAATATTTATAATATACAAAAATGTCACTTTGTTACATTTCTTTTTTATTGATGTTCGTTAATTATATCTCTTATTATATTTTTGTCCTATTCAATTAATTAAAATCTATATTTTATTTCATTCTACCTAGTGGTAAATAATAATGACTAATGATATCTGCAAATATAGGCATTAACTTGAGAAATAAGGAGAGAAACAAGGGAAGCAGATGGAGACATAGAGAGAAGACGGTGATTATTTATCTGACTCTGAGTAAATAATTTTACATATTTTTTCTACTTAATTATTGTTTCATTTTCCATCTACACAAACATTGAATCTTCCTCTATTGAATATGCTGCATAGGGCCCCAAGTAAGCGACTGACTACAAGTTCTGCAAATTTCGGCCTTGGAACTTGGTCCATCCCAGCGTAGATGGGATAGGAGAACTTGGTTCATTTTTCACATAACAGCATGGATGGGCCAGGGGAACTTGGATAACCTTCACCCAGAGTGTTTTTGTTTGGATACAGAAAAATTGACACCTGATATGATCCATTGAGGCAAGGACAACACTGTTGGGGTTAAAAACTTATAAATTATATTATAGGTTGGGAAGTAGCCCACTTAAATAGTAACGTAGGCACTTCTGAATACAGAGGTAGCAGCGGGTCTACTTGTAACGCATAAAAATACAAAATTTAATCGTTGGAAGGTACATTTTTACTTCTAAAATTATATTAGACTAGCTGTTGCCCGCGACTCCGTCCGCGAGAACTTCAGACCACAAGGCTCGTAAGAAACACCTTCGCTCGAGCTTTTTTGTCAACATTATTTCAAAATTGTTTTATACCAAAAGCCCTATTAACATTGCAAGGGAATAATTTAATATAGTCTAGATCCAAAATTAATTTTTTTTCTAAATATTGGTTAAGGCATTTTTAGATTCGGATAGCTTACTTTGAAGATTACCTCCTATAAATTAACTTATAAAGTATAAACAAACAAACTTTACCTCTTTATAATATTAGTATAATTAAATATAAAAATAGGAGACCTTTCATAGTTAAAAGTTTATATTGAAAAAGAGTGCTGAGAAAATCTGAACATCTATTATAAATTCATAATGAATAAGTTATTTGTTACTTTCACACTTATCAATGCTAAGTATATATTAGTCTGATATCTAGATTGTTGACTCGTAGATTGTCACCTGGAACAAAAGAATAAAAAATAATATATATATTGAATTTCACAGTATTGTGTTTACTATAATATAAATTTAACTTGTAAATTCATGCTACTCGAACTAAAAAGGAGAAAATAATTTTTAATTAAAGAGAGTTTGCATTACAGTAGTAGAAGGTTAAACAATCAATCATAATTAATCACCTTGATATAAAATTATAAGAAAATTTAGGTCATTAACAGAATAATTCAATTCAGAGTAAAAAGCGAGGGGTGCATTTTACTGCTCGTAACTATCATGTCAAAGATAGTTGTCAATAGAATGAATGATTGTAACATAATAAGGATTTTTCCTGTTATTTATTAATCCTAGCGGTCCTATTAAGGATAATGGGAAACTGTTATCAAATTATTGCATTGTGATCGATCCTTGACACGTGTGCAAAGTTTCAATTCTATCAGATTTTTGGAAACCGGTGATAATTGAGCTCAAAGATTCCGTTACATACATACATACAACCTAAGCTAGTAAAAGCGTGTTAAAAAAAGCCGTCTATTAGATACTTAGGTACTCAACCCAATCAACAAATACGCTAGTATCTACGCTATCTATTAGAATAGTATGGAACTAACAGATAATTGTGACTGTCGGATAATAAATAAATAATTCGCAATAAAATGCATCAATAAACGTGGTCGAATGATTTAAACAGTATCTTTTGTCCGTTTCCTGGTGTTAAGCTACCTTATTTTATAATTTCCAGCCAAATATTGAGTCATAAATAATTAAACTAACACGACTTTATAGAGAACTATCGGTCAGCGCTCTCCTGCCTCACCGCTACACACACCCCGCACATGCACGCCGTGTTCGCATGGTATTTGACCATTATCATTTTAAAAACTATAATAACTCCTTACGTATTGTTTGAAATCAAATACTGTCAAGGGCGATTTCGTAAAAAAATAAGTGTCTGTGATAAATAACTTATTCATTTTGATAAGGATTAATATAATGTTTACTAAAACGACTTCGCAAATAATGTTTTATTTTAGAAATATTTGGATAACAATAAAAATGGTTATAGTGGGTTAATCTTAAAAGCTAGACATATGCTGTCGCGGACTTTCTTTTAGAACTTTTAAAGGTGAACAATTTTGTAGTCCAAGATTTTTGCGTAACTTTCACCGTTTACTCAGCGCACGCAGGGAAGTTTTGAATTGCTGTTTTCGCAACAATTTTTATTTCTGCTCCTCCCCTATTTATCTTAGCGTAATGTTATATAGCTTATAGCGCTATATCTTATACTGAAAGAATTTTTCAAATTGGTCCAATAGTTCCTGAGATTAGCGCGTTCAAACAAACAAACAAACTCTTCTGTTTTATATATTAGTATAGATTTAAAAAAATAGTTAAATGTTTATTTTTAAGGCTAACAGGCTTCTTTTTTCTAACTCGCCATTTGTATTATTTACTTCCACGCTTAAAACGCTCTTTAATCCATACCACTTGAGTTTACGGCAGTAACGCTTACAAGCAAGTGGAACGAGAAAAACTGTCGTCGTAAACGTGATCGTTGTGAACGCTTAGTGGAACGCACCCTTAATAGTCTATGACCTTGATAAATAATAACGATACTGTCAAATTTGACACCATAGCGGTAATTATTGAATATATATTGACAATTGACATTTGACGTTATAAAATCGAAATTATTAAATAAAATAACATTCACGTATTGGATTATTGAAATTAAAATGCATTTTTTTTAAAAGGACATTACTTTAACTTGCCATATTCAGCCCCCTATATATTAAGGTTGTGAAAGACAATTGGATTATAAGATGCAATATAGTGAATAATATTAAAAATGTCTCAGCAAAGTGAAAATATGGATTTTTCTGGTTTATTCAAATTAGATGTTCTCTTACAACATGATATAGCGAACCATACTTTCTATGAGGTTGGACTGAAAAAGTTTTTAGCATTGTCCAACAATAAAGAATTAGTGTTTTTGTATATCAATACACAATCCGAGAGATTCGATACTGTATACGATTGGGATTTCGTTGACAATCCGGTTTATTGCATGTGTTTTGAACCCAGCGGAACATGGGTTTTAATTGTCAGTGACCAGAAGGTGTTGCTAGTGCCATTTCTGCCACTCTTCATTCCACAATACACCTTTGACTGCAAGTGGTCACTCTCAAGCGTCACAGTTTTGCCTCTTCTGGAAATTCCACAACCTACATCTGTAGTGTGGTGGCTTACTAAGGAATCTGAAAACATTGTTATTATATCATCTAAGGTATATATAAAAACTAAATAACAATATCATATTGAAAGCAAATGATGGATTTTATAAAAGTAAAACTAATCTATTTAAATTTTTGTAACTTGTTATTTTAGTATAGCTAAATTATATCATTCCCAGTATTTTAAAGAATTTTGTATTTACAGAGTGGTATAATAACATTTTACTCACTGGAATCACAAAGTGTTGTGGGAGAGACAAGGGTACCAGGTGAAGTGCTAGACTTGCAAATTTGTTTTGATGATTCCCTTGACTTGTTAGCTCTTCTTGTAAGTATTATATTATGACAGAATGTATTTTAACTTTTGAAGATCTTGCATATTATGTGATTAAGTGTATCCATTATATGTATTTAAAACAATTGTCTGTTTCCAATATATTTAGATTTCCAAAGGACCTACCCAGCAATGGAAAATGGTGTTGGAACATAGATCCCTAGGTTACAATTGGCTTCAACAAATTAGAGCACAAAATGATAGAGACAGGAAGGATGGATTTATGTCCTACATCAAACAACTATCGAAAGACAAAATTACATTCTTTACACAGAGTGGTTCTAAAGGTAATTTGTTGCAACTGTTGTTAATTTATGTGTAATTAATTATATTGCCAAGATTATATATATTACATTTTAAATCACAGTTTTTCTGAATATTAGTGTTAATATAATATTGTTAAATAGTTACAGTTTTATTACAGATGATGGCAAGACACAGACTGTTGAGTATGTTTTGAAGCCTACAGAGTACTTGCCGACATTTCGTAAAAATTCCAACAGCTGGGCACTATCTGCTCAGTATGTCACTGGAAGACATTTTCTGACAGCTTTTGAACTAAATGAAGGCCTTATAATTGTAAGACTGGATAATAATTTTGATGAAAATGTTTGTCATATATTTAAATTATTATTACTTGTCTGATGTCTCAATTAATTTTTAAATATTTTATATATTTTAGCTTGAAAGCCCAGCTGAGGATACCCCATCTAGAACTCTCAGACCTAATATTAAGAATGATGGCACATATATACAGGGCTTGTGGTCCCCAAAATTAATATATCTGTTGAAAAAAAATAAGTTGGAAATACACAGTGCTCAATTTTCACAGACGCAGGTAATATGGATTCCATATTTAATTTCATAGGAATAAAACTTTTTAACATTTTTGGGTAAATATAAAAAATATGTATCATACACATTAACAATTAATAAAAAAAAATAAATCTATTATCATAGAAATATAATGAAAGAAGTGTGGATATCAAAGGAGCAAGTTTTTTAGATATCTTTTATTTTACAGGGTGAAGTTGTATTAGGAGTAAAAAGTAACATAACCGAGCTGTGGTCTGCAGAAGTGATAGGGGATGTCAAACGCGCTTATTTAATGTCCGCTAAAGAACCCCCCACAATATCAGGGGGATGGAGAGAGCCTACCTTTATGTGTGACTTGCAGTTGCCAAGATTTATACTGGAACCTTGCCTCGTCATCACGTCTAGTGGAGCCTATATTTTGAACACAGTGTAAGTTAACTTATTTAGTTTATTATATGATGTATCTTTCGACGTTTTTATGGTATTTTTGTTTACTCTGTGCTGTAAATGACAAATGGCTTGACTTTCTCTATGGGCTGTCATTCTCTATTTCCTTATTTGTGAATGGCTTATATTCTTCATGACTTCTATGTTTGTTCGTTTGCCGATTAAATATGCTGTAACTTGTATTTCTAATATTAATGTTTTTGGAAGAACATTGCTTGTATTGTTTAAAGATTTTTAATCAGTGATATAATCATGCCGGGATTTTTTAAATTTAGTTTCAAAATTGATATTACTCAGTATGAAGAAAGTCGTCTTACATATATTTACATATATAATTTTGCCGTTTATGATTTTGGGTTTTACCTGTGACTCCATCATAATTTTCGCCTCAATTTAGTTAGTTACAAGTAAACATTTGATGAAAAATCAAAGAATAGAAATGATAGTTTCAAAAAGTATTAAAATTAACTTATCTAAATTAAACGGTAAATGCAAGCAGGAGCTCCCCGTGCGAGTGGTTGGTGGGTCTGATAGTGCGCGGCGGGTCGTGCGCGGAGCAGTCGTGCGCGGCGCTGGGCGCGAGTGTGGCGCCGCTGCTGCGCGCCGCTGCCGATCTGCTACTGGCGCGCGGCCGCGTCGCGCCGGCGCACTACCTCTACTCACTGTCACGAGTGAGTGTTCCTTTTTTAAATTTAACTGTGGTTGTATAGGAAATTCTTTTTTTAAATTTAAGTATAGCTTTGTAGGATTTTTTCTTGAAAAATATAGGTTGGTAAAGTAACTAACGACCTGTGAATGTTAAATGCATTTTTGGCTTCGTGTGTTTTTATGTATCTATGTCACAGACATCGCAGTACATAAGTAACCATTACTTATGTACTGCGATGTCTGTGACGGTACAAGTTTGTAAAAGTATTTTTTGTTATTATCACAAAAGTTTTTTACTACTGAGATGCATCAATTCTTTGTCTGTGGATTGGTTTATGAACTGCTCTCTTGTTATTATTGCTACTCTGATGAGTCGATATTGAAATTCGAAGCGAATCAAAAACTCCGGTAGGTATTTGCGTCCAAAACTTAGAGCGCTTTCCGCGGCAGTAAAACAAATTTTCAACATTAGGGTTATGCTACTTTTCCAGTCCCCAAACCCGGCACAGAACGCAGTTCTCGAGGAATCCTTCTCATCACGACCAGCTTACTTAGGCTCCTCTAGCCCACGGACAGCCAGTTAACCGCCGATAGATATCGTCAGTTCGTTTGCGTGCGTCACGAGTCTATTCGGTGTAAGAGATATCGAAGAACTTCTAGTGTTCTCGAACGAGATGAGGGGTACGGCGAAAAATTTGCTCGCGACGATGACGTGTCACACTTACCCATTAGAGAGGGCGTCCCACGGGACTCAGTTTTTAGCCCCTTGAAGGGCATAGTGGTTCGTTTGCAAGATTAACCTCAAAAAAAATTAATAGCAGAGACAAACCGCAAAAAAAAAATTAGTTTAGAAAACAATGGCGCTAACGTTTCAAAATTAGATCAACAGTAAGTGGTCGATGGTTTTTAAAACTAATCGATCCTGACCCATTTTTTTCTGTTGACTATTAAAATGGCAATTTTTTATTTATGAAAATAAACGACCTTTCGATTGAGTTTCGGAAGCCGTGTAAAGTTCATTTCAATCTCGAACTGTAGAAGTGATTGTTACCTATGTACTGTCATTATTATTTCTCCTAAAAACAAAGATCTAATTTCAATTAGAATATTATTTTTTACCAAACTAAGATGTGACTATGTTTGAAAATGGCTATAATCTTGTAAAGCTTAATTTAAGTACAGCTTATAGTTTTACTTAAATTAAGCTTGTTTCAAGCAAATTTTAAGTAAAACTAAAACAGAAATCCGAAAGAAGTCTAATAAATGTCGCCATCGTCCTGAAAATAATGCTAAATTCATCGTAGTAAGTAGTAATGCGATAGGACAATTGATAGAGCGCTTTACCGGAGGTCGAATATATAACTAAATTCAATAATATCTCTGGTAGAGTCCTGCTGATGGGTGGATGGCACGTCTGGGTGTGTTCGGTCGACTGCACGAACTGTCCATGTACCAGCAAGCTGGAAACACGACGTCCCCTGGAAACGCGGCTATAACTGCCAAATTACTTGCCCTGCTACTTAAAATAGGTACAAATAGTGAAGAGAATTTTGATACGTAAGTATTTACGCAATTAACTTTTGTTGTAGTAGTTTCTTGAAAATATTTATTTGAAATAACTTTGAATATATTGATTCTTGAGTTATAATTAATATGATAATATTTATTTTTCGCATGATATGCTAATAAATAAATATTATCATATTAATCATAACTCAAGAATCAATATAATCAAATCTATTTCAAATAAATATTAAATTAAGGCTTGATTTTCATTTCCTGTGTTGATTTTAATAACTTTCTTTTAGAGATGTGAAGTTTACTAACTTAAGTCCAGTTGAGTTTCAAGAGTTAACGTCCATAGCTGCCTCCATAGGACTCTGGGAGCTGGTTCCAATATTCAGTATTCACAGAGGTTATCCTAATTTACTTCTAAATGCTATTAAATCTAAAAACGACATATGCCGAGGAGCCATTGTATGTCTTCTGAATCAAAGGTGCCTCGTTCCAATACTACTTGAAGAGAACGGTCAATGGTTTTTCGATTTGATTGCAGAGAAATGCAATAAATTCGATACAGTTATATTAAAGGTAAGTTAATTTGTTTTATAAATTGTCTATGGTAAATTGTGGGTAACTATCTGTTTTTTTGTTACAGCATTTGTGTCTATGGTTAAACCCGCTGCAAGATCAACTGCGGCCTATCATGCGCGATCTCAAACAAGGAATAACTTCGATATACGTGAGTAATTAATTATGAAACTTCAAAAAAATAAATGTATATAATCAATCTCATAAATTACAAAAAGCTTAATTTCGTGATTTCTATATTAATTCTAAATTGTTCACAGTCCACAAGAATGCTGCAACTAATATCAACATTCATGCACCTAGCGTGCGCGGTAGAGGCCCGGCAGCCGTGCGAGGAGCTGCACGGCGACAGCCCCGCGCCGGCCAGCACCTGGACCAACACGTTCAGCGCCCGGCGCGCGCTGGCGTGCGGGCTCGCCCACTGGGCGCTCGCCGACCACGGCCACGCCAGGATAACGGGCGCCGACACCTCCGTCAATACGGAGCTGACAGGGATGGTCGTGGACGTGGCCTGCGGACGACACCATACCCTCCTCTTGACCGAGAACGGGGTATGCGTTCCTATATATTTTTGTGCATGACATTTCAGTGCAAGTATTTATATATAAATAGGAATATACAGACGAACGTAAAAAAAAATATACGTATATTTTTTCTAATTAATTTTTAATATTCATTGACCTCTTAAGGACGCGTTTACGAAACAGATGAGTAAGTCACAAAACTACATTGACAAAGCTTCACTACGCACACATACGCATTTATAGTCGCGAAATTATAGCTACATGAAACAATTTTGATAGTTTGAATTTATTGGTTTCTCAAATATAATACTTTCAATAATTTAAATAATTTTATTTTTTTATGTTAAATATTTTGTTTTATTATATGATATTAGTATTGTTTGTGACCTGAAGGTCCAACTTTGAATGCTGCTACTAGATCTCCTAGACGAAAAAGACTAGATTAGCCGAGTTTAGGCTTGTTTTGACAGTTTTGATAAGATCTTTCCACCCGACTTGACGGAGTAACCTGAATGTATACTTATGGACGAAGAATACTGGATCTTCTAGACGTACAGAAAGACCACGCACAACAACGGTCTTAGACCGACTGAGCCTTGAGGTGGTGTTTCAATTTTAGAAATATTTGTAACAAAGAATCAATAAAAAAGCAAGTGAAATAAACCTCATTACCATATATTAAGATTCATGTGCCAATTATAAAGACGTGAAAAAAATAAAAATTATATTATTATTTTTTAAATATATTTTGTTCAGTATTGATATTTTTTTTTAAATAGGATTGTAGTTGAGTATGTTTTCTTACCCAAGGTATTTTGTTATTCTCAAATATATGGTAACCTATGCAAAAAAAATGTACCGAAAATACGCCTGAAATCGTGGAATATGGTATGTGTGACGAAATGATGGGAAATCAAATCGAAAAGGAATCAAAAGTAAAGAAATGTTATATCTGCTGTTACTATAGGTTTTATTACGTTAAGTTTGATTTTGTAGCAATATGTACCGAAAAGTTGATGATTTTCGGCAATACTGTAAACGCGTCCTTAAAAACGGAATAAATGTTAAATTGTAACTCTTACACGGGTATATAACAGTAAGATAATAACATAACCAGGTGTACGCATCGGGCGACAACAGCTACGGGCAGCTGGGCGTGGGCGCGCGGTGGGCGGGCGGCACGGGCGACGCGGCCAGCGCGAGCGGCGCGCTGCTGCGCGTGCGACACCGCTGGCCCGCGCCGCCCACCGCGCTCGCGGCCGGCCACTACCACTCCGCCGCCGTGGACGCGGGCGGGCGGCTCTACACGTGGGGCTGGGGGGTGCACGGCCAGCTGTGCCTCGGCAGCGTCGACGATCAGTACACCCCGCGCCTGGTTACTAAGTTGCAAGGGAGAAAAGTGAGTGCTCAATATGTCGAATGATTGAATTCTATTACTAATATACGATGATTTAAGTTATCTATTGACAATAAATACTTATTTATCACATGTTACTAAAAATTAAAAATAAAAACATCGTGCCATTGTAACGTATTAGAAGCATTGGGTAAAATGTTTGCTAAACACAATTAAATTCTCTCAACTCAATCGTTAAAGCGAAGTAAACGGTAACCCAGAGGTTGCAGGTTCGAGTTCCGTTCGTGTTAATGAGTATTTATTTATAATATATTGTCGTAGGTGCTGAGCGTGGGCTGCGGCGCGTGTCACACGGTGGTGCTGATGAAGAACGGCGAGGTGTGGTCGTGCGGCGCCGGCGTGTTCGGTCAGCTGGCCGGCGGCGCCCGCGACAAGAGCGCGCTGCCCGTGCGCGTCAGACTCAACGACGCCGCCGACGCGCTCGCCGTCGGGTACTTCCACAACGTGAGCTGACCACACTTGTCTTAGTGTATCGTCCGTTCGAGAACGTTCCCCGCTTAGCTATCATAATGACAATCTATTTTCTTAATCTCACCGAATTATACATGCTCGTTGAGAAATATTATCTCCCATACAATGTAAAGAGTTCAAATATTGTACACTTATTGATCGCCGACGAAACGAAATAAGATTTCTTACATTAAAATAATCTTCTCTCAGATCATGTATCTAATGTGACGCCCCCGTCCCCAGTTGGTGCTGAGCTGCAAAGGCCAGGTGTGGTGCTGGGGCGCCAGTCCGCAGCAGCTGCGAGCCGCCACCGCGCGCCGCGCGCCCGACCACGACGACCTCGAGACACACCTCGCGCCGCAACTAGTGCACACCGGGAACGTACTGGGCAGGATTGTACGGGTGAGCACCCTACTATGACGGGCACCTCGCGCCAGAACTAGAGCACACGGGGAACGTACTGGGCGGGATCGTACGGGTGAGCACCCTACTATGACGGGCACCTCGCGCCAGAACTAGAGCACACGGGGAACGTACTGGGCGGGATCGTACGGGTGAGCACCCTACTATGACGGGCACCTCGCGCCAGAACTAGAGCACACGGGGAACGTACTGGGCGGGATCGTACGGGTGAGCACCCTACTATGACGGGCACCTCGCGCCAGAACTAGAGCACACGGGGAACGTACTGGGCGGGATCGTACGGGTGAGCACCCTACTATGACGGGCACCTCGCGCCAGAACTAGAGCACACGGGGAACGTACTGGGCGGGATCGTACGGGTGAGCACCCTACTATGACGGGCACCTCGCGCCAGAACTAGAGCACACGGGGAACGTACTGGGCGGGATCGTACGGGTGAGCACCCTACTATGACGGGCACCTCGCGCCAGAACTAGAGCACACGGGGAACGTACTGGGCGGGATCGTACGGGTGAGCACCCTACTATGACGGGCACCTCGCGCCAGAACTAGAGCACACGGGAACGTACTGGGCGGGATCGTACGGGTGAGCACCCTACTATGACGGGCACCTCGCGCCAGAACTAGAGCACACGGGGAACGTACTGGGCGGGATCGTACGGGTGAGCACCCTACTATGACGGGCACCTCGCGCCAGAACTAGAGCACACGGGGAACGTACTGGGCGGGATCGTACGGGTGAGCACCCTACTATGACGGGCACCTCGCGCCAGAACTAGAGCACACGGGGAACGTACTGGGCGGGATCGTACGGGTGAGCACCCTACTATGACGGGCACCTCGCGCCAGAACTAGAGCACACGGGGAACGTACTGGGCGGGATCGTACGGGTGAGCACCCTACTATGACGGGCACCTCGCGCCAGAACTAGAGCACACGGGGAACGTACTGGGCGGGATCGTACGGGTGAGCACCCTACTATGACGGGCACCTCGCGCCAGAACTAGAGCACACGGGGAACGTACTGGGCGGGATCGTACGGGTGAGCACCTTACTATGACGGGCACCTCGCGCCAGAACTAGAGCACACGGGGAACGTACTGGGCGGGATCGTACGGGTGAGCACCCTACTATGACGGGCACCTCGCGCCAGAACTAGAGCACACGGGGAACGTACTGGGCGGGATCGTACGGGTGAGCACCCTACTATGACGGGCACCTCGCGCCAGAACTAGAGCACACGGGGAACGTACTGGGCGGGATCGTACGGGTGAGCACCCTACTATGACGGGCACCTCGCGCCAGAACTAGAGCACACGGGGAACGTACTGGGCGGGATCGTACGGGTGAGCACCCTACTATGACGGGCACCTCGCGCCAGAACTAGAGCACACGGGGAACGTACTGGGCGGGATCGTACGGGTGAGCACCCTACTATGACGGGCACCTCGCGCCAGAACTAGAGCACACGGGGAACGTACTGGGCGGGATCGTACGGGTGAGCACCCTACTATGACGGGCACCTCGCGCCAGAACTAGAGCACACGGGGAACGTACTGGGCGGGATCGTACGGGTGAGCACCCTACTATGACGGGCACCTCGCGCCAGAACTAGAGCACACGGGGAACGTACTGGGCGGGATCGTACGGGTGAGCACCCTACTATGACGGGCACCTCGCGCCAGAACTAGAGCACACGGGGAACGTACTGGGCGGGATCGTACGGGTGAGCACCCTACTATGACGGGCACCTCGCGCCAGAACTAGAGCACACGGGGAACGTACTGGGCGGGATCGTACGGGTGAGCACCCTACTATGACGGGCACCTCGCGCCAGAACTAGAGCACACCGGGAACGTACTGGGCGGGATCGTACGGGTGAGCACCCTACTATGACGGGCACCTCGCGCCAGAACTAGAGCACACCGGGAACGTACTGGGCGGGATCGTACGGGTGAGCACCCTACTATGACGGACACCTCGCGCCAGAACTAGAGCACACCGGGAACGTACTGGGCGGGATCGTACGGGTGAGCACCCTACTATGACGGGCACCTCGCGCCAGAACTAGAGCACACGGGGAACGTGCTGGGCAGGATCGTCAATATGATAAAGTATTCCTCTATCACGTTTTCGACCGCCTAGGAGAAAATTGTGGCGATGGAGCAATGAACTGTGGTGTCAATATCAGATTCTGGTAGGGAGGATCGCACTAGTGGGGGGGGGGGGCACATATTATTGGTGATAATAATAATAACCGCATTACAGTATATATTTCATAATGCATATTTTTAATAATTCGTCTCACTAATTTTATGATACTTTGAAAGTACTGCCAAAAAAAAGTCGGCCTGTCTAATACATCTGGATATGAAATATTTAATTATTTTTTTAAAGTTCCTCCTTATGCTTTGTAGATAGCAGCCGGGTGGCACCATTCCTGTATAATTGACAACACAGGAACTCTATATACCTGGGGACTCAACTTTGACGGACAACTAGGTAATATATAAATTTATTATAACAGGAAGATACAAAACACTAAATATTGCTTGATGGTGCGTGACGTCACCACGTCTGCTCGCTCGTCGATCCAACAATCAAAACATAATGTATTAATGTGTTTCGTACCAGGTAGCGGAGATCGTAAACAAGTAAAGATACCGACGAAGGTTATTATTCCAATAGAAAACCAGACAGAATCAAAGTCCCCAGATACAAATGACTCTGATAAAAATACCAAGTCCTTGGTTGCTTGCGGAGGAGACTTCACAATATTTGTAGATGACAATGGACGTATCTATTCTACAGGAAACACACATTTGCAGGTATTTATTTATATCATTCATCATTCTGCCTTTATCCTCGTCATTATTTATGGGTAAAATGTCAAATTCTTTCACTCTTCTGTCATACGTCACCTCAGTGGAGAGTTTCTTTGCCATATCATTTCATTCATTCATTTCACGCACTTCATCCATTCTTCGGTCACTTCTTATACCCATACATTTAGATCATTCAATAAAATAATTTACCAAAATTATTTATATCTTCAGCAGGGTAACAATGAACTGGAGAAATTAAATAATCGCATTATAATGATGAAAACGACAAAGAGAGTCATCAAGATACCGGCGGCCCGGAGCAACAAGAAGTTCCTGTTTCAAGCCGTGGATTGCATTGACATCATGTTTCCGTTTGATATTGACGATATAGAGAGGAAGCCTATTGAACCGACCTTGAATCCTCTAGATTCCATCAAAGATTTCCAGAAGAAGTCCTGGGCGGATAATATAATTCTCCTCCTAAAACCTTGGATCAATGAAGAAACTCTATCCGGCAATCGAAATATGTCAGCAAAATTGGCATTTCATAAAAACAAGCACTCAGATTGTTTGAAATTTATGCTCGAAAATCTCAAACGTGAAGTCCAAGGTGATAAGTTATATCTGACCCATCACGATTTCGGGGAAACGAATCAATCTTTAAAGAAGGACGAACTCAAAATAGTCATTACCAACATTATGTCCAAACGCATTAAGGACATTGCTCTGACTATACTGAATGAAGAGAGCTACCCGCTGATAGATGGCTCCTTGTACCACTCGTTACCTTGCTGCTGCGATGAGTTGAAGTACACGAGAGACCAAGTGACGCCTGAAGTTCTATCCAGCTCTCCTAAGAACCTCTCCAAAGAAGCAGCAGCAATAATAGACAAATGTATCAGCATTTTCCCCGTGGATAGTGCTCTATGGGAGAAATGTTTCCGTTTGGCCAAGGACTTCTATTTGGAAAATGATCTGATGGTTGAGGAACTGGAAACCATTTTGCGTAAATACATGGAAACCAATGCAACTACTATGGCAGCGGCCATAATGTATTCCAACGACTGTGCCCAGTACAGCGAAATATTATCCCCAAAATTCTATTTAAATATGTGTAGTGACATTTTGGATACATGGGGTTGAAGGCATATAGTTTGTCGTTGGCACGATCTTTGGTCATCGGATTCCTTTGTGTGGAAGTAGATGGAGTGTATTACTTGGTATGTAGCACACTTCACTGGGATTCCAAGATATGGTTTCCTATCAATATCCAAAATTCACGTATACCATGTAAATAAAATATAGTAGATCTGTATTTCTATATTTTTTGGTCATTCATGATATTAGCGCTTGAAATAAGACATATATTTCTCGTAAAACATGTATTTTCTTAACTCATATTACCTCAGAAGAGTATTCTATTATCTCTATCAATATTGACTCTTGTTTTTTTTATGTGTCGATTTGTTAGTGTTTCAGAAATTGTTTTATATATTTTTTACAGTTGTTCTAGTCATTAGCATTATTTCACGTTTAAAATATTTTTTTTATTGTTTAACCGTCCGCAGCCATTATGAATAAAATGTTATAATTTTATGGTATTTTTGTTATAACGAAAATTGATACCTTATGTATTTATATTCTACTTAAGTATATATAAGAGACGCTATTTTTTTCCATCCCATCTTTACAAGAAACAATATTCGTATAATATATTTTTATATTTTATTCTTTAGGAGGAACAAATAAAAGAAGTTTAAAAACTTTATTCATGATTTAAATTCAAAATTCTATTTTATTTTATTGTGTATTATTAAATTCTAATAATTGGGATTCAAAAGATTTGTTTATTACCTTTCGATATTTAGCGAAAAAAAAAAACAAAAATAACATTATATATATATAGATATAATTTATTAATCTATTTACAAAGGAAGGTAAACACGAATATGAACAACATTAATACGTTGTAAATGCTTGAAAATAATTTAGTTTCTTGAAAACGGAATGAATTTTGAAAGCTAAGAATTTCTCTTAGTAATATAAAATTTCAATATAATAAATAATAATTTTATTAACGAATTAATAACGAAAATCATCTTAAGCAAATATGTATTACTTTATTGATAATAAATACCCAGAGTGCACATTAGATTCATACAAGATCCTTAAAGTGGATGACTACAACCGGGTTCAAAACCACAAATTATTTTTACATTTATTCCTAGGAGTTCCTATCTTAGAAGTTTATCGCTTTTCCAATGTAGGCGGCCATGTTCGCTTCTCGTAGAGCCTCAGCACATGTCTGGAAGAGATTGCATACAAATTAATGCGGGAGCGTCTCTCTCGGTGTCTGTCTAGTGTGAGAAGGAGAGCACATTTCTCTAGATGTGTGCGTGTTAGAACGCCTTTTTTTTTTTAGTGTGTGTCAGAAAGGTGGTTTATCGAGATAAATGCGAGTGAATATTTATCAGTGCGTGTGTGTACGTACAGGGTGCGCGTGGCACACCCGCGCGATGTCCTCCGCGGCGGCTCCGTACTCCTGCGCCAGCACCGCCTCGTTTATCAACTCGCCGCCACCCTACGACACCAGAATATGTCAATTTATGTTATTAGGCAAATATTTACTATTGCCAAAAAAATAATAATGTTAAATTTATTTAATATTGTCATAATTGTTAGACAATATAAACATCCCACCGGTCCAATGATGTGTGTGCCCAGTATGACATCCGTGGTCTTGTCTGCGAGCACCTTCACGAAGCCGTCGGGCTCGCCGTTGGTCTTGGCACGGGAGTTAGCCAGGAACGGGAACTTGCCCACTTTGTATGCTCTACCCTGGAAACATTACATTATTAGCATAATAATACATTTCTTTGTAATAATATTCCTTAATGTAACCAATCACTAATATAAGATTTTTAAAATTCTATCTTTTTATCTTACAAAAATTATCTATAAAAGAATATTTAAATATTTCCATATATCCACCTCTTTCTTGAGATCTTCCTCCGATTTGCCGACCCAACCGACTTCAGGGGATGTGTAAATAACAGATGGAATGGCATCGTAGTTGAAGTGCACGGGCATTCCCTGAAACATAAATAGAAGCCATATTAGTAAAGCCGTCAAAAAATACTAAGCTAGTTATCATGTTTAAATCTTTTAAAGGGGTGAAAATAATTTAGGAGTATATAATAAAAAAACAATATACCTTGATTCCCTCTACACAAACAATGCCTTCATCTTCAGCCTTGTGAGCCAACATGGGGCCGTGGATAACGTCACCAATAGCATAAATTCTAGAAACAAATAGAAGTTATATTGCAGGATTTATGAACGTTTATATTTAGTAATACTGTAATTTTAAAAATATATATAAAAAAGAAAATAGGCAACGATGATAAAACTATGCTGATTTTTTTATTACCCATCTTCTAGTATTGTTACACTTCAACTGGCTGATTATTAAAATGTCATTTTTGTTACTTAATATATACTTCAGAGGCCATAAGTGTAGTGACAGTTACCCGGGCACAGTAGTCTGGAACTTGTTGTTGACGGGTACTCGTCCTCTATCATCCAGTGCGATGCCCACCTTGTCCAGGCCAAGGTCCTTGGTGTACGGACGACGACCGATCGATATGAGTACCACGTCACATTCCAGCTGAAAATGTTTTTGATTTATTAATTGTAACTAAGAAATAATAAAATGGATAATTATATACTATAAATATTAGAACTCAAATTTGAGCCAAATTTGATGTTTTTCTTAATTTTAATATGTATGTTTGTAAGCTCATAATATCAAATTAGATAATACAAACATTTAACATAATTTATTGTACACTAAATAAATTTGTGTTCATGAATATATTCAAAACAATATATGAATGAAGACAAATTTAGAGCAGAGGTGTGATATCATATCACAAGCTGATAAGAACTTTACATCACACTTCACAGATTTATATTGGTATCTTATAGTTGTACATTGACTCTCTCATATCTACAAGAATAAATATATTGTGATTTGACATATGTCAAACTATTTAAGTACAAATAATTAACTTTGATGATATTTACTTACAGTTTCCTTATTACCGCCCTTGGCAGCTTCAACGTCAACTTTCACAGTGCTACCTTCCTTTTTCACACCTAATACTTTGGTGCCAAGCTTGAATTTCATGCCTTGTTTCGCCATGATCTTATGTAGAGTTTTCGAAACCTCACCATCAATTCCAACACCTTGAATAACAAGTCTTTAAATATCTTTATCTTTACATATATTTTTTATGTTAAATCAATTTTCTTACCCAAAATAATGATCTCAATAAAATTAACAACAAACCTCCAATACTATCGAGGAATTCTATAGCAGTGACATCAGCCCCTAGTCTTTGGTACACAGAGCCCAGCTCCAGACCAATTACTCCCGCTCCAATCACCAACATCCGTTTGGGGACTTGGCTCAGGGAGAGTGCTCCCGTTGATGTGATGATTTGTTTCTCATCAAACTAAAAATTTCAAAGTTAAATGGTTAATTGTAAGCTATTGTATTACTTAATAATTCTGCATTTCCTAATAAAATAACAAAATTTAATTTAATAATAAATTAAGTTACCAAAGGGTTACATAAAAGTAATTGTTTCAGATTTTAAAAATATAATATTTAAATGGCCATCAAATTTCATTAAAAGAGATATTACCGTAACACCTGGGAAGGGTGTAACTTCGGAGCCAGTTGCAATGAGAATGTTTTTAGTGTTAATTGTTTCAAGTCCCTTTTCTCCCTTGACTTCCACTTTATTGGGAGCAACAATACTGCCAACCCCACGGACTAGTTTAACCTTAAAAAAGGCAATAAATTAACTAAACATTCTACAGAACCTATAAGGGAACACTGTAAAGATTTTGAATAATAATTAATATATATATAAAATATACCTTGTTCTTATTAAACAGCATAGCAATACCTCCAGTAAGGGCCTTCACAGCATTAACCTTATAGCTCATCATGGTATCAAAGTTGAATGCAACATTGCCAACTTCAATCCCCCGGTGTTTAAAGTCATGTTTTGCCATATGGTACAAGTGGGAGTTATGAAGAAGAGCTTTTGAGGGAATACAGCCAACATTCAAGCATGTCCCACCAAGACTTGGGTCTTTTTCAACAGAGATTGTCTATGGATAAAAATATACATTAAAAATAAAATACTCAGTATCTTATGCTATTCTTCTATAACTTTAAGGATAAAATAATATTTTCCCCTTAAAGCTATAAAATTTTATTTTTTTGAGACTTTTCCTACCTTCATACCCATTTGAGCAGCTTTGATGGCTGCCACATATCCACCAGGGCCTGATCCAATCACCACAATGTCAGCGTCATGTGTGCTGGAGTACTGTCTGATTCCAATCCTGACAGTGCCAGTCTATATAAAATAGAGAACATAAATTGCAATTTTATGAATTGTGCAAGTGCTTAATTATTAAAAATAGCAATGTATTAAAATTGAAGTGAACTATGTTTTATTATTAAAAGAATGTATTTTTTTTTACAAATATTCTTATTGTTAGAAATATTGATTGTTCATGTTAAGAAATAGTCAAGGAATTGACATACGGTCACATGTTTGAAGGTCAAAGAAACTGCAGCACACGTTATAATACTAAAGGTCTTTAAAATATGCACTAAAAAGAGGTTAATTAATTGAAATCCTTTACAATATAAATGACATTAACTATATTAAAATTTTGCTGGATGGTTATCACCGGATTGCATAACTAACGAATGTCAATATTCGTACTGAACGTTAATATATAGGGGTAAGTACATAACATACCTTAAATGAAGTTGAAGCTAGTCTTAAAAATTTGTAACCCATATTTTTATCAATTTATAGGGTAATATATACTTAACAAACCCTGAAAATATAGTGGAACCCTGGCAGAGGGCTTTATTCAAGTTGACACATTAATTTGTCAATTTTGACATAGCCTATTTGGCTAGATAGATTATTACAAGTTAAAATGATTTTAGTATTGCGAATAATAAATGAACGATTTATATATATATTTTTAAGAATATTAATACAAAAATATAATTAATAAATGATATAAGCCATATTGAAATACTTAACCGTGGATTATTTTTTGTTACAATTACTATGATTTAATTTGTAAAATTGTACAAACATAAATAATATATATAGCAAGATTATTAAGTTTTAAGAAACCGCTAGGTATATATATAATAATATATATAATATATATAGATAAAATATTTATACGCATAAAGTATTTTGCTTCTGGCAAACCATAAATGCGCGCGCTGCTAATAACGGAAGTTTTGTTTATCAATCAAGCGGAGCAGTGTGAAACATCGCGATCTTGGTAGTGTTTGTTTCTAGCCAGCGTTGAATGTATACGTGCATGCTACGTAAATCGATACTTATATAAATATTTCGATTAAATTAATTGCTGGTTCACGTGATTGTAAAATACCTGTGAAATTTTATATCGCCATTGCAGAGTTCGATATCTCACTGGCTTATCACCTTTGGGTAAGTGTAATTTTATTCGCTAACCATTTGTTTTTTTTCTATGAAAACAAACTCTTAATTAAAATAATTACAAACTTAAACGTATTGTATTGAATATAATTTAAGATGTTGTTAATTGTAATTATTATAATACGAGTACATATCTAGAGTCTATTAAATTATTGTTATATATTGAAATGATTAGGTATCATTGTTCAATCGGTGTAGTGTTTGATTTTTGCCTCCAAAGAATGTTTATCTAAAGAAAATAATAGCTAGTAAAAAAGCACGGAAAAAGTCTTATATTTGTATGATAATAGCCGGTATTATTCTGAAAATATGTTTTATTATAATTGATTTGCATTTTTTTTCCCAATGAGTCATACAATTAAAAACTGTAAACACGGCGTCATTTTAGCTAGTACTAACCCATTCATATTCATTAGCATCTTAAAGATAATAACTATATTATTTGCTGATAAGATATCAAAATACGATCTCAAATGAGTTAGCTATATTGGTATATATAGTTAACTAATTTATATATATATAATATATAAGTCCAAATATATATAACTGTTAGGTATATAATATGCTACATTTTAATATATACTTATTTTTTCTAAATAACGATATTAACAGCTGTTTTCCCCGTTTACTATTTGTATTAAATTCCAAACAAAACTTAAGATACTATAGGTATATATATATATTGCGTGTTTAATGAATCGAAATAGTACGAGTAAATATAAAACTACTTGCTTATTTCACAAATTAAATAAATTATAGGTATTTCAATTATGTAAATACGTATATGCAAAAACTACGTACAACATGTAATTTTAGTCTGAACCGTTTCTGAGTTTATTTACTTGAATTACGAAAATGTAGTTTAAAAGTGTTTCCGCGTAATTTTACTTGTAATTGATTACATAAATGCAATTTGCAATTTTCTGAGACAAATTGAAGTTTGTATATAAATAATTGAATATACATATGTATTTTTGATATATAAACAGGTATAATTGATTGTTGCTTGTTCGTGAAGGCATGAATCAAACATTTATTATTATTCATTTGGGTGCACCTAGTTCGATTGTTTATTTCTTTAATAGGTACATTGCTACATGAAATGTCAATCAAAACGATGAATGTGTGTCGGCGTGTCTCATAAATACTTTGTAAACATGCCATTGTAACAAGAAATTGTAATAACCAGTGTATGAATCAATTTGCGGTTTGTTATATCAATAACAGTAATATTGTTAATACCTAAACTCTTATTGTATGAATGAGGTTTTAAGGTATATATTTTTTTTAAATTATTTATTGGTGATTGCAACTCGATACTAAGCACGTTCAAAGGTCGAGTGGGATAAAGCTTGTGTTTGCTCATAATCCTAACAATATTTTAAGCCGGTTAAGGCGTTTCTGGCCCATATCAATAGCTCAGTTACCTGCGCAGTGGAACAGGTAATCCAGTTAGTTGGCCGTGACACGTTGGCCCATGTCTGCGTCAGGTATTCAATTCAGTTTTGTTCGACGCGCATCCGCACTAACTATGGTAGACGCAAGAACTCGTAAAACTGCACCTGCCATACAAGAGAAGCTAGCTATCTACGAGAACGGTATGGCCGCGAAACAAAACAAATATCAGAACCCCTAGTACGAGCTTTGATAGTACGAAACGTTAATAGTTTTCGAGCAGTCGCTGAACGAGTTCTTGTTTGTGATTTAGTTGTTATTGGTAGTAATCCCATCATTATTAAAAACACGTTTCGCGACTGTATTAAAACTATCAACGTTTCGTATAATCAAAACTCGTAGTAAGGGTATAGTCCATTTAGGATATCGTCTGGTATGTCCTGATTGGCTAATGTTTTTACGATCGAAAGTGTACGGATTATAGTTATGGAGTTGCGTTTCTCTATAACTTGTTATTTAGTTCACGTATTAGCGCGAGTGAAACAAATAAACAAACAAAAGCGTACATTCAGGTGTTTTCACGCTTCCTGGCGTCACCCGATCCTCCTGACATAGTGCACGAGTGACACCCGATATTCCTTGTTACACCCTTTCAGGAACTACCTTCACTTTCGTTCGCTTTTGTTAAAACTACAATAACATTTTTTAAATCATATGCTTTGGTCATTGTAATAAAAATGTAAATAATCTTGTATCTAATAGCTCAGACAATTACCTGTTAAATGTAGTCAGACCAGTTTTATGTTTTACTAGAACAAGCAATTATTATAGTAATTTATTTATAAATTACGCGCCTTTCAGTTTTATTAACAAAAAATACATTTTATTTGAATAAATCTCCATAAACGACGCGAGTACTATAATAATTATCTAGCTAGGTTTATTTGTCACTATCATTAGTAAAGATACAGAAAGATATAAAAGATAATATTTGGTCACAATCATAAACAAAGATACGGAAAGATAATATTCTTTGTTGGGGTTAAGATTCAAGCCACAAATCCTCAGTGCAGGTGGTTGAACTGCTTGTCAGATGTTTGTTTAAGTCCTCATTAGTTCTCTACAATGATACTCTGTTCTAAAGTCACGTACGTTCTAGCGATTATTTTCGTTGACTAAACTATACAATTACATGTATGCAGTCCGTTTTATCTTTTTAAATCTTAATTATTTTGCGGATATAGTTAACGTGAGATATTTACCTTGAGCGCTTGACGGTGATAATAAAGAATGTGCAAACAAATTAAAATACGCCTTCATATTTACACGTCATCCAAAAGATATAAAAATAGTCAACATCGTTTTTGAACTCATTATTTAGTTATATGTTGATAGATTCGTTTGTATTTACCTATTATATTTATATAATAACACATTATTTGATTTTTTCAAAGCTGTAATATTTCTTCCATCCCAAAACCCGAATTTAGGAAGTTAAATTAATATAATAACATGTAAATTAACTTAACTGAACAGAAACTTCACACTTAAGTTACATTAATGTGGCTGTCGCATTAAAGTTAGACATATAAGGCTGAGCTGCACTAAAAGCTAATATATTAATAATAAAACTCTTTAAATGTATATACAGAAACTGTGTCATAACATCACAAATTTCTAATAAGTTTGCCGAAAGTGTCAATGTTGGTTTAAAAAGAACGCAACATGTGTGTAATTGAAATTCAACACTACCCCGACACACATAATTATCATTAGAATAATATTTATTATGTCGCAGTAACAGTTAGTTTTGCATGCACGTAAATATCTCGCTGCATTATGTATGCGTTGCATGCATAGAACGGGATGGTAGGATAACACGACCTGGGTGGTTTCTGGTTACGAAATATATGTATCAGATCGACTCGTTTGAATGTTTCCTTGATGGTATTCACATACGTGTTAAATTACTGTATTTTTATATACAAATTCCATAGTCATTTAACGGAATACCAAGCCTACCATGAACTCTTAAACTATCATAGTTTAAATACTTTGATCAGTAACCTCAGATATACAAACAACATTGTTCTATTACGACGTAAAACAATGAATGCATATTACAGTAATATTTCAAACGGCAACACACTTCATGGTACGAGTTCATAATGTTTCCAATAGTAAAAGAATGAATGATTTAGGATGACGTCATCAAAACTTTTATTACTTTAAAGATGAAATCGAAATTAATATTATTGTAATATTGCTATAAGAGTTCATGGTAGGCTTGCTGTTCAAGCCGCGAGTCCGCTATCTTCTGAGCTCATAAGTAAGAACACTGAATGGGTTTGAAACTGGTTGAGCAAAATATATATAATATATATATATATATATATATACATATAAATATATATAATAATCATCATGAATCACGAAAGTTTAAATACAATGAATAATGATATAAATGGTTTGATTATATAATAATAATGCATTATTAAAGCACTATATAAATGTTTTTATGTTCTTAGTTATATATTTAAGCATATAATCTGATTTGTCACGTGTGACCGTTTGAAAGTATGAGACAATATCCGCCAAGCATTTCAAGAAAGTGGAATTATCTCAGTTACGTCACTATTGCACAGTTATTACGCATCTGTTGTTTTTCCTTAGACGATCCCTACTACGAGTTTTGACGTTACGAAACATTATAATAATAATAATACTCTTTATTGTACACCAATAAGAAAAATAAAAACAAAGATATTACAAACAAAAACAATACATAATATACAAAAGGCGGCCTTATTGCTAAAGCAGCGATCTCTGCCAGGCAACATTGAGGTACAGATATTCGATTTTTTTTTTGTAGCTTGTACTAGTGAGGTATGAGATAGATAATTTGAGTATTTATTTATAATACACTTACATAATAATAGTAGTACATGGGTACGTTGATAGTTTTCGAGCCGTCACGAAACGATTTCTTAGTTGTGATTGGTTGTTATTTGGGTTGTAAATCTATCACAACCGTGAACTCGCTTCGTAACTGCTTGAAAACTATCATCGTTTCGTATTAGCAAAACTCGTGATAGGGGTACTGTTCTTCAAGATTATTTTTGTTCTTAGTATTTAACTTATTCATAAAAATAATCCTCAGGTTTGATTTTGATCTTAATTAATTTAAATCAAACTTGTTTGTTGTTTTCATTGAAGTAAGGCCCTTCTATTATTGGCATACTTAGCATACGCTGTATGTACGCAGACTCATTTAGCATATTATGCAAAATATTGTATATTTACATAATGTTGTAAAATATTTGACCTTTACCTTTTACAAAGTTTCAAAGCTAATCAATATTCATTAATATTAATAATTAAAATGTTTTGAAATATATGTTTATGTATTTATTATAGGTATATGTAGTTTGTCTTTATGTTTTATATTATTGGTAATAATACTTATATATGTTTATTATTAGTATATTTCAGTACACTTAATTATATATATAAATATATATAAATTGTTTAGGTCATAAGTTTATATATGTGTACCTATTTCTGCTCTTTAAAATCATCTCAGTCACTTTCAAATATCTCTTTAGAGATAAGATAAACTAATTTATGTATTTTTATTCTATCCTTTTATATTTTTACTTTTATCAAATCTGTTACATAAATAAATAAATAATTTATATCAAGCCCAAAAATATGTTATTTTTCATAATTTTGTTTTTAAAAATATATGTAGGTAATGTTTCCGTTGATCGAAAATATAAAGATGACTCGTGAAATTTAGATAAAAATATATCACGGTCATAGTTAAAACGGTACACTGTTAAAAGTTACGTGGTACTATTTTAATTTGTGTGAAAATATTTAAATTGTCACGTTAAATTAAATATACCCTATACTTGTCGAGATTCTAGAATTCTTAATAAATAAATAAAGAAATTGATCGACATGATCTAAAAAATCTCTTAAAAAAATTAAATAAATATGTATCTATTATCAGCTTACCTTAAATGTAATTACTTTAAACAGCTTAGGATAAAAGTTAAATAGTACTGAAATGTTGCTTTCGAATCTAAATCTCGTAAAATGTACTACCTACTAGTAAAATTCTAAGATACTTTGAAAATATCTATAAAAATTATCTATAGCCTATTTATTATCTATTTTTCTATAGCTTATATGATACTTATATGTTGGAAGTATATATTTTCATATATCCTCTCTTAAAAGTGCTTTTAAAACTATTTTTAAATGTAGAGCTCGATGCTTGACAAGGTGTAACTTGTGCCTAATAATGTGAAAAAAAATTATGAATACCAAGCCTCTTGGTCCAAGCATCACTTTGTTGAAGAGGATTCCGCCACAACAGCGTGCTTAAGCACGAATTTTTTGGCATCTGTCACCTCTCTTCATAACTCAATATCGCCCATAGAGCTACATCCTCCTTCAGTGAAATCTTTAATTAGTAACCATATTTTAGTACCGAAATTTCTATTTACATATGAGAAAAGAGTTACAATATTTGCTTTGAATTTTTATTATCTCGTTAAATAATGGATTTCATTTATTATTTCCAAGACGATTTAAGGCGGGCATGTAGGGCGCGAATGTCTGCCTTGTGGGGTCAACGCCCCGGAGCCCTGTCCGTGAACGACTCGAGGGATGCTACCAACTGTTATCGATACCATTTGCGAATAGGGTGAAAATTCCATGAATTATCGTGTTAATTGACTAACCTAACTACATAACTAACTCCTAACTATCTATATGATTCAACCATGCTTTTCTTGTCTTTTCAGCATTGTAAAATAGTGTAATCATTCTCCAGATATTTTTTAAGACTTTAGAGTACTAATGTAAAGCTGCAATTAAAGATTAAATAAAACTTAGCTTAATTTAGCGGTAGAACTTAATAACGCAATAAGTCTCTGTTTCAACGTTTCCCAAAATAATATACATCTCTAGAGTCAGCCAAGATTTCGCCAACCTCGGAATTAAGACTAAGAAATCAAGTTTAATATGAATTTATACTAATATAAAAATGTATTTTTTTTATGTGAAAAAACTGTAAAAAAAAACAATACAGCATCCTTTCAGCTTCAGTCAATAATATTAACTGAATTTCAGTAGCACTTCGATTTAATTAACTAATTTCACACAAATCACGCAATGAACTAACTATGCGAATAAAACTAATTAGTAAATGAAAAGCAGTTTAAATTAAATAATTTGATAAAGAACTATTATACTATATTTACGTCTAATTTAAATGACCTATTAACCACGCGAAGCATGGACAATTATAATTTATTTGGTGTTGAGTTATAAAAAAAAAATGAATTATGCTTTATTAAATGAATCCTTAGAGGCTCCAATTAAAAATGCTTATGCATAATTGTATGCAAATTATGCAGGTATTTTGCAATTTATGCGCTGTGTACTTCAATATTGCATGTCATTGTATACTCCGTTACGGGTACTTATAAACATGTATTGAGGTTACAGGACAAGCGCCTTTAAAGGACATTTTAGATTGCTCTAGCAATTTAAACTATCTATTAATAAATTAATAGATACTAAATTACATTTCTATAATGGTGTCATGATGTAAATCGATATTATTCCTTTTTGTGTCAATTCGAATTGCGTTCGAATAAACTTAAGAAATCATTCTTTATCGATATTAAACATATCGATTAATCGATATTCAATCATTATACATATTTAAATTTATCACATACCCAATTAATCAGTGGAGTAAATTACAGTACTATTTTGTGAAGTTATGATGCTTTTTTAACGTATCTTCAAAGGGGATTGTGACGTCACCGCCGATATCAAACTGAAAGACAATTTAATTTCCCATATACATGACAGACGTTGTTTACAAATACAGAGGCGTTATTGAAACGAATAGCTTCTTTGTCAGAATGATGTATGAGGTCGCTTCTGATAGCAGCTTGGACTAATAGGTATTATATAACTATCAAAGAATCCAATAAATGCCGACATATCGAAAGATATTTCTATGGAATATAAACGTTAAGTATCAGTTATAAAATATAAAACATATATCTAATAGTATAATTAAACAATTTACAAGCATTATAATTAATTATAAAAAGATAAATTGATCGATAAAACCATCATTCTATATACAATCGGTAGTGACACGATAGCTCAATTTACAGAGTGACGGAACTATTTGACATAGGTTCGAATTCTGGCTGTCTATATATTTTTTTTCTATATTAATTTAATTATTTAATCAGCTTAACATGGCTGAACATGTTTATAGACAAATTCAATATTTACAGGATGTGTTTATTTAAGGCTCTTGTATAAAATATTAACGATCTGTAACTTTAGAGATGAAATTATAATTAATGTCGAGACAACAGCGATAAAATTGTTATATTGTAGAGTAGTTTGGATCAGCCCGGTTTCAAGGTCGCGAAAAAAATATTCCACGTGTAACGATTTGCCATTCACTATTGGATCTGGCGCCATACAATATAAATATGATCAGACTCGGTCACGAGAAATTTCAGGATCGTACATCAAAAACAGTAGGTACGAGGAAAAAATTAATATTTAAATAGTTTCAGAAATTTACATTAAAGCAGTAGGTACAAAAAATAAAATTCATATTTCAATATATTTTTATTGAAGTAGGCATTTACAAACAATTTGGAATCGTCAATTATTGTATTATAAAAATGTCAGTGTAGTCCGTCCGTGAGTAAGCTGCCACTATATTTAGGCAGTTTCAAGATGTTACATCAAATTTACTGGGTGGGAGGAAAATGTTCATATTTATGTAAAATTCGGTACCATTTTTATTTGTTATGGTTATAATAAGAAGCCAGTGACACGGATCAAGACGTGTACAAGAGATATTAAATCGGTTTAAGAAGCCCTCCTGTGCATACAACATTTTCCGATCCGCTTAGCTTGTTATCAACACTTATTCCACGAGGAAAATTATAAAATTCAAAGTCAAAGTCATTTCGAATAGATATTATATTCAAAGTCAAAGTCATTGCAAATAGACATTAAACTCAAAGTCATTTCAAATACATTCCACTTATGAAACGTTATACTAGTTATAAGAATCAGAGTAGTTGAATGAATAGACTGGAAATTCTATGGATATGTCTTTGAACTTATTTATAATATATATAGAAGATGTATTTTTCTATAGTGTTGAATATTCAAACCAGTCATAGTGTAGTCGAATGGTACTACAAAATGACACTTATTCCATTGGAAATTATTTATGAAGCCAAGGGATTTGTTTGAGGACATAGAGACGAGAATGGTGTAAGAATATCAACGCTTATAAGGAGAATAAAATGTTTTATAATTTATTCATTTCAGCGTCTGTAATGTTAATATATAAATGCTATATGGTATACCTTCTTTTTTATTTCCATTACAAGACTAATAAATGTCATAACGACGCTAGTAAAAATAAAAAAATGCAATGTTATTATAAATTACTGTATATTAATGAAATCAATAAAATATGTACACGTATGTATTATATAAAAGTAATGCGGCATCTTTTAAAGATAAAAGACATGAAAAGCAAACCTATGATAGATAAAAATAGAAAAAAATCTTGAAATATTTGTGTGGTGAAATCTTCATAGCAACAGCAATTGTACCTAATGGTAATTTTGATCTAATCCAAAAACGACCCTTAAATCGGTTTTCAACCCTTCCTATTCACTCCCTTATTTTTAAATGGACACTACTGACACCCTAAGGAAAACTGCGTTTATGAATTTTACAGTTTCAACCCTTCGAAAGGGATTTTACATAATAATAGAGCTTACACCTACGTATATTTTTATTTACATTTTCTGTTCATCAAATCTAATATTTTTATTTACATATTCTGTTAATCAAAAAATCTCGAAAAATAGGCCAACATATGGGCAATGAGCTTTTATTTAAAAATGACCTAAAAAGTTCATCAATACATTAAAAACAATGTTCTTCTATTAGATTCAATGAATCCATTAAGCTAGCGTGCATAGTTGACTATTTGACCTCTAGTTAAGACCCGCGGGAAGATACAAAGTTGGTACGTTGGCCAGGACTGTCATCACACACCACGCCCGCATCAGGAAGTGGGTTATTGATAGGACGATCGTCATCTGGGGGATCTGAGCCTATTGTCCTCGTCACCTTCAGACCTTTCCCATGTATTATAAATGTCCAAGAATTAAGGTGCTTATAGAAATCTATAATCTCTAGTGTTCAAATTTGATATCCTTTTGATTAACCACTAAATCAAGTGACCCTGATTGCTCAGAAAAGGTCGCGATTTCGATGTCTTTAAAAATATTTATTTTGATCCACAGATTCGAGCCTGGGTGTAATTTGTGTCCGTTATTTAAATATTTGTAAAATCCCAGGATATAGATATTATTAAACGGGAGTTTTGTCTAAAAAAAGAATATTTATAACTGCTAAATTAATTCCATAGACTTAATTTTATTTTCCATTATGAATACATAATGCCTCAGGAGCAGCCCACTTAAAGAACTCGTCGAAATGCTCCCCATGTCTTAAAAATTTATTAACCGCTAACGTGCGTGTCTTTTGAATATTTTTTTTATGGAAGCCTTTCTTGGGTGCATCAACCCGATGCGTTGTTATTGCCTCGGATGCACTATTATTACCCCCGATGCGTTGTTACCCATTTCGTAATTATCAGAAATGGAAAATAGATGGAGGTATTCCCATTAAGGTGACGCAATACTAAATGTAGAGCGATTGAAGTTTAAAAGAACTCTGGCCTACATCGCCTTTGTTCCAATTCTCATAGTTTTTGTGATGTTGCGTGCATCGACTATAATTTATTATCTCTTCAGGATACTGACACGAATACTTTGATTGCTTGCACCATATTTGTTTCTTTAAATTATAACTCATCATCCAAATACGTAATATGAATGAATTTCATTAAATGTGTGTAATCAATTACACAACTTAATATTATATATAAAATTATTATTTTATTAAAAAGTTTATTTTATACTATATCAAAAATGTCATTGTATATTATTACCTTTTAAATAATATACTTTTACATTTTTGGTATAATAATATAAAATATTATGTTTACAATATTACGTTATTTGAAAGTTTGTATAAGTAGGTAGCGTAATAAATTGATTAAAAGCTTGCTAGCCAATTTATTACTAAACTGGTGGATAACGACGTTCGCTCTCGCCCAAGCGATCTAACGATAGCTCTTATTAGATTAATAGCACTTAAGGACGCGCAAACAACATTATTTACATATTTTTTATACATTGGAATTATTACTTTTAATAAAAAACTACATATATGATGAAAGAATTAATCTTGTTATCATAAATAGAGAATGAAAAATAAACCGATACGAGCAGGGATTCGAACTTGTGACCACTGAGAAACCGTTCCGTCGCTCTACCTATTGAGTTACCGTGTCGCGTGGATTACGCGTTCTATACATGTCGTCTTTATGGGGTATATATCAAGGCTTTTTTCGAACATCCTAACCAATGTTTCTAACTTTGCAGTACAGATTAATATTGAAAAGATGCAACAACATGGCTATATGTTTCTAGATGTTAGATAATATATGTATTTAATTTATTCTTTTGATGGCTAGTTTAAATTTGCATGACTGAATAAAAGGGGGGGCTAATCTCATTCGGTCAGTCAGACTTATCTCTTTTGTCAAAGGAGACAGTTGCAATTACTTTTATTTATATTACAACCATTTTTTAAATTAAAGTACATACGATAGTTCAGTTTTATAATATAAATATATAAACTAAGATTTTAATATTTATTTCTATGCAAATTCATTTATCGGTCTAGTGAAAATATGCATATTTTTAAGTTACTGGGTTACAAGAAAACTTATGAATAAAATATATGGCGTATTTATACAAAAGTGAATACAGTTTTCGTACGCATTATACTGAGAGCGAGGAAAAATGAGCTTACAGGAATTCAAAAGCAATTTCAGAAGGAAGTTGCCATAACAATGGCTTTCTTTATTTTACTTTCATTTAATTGCAACAACAAGCCACAATCTCGGGAAACACTAATAAAAACTATCTATTAGAGAAAAAAGATAAGAAAACTAAAAAAAAGATAAAAGGTAAGGTAATCGGGCCATGATACCATCAATATTGTTTGTCAATGTTTACGTAATTGATATTAGAATTGAAGCTCTATCAGATATTGAATCCGATAATGGAAGTAGAATGCTCTTTGTAAAATTTTGTTATTTATACACATTTCTAGATTGGTAAATCTTAGCTGTAGTGGTTGGATTAATCTATATAGACTGACTTGGCCTTCTCACTGAAATCGGTTTAAAGAAGCAATTATTTACGTTTCGTAGTGTGAGTGAGAGAGATGGATGCCCAAAATATCTCCCTCCTTTTCTGTATATCCTATTATCCTCACCGAAATCGATTTACATCATGTGGGTCTTAAATTAGCCAACCAAACCCATAAAAAAACACCTAGATACTACATTATTCAGACGACAAAAAAAAAAACAGTGTTGCCATTTTTATTTACCACTCTTGTGACTAATGTTACATTATATTATTTTCATATTACTCGCAACACCATAAAAAATATCATTCAGCCATGGCCGTGACAGATACATTAATATGCTAAATGTTGTTACTTGTCCCACTTAAAGACACACTCTGTATAATGAGTCTTTTTCGATATAAAATACCTTTCTCATCTTCCTGACGGCATTCCTTAATTTAATAAGGCAGTCTTTATTGTATAATCTTTTCCGTCTTCAGGTGAATTCGGATAATTGTATACGAATACGAAAATGGACTGGTTGATAGATAAATCTGGTTTACCAAGAATTGTTCAGATTTGTTCATAAATGTTTGAAATTCACTATAAATATTGATAAATAAATCTAACATGGCTAAACAGTACCTCTAATACGAGTTTTTATAGTACGACACGTTCATAGTCTTCGAGCAGTCACGAAACAAATTCTTGATTGTGATTGGTTGTTATTTGGTTCTACTTCGTAGTTAACCAATCACAACGCAGGATTCCTTTCGTGACTTCTTAAAAACTCAACGATTCATACTATTAAAATTGTACTAAGGGTACAGTTTAAGTAAGATTTAATTAAATTAAAAGTTACAAAAATTCAATGCGTAAAATATTATCAGAATATAAAGCTATCCGATAAGACAAGGGTCATAATTATAATTCTCAAAATATATATATTTTTAATCTCTTATAAAGAATAATTCGTTTCTTGTTATAGGATATTAATTTTAGCTGTATATACAATTTACAAACAAAGATCAATCTTGATTATATACAAAAATCACAAAAAACTTACTGCAATTTCTTCCAGAAGTTTCATCACAATATTTACAGACGAAAATGGTCTGATCCGAAATATTTATAGTATTCTATAAAAGGATAGTTGAAGATAGTGTTGTCGTAAAAAACAATGCCGTACCTGGATATGAATACAACCGACTGGTTCATTTCGATTGAATTACAATAATAAAATTCATTTAGCTCTAAGAAATACATAAAATGTTTTATTATAGGTAAATGTATTATTCTATCCGCTTTTTCCCGCGGTGTACATACGTATTACGAGATAAAACTTATGACAAAAGAGTATTTACGACTCTTTAGTTGTAACAAATTGCTCGAAGAAACTACATCAGCCCTTTCTGAGATCAGTCGATAATTTGACAAAATAAAGAGCGTCCTTACATTTTAATAGCGTGCAAATAATTATGACATCAAAAATGCCTTTATTTAATTTTTTTAAATAACTTTGCAACGCCCCCCTCCCCTCCCCTTCTCTTATATTACCATTGAAACTTATCACTTACTGATACACTTATCGTTCTTTTATCCGAATATCTCAGTTTTACATTAAAATAGAGATAAATTCGAAATTACAATAACTGTTAAAATAATTATTATTGTGCTTTTTAATAAAACATATGACTAGTTTCTGTCGCCAGCTCCTCTCAGGTCAGTGGCAATTAATTTTCCCAGATCGTGGGAGCTTTGACAATAAAAAAATGTTCAGTACAAAACGGACTTTCTATTTATATTTAGATATCAATGCTGTTTTGATTTTGAAGTCTTGACATTACCGTATCTTAAAATATATTGGGAAGAGATATAAAATGGCGTCGATCGAAAGCATTGTATGATGTCGTTAACAAGATTGACGGCGTGGCCTTTAGACGTGATGTGACGTCAATTGTTTCAGCAAATGAGCACTGGAACAACCTTGTGGAAGCAATACGTTAGGGCTCTATAAATAGTCATAGGTCAGAGGTCAGGGTGGAACTGGAATAAATGAAAACGCGAATGGAAAAACAGTGACGTAACATTTTTCCGAACTTTTCGAATACAGTGTCTAAAAGCAAAATCTGACGGAAAATATTTGTAAAGACGAGCGATTCTAGAAGCGTTTGATTTTTATTAAGAGTCAAATACTATTGTGGTGTGTTTTTTCTTGAATCTCAAAGAAGTTTTTATAATTCCTAATTAAATTTTGTAGTGGCTTTATCTAATTCTATCTTCACGTGAACACCACTAGGTTGATTTTACTTATCGTATTTACGATTTAATTCCACTCTAAACTTGTCCTAAAAAAAACAATGGCGACGTAAAACATGACACGTATAATACATAATTATATGTAATCTATTTGAAATCTAAACTGGTTTTGTCTAGTCATTTAGTGTTATTTTTATCATTTAACTCGTTAGTTACCTACTACTAGTTTATTTCTTTAAAATGTGTTCAAACCATAATCTGTTAATTTTGACAAATACGCGGGAAAGTTGACAGTTCGGACAATAGATGTGGCAACCATTAAAGTGGACATTTATACTTTTTTTTTTTTTTAATTTGAATCAGTTAGTAACCAAAGAGTTATAATTTTTTTTAACATAAGAAAATTTGAAAATCAAATCTAGATAATTTTAATGTTATATTAAATTAGACAAATCTGTTTTTAAAGCATATTCTCCAAAGTACGTTGCTATTTCAAACCATAATTACTGACACATTACTGTAAGTTACTCCTACATAGAAACTTGAATAATATACGAACATTAAATATTGTATGTCTTGCAAAGAGCTTACATCATCGCTTATCTTTCAAATATATAGAATATACATTGTATATTTCTTACGTCTGGAGTCAAAGGTCAAATGAAAAAGGACGGCTCGCTCATAAATTTGATGTCATACTGTTAGCTTTTCTATTTTTTTTATTGTTATATATGGCAAATAAACAAAACTTAGCAAAAAGTTGTATCGTGGGTAAAATTAATAAATACGCATTGCGTGTTAGTCTTCCAACTCTGATCTCTGATATAAATCTGGCACCTGCTCGCCTCGACCTTCATAGTCTGGTTCAATAATTCTTCGTACATATCCTTTCAAGGGCGTTTCAGATTTGTATAACACTATCTATATATATGAACAAATATTTTATTACGGCAGGCTTTACTTTCAGATATCGTAGACCAATATAACTTGCGAATCTTCTAATTTCAATACCCACTTGTATATTATTTCTACATTGACTTTGATAAATTAAAAAAAATAATATTATTACAATGAAATTTGTATACAAATTTCATTGTAATAATATTATTTTAACAAATAAAATCTTAATAAAATTTGATTGGTTAAAATACTAAAAACAGCTCATGATACCCGAACTAATAAACCAAAAGTCATTAACTTTTGATTTATCACTGTATTCTAAAACATTGTACACTTACTAATTAAATATGAAGCCATTTATCGCTGTGTATGTCACAAGTTCCGCTCGTACCTACAATGAATCGAGAACCGGTAGTTATTTGTTTCCCGTATTACGATTCACTTGCCAATTGTCCGTGCTAATAGTATTACATCGTACAATTTCACACTTTAATGAATCGTTCATTAGCCGAGTGAAAGCGGAGTGACTTTATCGCTTCTCTGATTGCTTTATTTTGATTACAGTCAACATAATCAGAACTGCAATATTGCGAATCAGATACAGTTTGTTAATATATGTGTTATTGCTGATAAGGCATAGTAAACCACGCCTTTTCCTTTTATACCAACATAAAATTGAACTCATATTCCATACATGTCCGATAGTTAACACATATGGAGCAAGCATTAAATCAATAATAAAAAACTAATGTTAAAAGTTTGGAATTTTTTATCAAACGTAAAGTCCTAGTTGGCAAATTAAAGAGCACAACTTTACCATTTCAATTTATCCGAAGTGCAGGAAACGAGGTCATGGCGTGCGATAACGAGCGGGGCAATGGGTAAAATTTAACTTGCAACTCAAATAATAATGCAATTTATATTACGTTTTTAGTTTCAATCTAATATACAACTGTGCACCTACTACCTGTTTTAATAGTACAAGACGTTGATAGTTTTTGAGCAGTCAGGTAACAAGTTCTTGGTTGTGTTTGGTTTACTACCAACTAGAATCAAATAACAGCCAATCACGACCAAGAACTCGTGTCGCGTCTGCTCGAAAACTATCAGAGTTTCGTACTACCAAAATTCGTACTAGACCCCTAGTGACGTATATGAAGTTGACACGGCGCCAACTCGGCACAGTACATGAATAATATATTATATTCCAAAAACTCTACGCAGAGAATGTGTTGCGAATTTTCATAACAAATACATACTAAAACGTAGTAATGTTTTTTATGAACTACCAAAAATGATCATGGTTTTGTCACAATATTACAGTAATATTATTTTCATTCGTGTGAGCTCTATGACACAATATTGTAGAACACACAACACTACGCAGCTTAGTGACTTTAAAGAATGAATGCTTTTTTAAATGTCAAAATTGTTAATTAAAACAATATTATACTAATATTTCAAATATCCAAACACACTTCACGATACGAGTTAATATTTTTTAATAGTAAAAGATTGGTTTAGGATGACGTCATCAAAACTTGTATTACTTTAAAGATGAAATCGAAATTAATATTATTGTAATATTGCTATAAGAGTTCATGGTAGGCCTGAAAGCTAATGCTTATTATGCTACAATCGATAAAATTTTCATAGTTTTGATAATTCTAATAAACAACACAGCGATAACATTAAAGAATATTTGAAATTCTTTAAAGATTAATATTTATCGAATAATCTTTTAGAATTATCCCGCTTATAATATGATTAATTACGTATTGAGTAATCTGAATGGAATAAATAAGAAACAATAGACTATTGAAATATAACAGAAATCATTGAGATTAAAGCAGTCTGTGATGAACGCATTTCATTATACAATCTTAGCGACACTATCTCAACTAGTGTGCTTACATCGCATTGTGAAATGGCTGTTATGGTCGCTGTTATGGTCGTTATGGTAAACCATACGATTTGACCTTTGATGAATAGTTTGAAGAAGTCTCCACCAATCAGAGAGTAACACTAACGCACTAACAATGATTTGCACATTGCAATGCTATTTACGCCATTTGAGATAGAGGTCAGATCGTATAATGAAATGGGACCATTAGTGAGTTAGTGCTTCTCCGATTGATGGAGACTCCTTCTCACTATTTATCAAGGTCAAATAGTGCCGCTTAAATTGTGTAATGATATGGGCGCATTACTTTAGCTTTCCAATAGCTTTTTTCATTGAAGCAGTGATTGTAATATTTCTAAATCGCAAGTGGGTGATATCATTACTGACTCATCTTATTTAACAACGCAATCGTTTGTTTTACACTTAAGGTGTTCGGGGTCTTATTTTTTTCAATGCCACTTGTATGAATGTTAAAGATCCATCCATCTATGTAGGTAAGCTACGCTTGATATTCCAAATAAGATCCTAGATGCTCTTAACGACAATCCATTGCCTTTTTTAAATTGATTTTTGTACATAAACTATTATTATAATATAATTATATAATACGTATATAAAACGGAGCGCTCGAGGGAGCATGAATTATAGATAGGATATGTCTTTACTTTTTCAAAGTAGGTATAAGTCGGTAAAAGTGACTATTTCGTTACAACTCATCAGGAGTTATTTGGCAGTAAATGTCAGTTTTTTCTTACAACAGAACAGCTATTGATTAATTATTAATTCGCCCATTTGATAATACAACTAAGCGACACTATCTCTAGCGTACTAACATCGCATTGTGAATTGTGGAATGGGTGCTACTGATGTTAGCTCTCTGATTGCTGGAGACACCTACTCATTATTTTATTAGTTCAAATAGTGTCGCTAATGACAATGAAACGAAATCTTTAAGACATTAATTTCAAGAATATTATTATTTTGTTCCAGCTCTATCCCAAATCGAAGCCAGTGGCGTGGGCAGTCCCACGCTGTGCGAGTCAGTGCTGGGCGCCGTGGAGATGGTCCAAGAGGGCGAGGGGGCGGGGGACGGGCTCATAGCCCCTCGCCGGCTGCCCAACCCGTGCGTGGAGAACCCTCTGCGGATGGACTTGCATCGGGAACTCATGTTCAACCAGAAAATGTAAGTCTAGCATGAGTTTTCTTTTGGTTTAAAAAAATATCTTGCGAATAACTCTCCATTTCCAGAAAGACACATTCATATCCTATAAAATATGAACATTTTAAATTTTAATTACAAACAAAAAAAAAAACAATAAACCTCACGGGCGTGATGAATAAAATTATTGATATTAATAAATAAAGTTAACTGTGAATAAAAAACAGATAAATTTATTTAGAAGCAAATACTAACACAAAAGAAAAACCAATAATCTAAGGCACTCTCACAATTCATCAATAATATTGTACGCGGTGTACGAACTATAATACCGGCCCACCCGTCGTGTCGCTAAAAAAGGATCCTAGCCCTTTCATATAATATTCAGTGCGTGTCTCAACTCATTATTATTTATACTTTCAAACTTTCATTCACTGATTTGGTTAGCCATACAATACAATATTATAAATATATTAATTTTCATCTAAGAAAATTTTAAACCAAAAAAAAGATCCTACACACATCATTACTTTTTATATATTCTTTGTAGACACCGTCAAAACAAGAAAGATGTATGTGTTATTTTTATCTGATAAATACTTAGTTTAACAAAAAACACACGTACGTATTTATGCCGCATATTTCGGCTTCTTTGAGTCTTTGTGTCTTGCGTCACTCTCGGTCAAAAATTCTCATTTAAATGAAGTCAATGTATACATTTAAATTTGTGTGTGATATTATCATAGATCGTAAAAATTACTAACGAAAGCCATAAAGGAATTTACATTATCGAAAATTATTATAATCTTTATTAATGCTATAAATGGTTATTTATATTTATTTCATTATTCAGAACTACTGGTTAGTAGTTCTGAATAATGAAATAAATATGTATATAATAAGTATATAAAGTGTATATATTATTTTTTTAACTGGTAAAGTGTATAACCATTATATGTAAGCTTGTATAGAGCTATCTCTTAGCCTACGTAGGCATCTTTGTCCATTGTGAAGCGCGTCTCAAAGCACTTTCCTCCCTCAAAAGGCCCTTCAGAGATCGCAAGGTGACACGAATGGCGTTATACTTTCTTATAAAAGTACTAAATACATTATATATTAATTCTTTTAATTAATCTTTTAATTAAAGAACAAAATTAATGTTTTGAAGTTAAGATACGAGGTTGATGATCTTAAAGATATAAATAACGTATCTTATTTATGTATAAACAATACACGTAGACAGAGCTCCGTAATTATGGTGATATGTAAAACGAAAATGGACGTTATATTTAATGAGTGTTAATCTTCATTATGTTAATTCTTCGTCAATGGCAAGACGCTGACGTCATTGTTGATACGTAATAGATACAAAGCCGTTCGTGACCTATATAATAGAACCTTTGAAACCATTACAAGATTTTTTCTTTATGTTATTTAAAAATGAGCAGATGTCCTGTCTTAACTATAAATAATAATAAAATTGAATTTGTATATTTCATATAAATATTTATTTTATTTTATTCTGACATTCATCTGTCAGATGGTAGTTTCAATCGCGCCAACTGTCAAAAAACAAAGAGTTTTAACAAAAGAGGTAAGTTTACATTAGAAAAGTTTCTGGTCGTTAATTGTTCCTTAAAAAAAAAACTTATTTATAAGAACCTTCTCCTGACGATAATCAACACAACAAAAAAGGGAATAATCGAAATCGGTTCAATCGTTTGATAAAAAAGAGAAATAGGGATTTATTTAAAAAAAATATATAACTGTATTTTAGTGAATATAGACAAACAGCCACAAAGCAATAAACGAAATACCTCTAGAAATACGTTTTCGCATGTCATTACAAGAATTTCTCACAGGTGCTCAGCATCCTGCCGGTATTGAACATCTGTCCCCGCGCTATTGATGTTCACAAAGCAAACAAAAAATATAACCATGTGGAATAAATACGCAGAAATAAACTAGCAAATGCCATCACTATTTCAACTTGTCACACCGAGATAATAATGTTACCTAAATATAGTTAGTGCATACTTAAATCCTTTGTAGTTTTGTTTTATTATGTTGAACATAAATTAAAATGGCGGCGTGTTAACCACAGAGTAATCTAAAAATAGTATTAATGTGAATAATAATACGTAAATATTTCGACCTGTTGATTCAGTCCATTTCCCAGTAATTTCGATTGAAGGAGGCCCGTCACCGATTTCCGCGTTCGCTTCCAGCACCGTCGCGACGGAAGGAAGTAATTTTAGATTACAAACGTTATGACAGTTCATACTCCTGCCACGTCAACATATTTTATTGACTGTACATACTAATGCCACATCAACATATTTTATTGAAAATATATACTAATGCCACGTCAACATATTTTATAGACTCTTCATACACATGCCACGTCGACATATTTTATTGACTGTACCCAACAGTCGCTATTAGTTTCTGTTAGTTTATACTAGGACCTAAAAATAGGTATTCAGAATTGAAAAGGAGTATTGTATTTCTGTGTAAGCATATCCAGACATATTTACAATTTCAATTCCAGTTTCTTGCTTCGGAGAATACGTTGATTGGGTTTTAGATTTAGATCACGATATGCCTTGGACGGCCTATATTTAGTGTTTAGATTAGATCTGTGCATATATGAGTACTGGAATAAATACTAGGAGCCTATGAAGTTAGCTATCAGCGTAAATCAAAGCTACAAGGCCTGAAAAATTAATTTAAATTCAAACGTCTAAAGTACTCAAAAGGTATATAACCTACAAATATTAACAAATAAAACTAATCAAGATAACCTAAATTTGAAGTAAAATTTATTTTCTTTTAAGACAAATTATAAATAAATATTTTGTAGGTACTATTATATAATTCAAAATCATGTGCAGTTTGAGTTATTTTGTAGAACTTTCTAAAAGATATTCAAAAAACTTTAAATATATATATTTTTTCTTTTTATTCAAAAGTTTAAATATAAATGATCTTAAAGATAGTAATTTTTATTTATATAAAAGTATGTCGTAACAAACCAAATGTTACAGTCGCGTGTAATCTTATCAAATTCATTTTCGCTACCATATAAGGCAATGTCGTTGAATGATAAGAAAAATATAATTTTGTTTCAAGTACAAAATGATAAAGCCGATAGTTACATTTAAAAAAAATGTGTCTGTTTAATACAATCATGTATTGTGTAAGTTATAAACTGAATACTAAAGTCTAATATTGATGCAATATTACAGTAATATTACTTTCATTCGTACCATGAGCTCTATACAGTTTTCGTTCATTCGTACCATGAGCTAAACTTAGTGACGTGAAAGAATGAATGCTTTCTTTAAATGTCAAAATTGTACATAAAAACAATATAACATTAATAAATGAAATGTCAAAACACACTTCACGGTACGTTCTAATAATTTTTAATACTAAAAGAATGATTTAGGGTGACGTCATCAAAACATCTTATCGAAACATTATTAAAGTAATATTACTTTAAAGATGAAATAAAAGTAAGATTATTGTAATATTGCTATAAGAGTTATGATATTCCTGTGTCTCTCCGTCAGCTCGTGTACAGATATAATTAAATTATACCAAAAATTTGATGTTTCTTCAAAAATAATAATACATTCATACAATTTTATTCCCGAACTAAACCTAGATGATACTTCTTTAGATACTTAAACAAAAATTCATACACATACATTATTTTCTGAGATTCGTAATATAAGCAATTTAACATTACAAGGATATACCAACCTCTTTGTTACGAAATCCCATAGTAATTATCTCAATTCTTTCCCACGCAGTACCTGCATGTGTCGACTATGGAGTGACGTCATAGATGCACATCTGTAGGGATGCTGTTTATTTATTCTCTAATGGAAAGCTCAAAACATCTCTTAAATAGAATAGTGAATAAATAACAAATATAAAGATATTTTAACTATATAAATATGTCGATATTTATAATTACTCTAATAATAAAGGTTAATATAGTTTTTAACCCAATAATAATACAGTTCAAGTATAGTTATATATTTCCAGTAACATTTTAATCTTTTCGATGAGTTGTGTGAATTCAGGATTTTCTAAGTACTTGATACTTGAAATGCCAACCAAACCATTAGTTTATAGCTAGACGAGTTTAATAGAAATACCATAAATACCAAAGTTGTGAATCTTATATATATAATATAAATAATACATTATATAGAGATACTTCAATATTAAATAATTTAAGAAAGCTCAGTGAGTCACGCCTCCCATAGATCTGCTAAAAGCGTCAATGCCAAATAGTAAATGGTTTATTTTAAAAGCACTCAATGTTTCCGCATTATCCTCAAGCACCGCATAAAATACAATAATATAATAATTTATTGTTATTTCAATATATATATATATATATATATATATATACACGACTATAGAAGGAACTTGTATAAAATTTCTCTGACGTTTCATGATGAAAAAACAAAAATAATAAGGCGAATGAATTCGATCGTTCGAATTACACAAAAACAAAATGTATTTAATATTACAAAATTAGTCTTGCAATTAAAAATGTGTGTTATTTAAAGATAACATGTTATTGTAAAACAGCAAATGATAATAAATGATAAAAAAATCCGTTCTTTAAAAGTTTTATATAAAATAATCTTTTGATATTGCAATGAGCGCTAGTTGGCATACTTTCATTATATTTACGATCTGTCCGTAACATAACCTGAATGTTTTATATATTTACTGACTGGCTATTCAAAACCCATATACAAATAAGAGCGCATTTCAAAACCCACACAAATATAAATAGAAACCCATAAACAAATAAATGGGTTATTCGTGAAATAGCACCGACTAGAATTATAACTTGTCTGTTTCAGAGGAAAAAATGTTCTGAATCAGAAGACAGAGCTACAAAAGGCGCTTTCGAAGCATAAAGAGAAGCAGATGATGAATCAGATACGAGAACACAAGGAAACACCAGGTATTATTGTTAAATTAATTAAATTATAATAAAATATACATCTTAATATTATATAATTATTAAAAAGATAATCAATACAACTCATCTTCAAGCTTACAAAATAGTAACGCAACATTTACCTTCGACACGTGTCGTAACGATTTACGTTTTCGTAATTGCTTAAACAATTTGGCAATTTCAAACAAAAATACACACGTAACATATAAGTATATTTAATATAATAACAGGTCCCAGTGCCGTGTTGTATCATAAAAGTACCGGATGATTATTTTGATACCTTAGTTCAGCCGTCTTCGTTTTAAATAGTACGGATATAATTTGAAATCATATTGCAAATGTAAAGTTATAACCTTGAAATTGTATTAAATTCACAGACAAAATATTGCTACGTTGGAATAATAAATCATTCTTAAATAACAATGACATTATAATACATTATGTATCTAAATACTGCTTGGAATTTAACAAAAGACGTTTTTCTAAGAATTTCGCCAAGGAGGTTTAGCTAACGATGTCCAAACTCGTTTGTCCGCCATCTTAATATTTTACGACAAAGCGTATTGTTTTCCTGCATATTTCTTATCCATTTAATGCAGGTGCATCGGTCATTCACCCCGTCAATCATTATTGGGCGGCAATGTATTCTTGTTAAGGATTCAATAGCCATCTTCATACCATGAACTCTTATAGTTATATTACTTTAAGTTTCGATAATTTGTTTTGATGACGTCATCCTAAATCATTAAATCTTTTATTAAACATTATTAAGTAACTCGTACCCACGAAGTGAGTTTTGACATTTGAAATGTCAATGTAATATTATTTGTATATGTATATTTTATGACAAATCTTATTATAAAAAACATTCGTTCTTTTACGTCACTAAGCAGAAATAAAACAATACTGTTTTATTATTTATAAATCTCATCGAATCAGTAATATTATTGTAGCATCGTAACAAAACTTCTTAAAACTGTGATAGTTTTTGAGTTCGTGGTAGGTGCTTAGCTGATAAATTTAGAATATAATTTAGTTTTTTTTTATTACTCAGAAGGATGTTGATTGAAGGTTAACATTAGAAATAACTCAATGAGTTTGAAGATAAAAATAAAAGTATTGATAGATATACGAATGGTCGCTTCTTTGTTTTGGAAATACAAGCTTGATAAATAGTATAGGAATATGATTTAAAATAATAGTATGTTTAAAGATTTACTGCGTTGTATAATACAATAAAAAATATATATCTACCATACATATTTATGTATTTACATACATATATTTACAATTTAACATTTCAATTGTTTAAAGTAAAAAAAAAATGGCGTCAAATTTAGTATGTACTTCACCAATATTCAATATACAGAAATAATATTAAACTCGATCGATATTCATTTATATAATAAATACGAATACTAATTTGAATTCCTTAAGTGATTGCCTTGATTGAACCGCCCTGATGTCAATGACCAAGGTTGGATGAAAGTGAAATTGCAAACGCTTCCGTTCATCCGATTGGCCGATGGTCGGAGAAATTAGCAATTATCGTAAATAAACTGCATTGACTGCAAATTGCATTTGATTTAGAAATTATTGCAATTATCTTTGATTGCGATTGTCGTCACTATTGTGATTTAAGATATAAAGAAGACGGGGATGGAGTGGAAAAATCATAATATAAAGAAGCCTCCACGGATATGACGTATGATAGAAGAGTGTGGGAGAATTTGACAGATTGCTCCCAAATTTATAAGAACAGGATATGCCACGGTCATAATATATGAAAGTTATAAACATTGCATTTAATAGCTTTTAATTTTACTAAATTGACTGTTATTGAACCGGTTTTGCAATTTTGTTAGATAATCTTAAAATTGTTATTAAATATTACATAATTTTAAAAGCGTTGATAATACAACCTATTGTGGTTTTATGATGTATGATTTCTTAATTGTTTGTAGTTTATTATTTTGATAATAAACGCATTTAGATAACCTAAAAAATATGAGAACTGTTTTGCAATACTTGAATTCAATAAAATTAGTGATGCGTGTTTTATTATATTACTGAAATAGGAGAATTGTGAAATAATTCCAGCCTATTAATAACTCAAGTCTAAAATAAAAATGTTACACGATTGTAATATTCGTAATCTTTGCCAATTACAGTGACTGTAAAATTGCAATAAATTGCAACTAGACCTTGTTGCTTTTTAATTACTAAGTGTAGTGTTACATCACGATACTTATATACACGGTAATAACTCAATGTAGATACGAGCGAAAACGTCTTTCCTTACGTAAGAGTGAAGAAAAATATGTTTTAATTCAAGAATTTAATATAATTCCAGAGCTAGAAAAGGCAATCGCAGAACGCGCCAGACGCTTGGAGCAAGCGGAACATACCACAGAAGAGCTCGAGGCCGGCACCAACCCCACGCTGCAGCAGGTCCGTGCGCGACTGCGACACGCCGCGCCCACCCCCTCGCCCGCCGCCTCCGCGCACTAAACACAATATTTTTTGAGACAACGCCATCTAACGTTATCTTCGCTAACTAAATATGATAGTAATTGTCCTAATTTTGAACAACGCCATCTAACGTTGTCTCTCTGAAATAAATATATTTTCGATAGCTATGTTAACACGGGCTATTATATTTTTCAACGCCATCTAAAGTCGCATCTTGTAACTAATTTACATTATTATTCCAAACCATTAAATTATTATAAATGCGGTTTTATTTAACAGATCATATAATATATTTGGTAGCGGCATTTATGAATTATGTACTGTGCAAGTTTATATTATTCTTTTGTATTGATCGCTTGAAATGGTAGGAGGCGAGTGTGCGATATTGTAAGAATGCTTTGATCGCGAAGCCGTTTTGTTTACTTTATTTGTATAGGTAGTTAGGTAAGTTGGGTCTTTATGTTTGTCATCGAAACTTAACCACTAAAAGTGTCACAAAAATATATTATTTAAATAGTTATTCGTATAACGGTTCGGTAGCTGCATTAGAGTTTATTTTAGGAGTAATTTGTTTGTAAATGTTAAGTTACCGTTATTGATTTATTTATGTATGAACTAACCAGAAACCATTGACTGAGGAATCGACTGCGAGAGCTGTAACCATAAGGGTATTTGTCTTCAACAAGAGAAGAAATATTTTTCTAAACTTTTTAACGTCACCTTACATTTTCATGAACCATTTGTGAGTGTTTTACTATTCCCGTCATCACCCTTATTCTGTAGGTTTGTCTGTCACTATTCATTAGCATGTAATATGTAACAATAATTACATTTAGTAGTTAGATATTGGAAAATTACGGCTTAGACTTAGATGTTAAAAATATCATATTTATTAAGGATAGAGTCTTATGAGAGTTAGTGAAAAAAATACCTTCTACATCCAGAATTATTCCCTTACAATTTTTGAAGTTATTCTCCCACAAATAGTTGTCCAAATAATACTTTAACGACGTGTTCATGTGCGCGTGATAGATATGAAACATATTTTTGTATTTTTATGTAAAACCTATAGAGCCTATTTCTGTACAAGTATGTAGTACGTAGCTCCCTTTGAAAAGCAGCCATTTCATTATCCAATTCAAGCGACGCTAGGTCAACTAGCGTACTAAGATCGCATTGTGAAAAGGCTGTTAGTGAGCTAGTGCTCTCATCTGATTGGTAGAGACTATTACTCGCTATTTTTTCGGGTCAAATAATGCCGCTTAAATTAGATATTGAAATGGGCCAAAAAGCATTAAATATTTATCGTATAATAAAACATGCTGTAGTTAAATCGTTTTAGTGTCATTGTCTATACAAAATATAAAATATGTCACCGTACACTTAGTATGAGTCAATCTATTTGTCTTTTACTTAATGATGTATATTATATAATTAATCTATTTTAATTAAACACTGTGGTATTGAAAATAATATGACTAATTATTGACACATTCGATAGTATTTAGTTATACGTACCAATGCCAAAGACAAGTTTATTATTGTAATGTTGCCACAGTTAAAAAAAATATCAACGATTTTTCTGCAGCATCTATAAAATAAACGTGTTTCCAAATAATAGAATCTCTAAACAAAATATAAAAAAAAATAATGTTTTATCTTTCTAGTCTTCAAACAGTAAAGCGAATTGATATTATACGAAAAATGTCACAAATTGGTTATTTTTGATTTCTTTCAGTGGTCAGACCGAGTGAAAGAAATTGGTTTTTTAATTTCGAGTATGTTCTCTCCATTGTGCCTAATTATCGATATTGTTGATTAATTTCAGAGTATTAGTTAGAAATTTAGAATTTTCAAAACAGACATAAATTCCACTCGTTATAGTTTCACTTCCAAGTCTTCAATTATATTATTTGTATAAGTTTTTAATATAAATAACTTAGTACAAATTATCTTCTCAGGAAGAGAGCTTCGGCTTGTGTGCTGTGTGTCCATGCCATTATAATTTTGATATTTGGTGACTAAATAGAATAAGCGATTTAATTGTTCTTAAAGTTTACAATGGAAATGTATCAAAGTTGGATAATATACATAGACCAATAAAGTTTACTTGTTTTTATTTATTACCCTTAATCCTGCTGTAGTTCCATATATTTTATATATTTGAATTTTTTTTATTTGTCATCAAAACTCTTTTCTTACATATAATATATTAATAAGGACAAAGCTTAAATATTCATTCATTTTAGGAAAATGACACAGATATCAAATCAATAGTTTCGACTGTTGTTATTTATTTACTTAATTGTATTTTGTCTTTTTTTTGCTCAGTTTTCTGAAAGTATTTTACGGACCTTGAAAAAAATTTTACTATTACTTTTCACTTTAAAAATTCTTACAGTAGCAGGGGAAAACCCAAATTTAGGGTATAAAAATAATACTTGAAATCTATGAATTTTTGTATAAATTAAAAGAGGTAATTAATAGATGGCTTTTTATTTTATATATAAATATGTTTTCAAAGTTCTTAGTTTTATATTTATAACCAGTCAAAATACAAATCTCAATAAATAAACGATTATTTATACTGTTAGAACATAAACATAACTGAAATATTTCTTGATATCGCAGTCCTTTTGATGTTTTTTAATGAATTAACATACTTTTATCCTGCATAGGATTATAAAAACAATAATTTTTAGTTAATTAAATAACCTCAGTAACCACACGGCTTCCACTGACGTCTGCGTTGGGTTTTGGGATACATTTTAGTATGAGGATGTTTTTTCAGCCATGATTTTGCGTAATTTTTAATACAGTTTGATATGGATGTTTAAAAAAACACTATTTTATTGGATTAAAGAATAACAGTAAGAATAATAATATAAGACATGAGCCCATGTTTAAGGCAAGGGTCTGAATACACACACATAGATGCGGATACGGGGTTAGGTCTAGAGAAGGGAAATATGGTCAAAAGGGATTTTTTTACGTCATTTGAATATGTCTTAAAGATATTTATAGTAGGTTTATTTTTTATATTATTTGTCTAGTCACCATGTCTAAACATACAACTATAAAAAAATAAACCTACTAGTAAATTTGACTTGTATTAAAAACTTAATTAAAAATAATTATTTTCTCTATCTGACGTTTGGTTATTATAAATTAATAAATATTGTAATATTTTTGAAATAAATATAAAATTATTGATATCATACGTAATATATTATCGTTCGTGTAGGAAGACGCCGTCGATTAAATTGTCGCAGCAATAAGTTAAAAATATTAAGTAGGAAGTCACGAACAACGAAATATGTATCGATAGTATTGCAATGAATTATTTAAATGCATTAGAATGTTATTAGCAAACAATGATAATGATCGGACAAAATTGTCGGATTCACGAAGCGTGAACGCTTTCGTTTTCATAGGACGGCTGGAGTCACGTTAGCTCTGAGCACCACCCCGGCGCGATCCAGCTTAGATGATCTGACGCTTCAGTCGCTACTCGGACACTGGCGCCTTTAAACGCCTACGGACATGTGAGATTCGTGTAATTCGCATCGCTTATCAACATGTACTCTAAGATTATTTGGTTCGCGATAATTGCAATAGCCGTGATACCCGCGGATGGAAAGAAAACAAAGAAGAAAAAAAATAACGACGATCTGGAATCTACACCTCAGCCAAATGTGTTAACCTATTCCACGTTTGGTTTTAATGATGTCGGATCTTACGATGGATTTCTTCAGAGTTCAGCGGACTTTTCGAAATACAACAACAATAAGGAAGAATCTCCAATGCGGCTTTATGCTCCGGCTTTTCCATCATCAATAGATGCTACTGGCTTGGGCAGTTATTATGAACCTGAACAGGATATCCCAACATTAAATAGTGGCCCTGAAGGACAGACTAATGTTAAATCATATCAACCGGTTGCTATGAATTTCTTTACTTCTCCTAGTTTCGATTCAAGTAATGAAAAAAAGAACGCTGGGACAAAAGAGTCAATAGATTTTAACAATGATAATACCAACTATCCCATATATGGAACAAAAATTAGTTCCAAAATAAGAAATAGGCCTGCAAAAGATTTTAATAGTACTGAATATAATATTTTAGATAGTGTTTCATCAGTAATAGAAAAAAATTATAACAATGATCATAAATCAAGTTTAGAATCTGATCATCTTCAATCATCGGAAAGTCAACATTATTTTAAGTTTCCATCTCCGAGTTCTTCAGTTTCATTTCCTAAGGTAATTGATTTTACCAGTTCTAAAAAATATTACCCAACTAGTGTTGAAAGTAAATATGCCAACCAGAAACCTATTCATCTAGAGATGTTTCAAACTAGCAGTTCTAATGAAAACTCTCACACTGAAGAGAATAAAAATACCAACGTGCATCAGCCATATAAAAATATATTCAATGGGAAAGACGGAAACGACCTTAGTGTAAAAAAAATACCTCAAGGAAACGTTATGGGTAACCAAGACAATTCAGATACTTACCCTAATATTAACAATAATTTTAACATAAACAAATATAAACCAGAATACAAGGATAAAGTAAGAACTAAACACGAGTATTTTAATAACAACAATGATGACTCAAAGACGTTCAAAAATCCTATGAAAGGCTATGAATACTCAAACAATCACAGCACCACTAGCTTTCAAATCGACTACGGTAAATCTAAGTTACCTTTTAACGGTAGTATCGATGAAATTGTTCCTGAGAGCAGTAATTTGAATTTAGTTAATTACCGCTTTCCTGATAAAGATTTTTCCGGGCTTAAAAATTTACCGAACATAAAGCCATTAAAACTTATTGAAAATGACGACACCATTTCTTTTCATAACCATGATACATATAAACCTTCAGAAGAATATTTGGAAGCATTTAAAGATTATTACTCCGGCGTTCCTTCTACGGCTTCTCATTGGGGTAATGTTTTTAAGACAACAGAGTTCTCTTCTTTTAAGAAACACCCTGAAACAAAACCATATCTGAACGATGAAGATAATGATGAAGTCCTCCACACAGAGTACTCTTCTTTTAAAAAAATCCCTTTCAAACCATTCCGGAACGATGAAGATAATGATGAAATCGTCCATATTCCGAAAAGGCCGCATAGTTCAACTTACGAAAAGTACACATCAGATACATCAGAATGGCCATTTTCAAAAAGACACAAATCCAAAAATACAAAACAACCAGAATGGGCTAAAGATTATATTAACAATAAATTCAAAACAGAAGAAGACTTATTAGGACTAAGAAATCAAGATAGCGTATCTTCGTCTTACCTGCCCACTTTCAATTACAAATATAATGACTTGGCCAAAGATTTTGATTACAATAAGTTATCGGAAAGGTGGAGACAAAACTATTTAAAATCTAAAAATAAGGATCACGATTACGAGACTTATGGCTCAGAAACAAAAGCGGTTCACGTTCCACGCCCGAAACCATACACTGTAAGTATTACTATTTTGTTAAAATGTATGATATTGTGTGCACTGGGTTGGAATCCAAAAATGGATGGATCGTTTATATAATTAATCAAAACAATAAGAACGTGGAATGCGGTTCTTGTGAGTGCTCTCGTCTCGCGCTATTTTCTACGCTAGCCTGTTGTCAGTAAGACGATGCGCCTATAATTAGTTGGTGAAATCATGTAACTAAACACTCATTCTAGAAACATATCCTGTTACAAATAAAAATAGCACTAAATTGTGTTTTCAGTGTCGATTTTTCGTTCCGGATTTAAGTAAAAGTGAAAATTTATAAGTAAATTAGTGGTTAGAGAGCTCGATAATGTAATAACTTAAATAAAGTTACGCTACATTTGTTTTATAGATAAAAGTGAAAGTCTTTTAAGATATTTTTATAATGTTAAGGTTTTATTTTTCAGTTAATAAAAAAACTTAAAATATCCTTTACAAACGTTAGCACTTAAAAAGTTTATCAGTATTTATACTCATCGTATTTAAATATTAAAGCAATGTATTTGCGTGATGCTATTATAAATTAATCAAAAACAAGACATTACGTTTAAGGAAGAAAAAGACTATGCATCATTAGACGTTAATAATTTTACAATCTAATGAAATACTAAATTGAAAATGCATGTTGTTACATGGCCTCCAATTAATGTAAATAAATGACCTCTTTCGCAAAGGCTCTTCAACACCACATGGTTTTGGTTCTTTTGCACTTAGGTTTAACTGGATTTGCAGATAGAAGTTCCCCATCCGGTGATAGTGCCGGTGCCGCAGCCGTATCCGGTTAAGGTTCCGATACCGAAACTGGTGACCGTGCCGGTCATCCAGGAGTTAAAGGTGCCGGTCGAGAAGCCTATGCCTTATCCAGTCTACAAAAATGTTCCTTATATCGTAGAGAAGCTCGTCCCTGTACCTGTTGAAAAACAGGTTTGTTTTGAAAATAAGTAAAGCTTATGTTATAGTTAACCCATAAAATCAATTAACTGAAGCTTTCTATGAAACTAAAAACTAACAAAATTTACTCCGTCATTTTCGAATGTTTAGTGTAAAAAATTAAAAATAAAAACTCAATAAACAAAATATCCAATTTTGTGAAAAATATATGCTGTTCCTAAATAAGTGACGGGATCATGAATCAAAATTAATTTAATGAATATGACTCAAAATATTGCATTACTCAAATATCTATCTTTATTCAGAAAATGAGTAATGTCTGAAAATAAATTTATTGTAATATGTGAATAAATGATACACGATTCAAAAATTAGACGACCGATACGTCTTGGGCAAAATATTTTTAATCCTAACTAGTTCTAATTTAAGTGCTAATCTATACGTTCTCATGGTTTTTCTAATGGTTCTAATGGTTCTAATGGTTTTTTTTTTACTTCTAAATTCTACATTCTTCTATATTCATCTAATATTCTAGTAATATATTTAATCCCTAACATTATAATGAGAACTAATTTCTTTTGTTGATTATACCAATAAGCAAAATTATGGAAGAAATTAATATAATGGAATATGGAATTATTTAAATAAAATTGTATTGCGAATTTTCTATGTTAATTCTTTAAAATCTATAAAAAAACAATCTATCTTGAATGTACTAGTATTTTCAAGTGTTGAAAATAATTTCTGATTGCAATATCGTTTAGCTAAATATTGCATTCTAATGATGAGTCCACAAAATGTACTATTATGTCATGTATGTGATTTCAAATAATTTTCATAAAATTTAGTATTTATTTTGTCTATAACAGAAATATAAAGTAATATATTAAAAAAAAGTCCTTAAAATAATAGTATACAAAATTAAAAGTTCGAGAAATGCAAGCATCTAAAAACTGTTACGGCCATTTCCGAGACTTGAGCGTAAAAATAATAATTCATTTATAAGAAGTCATCGACAATCTCTATTTATATAAACTAAGTCATAAATAGGTGTATTTATGTAATAAACATGAAATAAAATTGCATCATTCGTTAAACATGTTCCAAATAAGGAAAATGTTTTATGACTTGTTTAAATTGGCGCTAAAGACTTCGCTTTAATAACTTGTGTTAAATTTGTTATGTTTTCTATACAAATAATAAAATATTTAATATATCCTGGTAAATATAATAGTTCAATTATTTAAATTATATTATATCATCAATATGTAATAAAACGAAGGTTACAATGCAATTTACAGCGCAACATTGAGATGAGAAAATTAAAAGAATAGTAGTACGAAATTTAGTAAACCCAAAAGTAAAGGGTCCATTTTATATCAACCTATTAAATATTAAGTAGCAATAGACGGACTTGTACTGGTTGGTTTTTATTAATAATGTATGATTATTTTCCTTAAAGATATATACGTCATAGGCATATTTAATGATTATATATGTATATGTATGTCTTTATAACGCTTTTTATCTTTTACACACTTTGTATATATGTTTGTAAATATTTAATTGTTGTATATGATATCCTACAACTTGTCTAATTTTTTAGATTGTGTATATAAAATAGGTCTAATTGAATGCTTTGGAAATAATATGACTGGCTTTGAATATTACAATAATACTGTGTCGTGCCAGGTACGTGTGCCAGTTGTGAAGCCATATCCCGTGCACGTTCCTCAAGTAAGACCCTTATTCCACCACAAGAGACCACATGATGACCGAGAAGAGGATGAAGAGTATGAGGCCCGTCCAGACACTAGAAGACCAGTCTATAAGCGACCCAAGATGTAAGGAATATATATTTTTTATATTTAATACAATATTTATTAGATATATTACTAATTGTTTTTAAAATGATAGACTCCAAGTTTGAGTCTTTAAATTTATTATTATCTACATACCAAAGTCAATTGATTAAGCTTAAAAGTTCTAATTTAAACTTCAGATATTTCAAATCGACGAAGTAATCATAAAGTTTGAATTTCATTTCATTTAACTGTCAGTTATCCATTTTTGAAATAATAGCTGACTGCTGATTAGATTGTAAATAATTGCTATTATTGTAAAGCGTGACACGCCATTTAATTTATTATAAAAAAATGACACACTTTGATAACACTAACTGCTGCCAGCGTCTTTGTCTCCAGAAATTATTTCATCATCATGACTTATTATTAATACAAAAGTTATTATTCTATATAAATAATTGACTTTTAAATAGCAGACAATTATATATTTGCTATAATATTTTCGCAAAAGGAAGATTTTAATAGCTTTTTATAATTAAGTTTAGAAGAATATATATTATTTTATATCTACCTGGTAATACCAAACCTGTTTAACAGATTATTTTTACATTTGCTAGCCACGTTATCCAACAAGGTATTCCCCGGGTGTTAATTTTTTCTTAGAATAAGCTAATATTACACTACCTCGCTAAAGCTATCTATCTAGAGCCTGAAAACTATAGTGCCTTTTAAATAAGCGTATCAGAAAATAATACAAAAACATGTTTCTTCTAAAAATATTTCCTCCCGGGTCCTAATAATATATAGAGTTCATATTCAGAATATGTTCCCTTCTGTATTCCACACGGTTAGAGTCGCGGGCAAGCATAGAGTCGCGGGTAAGGATAGAGTCCGATAACCGCTGGTTAATTATTTAATATTGTCATTAGTTGGTATATATATGAATAATTTAGTTAAGTGAATCTTTGTTTAAGACGAACATTTAAAGAATGTCACTTTTCAATTCCGCGAAGAAAATCTTCATCGTACTATTATCAAATATATAAAGACAGTATATATAAAAAAAGGTTGGCTTGTGTTTTTTTCCATTTCCTATACATCGAAGTGAGGTTGAGAAAAATGTTCACACTCAAAAGTATAGTATATTTTGATTGTGGCCTACTGCTCTATAACGAAACCCAAACTCAACCATCAACTCAACTCAACTCAAACCCAATTTCATCAAAATTGGTACAGTATCAGTAGTTTTTGCTGCGTGATCGTGATCGTGATGCGCATAAAGACAAAAAAATATATATATGTATAAACTTTTGTTTTGAGTTCTCTATATTATCACATCTTAACATCTAGCAATTATCAAAAATGTACAATATTTTATTTACTACTTAATTATATATAGGATATTGCAAAGACTTTCAAGCCAAACTCATATTATTGTACAATTATTTCCAGTTCACGGAACCGTCCTCGTTCAACCACAAGAAGACCAACGCGTATGGTCTATCGAGACAGTAGTAAAAGACGCTATCCTGTCCGAAGACCAGTGAACAAACAAAAGCGGCCGAGAAGACCGAGTCATGCAATAGACCAAACCCCCTCCAGATATCACGAGGACTACGAAGACGACAGTGATAGTGACTTTATACGATATTGTAAAAGAACTGGAAAATGTTGATCAGAGTGAAGGACTGAGGAACTTGACTAGTATTCTTACTTTGCGGTTAAACCCAATCATGCATTTCCATAAATTATTGTAGATAAATAAGTTAAGCTTATTGTTAATTATTAAATTATTTAAACAAATTATGTGTATATCTTAAAGTGTAAATATCAAACATCTGATCACGCATCGGGATCAACGCACGGTCGCGGTCCGTCGGTCGCTTTTACCAACGGTTCGCTAAACCAATCTCTCCCATTCCGTACTCATTCACGCCAACTTATACCGCTCATTGATCATGATTTATACGATATATAAATGCTATAATTTATTATTTAAATTGGAATATACCACCTAAATAGCTCCAAGAAGGTAGAAAACTAATTTAAAAACAATTTCAAACTGCTCCAAGAAGGTTTGAAGCTACAAAGAAAGATTGATTGATTAAAGTTTTCTCAAATTAATGATTAATTTAAAGGTACAAATCTATTATTAGTCATATTTATTCAGAGCGGTTGGTACAAAGAACTTTCAGGATTGTGCCATTTACATAATATTATTTTGTCAATTCTGAGCTCAATTCTGAACACACAAATGTAAGTTCCCATAAGTTATTGAGTTATTGCGATGTTTGCATTAATTATGTGAATTTATATTATAGGTATACTAAAAGAAAATTTAATGTTTTCAGTTGTGTAAAATGTTTTCTTTTCATAAATATTTTTGCCTTTTGGAAATAAAGACGCAATTGCGTCTGGGGCCATCCCTAAATTACGACACATTCGACTCCCCCCTAAATTACGACACATTCGATTCGACGAATTCCCCCCCCCCCCACAGGTCACAGGCTGTCACATTTCTAGAAACTCCCTTCCCTGATGCTAGATCACATATTTTTAAACTAATAATAACAATTCAATCATAAATAATTAAAAGAAAACACTTTCCCTCACCGTAATACCCCCCACCCACCTCTTGTGAGAGGATGGTTCTACACCAATCGACCAAAGACCATATATATTCTCTAACACCAAAAATTGTCTCGACTAGCATATTGCACGAGATTGGGCAAAAGTTTTTAAGCCGCCGGTCTGACGTTGACAGTTCTAGTGATTGCGTGCTTCGGATGAGCGCTGATGGATGGTATCCAGTTAACCGGATCTTAGATAGCTTTTACTGTATGTTCCGAAATATATATGGGGACTATTCTAAGCCGTGAACGCATGGTTTTTTTTTTATAAAAAAACATTTTTTTTAATTGATCATTTTAAGACATATATAGGTTACAAATATAAAACAAGTATCAAGTGAGATAATTCAATTTCACTTAGAAATAATACTATATTTTTCATAAAAGAGCTATAGATATTTCTAAGAAAACTATTGAAAGAAGAAATAATAAATGTAATAGATTTTTATTATGAAGACACAAAATATAATATTTAGAAAGTAATTATAAAGAAAGAAGTAATTATATTAGTTCTTTCTAAATAAAACTAATTTCTAAGAAGACTGTTATATATCTATTATCGTGAGACATTTCACCGTCAAGTGGCAAGTTATCCATGACGTAGGCACAGAAATAAAATATTAGTATAGGAGCTTGGCGTATGATTAAGTATTACACACACAAATTCAACAATAACTTTAAAAATCAAACAGATATATAATATATAAAAGATGTTGTTGCTTGTCTGTGGCTTTTTGTACTGCGGTATATGATTCGCAGTAATTCTGCCAATGTCAATGTGGTGGAAAGACAGCATGCAATCTATATAAAAGATGCAAACAGATATCAAAATGTGATGGACGCAATCTGACACATGTCGTTCCAAACAATGCATCGTTCAAAGTCAAAACCTAACTGAAAAAACGCAGTGTCGCTGTTGAAGTAATATTGCCAGTCGAGTAAAACATAACAGTGGGTTCAATTATGATTCCCAAATAAATTATTCTTCTGCTTCTGAGATAGGCCCTATGAATGTATGTAACTACTGTACAGCTTTAAGGTGTAAAGATGAGTCAAAAGGAAGAGGAATGCCGGTAGTGTTGTTTTTTTAGCCAAAAAAATCTTATCTCAAATCTATATATATATATCTTAACAATAATGTATAGGTACATTTGAATTTGTGTTTCTGTATGTTTGTAATGTTTTTACATAAAAAATACTAGATCGATTTCAAAAATTCTTTCTTTTGTCTTTATAATTTTATCAGTAAAATACAAAAGCTGTTTTTGGTTAGTTTCATTGAAGTTAAGACCTGATTTTGATGGCATTGGGTATATTGTTTCGCAATAACTATTGATTGCGATTTACGTTATTCTACATTAATATGGTTAAAAAACATTCCATATTTTCCGAGCGAGAAAATGTCTTACGTCCTCTCGAAAATAACAAACAAGATTTTATGGATTACACCAATTTTGTTATGTGATGATAGTTGACTTATTACAAGATAGATATACAAAAGAACTGAAAAAAAACGCTTTTCTTTCTGAACATGCTAATATTTGGAACTAGTAGTACTCATCTGCAAGCCCCTCAAGCTCGGGGGGCCTCAATAATTCTGAACCAATATACCAACATGTAACACTTCACTCATCGCGGGAATCAGCTTGTATTGAATATATAATAAATATAAATGACTCTGAAACTTGGCCAAACAAACTTAATTGATATAATAAACGCGCTCGTGCGCTTAAATACTTGAAATTAAGACTTTTTGCCCTTAATTATAGAACTGTACTTAGGTCATGGCTAGCGGTTGTTTATCACGATTTGTCATTATAATTTTGTGTTTGTTTTTTAGGGTTTTTTCTCCAGATTGCAAAATCCAATCTGGACTCTCTATACACATATATACACACAAAAGAAACTGACTAAATGTCAGTTTAGTATTATTAATACTCACTTATTTTTGAAACTAAAAAAAACTAATACAGTCGAACCTAGGGTAAGAGAGAATTCAAGGGACCTAGAATGTCATTCTTATTAAAAGAGGTTTCTCATTAAAGTAGTTTGTCTCTTATAATGTTTTGGGAGTCGTTCTCATTTATAAAATTATATTTATATTTATTATATTTATTTATTTATAGTTTTTAGTTAGTTTTATTTATATTTATTATATCATATTATATTATATTTATTTAGAGAATAACAAGTACATACACATTCTTCAAAAACATATTATATATTAAAAGAAATCAGTTATACTTTCTTATCATTTATCTCAAACCTTTTCAACAATTTAGGGATATTTACGAAAGGCGGCTTTTGGCTTAATTGAATATTTATATAAAAATAAGTGGTGCAAATTAATTAATAATTAAATGATACACATTGAAAATCTATATGAAGTGGGATCTAAAGATGGTGTTCCAAGACTTGTCGACTCGTCGACTGATTCTTGCTCTTGGTATGGAAACTCCTGTATGTCCAATGGTTCTGATAAGGTCTTATTCCCTTTGATAATGAAGTGTGATTCCTTACACGCACCCTGAATTAGAAATAATTTTATATTTTGTTTTCTTAATTTTACACAAAAAAAAATATATCTCTCACAGACGATAACGCAAATAAACAAAGAGCTTTTTACTCGATTTTGATTTACAAGTACTTATATATATTAATTATCGTCATGAAAATAATTTAATTCACATAGCAGTTATTAAAAATAAAATATTAACACAATAGTTAAGGTTTTATCTTCGTATAGGTTGTAATTTTTTTATTCGGTAAAACAATTTTTCTGCAAAATATTAAAAACGTAAAAAGTTGCACCCGGACAAAACTTTAAATTATAAAAATGTATAAATAGTATTCATGTATGTAACGAGATTTCAAAATGTGACCACGAATGTCACAAGATGACTACACGATCAGAATAAAACTGACCTCGAGGATGAATTTAGTTTTTATTTTATAGAAATCCAATATCTTTAAATATTTTATTTTGTTGTTCTTTTAAACAGTACTCTATTTTTGCTAATCATCGATATTATTATAACTTTAGCGTATTTTATAAATGTATGTATGTATGTATGATTTTAAAATAACAACTTAACTATATTAAAATCTATGCACATGTACGAGTACACTGTAATATATATATATATATATATATATAGATTCCCTAAGCCTAGAGACTTGAAATATGTCAGATTTATTCCTTTTTCCGAGTAGATGTCAGCTAAGAACGGATTTTACGAAATTTCACTCTCAAGGAGTTTGGTGGGGGCGTTATTTGTAAAAAAAAAAACTCTTTTTAACTATAGCTTTATTAGCTCTCACGTTCTTAAATACAAGTAAATAGACAAACTAGCTAATTGTTCTTTACCTTATATAGAATAATATTTAATGAAAATAAAGATAAATTATAATAAATTGTATCAAAAAGGAGTATTTTTGTTTCCTTGCTTTTGGAGTTTGTGAAAAAAGAAAAAGTTTTACATTCGTTAAAAATTACATAATTATTTTGAATAAATGGAATGTTGTAAGATACGTATGAAGATTTTTGATAACAGTATTCTCAGTCAGCAAAGGACATCCGCTTAGAGTTGATTAACCTTTTGACCGAATTTTTAAGACGACAATATTTTAATATAAAAATATAAATGTACAGCTAAGATGACATGTATTCATAAATAAACTCTTTAGATATTTTCGTTTCTCAATATTGCCAACGTGATAATAAACACAATTGGGTAACACGACGAGTGCCTACAATTATATTGTTCACGCCTGAACAAAATGGCCGACCATTAATTCGCATATATCATGAATGAATAGCGGATACGTGGATCACGGGATGGACCTTGAATTACACGGATAGAATTCGCAACACTGATCTCGCAATCACAACTTGACATACTAATTTGCGTGAACCGAATGTAACAATAAAATATAGTTCATGACTTCTGTACACACAAAGATAGCATTTTATAAAAACACATACTTACATATACTTACTCACACATACCTAAATATATCATACTCTACATGAATTTCTATTTTAAACATGTGCCTAAATAAGCTTAAGTGAATAAGGAAATATCGGCAAGCTGATAACTTATTACGTATTAAATCTAATTTATATATAAACAAAATCATTCTCAGAATTTAAATGAGGTAAATATACTGTTTCAAAGTAATGTTACAAAGAAACATCTATTCTATCTAAAGATCTTTGTTAACTTTTACTTAAATACTATAATGAAGATGACTTGTTTACAAAATTAGTGAAAGTTTTGCTGATATTCTTAGGAGATTAAAAATTGTATATTTTATCTTTACGCTTCATAATATTTCTTGTATGAATAATTCTCTATTTCACATATAAAAATGCATAACGATATAATAGCGTAAAGCTGAAACCTTAGGTAGAATGACTCTCTCTAAATGCAGCAAAAGAGGATTTTATCTGGTCAGGATTAAAATCAGTTTTTAACAAGTTTAAATTAAATTAAGCTATGAATAATAAACATTTATCAAGCAACAGCAAGCAAATTAAAGCACCAATATATACATATAGAAATGTGAGCCAAATTTCCATTATATATTTTTAAATACGTAATTACTTTTTGGTTTATGATACAAAATTCTAAATATTTCCGAAAAAAATATAGGAATTTTATGAGAATTATTTTGCCGGTATTATATAAGTAATAATATATATGAGGATAGTTTTGACTAAAGTTATTTTTCTCATACGCGTGGGAAAATATAAAAACATTTTTGTTGTATGTATTTGCAATGAAACTAGAACAGTACAAATTTGACAAGATTTTTCGTAATGATATGGTTTATTACAATAACATTTAGTAAAAACGCCTGAAAGCTAGAATAGAATAAATAAAAGTTTACGATTTATATCTTACCTTCCTACATTATATTTTTACAGGGTTGGTATCTAGTAAAACGGAAGTATATAATATGAATTACACTTTTACATAAACATGAGGAGGCCATCTAGTTTCGAGATCAATGAAGCTTGTATTTTTTTTTTAATAAACGAAACCTTCAAGAATAATATTTATTAATAGCTCTTAATTATATTTATAGCGTACGAATAACATTAAATCTATTTTTATGTTTATTTTTGTTCGTGGATTAAATTTATGTATATATATTATATTCTTTTGATAAATAAGAATGCATTCGATTTTACTTTATTTTTTTTTAAATTCGAAAGCAGAAATTATATTAAAACACTAAAACCATGAAATATTTTATACTACAAAGTAAATTAAATTAAAATAGATGATGACTTGTAAGAAATTATAAAAACGATAATATATTTATTCTGGTGGATTTAGAGTTTTTTTTTTTAATTTACAAATATTTTTGTAATCCATATCTTTCTTAATACACTTCCGATGAAAAATGGATGGAATTAATATGTTTTTGCTCACTTTCTAAAGATTTGTAGAAACAGATCCTAAAACACATCTTCCTTATTTTTAATATTTAATATATATTATATAACCTATTTTAAAAGCTTAATATTAATTATAATAAAACAGTAAGAAACGAATGTTATTTTTGAATTATATAGGTTTTATTTTATCATAGAACGGTGTAGTTATGCCAAATTATTATTTTTATTAAGAAGGCTCGTTTATATGGCAAAGAGTATTTTTTTTACTACTTTTTATGACATTTTTTAAGGTTTCAGGTCTGTGGCAAATTGGCAAATATAATAATATTAAGATTTGTAATAAAGGTTTTAATTTTCGATTTTGCATTTGCTGTTCTGTTTATTGGTAAAGGCTACATACATTCCGTACACTACGGCCCTTACAACTTACAGACTACAGCAATTTAAAAAAGGAAGTATATTGATTCTTTGTATTTGAATAAACAATATTTTAATAAAAGTAAATAATTAAATAATACACACTTAAATTTAAGTATTAATTGAACATCAATTCATGGTGTTGTATAGCCTTATATCCTAAACGAAAAAAATATATTTGTTTAGCTTGTCTGGTGAGACATTTATATCAAAATTCCCGCGTTTATTTAAATATGTACAATAATACTTATGTATTGATAATGTTAAAAAAATGTAACAACTTTCTTTGATAAGTGACATGATAAAGAAAATGCATATCGTGACAAACGCCTATTAGAAAAAATGTAATTTAAACAATTAGTTACGCCGAAGTTTTTAGCAAACAATTGGCGGAACGTCTTGACAGTTTAAAATATAATTATACATACATAAATTAGGAATTTTGTTGATATTTCATATCATAATTGGGTTTAGAGTATGTATATATTGTATATTAAATATATGGTATTTTAATAAAAAAACACACAGTATAAAATATACAGATGTGACAATAAAAAGACTGTTGAGGCTTTAAACTGTTTAGTCTGTGATCGCGTCCTCACGGAGCCGGTCGCGTAGTGTTGTAATAACGATTATTTTATAGGTAAGTTGTTTTTTCAATTTGACCATGATAATCAATTTATAATATCTTATTAGAATATATTTTTATATATTTTATTTGGTTTAAAGTTTTTAAAACTATGTTAGTAGTAAAATGCCAAAAAAATATTTTTGAGTTTATTTTTTGTATGAAGTCTTACGTATATTGTGAATAAGCTTTCACATTTTAAATACTTTGTATTCAAACTTTTCTATACGTTAATTATATTCCATGTTTAATAAAATAACGGAAAAGATTTATAAGAAGCATTTCTTTTTATTCTTTTTAAAAAAAATTAATACGTCATGTCCTAGCTGTATATATTTACAATAAAAAATGTAATGTAAGCGTCACATTTAAAAAAAAAAAATATTTAATTTTCCAACAAGTACGGGTAATTTTGATAACATAATACATACAATTTTGTACAAATCCGTAGAGCTTACTGTGATTAAATTTTAACCAGTTTTTGTATTTTACTGTTTCATTGTAAGTTTACCATAGAAAATTTTATAATAGAAGTGTCGTTGTTGACTCCGACAATTACAAAAACATATATTTTAAAAGCTTCTAGCGTGTTCGAATCACATAATATATGTTCTAATGTTTAGAATAAACGTATATTTTATATACTTATATACCTGTTGTCAGGCACTTTTACCTCGAATGCTACCTGCTCTGAATATTACAAATCGGTTGTGACTTTCGGGTTTTTCCACGATTCCCTTCCCTAGGTGGGAATCTAGATATTCAATCAGCTATCACTTAAAATTTGTATAAATCCAATTTTTTTTAGTTTTATTGTAATTAATTAGTTGCGTTTTCTTGCGATATAGGTAAGAAACATGGCGAGGTAAACTACATATCTTATATTTTGAAGAGGTCATTCCAATATAAACACATCAAATTTTTCGTCAATATATGGCCAGGGGTTTTTACGTGATGCGCGAACAAAAAAATCCAAACAAAAATACTTTTACTGAGTTATTTGCACTGAAAAGTAGCCATTATTTTTATTATATTAATAAACGTTAAAGTATTGTATAGACAGTTTTTATATTTTAATACAGCTTTAAAATATGTAAACATGTACATAAATGATTGATTGAAAAGTTATGTAAAAATTAATATTAGGTCTAAAAGCTTGTAAAGTTGTTATGAATTGAACAATTCAATACATATATTATTTTTACATAGAGGCATTCCGTTTGTACAGATTTGAAATTCTTTAGCCTTCAATTATTATTCTTCAAGGTATCGAATGTGTCTTGGAATATAAATATTTAGTAAGACGAAATGCTTACAGCAATGTTTTTTATTTTGTTTTGTATAATATTTTTAATTTACCTTTCATAGTCCTTATGTGTGTAATTAAGAAAAAAAATAGGAAAAAGACGTTTTGAAAAGTTTAGGACTTACATGAAGGACTGGACTGTACCTATTATACTAGTACAATTGGCATTATTTTATTCCACTTTTTAGTGCCAGAAGTCCCATCAATCTATTGAGATTGATGGGACTTTTGGACTTTTGAAATTGGAAAGCCTAGAGAAAAAAAAATTAAAAAGGACTTGAATTGAAAATTAAGACTTTTTTAAAGTTTTCTAGTTTGTGCCTTACGTACTCGGCATTTCAAAAAAGTTTACAACTGTAAGGTTAACCATGCCTGTCACAGAAAGGCATCGGTTTTAAGCGGTGAGGCCAATGGGGATAAGAGAAACTTATGGAGAGAAATCTCCTTCTCGAAAGCTCTGATTCTGGTAGAGCTCACTTATCAGATTTGAGCTTTCTGTTTCTATGATCTCATGGAGGCCATGCGTGCAAGACTGGCGAATGATCTAGTTCGATGAGCCTTTTTATCAGCTTTGGGTAGGTCAAGTGCGAAAGGGTTCCATAGAGCTCAATGCTGGGACCACTTATGTTGAACCATTCTGTCGACGTTAAATTAAGTATGGTGCTGAATAGGACATCATGATTGTAAAGAACACATGGTTTTTTGTAGATCTTAATTATTGTGGGAGCTCTAAGAGCATTCTTTTGTGTTGTAATGTACTTTAACACTTCTTGTTTAAAAATTATCACTAACCAGTGAAGTCAATGGTTTGTTTTTGTTTGGTTTTCTTAGATTAGCTTCTATTTACAGTTTAATGTGAAGCGATAAGTTCTTTTATTAATTTGGAGCTCACACTTTAAAGTCTGAGAGGTCTTCACGGGAAATCAAAGTTGGTGCTATTCTGTCGAAGATTAATTAACAAACAGACGAAATAAAGAAACAATCAAAGGAAATATTTGTAGTAAATAGTCTATAAGAGCGTAAGAGTATTTATTAGTGTTTAAATACCGAATTAAAATGAACGTATATTAGATTTATTGTTTTTAATTAATTCACTATCAAAATTTACTTTAGCAGCTTAATGTTTATAGTTTTAGCAACTTAATATGTTTGTAATGTCGCTTAAACTGTTCTAAAGTGTGTTTGTATGTGTGTATGTTTATTCAACGACGCTTAAAATAACCAAAAAGACGTAAACATCAAATTATTCATTTCAGCCTGTCATAGATTAAATTAGCAACTTAACAAGAAAAATATGTATGAGAATATTGTATAGAAATTAAAATAATTAAAACAAATCGTGTGCAAAACTAAATATTAAAATATATTAATGATTACGAATGAATACGAATAAATGAACGAATGAATACGAATAAATGAATTACGAATGATATAACAGAAAATTAATTCACAAAGAATACTAAATACAAATAACTCGTATACATTCGATACCTTGAACTTATTAGAATCTATAAAAACATTCGTAATCACGTCCACAGACTATTTAATTCCGTAGACTAGCGATAATAAATATTTAATTTAGACTGTACAACCTCGAGCCTTGAACGAATGGAGGCAAAAAGTCATGACATGGCAACATTCTCTTCCCTTTTAATTTATGAGAACGACATCCGACCTGCAATTATTAGATATACAGTTAAAAGAGATTTTTTGTGTGACATTTATACAAAATAATATAAATTTTGTGAAAAAGAGTCCAAGATTGTTGCGCTTTTTTTTTCAAACATGGCGGATCTAATTTCAGTACCAACTGTTCATCTTGAGTTCATTTATAATAAACTATTTTTTGATGCAAGAAACAATATCCTATAATAGAATTATATATTTTTGTCTCATATTTACGTATCTATATATAATATAAGACAATGAGAACATGTTTCAGAACTTGTGTATCAAATAAACGAGATTAATCGAAGATCATTAAAATCATAACAATGAAGAAGTGTATATTAATTAACTCAATACATTCTGTATAGCGATTGTTATATCTCATTCAATACTGTTATGTAACTTTCGGTTCTCATGATATCAGAACACATAACAACGCAGATTCACTGAGATAAGACGATTTCTTGTAACAGAGAATTTCCCAATAAGATCGTCTGCAAAAACGTGAGCCTCTGTTATTATAGTCTGTAATTTTGTTATTACATTACAAAATAACAAACTATTAATTAATTCTACTCCATTAAAGTGAATGAAAGAGATTTAAGATATTTTTATTATATTTTAAATATAATGAGCCCATTGTCACGTCAGTAAAATAATTTACACCTTTTAGTTGTTTCGTGAGAATTTTGCAGTCATGTGAAAATAGTTCACAATATTTAAAGGAAAAAATTTTTGGATCTGGAACGAAAATCCATTGTTTAATATGATTTTCTTATTTATCCTTATTGTTTCAGATCAAAATGAGGGCAATTAGAATAATTATTGTGCTCTCAGCGGTTGTCAGTTGCAAAGCAGTTATACCTGACCTGCGTTTTGCGTGGAAGCAGGTAGATTTTACATGGGATAACCCTGCACAAAGAGAGGCTGCCGTGAAAGATGGTCTTTTTGTGCCCGCAAACAATCTTCCTTTAGGCTTGGCGAGGTGGAAGAACAAAGTATTCGTAACAGTTCCAAGGTGGAAGAACGGCGTGGCATCTTCACTAAATTATGTGGATATAGACGGTCCCCAAGACCAACCATTGAAACCCTACCCTTCTTTGATGGACAATCTGGTATCTGATTCAGCTAAAGAACTGCCATCAAACAGTTCCATAATATCTGTCTTTAGATTGTTTGTCGACCCTTGTGATAGGCTCTGGGTTATGGACTCAGGATTGGCAGACATTTTGGGTAAGTCATGAATCCTAATCAAGCACATCTTTATCTCTAAGAAGAGAAACTCAGAGATATCCATATATGAGGTGAAAGTTTGTAAAATGTCTTCACTTTTGTTTCACGTTTTAGGATCCCCAAACCAGGTCGCTGGGCCGTCCATTGTTATTTTTGACCTCAACACCGATAAGCTTCTACATCGTTACTTCTTTAAAGTGACAGATATGAAGGAGGACTCTTTCTTTGCAAACATCGTGAGTACACCATTGTAGTGGAATAAATAATAATAATATAGGTAGTGAGACGGTACCTTATAAGTTATAAGGTACCGTCTCACTACCTACCTTTACCTGTTATAAGTTATAACAAACAAAACTTATAATCTGTATATTCATTATCATTGTTGCAATAACGAGATTATTATGTATAATTAAGAATTATTACAAAGACGTCTACTTGAATCATGAATTATTATAACAATATAATAGTACGAAGTCTAGTTTCTACTGGAAACTGTCTGAAGGATGTACTGTGACGTGTCTATAATATATTATGTTCAATTAGCTTATATTGTTACAAACATATTTTGTTCAGAATTTGTTAATAAACATTGATATATATACAAAACAAAAGTATAAAGTATAAACCTTGATAAGCCATTTCTTTCAAAATACAGTAATCAGGAAAGTGATCTATACATTTCTAATCTATACATTTCGATCTAATAATGATCAGGAAAATGGCGTTTTGCAGTGATAAAGCGGGACTTTGCCCGCTTTATCACTTATTTTAAGAATGTCGTATTAGGAATAACTTACACATAGAAATATATGATAGGAATAACTTACACATAGAAATATATGATAGGAATAACTTACACATAGAAATATATGATAGGAATAACTTACACATAGAAATATATGATAGGAATAACTTACACATAGAAATATATGATAGGAATAACTTACACTTAGAAATATATGATAGAATAATGAAACTAAATAAAACCAAACAGGATATGTTTTAACTTACATTATTCTTAGAAAATAATTCCATTTTATTGTTGTTTTAAAATAAGTATTTTTAACTAACCTAAGTTAATATTTTACAGGTGGTGGATGTAGACAAGGACACCTGCGACAATGCTTTCGCGTATGTCCCAGATCTAGGCGCCTATGGTGTGGTGGTGTACAGCTTGAAACAGGACGACTCTTGGCGCGTGTCCCATCACTATTTCCACTTTGAACCACTGGCTGGTTCCTATAATGTGGGAGGTGTGGTGTTCCACTGGACTGATGGCGTCTTCGCTCTTGCGCTCTCCGAGCCGAGAGAGAACGGGTAAGAAAAGTTCAAAGTCCTTTTATGCGCATTTAGGCCATTGATTACTATTATTTAAATTTATACCCGTTACCGTTATTATGTTTGAGGCATTGTCTTTCACTGCATGTATGGATGCATCCAATAGAGACTGCGTAATAAACAAAGGAAGAAACCAAATAGTTTAAAGATTTGTAAAACTTCTTACTCTTGTTAAGTTAACTTTTAGATACATATTATGTCTGAGCTGAGAGAATGGCCAAGCGGTTTATTTAAGACCTTGAATTTTACAATTTCTGCATCCTTAATTATACGTTATTGTTTACGCTCTATATATTAAATATGAATTTTAATTAGCTCTTATGTCACCCCCTGAATCTAGATTCTAGGGCTTAAAATATTGTTTAGCTGAAAGATGTTCAATTGTTGTTAATATCATTGTTAGATAACAAGACCAATATTTTTCATTTTTTATATAAGTAAGTAAATAGAATCATCTGAATTCGTTGGGTTGGCTTGTTTTAAATAAGGAGTGCTCTATATTTGCAAATGACAATAGCTAAAAGAACGTGTGAATAAATTTATTCAAATATAAATCTTTGAGCAGAATCACAATGAAAACTTTGAGATTATAAGGACGATTGAAATATAGGAAACATTATTGATATCTAGTTACAAGGCATACTTTTATTTTAATTCATAAAGAATATATATATATATATTATTTGTTTAATGTTGGTAATAATAAAATAATAAATAATCTGTATATTCTGTTTCAAAACAGTTATATGAATAGTAAGTAATATATTTTTCATTTCAGATACCGCACGATGTTTTTCCACGCGTTCTCAAGCACAAAGGAGTTCTGCGTATCAACGGAGCTACTCCGCAATTACACACACATTGACAAAAACGAAGCCTTCCACGACTTCAAGGTTTGAATAACAAGATACCGTTTAGCTTAGCGCCTTGCTTGAATAAACTTAACCATTACTTTGTACATACCTTATATAGTGAATACAAATTGACAAAAGGTTATTTATATATAAATAACCTTTTTCTAATATAATATGCAATAAGCTCTGTATTCCCGTTCTTATGTCGATAGAGAAACAAAGGAACTAGCCTAGAGTTTAATCTTACCTTTGCTAAATAAATATATAGTGAGGTAACTTTATTCAAATTATTGGTATTCCAGTATACAAGTTAATGTACAGTGCAGTGTTCTTTGATCAATAATACTTTTATATATATATGTATTTTTTCGCAGCTCCTAGGAGACAGAGGCAATGGAACTCAATCTTCAGCCAGTTACTACGACACCAACACTAATGTGCTTTTCTATACTCAGGTAAAATCTCTCAATTTTTTTTTAAATATACTATTTTTTTAAATATATTAATATTAAAAAAAATCTGTATGTACCGTTAACTTGCTTAAATATTATTTAAGCAATATAATAACAATAACAACCTTGAAACATATTTTTTATCTTGTTTAACAAAGCAATTGAATTGCCTTAAAAATTATTAGAATACGAATTCATGCGTCCAACTGTATTGATTTACGAACCATATACATTGTATTGTGACCTTATATATAAGATATATAAAAGATCAAATAGGCTCAGAGGTCACCAATCTTTGAACATTTATTTCTTTATTTAGTAATAACTCTTAAGTGGCACAAGATATTATCCAGTTAATTGAGGTTACTTCAATGGAAAACAATTTAAAACATTACAAATACAAAGATGGAAAAACTTGAATTTCTGTTTACAGATATAATGATATAATCTGCCATTTGAGAAGTGTAATTATATCCCCGTAATGATTATTATTAATATTTTATATATATACATGTACAATATTTGAAATATTTAATTATATATATATATATATATTAAATTTTTAATGGCCTGGTACCAGGAAAATGATGCGCATCAATAATGACATTTTTTTTTTATTTCTTGTTGGTTTTACCTCATCCGCAATACTTGTCTTATCATTTCTTTTTCTGGGAACTTTATTTGGATTTTTTTTATTTTTGTATAATATAATTTAATTATTTTATATTACTTTTTTCTAAATATTAAAAACGCGTATTAGAAAAACCACTAGATAAATTTTGATTAATTTCGCTGTGATTAGTTTATAGTCTATATTAATATAGAATATGTAGCGAAATTTATTCCCATGGAATAACAGAATAACTCGCTTAAGCTATAATTATAAACAAGTTATAATTATAAATTATGACTGTCCGTGAAGATGACATAAGTGGTAACAGGTAAGATTGAATAAAAAAAACAACATTTCATAAGTAAACAGAATGTTTGTTGAACCTTCTAGAAGGTAAAGCAAACGTGTTTCAATCTTTTTTTACTACTGTTCGAAACAATGTGTAATCTGACAAAATGGCTTTATTTACTTTTGCTTATTAAAGTTCTACCGACAAACTTGCCAAAGACAAGTGAAGAAATAAAACTTAATAATATCCAGAGTTCTGTGAAGATTATTTAATAAGTTGTTAATTCTAGGACGGTGATATAAAGTAAATAGTACCAATTTCGAAATTGGAATCCATTTTTGTGAAGACGCGTGAAATAATAGTGTTGTGGAAATGGAATCTTATTTTTTTTTTAATGTTACTTGACGCGACCGAACCAATAATTTTAAGAATGTATAATACGGACTTTTTTTTATCACCTTCCTATTCAAATTTTTTTTTTGTTATGTTGGTACGTGTCTAAAGTTTGAAAGTTAAATATTTACAAACGTTGCTAATCGTACACTATTTCGAAATAGGTTACGTATTATTAAAAAGTAGATAACCTCATAGAATAGAATTCAAGTTTAGGCAGAATGATTTTTTTAAGCCCAGTACAGACAACTGCCAAATTATTATAATATAAGTTTGTATGTCATATCGAAATCGAAATCAAAAGAAAACAATCGCATTTCTGCTTTTTAATCTACCTTACGCTATCTAAAAACCAAGTATTTCGTAAAATTGTTTTTACCATATGAAATATTTGTATATAATATCTTATGTTATAGCCTGTTTTTGCAATTCATACTATTTTCTTAACATGTTAAAATGTGTGTGTGTATGTGTGTGCGTGTTAGTGTACACACGTAAGAACTGAAACTTCTTTTCGACATCATTTTTCAAAAAATGATCCACTATTTACAGAAACAGAACTTTACAGAAATTGGTTAAATGAAGTTAAATTAGATCAATTTTAAGCAAAAGAAACAATATTTCCTATTAAATTAACGCTGTTTAATGATTTATGCTCTGACGATGATGGACTTCAACTCGTACAATGAGTCCATTTAAAGATTCCTCAGCAGTTGTGGATTCTGCCATTGTTAAACCTAAAAATTAGTTAATCAATTTACAAAAAAAATAATATATAAATTTTATTAATATTTTTTAATGCAAAATGGAAAATAAATATGAAAAATTAATAATAATAAAGAAATGTACAATGTACTTTTTAATCCTACAGAACGTGCGAATATAGTTATTGGCACGATGTCATACATCAAACCCGTTAAACATGATGAATAGGGCATGCCATTAGAACAGCAGTTCATAAAAGTACAGTTTTACTTCGTCATAATTGTTTTTCGGAAGGGAGACCAACACGCGTCCTATAAATGATTTAGAGAATTCGTTGAAGGTCTTAAATAGAGTTAAGCATGTATACATTGATCAATTAAAAAATCGCAATCTTGTTCATCATAAGGTAAAGGGAAAATTAAGACAATCACATAATTGGAAGAGATCGCTATTTAGCGATAAGACCGCCTTATTGTATACCCAAAATGTTTTTTTTTTTCTCTTTTACTTTATTGTTTTTTTTTTACTTTTTATTTCTTATTTTTATTTTTATATCTTTTTTTTTTGTTTGCTTGTACTTTACATATTTGTAGTGTGCAATAAAGAATATATATATATATATATAATTGTAGCCAAAAGAGATATGATTCAGGTCGTGGATATGCTAACTTTCAAGTAGGTGACTGTATGGAAGAAGACTCAATATTTATCCAAACCTACGCACATACCTATTCATGTCTAAGTTAGCTCCTAAATTTGAAAAAGCGATTATAACTAATAATCTTTCCGACAATGTTTATGGATTAAACAATGTATACCGTAAGAATTTAGGAATATGGCATGTATTTTTTTAAAAATCGGTTTATTAAAAAATATAATAATAAATAAGATATATAAATATATATCTTTAAAAATGTTTGTATACATATGTATATACAGAAGAATTAATATATATTGCTCTCTTTTCCTCTTTTTCTCTCTATATATTATATCTTTCATCTCTCTCGTGTAACGAAATGTGACGAAACGTGACGTTCTTATTATTTCACTCTCCATTCTCGTTTAAATCAGACCGCCGCTATAGAAGTTTCACTTCAAAAAACATGATAAGCCAGCTGAGTTTCTGTCGACAGATCTTCCCGAGTCAGTTTTAATTAATTTTCCGTGCTGGTGGTAGCTATGACAATAGAAAAGAGTTTTGTTAAAAACAGACTTTCAATAAAGGTCTTGATCTTTTAATTAGGAAGGCTATTTAGTTGATATATACATCCTTATTTTATATTATGAATAAATCGGAGAAGCATTATTTTATAGTCTTGGTGGGCGTCATTTTGGTAAAGTGCGAGCACAAAACACAAGTTCACAGCTTAACAACCCTCCATTAATATCCAATCAATATCCAATCACTTCAAATAAAACAGAAAACTCCCGCGTCACAGTAAATCGTCCGCTACACATGCTTTCTCAAGATGGCGCCTCTGCTTGGGGTGCGCCTTCTGCTCTGATTGGTCGTTTCGGACAATTATAATATTAATAACTTTTATAAAATTTATAACATTTTAAAATGATAAATCCATGTAAGAAATCTTTCAATAAAATTAAATAATGAATTTTAAAAGCAATTGCAATTTATATTGATAAACAATAGTAGTAATAATCAATTCAATAGCTTCCTCCGACATATATTTTTTTCTATTTACCTACTATTTAACGATTGTAAAAATGTCGTGGAAATAATAAAAGGCTTATATATATATTTATTTATTAATTTTACATTAAGCGGTAATCCCTTATATATGAATGGTTCATATTATTCGTTACAGGTGAACCGAGATGGTATCGGCTGCTGGAACTCAAACAAGCCTTACACCCCGGAAACTAATCCTCTGCTCTTCAGTGACCCCAACCTCTTCGAGTTCCTTAACGACCTGAAGGTATATTTTACACTTTAACTTATTAAAATGTTTAATAAATAAAGAATGAAAGATAAATCGATACGGGCAGGGGCCGTATATCGGTTTATTTTTCAGTTCGCTCTGTGTCAAATCCCTATTTGTTATAGACGTTGCAATACTATGCACCTATATCTTTGTTAAATGTAATTAACTAAAGTTTGTTTTTCTTATATTCCAGGTGGACAATGAAGGAATCCTCTGGGTGTTAAGTGACAAACTTCCTCGCTTTATCTTTAAATCCTTGGATCCCAATGTCGTGAACTTCAGAATAATGAGCATCAAGGCGTCTGATGCTATCGCTGGAACAGTCTGCCAATAAGTGCACGCTGAGATCAGACAGCATTGTGATAAAAAATAACCTCTTAACTGTATAAAGATTATCAGAAATAACTCAATTATTAACAAAATTAAGTTGATAAAATGAATAATCTTTGGACAATATCGTGACAATCGAGATTCGAGAAGTTGACGCGCTACAATTCGCAAATAAAGAAAGACATCTTTCTCTATATATTTCGCTACTGCGACTGCACTCGCGCCAACTTCACACACATAGTAACCTTCGAAAGAAATGTATTCATATTATCGTACAAAAAACGGATGGTTATAAATTAAGAGGTCGTTTAAACTAATTTAATTTTAAGGAATGTACTTAAACAAATAAACATTTATTTTTATACATACCTACGTTTGTTTTATTGTCCTCTTTATTTTTGACCTTTGAAGTAAATACTTATTAAATAACATTTTTGAAAACAGTATTACATGTATGTACTGTATCAGTAACATCTCTTTTTTTTTTTCGTCTATGCTGTTCGCCCTATTGGCTGTTACAGCGTCACCGAGGGAGTTTTTTACATCTATTATTGTATGGTCAATGTTTACCTACTTTATAAATAGATAGAAGAGTTTATAATAAGGCAAACAATTTTAAAGGTATTTGTACATATATTTTTAATTTTGGTATCGTATTTTAGTGTAACAATTTTAAGCTTTAACAGCTTATAAGCTAAGCTAACACTACACATATTTCATCAAAATTTTCCATTTATTTTGGTGTATCGTAATTATATTCGATTTTTTTTTCTGTGTTTCGTTCGTTGTTTTGATTGGGTCAAGCTATCAATAATCTAAACAAATTTAATCAAAATCCGTTCAGTACTTTTCTCATGATGAGGGCACTGACAAACAGATAAGCAGGCAAAAAATACAAAAAAATTAAAAATACATTCCACATCTAAATATGAACCATTTTTATTTATATCTTCAATGTATTTATTTTTTTAATAGTATTATATGTATGATTAACAGAACTGTAGGTCAGTTATTAATATTTAAAATACGTGCGCTTTCGTTTAGGTCACTCTAGAGATTTTTTTTTAAAAAGAACATGAACATACGCAGAAGTCGCGGTTTCAAATCTTTTCAAATTTATTACTTATTTATTTTAAATTAAAATAACCTTAACATGGCTTAGATATTTATCATATAGAATATACAATCTCATTTTCTTAAAAGAAGTCTGGGTTTCTTATAAGTTTTAAAATTATTATGTAGCCACAGACATAGCAAGGACTTTAAAATAGTATATATATTTCGATGGAAACTAAATATCTATAGTTCATTCAGATAACCCAATGTCACCATATTTATAATAAATAGTCTTTTACATAACAAATATCAGCCAATTGCTTATATGTAATTAATTTTTTTAATATATATGAATTGAATATATGAAATAATTAAATATATATAGATGATTTTATTTATTAAATTAATTAATTTTTAATAAATAAAAATTTTATCTTATAATTAGTCGAGAATTTTTGAAACTATCAAAATTAATGCCAGTTCTAAGAAGTAACAAAATATTAGCAAACATTTTTTTTAACAAAGATTGTGGATAATGACGAGAGTGTTTTAATTGTTTAAAATGTGTAATTTTTTTTTTAAATGTCCTTTAAATAAAATCAATGGCATAAATCTTACATGTCTTATTGTTTAAAATTGTTCCCATTTATATAATTGTCTTGATTTATTTGTTTTTACTTTAAGCACATATTCAAGTGTTTGTTGTACTTATTCAAAGACTTGTTACTGATATTGAATTGATAACGAGTTGAGGTTAATTACTGAACTGACGGGACTCATTCACGACTCGACTCGACGCGATCAACTGACGCGACGCATTCAGTCGTACGGCTTGAGTGAAGGATATTGTGTTGTGAAACGAGAATGGCATCCGAATTTAAGACTGAGAAAGTGGGAATTGTTGGAAGGTCAGTAAGAATAACACAACAAAACTATTTACTGAAAAAAAAAAGTTAAAGAACTTTTCTATACTATGCATTTCAAAATCTCAAATTAAACTACACCACAGTTGATATTCTATTATATTAATATAATAGAATATTCTATTATATTAATATAATAGAATATATAATATTTATCTATAAATTTAAGACTAATATAACAAGTCTTACTTGTCTTGTCTTGGCTTGTCGAAGGTTGAGAAACGTCTTAAAACTCAATACCTACTGGTGATTATATTACTTGCATCGTGATTCGTAGATACTTTGATTCATACTGAATCTATACCTTCATTTGCAGATATTCAGATTGTTGTTACATATATTTGGTATTTATTACATTGTTGTTTTATTATGTACTTGGTATTATTTACAATATATAAAATGGTATATGTCTATATATGGTCATAACTTTATTATATATGTATTTTATTATTTAATACGCTATAATAATAATTACATAGTAATTTATTTATCAAGGAAATTTGATCAGTGCCCTCTTGTTGCTACGGTAGTTATATTAGTGAATTATTTATAGACACATTTTTTTTTTCTAAAAACGACCTTATACTAATTAAGTGACTTTCAATCACTTACATTATCTTCAACGACGTCTTCAACCATGCAACAATATGATAAATATAATATATTTTAAGCAGCCATTTTATTATTCAATTCAGGGCTAGATTAAATAATGCACTAATATTGCACTTTGGATGGCTGTTAGTGAGTTAGTGTCCCATTTTAGTGGTGGACAAGTTTACACGCGATTTTTATTTATACTTAGTGCGCTGTAAATTGGATAATGAAATGGATGCATTTCTCAAGCAATTCATAATTTCGGTTCTTATAGGTATACCTTCTCTTATTTCATTACATTATTACATATTTAAAAAAATACATATTAGTTTATTTATTACATGCAATTTTACAAATAAAAACAAAAGAATGTTTGAGATGTGGTTAACCTTCGAAATGCTGAGGGAAAAATACTCCGTCTCTTGACGACCTTGAGCTATGATAAATAAGGACAATGACCTTAAAAGAAGCAGAAACAGGTTTAATTACTTGTTTTATTGTTTACAAATTGTATATGCAATTAGTAGCGAAGACAGATAAATATAATATTATCTTTAAGTACATAAGGTTATTTGCGTAATATAACTTGTTTATCGATAAGACATTGTATAATATAAAACAAACTAATGGTAATAAATGATAAAGAATTTAAAATATATACTGCTACTGACCTAGCTATTACTGAAGAAAAAAGTTTTTATGCGCCCATTTCTTTATTTAATCTACAGCGCTTTATTTGTAAATTAGCCAGTTATGGCGAAATTACATTATACGGTCTGTGCCAGACAATTTCAATTGGTCTAAGTAGCTCCGTATCGTGTAATGGCTGTTAGTCCGATTGTGCCACTGTCAACGTCAAATAGTGCGGTGTAGATCGTATAATGTAATTTGGCCATTAGTGTCCACCGACGAGCAGGCCTACCATGAACTTTTTAAAATTATCGTTGTTTTGAGAAGTTTTGTTTTAAAACAATATTACCTTGATCCGTACCACTAGCTATATAAAACAATATTGATTTATTCCTTGCTTAGGAGGCGTAAAAAATTTAATGCTTTTTCCAAAAAATGCCAAAAATTTTACATAATATCAAAACACACTTCATAGTACGAGTTATTAATATTAATAAATAATGATTTAGGAGTAGGATCACATCATGAAATCTTATTTTCAAAACATTAAAGTAATATTACTTCAAGGACAATTTCTAAAATAATATTATTTTAATATTGCTATAAGAGTTCATGGTAGGCCTGCCGATAGAATCACTTGCTCACTAACAGCCTTTTCACAATATGATATTTGTGAACTAGTTCAGCTAGTTGTGAACTTATTAAATGGCTGCATAAATTATTATCGTCAATAAAAATACCTGTCAAATAATTTGGATTGCAGTGGTCTAATCGGAAGATCATGGGCCATGCTCTTCGCTTCTGTCGGGTACCAGGTGACGGTCTTCGATATCATCCCAAAGCAAGTCACTGATGCCTTGGAAGACATTAAGATACAACTGAAGACCCTAGAAAAGGATGGACTATTGCGTGGAAATCTTAACGCTGATGATCAATTCAAGTGTATCAAAGGTAAAAATCATTTAAAAATAATACATTATAGTAAATTAGCGTGATCAGTCACTTGATTGTAAAAGATTGAAATTACCGCCGCCCACTGTCTTTTACTTGAAGAGTTGAGAGGAATCGCAACATTGCGGCCTTTATGGAAGTTGGGGCATCTTGTTAAGGCTACTTCTGTTGTATCTAGCAACGTCAAGTGATAATAGTTCCGGCCTTGGTGGTTGTTAGAAAAATATTTTTGAGAACTTTACGAATTCTAAACTCAGTTAAAAAGGTTTGATTTACGATTATAGAGGAAGACAACTTTTTTTTTAATATATTATTTACCTAATTATATTATTCGAGGTAGGGAGGGGAAGAGCATCAAATTAGATTTATAATAACAGTGGAGCTTACTTTCGTATCTCAATAAGAACGCTTAAGTGTTGATAATCAAAGTAATAGACTAATAATAAGCCACTCTAGAATTGTATAAACACTAGAAAATAGATAATTTATTGTACTATTGTTACACTACACCGAAGGTCAGGAGAGATAAGTTACTTGTTGTTTGAAAATAAATATTACAATAATTATATCGTAATTTGTAGGATCTACGGATCTAGCAGTTGCCGTAAAGGACGCAATCTTCGTACAAGAATGTGTGCCTGAAAATCTGGATCTAAAAAAGAAAGTCTTCCAAGACTTAGACAAGGTTGTGAATGACAAGACCATTCTGTCCAGCTCAACGAGCACCACTCTACCATCTTTATTCTCAGAAGGATTAAAGCATAAGTCACAGGTTTCTACAATAATTCATATTTTTTTAAGTTCAAATGTATTCAGTGTTTTTTACTTGGCTAATTGGGTAAATCACTGTAGTTATGTTTTATAGACTTAGACTGAAGCCGTGTTGTATGGATTGGATGGGCTATGAAAGGAATAAATAAAAGGCATGCGGCTGAAATGCAATATTTTCTTGGATATGTGTAAGAAATGAGTACGTCAGCGGTAGGTAAATAATTGTTTGTTGTGGTAAGGTTATGAAATGCGGAAGAATGAAAAGAATACAACGTATAATATCATACTTAAGTATGAATGTTGATGTGTCAGAAAAGGGGGAGACCGAAATATATGTGGAGGTAGTCCGTAAAATGTGATATGGCAAAGGAGGAAGTCTGTACTGAGATGACATATGATAAGAGGGGATGGAAGAATTTGACAACTGCGACGACTGCAAATAAAAACACTCTTCACAATCGGAACAACAAAATACTTCCGAATTTTGACTGGTTGATGGCATAATTAACGAATCAAGGAAATGTTGCTTTTTTGAGACATATCAATCCCAGACACTGTCTCATTTTATTCCCAGAGAAGAATAATACAAAGTTGTTTTTGCCAATATTAATTCCTATTCAGTCAACCTAACAAGTTCAAAATGTTGGTTTCACTAAAATAATCTCTTTTTTTAAAACGCGCACTTCTGCTCAACGTTAAAGTGGTTACCGCTATCTTATGGATCTTTATTTTGTTTTCAGGTCGTAGTTTCGCATCCAGTCAACCCACCCTACTATGTGCCATTAGTTGAAATAGTTCCAGCGCCATGGACTAAGCCTGAAGTTGCCAAAAAGACAAGAGAAATTATGGTAGAAATTGGACAGGAACCTGTATCACTATCGAGAGAAATTGATGGTTTCGTGCTTAACCGCATTCAGTAAGTTTATTTCAATTAAATTAATCTTGACAATTTGTAGCTGTATTAACCATTATTAATTAACATTATATTATTTTTTTCCAGGTACGCAATTCTGAACGAAGTTTGGCGGTTGGTAGATGATAAAGTTGTGGACGTAAAAGATATCGACAAAGTTATGTCCGAAGGCTTAGGAATGCGATATGCTTTTCTTGGTTCGTTGGAGACCGCTCATTTAAATGCGGAAGGAATGAAGAGTTATATTGAAAGGTAATGAGATAAAGATTTCACCACATGTATATAGTACAACTAAATTGATCAGTTCCTGGAAACTAAAACTTAAATATGTCGTATCCAATCCCACTTATTGAAACTATCTTTGACACCAGGTACGGAAATACAATCAACAGCGTCAGCAAGACGTTCGGTGACATTCCTCACATGAACACTTCAAAGAGTGCTGACTCAATATGTTCTCAACTAAACGCTATGGTTCCTATTGAACGACTGCCAGAACGCCGCGCCTGGAGGGACGCCTGCCTTACTCGCCTCTCACTGCTCAAGAAAGAAATGAATACCAAATATAAGAATTAATTACAATATTTATAAATATATTAACCACACAGATATAAAAAGTCCTCATGTTTTTTTTAAAGCAATTCCTATAATATTCACTTGTGCTACTAAATAAAGATAAAGTGTTATGTCTAACGTCGTTATACTCGTATTCTGCACTCACGTCGCTGTAATACATAAGTTTTAATATACCTTTTTCATAACAATGGGTTACTGCTCGGTAATCACATTTAATATTAAATCATACTACTGTCGCTCTCTGGTGGTCAGGGTATGTACTGAAATTTTCAGGGTACATCAAAATTCAACTTATGAGTTTCTATGGGCGTCTGTACTCTTTGGTAAAATGGACGTAGACGAATATTATTTTATTACACTTTAAATTTATGAAATTTGCGTAAATTACTGTTTTCTTAAAGACTTTACTTTTGACACTTGATAAAATACATTTTGCTTGTATACTAAGCTTTAATATACTTAGTTTATGTACAAAACTTATGTATTAAGTTTATGTACTTTGCTTTGCTAAGCTTAAGTACTAAACTTTGAAAACTGATTTTTAGACTGCAGGTATCTTTACTACTTAACCGATGATCATGAAATTTCGAACACATACTGGTACACTGAAAAGATAGGAAAAAAGTTATTGTATTCTATATCTTTTATGCATCGTAAGCTGTCAAGAAATAGTTTATATATATATATATATACAACGTAAAAAGGATGTATATATTTTTTTCAAAGCGCAGATGAAGCCACTGGCAGAAGCTAGAATAATATAAATCTGAAAACTAGTTAGACACCTTTATAACGCGACAATTATTTTTTAATTAAAACCAATGTTTATTTCAATCTATCCTACATATTATTAAAACCGTAAATAAAACTTGTCTGTCACTTTTAATTTTTTTAATATATAAAATAATATAATTAATTAAGATAAAAAAAAAAATTCAAGCATTATTAATACAACCAACGCCAGAAGATTTTAACTCTTACAGGTGTATTTACTCAAACCGACGACTGAAATAAAACAAAAGTAACTAAAACTCAATACTAAAATATAAAGGCAACTAAATTATTAAAATATTTTTCATTAATTACAAGTTACAATGAGTAATTTAGACGCCTTATAACAGTCATATAATTATGAATATTAATTAGATTTTGACTAAATCAATTAAATATTTTTTTATAGTCTACATACACGACTTTTTTCTTTTTTAAAGTTAATAATGTATTGAGTAGTTGGAAACTACGAAAGATTGTTACAACACCTCTCTTGGCCTGGCATTGCCTTACTGGCACACTAATAACTGCCTACTGGCACACTATTCTCCAGCTAAAACTATCGGAATATCCTGAATATGTGTCTGTAAAAAATGGTGTCCACTTCTTTATGCAGGGCCCAGGCTCCCGCAGCTCCTCTTCGTTGAGGTAGTCGTAGTAATATTAGGACTTAAGTAGGTAGGTAGTAATATTAGATCTTCGTCTTAACGAGCCGTCGTTTTTAAATTTTGGAGTTTAGAATACAATGAATTTGCTATTATGATATTCGTCTTTATGTATACTTTGTGTGAATTTTTTGGGGGTTAAATTTCTTGTGGACGGATTCTTAATAGTACAGATAAGTATGGTCAAAGAATACAGACGCCCATAGAAGCTCAAAAGTCTACTTTTAGTGTACCCTGAAAATTTTAGTACATACCCTGACCACCAGAGAGCGATAGTAGTATGATTTAATATTAAATGCGGCTACTTACTGGTATCAAGCTCTCGTATTTATTCATACCATGAAACTTAAGGCTTCAAAACCGGAGTGAATATAAACACAATAAATGAATAACAAGGTCATACTAACCCCTTTTAATTATTGTAAGAAAACCATCACAGCCTCAAAGAATGATACCACCACCGGCTTTATTCATTTTTGTAACTATCTGTGGAGGTCTCATGGGCGTGAGCATTGTAACATCTATCGCTAATCGCTATCAAATGCTAAAAATCCCAGCTAGATAATAAAATAAAACAAGGTATTGAAATTAAATTGTTTTCGTGTTTCAAGTAAATATCTTTAAAGGAAGTAAAATAAAAATAATTAGTAAGAAAAAGCTAAATGGTAAAAAAATCTGATTAATATTTTTTACGGCAAAAGTATTTTTGTTGCAATAAATTTATTAAAAATATATATATCTAAATTGCATATATACAATGTGATATTTTTTATTGTATAAAAATTATAACAATACAAAAAATAATGCTTTAAATTAAATAATATATTTATTTCAGTCTTAATCACTTTTATTACACAGGTTTTATTGCCAAAGATTGAAGTTTACTCTTGTCGTATATGCGATTTTTAAGTTTACATAAAACATTTTTATTCCTATAATATTTATAATTAATTCAAATTTATTGCATAAATGGCTAAATGTTGAAAATATTTGCTCTAAACCATAAACCAGAACTGTGATTTATTTTTTGTATTCTCTGGCATAGAATACGTTAACTTGCCAAGTTTTTACTTTGAATATTAATTTTAATCTGTGGTTTCATTGCGATGTCTCAATTTTCATGGATTCATATTTTATTTACCTTCAGTCATCGCAAATAAAAAGTTAATTTTTATAAAAATCTTTTGTCCATCATGTACGCATGGCATATATTTTGAGAGATGTGTAAATTAATTTTATAAATAACGTTATATGTCAGGGCAAACGGCCTTGTAGTTAATATAGATTTACGGACAGTTTTCCAAATGTGTTGTTTTGATAGATAATGGATCCAAGAATGTGTAGGAAAATCAGTAGTAGTGAAAGTCTTCCAGATGCAGAAAATGTGGAATTTGAAATATCAAACATCATTGCACCGCAAGAGAGTGAGGAGAATTTCTTATTGGAGGGCAGCCCGGAACAGCAATCAGTTACCTGGCTCGACGACGACCAGATTGATGATTTAGATCTTAATTTAGACCAAACTAACCTATTTTTTCATAGAGTTGATAGTGCAGATATAATATATAGGACGAAGAAGAAAAAATGTAAAATGGTAGGCAAGTACGTAATGGGTGACGTATTAGGGGAAGGTTCATATGGTAAAGTAAAAGAGATGTTGGATTCAGAGACGCTATGTAGGAGAGCTGTTAAAATATTAAAAAAACGAAAATTAAGAAGAATACCAAATGGAGAACAAAATGTACAGAGGGAGATACAACTGCTGCGAATACTTAGACACAAAAATGTGATAGAACTAGTCGATGTTATGTATAATGATGAGAAACAAAAGATGTATTTAGTGATGGAGTTCTGCGTCGGTGTTTTACAGGTAGACATTTAGTCAGTCTTTAAATACAAAACACACTATTCTGAGGCCTTGACACATTATTAATAACTTAATATTCTAGGATATGCTAGAATCAAGTCCTGGTAAGAAGTTCCCTGAGTACCAAGCTCATGACTACTTCACACAGCTGCTGGATGGCTTAGAGTATTTGCACGGCCAGGGTGTGGTACACAAGGATATAAAGCCTGGAAACCTACTTCTTACTTTGGACCAAACACTTAAAATCACTGATTTTGGTGTTGCTGAGGTTTGTATATAAATTCTTCAAGTGATTACCCTATGTTTAAAAAAAAAACTACAGATTTTTTACCTGGAAATTGTAATTACAAAACAAGTACATGGACTTATGAGTAATAATTAATCTTATAACAGTTTAAAAACAGAATAAAATTCTTTTAGGCATTGGATATGTTTTCTCCTGAGGACACATGTTATACTGGTCAAGGTTCACCAGCTTTCCAACCTCCAGAGATAGCTAATGGAGCTGAACAGTTCTCGGGCATCAAGGTTGATATATGGAGCAGTGGAGTTACATTGTAAGTAATCTCTGATAATTCTATTTATATATTGTCTGTAATAAATAAGATTATGTATAAGACACATGATTATTGAAGCCAGAAATAAAAACGACATTGGAATAGTTATTAGAATTTCTTAATTCTAATAATAAAAAAATGTATTTAAAAAAAAAAAGTATATTTTTTAAATGTATATTTTATTATTGTTAAAAAAATATACATTAAACATCTAACATATTGCTTGTTAGGATTGCATGATTATTTATTAGGGAATTATTTTCTAGGTTTTATGTAGATATGCCTCTTTTGTAATTATTTATTAAAAGGCATACCTTTTATTATCTATTTACTAGTTGCAGCTACTTATGCTCAGCTCGTTATATACTATTTTTCATTTGAGCGGTATTCCAATATAAAAATATAATTTAATTACAAAATCTGGTAAATTGTGTACAGTTTACACATATTATCAATTTGCAATAATGATGAAATAAATATTTATTTATTCTTGAATTTTTATTAATTAAAAATTATTTTTCATATTGTGAATGTTTATTATGAATTTTTAATACTATTTTTATCCCATATATTATTATTATTATTCTTTAAAATGTAAGGTAATAAAATTTCAATTCATTGAGTATGGTATCTGTGAGGATGCTCGGATGGCAAAATACAGCCAATGATAAAAATTAAATCATCCTAATAAGTTTAATTTGTTAATGTTTTTCCAAATGACATTGTTAAAATGCAGTCTAGTTTTGGAGTAAGTGATTTAATGTTTTCATTTAAGTACCTACCCACTATTCACTAACCACACCTACCCACATACTCACTACCCACATCTACCCACATACCCACTACCCACAGACCTACCATATTTAAAATTATACATTAGTTTATGATCTGCCGTATAGGGCTGTTTCTACACAAGTTGATTGAAGTAAAACTTCATAGAATTAATGCAACACAGCTCTAGTTCAGACTTTAATTATTAGGAATATTAATTAGCAACCTAGCACCCGTCATTAGTCCTAAAGTCACAATAGAGACCAGGCTCTAGGGTTCGTCATCACAAACAGAATGTCTCTCACATATATACATTATACTAAATATATGATTATAGATAATAATGGTTCTTTATTTATAATTTTATAAATAACAAGTATATAATATATTATTGACTGACTGACTGATTTCATTATGAGTTTGTAAACAATCAGTATATAAAGTAAACTGTCCTAAATACATTGAATACAATGAAGAACTCATTTTACATTACAATGGTGTTGATCTCTTAAAATGCTCTCGTAAACATTTTGCATCTCTTTTTTTTGCGTTATTGTTAAACCCAGGTTGGCATGTGGTATCTGATTCATGTAATTCAAATATATTTTTCTTTGTGTATCTGTTGAATATAAGTCTTAAGGTATAGAATACAAACATTGATAATATGTAATGATAGAAGAATAATACGAAATTTCGAAACAAATATTCCCATATACAATATTAAATGTATAAGTAAATACAGTTTGCTCATCATGGATACAAATAATATCACCCACTAATAAAATATTCCCATCAAAACGAGCGGTTTCGAGATAGAAACACATATTATATTCAACAGATACAATATGACGACAGGGAAGTATCCGTTCGAGGGTGACAATGTGTACCGTCTGCTGGAGGCCATCGGACGCGGGGAGCCGGCGCCGCCGCCGCCCAGCCTCGGCGCCGGCCTGCGAGCGCTGCTGGCTCACATGCTGCAGCGGAGCCCCGCCAGGAGGCCCTCCCTGCAGGAGATCAGGCGACACGAGTGAGTGCCTTCTTACTTACTAGTCGGAACTGGTGCCGGGACTCCGTCCGCATGAATCTGGACCCTTTGGTGGTTACCACCTACTAGATGTTACTTTAGTTCAGAACTAATGCCATTACATTAGGCTTCGTTATGCTGTATAAGAATCTATTTGTCACGTACAAATATATTTTTTGCCTGCGTATGCACACGCCAATACACACAGTATGACATGACATGATATGACATGACACATACAAACACACACAGATCTACAGAAACAGAGGCAAATAAACTTTCACATGCACACACTCCCACACACATGCAATAGTCCTCTGATATCCAAGTGTGTCGGTGAGTGTAGCTGGGTGCGCGGGCGGGCGGCGGCGCGCGCGGGCGAGGCGGCCGTGGCGCCACGCTCGCGGCGCTCCGACGAGCTGCACTCCTCCACCGTCGTGCCCTACCTCGTGGAGCGGCACTACGGCGCGCACGACTACTACACCGAGAGGGAACTGCGCCACGGTCAGTGTGCTACCACATTAGCCTTCGTAGCATTGTGTTGCAGCCTGGGAGATGAAGAAAAATAAACGACACCGTTACCTTTAAGTCTTCTGTACCTTTACTAAGAATTTTGATGTTACAAAACGTTGATAGTTTTCGAACAGTCACGACCAAAACTTGTTCTGTGCTCGAAAACCGACAACGATTTGTAACAACAAAACTCGTACTAGGGGTACTGTTTCTTTGACGATAAAGCTATGGGTCGCTTCCTGTTAACGGTTCTCTGATTTCTGAACGAGCTGGCAGATAATGTTGCCGATATACTATTTGTTTAAGATTGCGTGACGGTACTAGAGAGGATGGGCCTATGCGCCCTTTTCATTATACAATTTAAAACACTATTGGACCTTGAAAAAATAGCAAGTAGTAATCTTTAATCAAAGAAAAGCACTAACTCACTACAGGCCTTTGACTTAAATATACCGTCGCTTAGATTGTATAATGAAATAGGCGCATTACTGAGACGGTCCTGGCTGCAAGGAAAAATAAAACAAAAGTTTACAATTTTAATCTTTATAGTTTATTTACTGCTGTTGATGATCATGCAATAATTTAACAATAACATTTATTTGATAAATGAAACTTCATTATTATCATTAACGTCCATTGTTCTAAATATAATTATTTTTCCTCGATGCCTTCCTTTTCTACATTCACACTGTCAGTACCCGCGTCCTCATACTTAACAAACATATATTCATCATCCAAATAACAAAGAAACATTTATAAATAATATAATTTTGGGTTAAAAGAATCAATTTCATTACAGATTCGGACGTATATCTCAAATCTGGTCAAGCTCGAGGTCGCATTTGTTCATTGAGTTAGGTTCGTAGCATGGTGTTCGCAAATAGCCTGTTTATATTACCTAGACTTGTTTAAGAACTTGCAGCGCGATCGTTGATTTATATTACGTGATTTACAGCTTGATTTATTAATCCGGAATTAATTTAACGATTCAAAATGAATCTGATACGAATAAGAGATCTAATACTACACTAAAGACGGAATCGTATCTAAATGAATTTGAAAAAAATGAACCGAAAAAAAAATCAAATCTCCATTGAAAAAACTGACAAAACTGAAAAAACTGACAACATTCTTAGTTATGAGTTTTTATTTAAAGTAGGTATCTGCTCTCTACCCCCCCCCCCCTCCCCTCCCCACGCGAACGAAGCCACGCTCAGAGGCGAGTAATATTATTATTGACCTGTTTACAATTAAGACATATAGTTATTGGATTCAACCATTAATAATATCCTGTCTAGATACCTTTAGTGCAAAACTAATAAGTAATTACTGGCTAGTGACGCAAACTCTTTGATATCATGTATTACTAACTGTTTTAATAGAGTTGTTGACTAATAGTACATTATTACCGTACTTCATACTCATTTATATTACTAACGATCTGTGCGGTTTGCTCATTAATATGGACATTTGTTTTTTATTATTATTATTGAAACAAGATTATTCCTTTAAAAAACAGAACGATCTAAAAATTTTATTCACATTTCTTGGATACATTCCATTATTTCATTCCATAGTAATTAAATAAAGAACAAATTTAAAAATCGAATCGTGTTTGATTTTAAAAAAGGAATGTTATTTAATTCCAGAATTAGGTGACGGGTCCCGTACGATGTCCACCGCGGAACTATCTGACGAGTCCACTCAGTGCAAGCGACGGTGGCACTCGTCGTGCGGCCGTCTGCCCTGCCGCCTTACATGAACAATGCGCCCTATTGCAACCGTATAAGACATGTTTTTCATTGACGTTCCAAATTTTTAATTTTGGAATGCCGTATCATGTATGGCGGCTCGGAACTTTTGCCAATTCAAAATGGCGTCCTGTAAAGTGATATAGTTAAGATATATTAAAATTTGTATAATTGTATAATTTAACGACGATGAAAAACATTTTTTATATTTGTATTTCTGTTTATCGCGAATTTAATGTGTTGTTTCGTTGACAGTTTAAACAAATATAGTGCTGACTCTGCCCGCAATAAAAGTAGCAATTTAAAAATATTTTACAGTAACTAAAAATTGTTACATTTGCAGAGCTGGCATTAACAGAAGTTGCATTTCGCTACTAGCGTTGCCAGTTTAATCCCACCGATATACCGAAGAGATCCGTTACTATAAATAATAATTATGAAGGTTTTCCGTCCTTTTAAAGAAAAAAAAAGCAAACTTCCTTGTACGGATTCTTGATAGCAATAAAAGTAATTAAAACACCTTAGCATAAAATGCGCACAATAAATCAACGAACCATAAAATAAAAATACTGCTTTAGTTAAAAATATGCAATATTGTTTCATAATTTTTAAAATATAACTTAGATATAGAAGTCATTTTATTATATTTTAAATGCTCGCTGTCTTCACTTATATCAAAGATGGCGAAGCATTATTGAAATATGGTCCAAAAAAAAATATAAAATATTACATGCATAATAAAAATAAAAGATTTAATTTTAAAAATATTATCTTTTAAGGTATTATAAAGATTTATATTTATATTATCATTTTTAATTTAGATGTTTTCGTCAACGAGATGGGAGACAATAATAACATAAGTAATTGTATAAATTCGCGTGCAATAAATAATACGTAGTGAAATGCGACTTCTAGTAAAATGTTTGCTGTCACAAGATCTCAAAAATCAGCAATAAAATATTGGACAAAACAAATAGACTATACAGCTCGAAGAATCTTATTTTTTTTTAAAATCCCTAAGTTTTTTATATATTGAATTGAATATTGCTCGAAGCCATGTTTATTAACTTGATTTAATGTAAAATATTGGACAACTTAATTTAGATTTTTCACTCTAAAAACCTAATAGCTTCTCGTCGTTGTTAAAAGCAAGTACTTAAAGTAAAAGAGTAACTATATGTTAGTTTTACGAATGGCTTCCGAGTGATATTCCAATTAATTTCCTATAATGCATGTTAGGATAAATATTTGTTTTGTGTTGTACAATTCTGTGTTACTTTTAAGTCGAAATGTATGAAGGAGGTGACTTGATTGACATTAACAAACTGTTGCTATGGCAACAGCCACCAACACAAATAGGTAACCATGGCAACCAGTCAACTTACCAAAATGGCGGTATATTTGGTGTCAATTACCTCCTTTATACTTTGATGTGTCCCAATAACATTTTGAAATACTTTTTGGTAATTTCTGTAGTTTTTTTTATTTGGCTTTTAGTAAAATCTGTCGTATTAAATAATTGTGTCACTGTGTTCAATTATTTAAATGTTAAAACGAGTCGATGTCACGTAATATTATCTCATTGGATGTTTCATGACGCAACGTGTGGTCTCGACCTCACTTTTTCGTGTGATTTAATTTATTAACTGATAGGACATATGTAGGTATAAAGTTATTTATATTTGTATTTTGTATGACTTCTGTAAATCCTCTAATGCTTGGAGTAAATGCTTCCTAAAAAATGGTTTTATATGACTCCTCTAGTACATAATAGTATTTATTGGAGTACCGTATATTTATCAAGTGGTTAGAGTTTTAAACAAATATATACAAAAATCTCATATATACCTTGAAATTTAAAGTTTGTAGTAAAAGGGTAGAATTGTCTGTATTTCTAAAATAGTAGTAGATAATACAAGTTGTTGCGCGGGAAATATTGTTCTGACATTTGAGTGAAAACCGTTCTCACAACTGACATACTGAATGGATTTTACTTGAAGAATATATTGATCTGTGATTGGCTACCTTTCAAGCCATTGACCAATCAGAAATGTTTAAACTGGATTTGACAGCACATTTCCAAATTTCTAATTGGTCAGCCTTTTTGGAAGCGGTTGAAAGACATTTACCAATAAAATTCTCGAATTAATCCCAAATAAGAGAACAAATTATAAACCGCAATTAATATCTAGCCTCAAAGTTAAATTGCGTTCAGATTTACGAAACTCCCAACGCAGCAATTTGTATTTTCAAAAAAAAATAGTAGACGATCATAAACATGGCATATATTTTTAGATGTGACAGCTTTTAAGCCACTTTATATCTTGTGAATGTAAGGTGTTTACCAAATCCCGTAGAATTTAGAATATTTAATATTAATTTCCTTGTTACTTTGTGCAAATAATTGTATGTAGTTTATATATAATGTGTAATTTTAGATGTTTTAAGAGATTAATAATTAGCGGTTTTAATAAACTTTCCGATTTTGTTACGAAAAAGTGAGGTCTAATGTTACTTAACGTCTATGTGATGCTTACGACGTATGAGCAGTGCCTGAACTGATACCGAGCAAAAAAAAAAACAGATATACAGAGAATATTAATATATTGTAAATAAAACGCCAGAGAAATTAATTTTGTCTTTTATTTTGGTGGAGTTTACGACATCTTGATATACAAGTATGAATTTGCGAAAGGAAGAATTCAATATATGGACCGTTTATTTTGAAAGTGGTGTAAGTCCATTTACAGCACACAAAAATGTGTTATCATAGTCTAATTGGACAAAACAAATTAAATGTTGATAAATCAATAGAAACAATGCCAGACCTCATATGATTTGCCTGTATTTTTAAATCAACAAATATAGTTATTAAAGTACCTTTAATATTCTCGTAACAAACAAAACTGGACTTACAACACTTTCAAAATAAACAGTCTGTATATGTATATTTATTTATTTATTTTCCTACATAATCTAAATTTCACAAATGTCTGTTATGTAAACGATCAAATGAAGTTATCCAAACTTTGCACGAGTCCTTCACCTATCAATTAACACCATGCCACTACATCAACATCAACACTATAGCCAGCATGTAAGATATATAAGAATACTGCTAGTAAGCCTGCAGTTCCCAAAAGATGTTATTTTATTTATCCCAAATTTGTTAACAAGTTTGGGATAACGTTCCCACTTACTGTCTCCGTCAGAACGCCTTAGTTGAAACATCTCTACCAATATACCAATTTAACTTAGATATATTGTTGTCGCTACTATGGACGTCAACGCAGACTCGCAGTTCCGCGCCCAAACTGGACGCTTCGGTCTTTACTCAGTTTCAACAAAAATTGGATTTACTGCAAAACAATTGTAACCAAATAAAAAACAGTATCAATTGAAATCTGACACATGTATTGCTATACAATGAGTAAAAACTTACATCACTTAAATTAGAAATTCAGTGCTGCCACATTTACGAACGATGTACTTTAGTTACAAAATTTGAAGCGTCCGCAATACTAAGAAGTTTTTGCAAAATTCCTGCTGTTATGCCATAATTTGAATCAATATAAGATCTCTTAGTATTATTAGGCAGTTAAACGGTCGGTATTTAATATGGCGATTCGAAGAAGTCACCTCAATAATAACTTACTACTGTTTTAAATTATATCTAAATATGTAAATTTTAAAAATGTGCTGGAATAGGATAATGCAATTAGGATTCTATTAGTGCCTAAATGTTGGCCGAACTGTCACTTGACAACGATACATAGTTGGAGCATTCTATTAGTGTATCATGTTGGTCAAACTGTCACTAGGCACCTATACGGTATAGGTGCCTAGTGACAGTTTGACCAATAATATAGGTATAGGCTATATATATAATAATATAGGTATAGGCTATACCTAAAATTTGCACTAGACTGAATAACTTCAATCCAATTTAGTTTTATTTATTTTATATATTTCAGCTCTGAGTAACAAGAGACAATGTCGCAAGTGTCCCTCGACACAGTTCTCACCCACAATGCGCGGAAGTGGCGCTGGTGCGTTGCCACAAAGCCTTCCGCCATATCAGCTCTTACCAATTAGATCTATTCCACTTCGACCTAAGCAATATAACCGTATATGTGGGCTTGCAATATGTCATACTAAGACAGGAATTCGTCTATATTATGGAAAGACTGCTTTGCCCAACATGCTGTCTGGAAATTGTGTTATATTTAACCATAACTGAACGAGCGCATCCTGTCCCTCCCCGCTATTTACGATTGACTATTATTATTGCCTTAGTGTAAACATATTAACCTATTTAACTTAATTAAATAATTATTCAATAAATTGTAATGAACCAAAAATGTAATAAAGGGTCAATTAAAATATTTTATGTAATCATAAAATGGTCACAAAATTTTAAAAAAAGTTAGTTATTCTCGTAATACCTACATTTTATTTTAACTCAGTTTAATTCACATTTGAATATTGTTTTTCTTCTTAAAATTTATCTTTAAAGATATGCCGATCCTTCCAAGAAAAAAAACAGTATTTCCTTTTAGTTTTATATCGCAATTACAATTTAAATATAAGTCTAATACCCTCTTGCCTCCAGTGAGTAACAAAATAATAGCACTTAAAAGCCAATAAATATATGCATGTATATAAACCTATGCATCTGCATACACGTAATAATATACATTCGTATCCAATTAATGATGTCAACTAAGTCTCGTTAACTTCTCATCGCCTTATCACGATTATGTTAACATTTAGGTTTAATTGAAAAATACATTCCAATAAAATCAAGGTAGCAAGAATATTTCTTTTATGTATTAGAACCATTTATTGTTCTCTTGAGTTTTATCAGTTTCTGTAAAAACAAACTATGTCAAATATATCAAAAACGTTGAATTGCCTATTTCCTAATATTAAATATTGTTTTTTACCTATATTGCTTAATATATAGACAACTAAGTATGGCATACTGTAGACACCTATGACCTACTGGCACGACACTGCAAGTATTGCAACCTTTTATGATATTACCTACAAATAACAGCAGCATATTTTAATAAAAAACGCTTTATTTTAATAAATACAAATTGCGTTTACTTATTTAGCTAATTTTATGTCTTTACAAGTTTGTGTTAAAATACTCAGCATTTGTAAAGAGCCGTAGGTCGTGAAAGGATGTGCCGAGGACATCGGCTAGTCTCTTAAGTCCTTGACTTGGTAATAGGCGATCATTAATTCTATGTACTACGATTTAGCGTTTAGAATAATGATATTTTTATATGAAAAAAAATATATATTTATAATACTTAATATACTGTATGTATTTATTAAATACATTCCTAAAAAATACATTTCTGTAAATACCCACTTATTACCATATATTTTCCATTATTATCGTTTTTTGTTTTTAATAATGATACACGTGATCAAAGACGCATTCATACAATATTAAGTACGTGTGACAACAAACAATTATGTGTTTTCACATATAACAAGTGTCTTTAATGTTAAGTTTATGTAAATTTGTTAATATTTGGTCAAAAACATCAATAGGTAGTTAAAAAATGATTATCGTTTATATTCATATTACCTTGGCCTAATTTTTCGGTGCTTTACCCATCTTCAAAACATTAGTTATATTAGTATTTTAAACAATACGAACAATATGCACGCCATATTTGTATACAATAATATATGAGTAATAAAAATAAAATACAAAGTTGTTTAATATTCTTATTTATAATATCTCCGTTAAATGAGTCTTAAAAAAGTATTAAAAAAAAACAATGCGCAGTTTGGTGACCTGCACCAAACGTAGCTAGACTGTATATGTGTGTATATACATCCAATAAGATATTACCGTCGTGTATTAAGAGGAAAAGCTTGTGTTGTGACATCTACGAGGAACATACGATATTCGCTAACTAAGTACGAATACGTCAAGATTCAAGAGGTTACTTAAATGTCAACGTCACAAAGGTTTATGGAACTAACTGATTATCTACATTCTATTATTTCTACTTTATTTAATACTTTCATTTTTTTTGTTACAACTATTATATTATTTTTAATGGTCATCTTTTCCTTTACCTAACTGACATTAAGTAGCCAACTGTCATGTCTGAATTGAACATTGAAACATTGCGTCATCTGAAAAGTAATAAATGATTTAAAAAAAATAATCAATAGACGGTGATCCAAGTGAAAGCTCGGAATAAAAATCCATTGTTATCTCTATGTACTGACAATAATACCTTCATTCGTACACTATTGTTCTATGGGAATGCGAATGAGTGGCATTTTAAAATTAAAAAAACCCGTTTGTGGTGTTAGCATCTCTGACGAACCTTATAGATGCTTTTTCTTTTTCATCAATTGTTTTATTGCGTTTATGTAACGGATGCGAGGCTTATCATCAATCTGTTTGATTATACCACTCGCCGAAATAGGCATTACTTACTTTTTTGTTACAGCATTACCAGAATTGGAATAGTTCTATTATTGTGGTAGCATTGGACAGTATCTCAACTCTTAAAATTGGTTTTATGTTGTTTATATATGTAGCGCCTAAATTAACGAATGGTGTGTGTTTGAAAAAGGGGTCTGTAAATTTCGTGATATGATAGTGCCTATGTATGTACACATAGTGCCTATGTATGTACATATGGCAAACAATTAATAATTACATCAATATTTACGTATAACCCCTGAGATAGCATATTTTGCAAAGTTGTCACGTTCAAACCTTTTTGTTTCAAACCTTTTTAAGTAAAGTTAATTTAAGTATTTTAAATTTGATTATTTTCTTTTATATTTAACTATAGAAGTAAATAAATATTGTTACTGAATAATGGGCGTTTTTTATAACAGTTGGTAAGACCGTTTGTCAAAAAATATCTTAATTCATCATGTCTATCTTATATTCTTAATCGCTTTAAACAATCTTGACCAACTGTTACACAATATAATAGGTTAACCTTTCGCCTATAGCAATTATAGGTACAGTTAAAATATTGGTTTATTGAAATCGTTTTTAATAACTCATTTAAACGTTGCGTGTATGTATGAAGTAGCAAGTTACTTTAACGTACCTGACAGGTAATAATTTGTAGGTTAAAAAAAATGAAGTTAATATATTAATCCAATACAAGCGAGATAAATCCGTTTTAATCATTCTATTCGAAAATTTTAGAAAACACTGAATTAAATGTCAACCATTAGGTCAGTGAGTTGATTTCTTGAACATTTTTCATAATTTATAACCAGAAGAAGGAAATCGCGTGAACTTGTACGAATGCAAAAAAACGTATAAAAACATACGACGTTCTATCGGAAGTCTGTTTGTGTCTTGTATTGGAGAAATTAATTTCACTGTTTATTGTAAAGGTTTTCACTGTTTATTGTGAAGGTCATGTCTATATAATAATACACTAAATTAGTTATAAAAAATCGTAACAACTTTTAAGGTACTAATTTTTCAATGATGGGTTTAGGTTTGGTGATTATAACACACTTTCTTCACTAAAAATACTATTCGTGGAAGAATCGGAAACTTACTCGGTTAATATTAGTCGGTAAATATTACTCATGCGTCCATTACATTATCCAATTTAAGCGACGCTATTTGATCTTAAAAATAGCGATAGGCGTCTCCACCAATCAGAGAAAAGCTTTAATTCATTAACAGCCATTTTACTATGCGATATTAGTACTCTAGTTGAGATAGTGTCACTTGAATTGTATAATGAAATGGGCCCATAAAATTGTACATATATATCCTTATTCGACTTTCTAAGAGCCTATGATTCCTATAGTATTACTTTACAGATAATTCTAACACAATTTTGCAAATAATAAAATTGAATGTTTAAAACAAGATTGATTGATATTTGAATAATATCATTGTTTATTCGTCCTATTTAGCCGTTGCGCAATTGATTTAGTAAAGTCTCTGAGCAAGGGTCATAGGTCAGGATGCGCCAGATCACCTCGCGGAAGCTGTACGCGAAAGTAGGGTTATCATTCTCTGTAAATATTTAAGCTATGTAATTGTATGTAATTACTATTTATAATTTCTAGTAGTATATATTCTAATTCGTAACCGTTTAAAAGTTATTCTAATATATCAATTTATGTGTGATTATAATTTACTTAATAATATAAGAATATTTCTTATCGCCATAAATGTTTGTGTAATTCATTTTAATATAAATGAATGTGATAAATTGACCTTTTCGTATTATAAACAGTAACCCTAGCTTTTGGGAGCATTCGTGATATACCTGGAGTGAAAGCAAGTTATCTAAGCCTTGGCCTGAGGGTGGGAAAATGCAAATGTCAACTGCTCAATGCTAATCTGTCAACTTCAAATATAAATTATTCTTTAATGTCATTTATTAGTCGCCAGGGGCGGAACCTATTTGACTTCTATTTGTTTAAATTTTTACCGTTTATTAATAAATATTTTTTACAATATCCTAAAAGATTATTATAAACCACTAAACTGCTACCAGCATATGTGTTATTAATATTAGAGGAGTTCAATGTTGCCAGATAATTAATTAAAATAAAACCGGACAATGAGACAGTGATGACAATATCATTTAGTATATCCTTAAATATATTAGCGTGATTCACTGAGCACTTGCTAAGTACGCCCCTAGGCGGTGTTATGAAATAAAATTATTTGAAGCGTGTTGTAAGAACGAATCCACGACCTTGGGCAGCCGTGAGAATCATCGGCGTGCTCGTGCGACTGAACATTGTCTCCGTTGAATAATCGGTCCTGCACATGTTGAAACAATGTTTTTACGATCGCGTGGTTTATACTTCACAGCATTAGCGGGTAATTTTTCCAAAATGTTTTCAATGGCCTTGGATATTTGACTGAAATAATAAATACTCTCATATTATGAACTTATATGAGTTGAAAAATTATTTTACTAAGTTAGTATTAACTAGAAGTGTAACTGTTTAGGAATGCTTAGTTTGACAACAATGTTCGGTAACTATCAAGTATAGAAATTTAAAAAAATAACATTTACTTCATTACTTTTTTTTATAAACTATTAGAATACTACTCTTAAGCTCCAATACCCAATTTTATACATTTTAAGTTTCGCGGCAGCTCTCGGAGTATCTATAAAGCATTTTAGTTTTTCTTACATAATATAAAAAAGAATGCTGCATAAACAGAGTTCATGACAGTTATCTCAGCCAATCAAAGCACGATAATTATGAGAAAGCTTCAAGAATGGAAGCCCGGAACGAAAGCAAGATGTTTGTCTCAACTCCGCGTTGTAATAAGTTTGCAGACTCGTTACAGACCTTATAAAGTTTTTCTATAAATATAAAACCTTTTTCCTTCTCTTCTTTTTGGTATATTCTCTTTTATTCAAATGTCAAAATCTAAAATATACAATATAAAGTTAATATGATATATTAAGAAGAAATGCGGAAAATATAATCCCAAAGAAGGTTTCTAAGCCATTAGGAAACAACTGAGTGTAAAAATACATTTGCAGAAATTTAATTTTTTGTAGTGTATTTTTTTATTATTTAACAAACACTACAATTCTTGAAATATAAATGTGGGCCACTATTTAAATTCCGTATTTCTGCTAGATCCTGTTGTGATAATCATCTCGTCCATGAGTTAGTTCCGTGTTATAAGGATGCGCTTGCGCCGGCCGTTTAAGGTTACGCAAAAGGTTGTTAAATAACACGCACTTGAGTGAATTATGGTTTATTAAAACCTTTTTTATTTATAACAGGCATATTAAAACATTTTTTTATGCTCCATTAGCTAGATGTTTTATATTTTTTTAACAAAAAAAGATGAAAATAGTATTGTCTATGATTGATAAATATTTTAAATTGTGTTTTTATATAAAATATTGTAAAATAAACATTTGTGAAAAAAAAATGTGCCATTAAACTTTATGTCTTAAAAGTTAAAATAAATAATACATAAATCTATTCTACCATTCTTTCTCACGAATCTTTCGGTGGCAATGGCGTGTCGGATTCATAAATATAGCTTGAATTCCCGCTGAGACCCTTCATGTTCACCGCCTTCATTAAAAATATTATTTTACTAATGAGAGAGAGATTACTATTTATACTTTTACCAAAAATTTATATAAAACAATTGTATTATACACCCATTTATTTTAACTTATCTCCCGACTATAATATTGTACGCATACATTATGGAAACAGCCTTTATTGTCTGACATCTATGATGGATTGAAACAGAGAGAGTTTCCGACTGATCAATAAGAGTTATTGTTTTCAAATTGCAAATATCAACGATATTTTCGCTAAATTGCTAACGATTGTTGTGTGAAATTCAAACTGTATTCCAGTGACAAATTGCAAAACCGTGTTTTTACACAGTGGCAGCCATATTCATTTTAAAACAATGTGTGTTATGGGAAACATTTATACACACAATAGTTGTTCGTTTTAATCTAAATTATTAGGAAATCTTAAGCGCTCAAAGCGGGTTTTGTCTTTAAATGTATAAACATTGAGTGCGAGAACAAATATCATATGGACCTTATAAATCATTAATCACTGCATCGTTTAGATGACTTTTACAGTTCACGCCGCGAATCCACCACGCTTAGAGCTCATGAATAAGAACCCTCAATGAGTTCGAAACTAGTCGGGCACATACCGATTTAATACTGCGTAAATACAGCCGGATAATATAAATATAATAGTCATGGTTCACGAAAGTTTAAATACAATAATTGTCATAAGTTTCTTAAAAGAGTATAATTTACATTAGTAATAATGCAGATTTCATAAGTCAAGAAATATTTCTCCACTAATGAAAAATAACAATAGATCATCAAGTATTGAGGAACGTTGCATAGGTCTTCGTCCGGTGCAGCGCAGCCACCGTGAAGAACATCTGCTTCAAGGACAAGCTTGTGCTGGATTTAACCTGCGTCTTAGGTACGTGTTAGATATAATGCGGCCATTATACAAGTTACAGGCTAACAAACTTATAACAGGGCCTTCAACAGTCTTCAAAAATCAGATCAATAAATCTTAACAAATATTTATCTCGAAAATATGTTTTATAGATATATCGGTAATATATGAATATCAAAGTTTAAAATCTTAAAATGGTTACAACTTTGCAATACCGACATTATTTGTTACAAACAGTAAAACCTGTCGTAAACATTTATTTACACAGATGAGTCAGCAAATACTATTTTACCATTAATCAAAATGGCTAAGACATAGAATCTTAGGATTGCTTGGATGAAGAGACTCTCAGCCTTGGCCGTAATTAGTTTAAAGAATTTGAAGCTAAAAGACTGCCTTCTGAAAGACGTAAAGTATATTAATATTAGCTTAGCTATAAAGATGTATGAGAACATAGCTTATACCAGCTTGTAATGGCGACTTTTGTAGATACATATGTGATAAATACTTAATTCTATATCAATTCATATGTAATATTTATAATTATTCATTCATGACATTTAATTAGATCCGATTTATATTGTCTGATGACGATACAGTGCTGGTAAATACAAACCAGGATCTCTGCATTCCTACCATTAGGTCACAATATTTATTATTATTCCTTAAAGGTTTGACTTCGAATCATATTATTGATGGAAAAATAATACCTATCTGAGTATTTTTTGAGTGATATTCAACAATTCTTAGTTTGAAAAAATATGTATCAAGTGTAAATTGATTATTGTATTATCTTTAATTTGGTAGACCTGAAAAAGTTAGCTTAAGACACTTAAAACCACAATTTACTTCAAAAACTATTTTTATCGCGTTTAGTTAGGTATACTTTCAATGTTTTTTCAGTAGATCACAGCTTAGTTCAACACCCATATAAGTTCATTAGTTTAGTTAACTTAACAGATATAACTAAGTTATAAAACAAATATGTTAAATATTAATTTAGAGAGTGTTTAGTTTTCGTCTTAAAGAGACATTAGCCAACATCATCTTATATTTGGTTAATTAATTAAATCTTATACAATATATGTTTAATTGCGTCCGGTGTCATAAGGAGATATTAAGAGTTTTGGTGTTCTATTTTTATCATCAACTCTTACATGTCTAGAGTTGTGCAAGAAACTGGACAAGTAGGAAGATGGCTTCTAAGCTGTGTAATGATCTCAATAATGTTTAATATTATATATACATTTCATAGTATAAATAAAGAAGCTGCGTCTTTATGTATTAAATTAATGACTTCGTTAAAAGTAAATGCTTTTTGACATGAATCAAATAAAAACAAATATATTTTGTATAACGAATCCGAGTATTCGTTAAACAAATAAAATCGAGTAAATCCCATCGGTACATCACGTTTTGATAGCACGATTTATATTTGCATACAAACGACTCGATAATCGATTGGAAACGATTATTTAATGGATTAAATTGATATTTTATGAATTTATAATAACTTCAGTCTATTTTATTTTTATGCCAAATAGTTATTGAATGTTCGTAAGATATATTATTTTGAGAATTATAATTTATTCGTTTCTTATTTATAAGAAGCAAAAGTCTCAGTATATAAATAACATTTCTGTGTATAATGAACATTAACAAAACACATTGTTATAAAAAGAATAGAAAGATAATCAAATTAGTTGCTTTTTGTTATCTCGAATCACCTCACAATACCTTTTATGAACAGTTAATCACAACTCCACAAGACAATGGAGAAATAATTACGCATTAAGCGTATATGATTAATTAAATAAGTGATTTTACTGAAATTTAACGAATGGTATTTTAAATAATTTATATGATAGAGATGTTACACTATGCTTAAATTTAAAACAAATAACATAACATTTAAAGATATATATTATTAACTTACAAAAGAATAATATAATGATAAACAACTTTGAAGCAGAAAATTGTATATACTTCTATATCATTGTAATCAAAATCCATAATTATAGACATCCGGCAAGGCGCCGACATATGAAACAAGTATATTTAAAAAAAACATTCATTTAATGATATATAATAAATCCATGGGCATTGAGAGATGATCCAGTATCTTCAGAGAACGGAGAACCTTGTAAGTATCATGAATTGAATGAGCTGCGTCGGATGTTAGAGTTATTTTTTAAAATATGATTAATGTTTCACTCCATTACCGTACTCAAATTACTTTAGCTGTGGGAATTAAATGATATGTATCAGTTGGGTTAAACTGGGTTGCCAATTGTGACCTTTGGTTTCTAATCTGAGACTTTTAGAACTTAGCTACACTTATTATATAACATTTTGTCTATAATTATCGTCTGTAAATCCGATATATCAAACACTCCGATGATGTATCATACACTTTGGTTCTCACGGAATCTTTAGCTAAATATATATATATATATATATAATTGATAAATTACAAAATAAAATACCAGCTCATCATTTCGTTCAGCTTGGGAAATCTTCGCCTGTTTGGAATGTGAGCATCCTCTAAAGGTCACGACGAGGTCATGACGGGTAGTTAGAGCAAAAACACACAATGCGAAGTTACTATTATGTGGAGGGCATTGTAGCTCGCGTGAATACGCTCCATGCGATGAGAATGAGGAATGGTTGTTGTGGAAGTAGACAATTATTTGAAAATGATCTAAATATCCATTGTATTCTTTTATTTTTAAACAATCAGAGCCAGTAATGTTGCTATTACACTAGTTGTTAAAATTTGCTTTAGACCTACTGACCTCAATAGCTTAAACAGTATATCTCAGTAATGGATTGTCATATACGCTGAGAGACAGGCATCTCTTAAAAGACTGGTACTTTATATTAATCCTCCATGGTCTAGCACATTAGTTATATTACAAGCCACGATTGATGATCTGCTTGATACTACATTATGTAAATGCTTACGAGAGCATTGTAGCCGGCCATTTTGAATTTTAATAATTCATACTTTTCTCGAGCTTCGCAAGCTCTAAAATGAAATTACTCATGAACAATATTAATGTAATATTTGTTTACGAATATACTTTGTGTTATGTAGTATTTAATTTAAACTAGTGAGTCACTATATCAAATTTCTAAATGTGTTTGTGTCATAGTTTAAACAATATTATATAATATGACAATTGTATTTTGCCATAAGGAGCTAGCGGTCAAGAAATAAAAGTATAATGACCTGAGATAAGAGCACAGATTCTATCGCTGTGTGAGTAACAGCGTAATGATGGATATTTTATATGGTAATGATATACTACACTATGGCACACTATTTGCTAGGTGGGAGAGCATTTTGTTTTGGGAAATCCTTTACGATTAACGGCCCACCCTAGTGAGGATGAAGACAGTTACGTCACTAACTATCGAAAAGATCCCCATGATACAAACCCAAAACCCAACAATCACCCTCATCGCCATAGGCCCATCTTGAAAGGTCATTGGGTTTTTTGCACTCTACCCTGCCGTACGCGGAGTTAAAGCTTAGGTAGAGTCACCTACAGGTAATCTATGACCTGGTCTGATCAGGGTAGCACTACCCTTTCACAGCATGGTAAGGCATCTGAAATTTGTCATATTTAGATACCATCATATTTACGGTACCAATTACCACTGGCTGGACCATTTGCATCCAATTCTATAATATTAAATAATAACTATTATATATTTTATTATATATATAATAATTACTTTATTACAAAACAACAAAGATTCTGGTTATTTAAAAGAATATTATTATTATTAACTTAACAAGGATAATAATTGAAATTATGTTTTTTAACCACAAAGCCGCAAAAACCGAGTGGTGACGTCTCTGACCCTTGTAATAAAAGTGGTTTTAGTGACCTTTTGGTTGTTACTTTTACATTTGTATAGGCTCCAGAACCAATAGAGTAAGTGGCTTTAGCGAACGTTGAGAATAACTACGACACAAAGATTAGTTATTTACTTTAGAAATTAATATACTAAAAAAAAAACTAACAAACAGTAAATAAGTATAAGGAATAATACTTACTTTTTGTTATTAATATTTATCATCATATTATATTTACAATTACATCTAAAATCATATAGTTATATAATTGCTTCGAAATATTAATATACCCATATTTCATTATTGGTATTTAAATATTTAAAATTATTTATTTTATGATAAAAAGTCATTTTAAGTTTTTTTTATTTCTGACATATAAAAACATAATTTAGAAAAAAAATAAGTATAAAAAAAATATAGAACATTAAACTTACTATACAATTTACAAATTTTCATATAAAAGACATCAACGCAATCAAGTTTTTCAATAGTCCCAATTATATTAATTTTTTGTACTTATTATTTTATGTGCGTATTAAGAAAGCGATGACGTACAATAATAACATATTAATTTCATTCAATATATCCAGTATTATACTGAAAGCAGTTTTCCAAATGATCACGTCTCATCCTCGTTACGTAAATGTTCGTGAGTTCGTTACCAGTACCCTTTATCACTATTAGGTAATATCACACTTTATATTCAAGAATAAATACACTTCTGCAATAAATATCAACTATTGAACTATGGCGTGCCATATATATTATTAATAATAAATGTTACAAAAAAAGGAATTCCTTACCATTTTCATTTACTACGTTTTCTATATACATATGCCTCCATAATTGATTGTCTGGTTTCTTTTATATTTTTTTTTATAATGTCTCTGCTGTTGGCTCTATTGGCTGTTACGTCACCGGGGAGAAGATTGCGTGAAAGAGATAGCTTTACCGATAAGACCGGTAAATTTGTATTTTTATTGTTTTTATTTTTGTCATTTTTTATTAAAACAGTGAAAAATATTAACTAATGTTACTATTATGTAATTTCCTATTTATTCTATAAATAATAATAGATGTATATACTATTAATAGTTTTACAAGGTTTTGGAACTAATAGCTGTAACAAGATATCCTATGTCTCAATGAAAGAGATCGCGTGTTGGGTTCCTCGAGCCTTGTTGGAATACAATGCAACTCATAAAGGGTATATTCAGCTTATTCACACTTGACCGCAATGACATTGTACTCATTGACGTATTATGCAATTAATTTAATTGCGACTTAAAATTGCACTCTAAAAAACTTTGGTCTATTTTATTTCTATTGTTTTATTTTATGTTTTTTTCTAGGATTTATGAATTAAATTTCAGTCTATAGTAAATTATACAAATCGAAATTATTAATATTTAATTTAATTTACTTTACTTTTATTTATTAAAAAAAAAATCGGTAGGCCGTAGGATTTTAAAATACACATTGAACTGTCTTATTCATAAAATACATATTGAAATTATAAGCTGTCAAACATCATTTAAAATATAAACAAATCAATGCATTGTAACTATAGCCTATATAAGTTTTCTTTTGACTAAATGTGTAGAATAGAACGCTGGACAATAAGTTGCAACCGCAGGTAAATTTTAGCAAAGTCAGTGTATTAGTATTTTGTTTTGCGCGAACAAACAAAAAGAAAAACATAGAAATAATATACCTTCGGTTCTCCGTTGTGTCATTTTATGAGTACCTAGTATTTTTTTTATGAAACGAAATGTATTGTACAGATTTTGTCTCATTATTTAGTAGTTAGTTAAGTAGTAGTTATATTAGTCAGGTATTTGTGTTACTTTATACGTAAACGAATAAGTATGTTTAAAGCAACACATTTCTACTATTCCGTTACTTTAGAGAGAACGTATTTACTTTATAAACTCTTTAACTTTCTTATCTGTGGTATGTGACATTGGCGGGACATATAGGTACGAAGGAAAGCAAAGTTTGTACAAAACTATATATTATATATAAAAAGATAATTTGTAAAATTTATTTCTAAAAATGATTTGTCTGTATAAGTGTATAGATAAGCTTTAATTGCTAATTTCTTTAATATGTAACATTATTTTACCCCCATTATATGTTACTAGAATACATGAAGATATCTTTGATTAGTTGTGTTTAATCATGATTGTGGCTTATTATTAAATATATTATTGATAAATGATTGCTCAATACATAAAATATTTTACGCATTCGGGTGAAGGTAATTTGTAAGGTTTATAACAATAGATTCTGACTAAACACTAGTTTCAGTAGGCGGTAGGAACTGATACATTATAACCCTTCACCAATTACTAATAGTAATTACGCTTTAAAAACATTTAATGTATGATAAATTGATTTAAATCTTTAAAAAGGAAAGAAAGGAAAATATGGTTTATCTTACTATAATAACAATATAATATCTTTATTACAGATAGTAGAGTTAGTTAAAACATTTAAATCTTTTGTGTACCTAAGTTGTGTTACGAAGTCTGAAATATTATCATCGTACATTTTAAGCTAATGAAAGGACACTTGGAATGTTAAATCTCAAATATATAGTTGTATACAGTTAGTTCAAACTGCTTGCGTTTACATTCTATTTGCTCAATGCTAGAATTTTGTATAAATGATACCAAATCTCGATGGGTGATATAAGATGAATAGATTATATTTAAATATCAGCCCATAGAGTATACATGTCACAATACTCGACTCATGTGTACTTTCCATTATGGAAATAGTGGTGAGGTGAATTAACAGCACTGATGAATATACTTTTTATTTATTTAATAAATGTAGATTGAGGATATTTTTTTATATATTATATGAAAATTCGGAAAATAAATAGCAAACTTATTCCTAATTGAATTAATCATTTATTATTAATATTAAAAACATTTAAATCCGCTCGAATTTATTTAGCTAACAACAATGATTTCTTACAACATTTTCCCAGAGAGCAACATAAAAAACATAACTAAATAATAAAAAAATACATCAAAGTTGCCGCCTAATACAAATAATTATAATCATTACATAGATCAGTATACTCTAACCTCTCAAGGTGGCGGGCGGAGAGCTTTCAGCCGGGCGGGCGGCGCAGGCGCAGGCACAGGCGCATTTAGCGTCAGTCGATTCGCGACACTCCTCGCGGCAACATGTCTCCCGTGTGGCTCGTACTCGCTTTACTCCCAATAATCGGTAAGTGCTAGTGAAAATGTGCTACGGATGTGCTTTACGTGTGTTTAGTGGTAACGTATTAAGGAATTGCGCACACGCATACGGGACAGGACGTCCGGGCGCGTGCGAATTTAATTATTATCATAATTATCTTTTGTGTGGGAGCTATGTAAATTACTTAAAAAAAACTACATTTCGTATCTATGGCAAAATACACTATTATTATAGATGTAAATCTACATAATGCTCAAAATAATAAAGTGTCAAAATTTTATATATCTTTTAAGTAAAACATGCCTCATCGCATTTTTACAATTTAAGTATATTTAATAACATAAATTTGTAATTATTTTTTATTAATATATATTTGTATTAAGTATCAAATATGATTTGCTTTAAAACTAATATAATGTACGAATCTTTAATGTATATCACTATATACCAACATTTAAGACTCCAACTCTGATCGTGAGCTCGCAAACGTCACAACGAAGCTCATCTATCAGTGTTCTAAGTAAACAAATATTACTAACCCATATAACTATTTGTGTACACGATTATAGCCCTTAATACCATCCACATAAGCGGCGCAATGTCCATCTTATAAGGTGCATCTGTAAGAGGGATTGCAAGACAAATTGCGCAACGCATGCACTTTCCATTCGTAGGCCGCGAGGCGCAAACTATCGCGCATCTAAGTTAATCGATTCAGATTTACATAAGTGATTCTCACGACCCGATGCAGTAGAGCGGAGTGATGGTCAGAGATTGGATCATCCAAGGTTCCTGGTTCCTTACCGGATCTCAATCGAAACCCAATTAGTCATGATTTAAGATAGAGAGAGTAGAGTTCAGACTAAAGTTCACCTTCAACAATAATTTTCTTATAATACATATGCAAAATGGGATTTATTTGTCGAAATGTACAATTTGATATTTCTTTTTTATGGAATTTTATATAAATTATGTAAAACATATTAAGGAACTTTACATAAATTATGTATATGCATGAACCTACAATTTCTTTTGTGTATTTTTCTAAACCTAACGTTATTGCCATAACCTGTATTTGCATAGACATATAAAGACTTCATTGTTAGCGAACAGCAATGTTACATAACACGAGTCACATAATTCAAATTTTACAGCTAACACATTAAAACAAAGCAAAGAAAATCAACAAACATAAAAATGTGTCGAAACGTGAAGGCGTGAGAGCACGTTACGTAAAAGAAAGTCCCATTCATTGATACGTCCGTGAAATATGTATTTGTATTGATAATTTAGACAAGTCATTGTTGTACACTAACCTGGGTTATGACATTTGTTTCAAGTCGTGACACCTTACATTTCACGTGTTTATAAATATGAAATAAGCAGTACACCACGTTTCGTAGCGGTAATGCTATTCGAAAAACAAATTCTATAATAAATATTTATTTATAACTTGTTTGCGTATTTTAATGGCACCATTTCATTATCCAATCTATGGCGTACTACTTACTCTACACCCTCAAATACCGAGAGAAGGTGTCCACCAATCAGATGAAAGCACTAGCTCACTAATAGCCTTTTCACAATGCGATATTAGTACGTTAGTTGATATACGTCGCTTAAATTAGATAGCAAATTAGGTCTATATGTCATCTTGAAAATTAACACCCAAAAATAACGCTTACATAAAAAATAAAATTTAAATAATTAATTATATCATCTAATATCCGTTCGGATGTTACATATAAAATAAATGCTAAAAACTTGATTTGCAATTAACACTTCTAGTTTAATCAGTAATTACTCTTGGTTCCGTATGACTTGACGACGTCCGCTACCTGTATCAGCATTGCAACATGCTATATGTATTGTTTAATTTATCATTCTCACTTAAAGAAACAATACTTTTTATTCATATAAAATATACGAATATTTATGAAGTTTGTTTCACAATTATCATGGTGAATTAAGGAATAGTTCCGTAAAACAATTAAAAGTTAAAAGAATTAAGTAATAAGTGGAACTTATTATGATAAAAGTCAAAGTCATTTGAACATGATTATATAACTTTAATAAAATTTAATTTCCATTGAGACAAAAATAATACATGAGTTTATTAATTTTATCACTCTAAGAACATTAAAGCAAAAACCACAAAAGTAATTTGAAATAATTCATTAGATACGAGTATATAAAAACCTGAACAGTATCGTCGGCGACCTTTCATAGAGATGGGTCAGAAGTCACTTGCGCAACTGATGCATGGGAACGTTTAGTCGTAGCGAATCGCCATGCGAACCTTCTCTGTGACGCAATAACATGGTTTAAACAAATTTGGCAAATTTGGAGTTCATTTTGATGTTGCGTGACTTTAAATATAGTGTTATTAAATAAATAATATGTTCAAATAGACATTTAGGTGTTTCGTCATTTACGTATTATCGTTTTTATTTAATGTCATTACTGCTAGTTTTAGTTCAGTTATTTAGAATCGGAAAGTTCAGTTAGAATCGGAACTTATGTTTTTGTCATGAGTGTTGCATTGTATAAATATTTTGAAACTTCATCGAAGTTAGTGACATATCTATTGGTGGAAGTTATATTACCAAGATCTTAATTCTATTTACAATGTTCTGAGTAAGAAATATAAATCTAAATGCGTGTGAATGGGTCGCTGTCGAAACAGTTTAGTAACAACTCTGAATTAAGCAAATATAGTTAATTCGGTTTTTCCTTTGAGACCATTTACTACCTATTACATGTTTTTTTTATTGTCAATTAATAAATTTTATAAACATTTTAATCTAGTTAGCTTTTATTACTTTTGAAAGCTGCTATTACATTTACACGTCAAACGTTGTGTAATCTTGATTATAAGAAATAATTAAACAAGTTTCATCTCGGATGTGCAATTACTATTAATTATTTTAGCGAAATAATAATGTAAATTATTATTCAAGTTTTAGAATTATATAAAAAAATGAGAACTAGAATAACATCACTCGATAATTGGATTATTTACTTGCGATAGTTTTCAAAACATGTCCATTTCCATCACAATCTCGTAATCGACCTCAATAAGCTCATTGCTGGTAACATCTCATATAAAATGAGTTTACTATTAATATTAGATTGGTATATTACTTTAATGACTGTTTTAAAGATGATTATTTGTATATAATAATTTGTCTCATCATACCTTAATTCTTTATCAAATTGTCAGAGACTTAATACTTATTTGGTAGAGCCAAATAAGTTTTCATATAAAGATTTAATTTGGTAAAACTTATTTGGCTCTACCAAATAAGTTTCAGGTGATTCATTATACTATAAAATCAAAAACAAATCCAAATATTCATATTTTGTCTTAGGTGGAGCTGAAAGATTCAACTGTCGAGGGCGCATTCTTGGAGCATATTATGCTGATGCCAAATCTGGATGCAAGGCGTTTCACGTCTGTGTGAGAGTGGCTGGCGGAGGTGTTCGGGACTTCAGATTCTTCTGTCCCCCTGGTACCTTGTTCCACCAAGAGGCTCAGACTTGCACTGATTGGGGAGATGATGATCCTCTCGCATGCCCTGCTGACCTCTACGATGGTTCGTTTGATCTCTACAAGATTGGATCCGGTGAGCTTCGCGACTAACCATACTCACTAATAGCTTATCAATTCAAATTTTGTAGTTTAATTATTTTATTTGTTGTTTCATTTAGTAATTAGGTTACAGAACTTAGACTATATTGGAGAAGTAAGATTATGTTTGTAAGTTACTAGTCAAATATATTGCGTAGAACTTTCTAAATAAGAATGCTTATAAAACGAGATGAGCAACTTATACATTTAGACACGCTTACAAAATTTACAGACTTTTATCATAAAAAAACGCATTAAAAGCTTAACAACAAAAGCCTGTAGTACTTTTTCGCAATATAACAAACAAATAGCTTAGGATATTTGCTTACATAGTAGTGCTTTACAGTAGTAGAATTAAAGAAAATAAAATGAAATTAAAGTACCTAATAAGAAATCGTATTGATTTTGGTGGTAATTAGTCTGTACCATCAATATTTCCATTAAGTGTAACTATTTATTTATTTGCTTATTGTACAGGATTCGACACAAAAAAAGTATCGTCTTCAGGAAATCGCGAAGACGAAACCGAATTCGGTCTACAGAGGGCTGAAACTGGAGATCGTCGTCTTTCACAAAATGCAGTTCCCAGTGGAGGTGGTTCTGATCTCCGAGCAGCGCATTCCTCTGATTTCTTTACTGGCCAACGTGACCGCGGCCGAGACGACGTCGCTCAAACTCAGCCACCGATAACTTTTGCACCCACTCGACAATCTTTCAGAAGGGTTACAACAACGCGTGCATCTTATACAACTACTCCTTACTCCCCAACAACTCCATCACCAACTACTTTCCCCCCCCAACCCTCAACCCCACCTCATTATGAGAATTCCAAACGAAAATTCATAAGAAAACGTCCTGTGTATACATCTACTACTCCACCACCTACTGTCCAAAACACTTTTCCTCCACAAACTTACACTGAACAACAACAGAATTATAATCGAAGAATACCGCAGCAGCAACATAGACCGTCCCCAACCACAGTTATAATTCCACCTCAGTACAAGGATGAGTACGTCGAAGTTAGTAAAGTTTCACCGAAACAAAATAACAATAGATTTTATCCCAACAACCCCACTTCTACTCCCTTCGCTGAAACAACATTAGCACCCCAAGGAAATAGAAAAGAAAGTCTTGTTGAATTGTATAATTACGACGGACAGTCTACACCAGGTAATTACAACGACAAACGCGCATTCAAAGTAAGAAATAACTTTAATGTAGAAAATGAAGTATCAAAAGAACAAGACTTTGTAAGAATAAAAAACTACAATGGCAATAATAATAATAATATCAACAAATCTTTCACCACATCTACAGTAGACTATAACTCCGTGCGAGGCACAAGCACACCAGCTTATAAGAATTTTAACAGTGTCTCCTACGAACCGGAAAAGAACAATTTTGCTCCGTTTGTTGGTGCAAAGCAAACCTATTATAACCCTACAACCACACCCACTTCCACCACTGCATATATAACTACCCGTGCTGATCCCCCCGCGAATATTAATACTATAGCATATAATACAAATATAGGTTTCGATACACAATCTTCAAATTACGCTGATAATGCCGAAGATGACGGACAGTATCGACCACCTCAGGGTGAAGACGACGGTCAATACAGACCGGAATTATACGAGAAGGAATCAGAACTTTTGTCTGGAGCCCACTCATTAAACATCGCCGCAAGCGGAAACAGGTTGCCAGATGATCAGAAGATAAGGAAAACACAAAAACCTGTTGGAAAGACATCTCAACCTAGACCATTCAGACCTGCCACAACCTTATACCCGTCTACTTTACCACCTTCTGAATATACAACCACCTTCAAACCTCAGCCTGAGCCGTCCACCCATAGAACGTTCGATTATCACCAGACCTATACAACCACATCAAGACCATACGAAGCGCCGTCTGCACCGGCGTATACTTTCGCTCCTTCTAACCCACCAGCAAGAGTAACTACAACGCTGGCACCTAGAACTACAGAACGTTCTCAGCCCCGGGAAACTCCCCCACCTACAACATCCTTCATACCATATTCATCACGATCTACCCGCCCTCCACATTATTCCAAACCCGCCAATCACAGAGAAGACAATAGCTACGACTACGCATATTACGACTCTGATCCCGGTTTTTCAGAATACGACCACATAGAAGAGTTCGGTAGAACTAAGTCTAGACAATAAAATACTCTTCACATTACGTTCACTGCCATTATATTAGTCGCCTCTTTAGTTTAAATTATTACGGAACTTAACGTAAAGATTTAATTGACAGTACAAGAAATCAATTAAAATAAGGTTTTATTTACCTATTATGTATACCTTTAAATATTATTTAATGAGAACATAATATGCTATTTTTGAATTGCTACAAATTAACATCTAAATCAATATTAAAATAATAATATTTATTTTATTAACAATTGTAAAATTTGAAGTAGAATATTTGTGATTGAAAGAAAAATTTTGATAATCTAAAGAGGCTTAATCATTGTAATGTTACCCTAAATTATTTTGTGATATTGTGGATGCTTGTATTTTGTTAGATAATAAAATAATAATAAATAGATAATAAATTACTTAATTAATAATAAATATGTTACGAGCTTTTTCTGTCAGCGCTGTGCTTACATTTTTTGTAAAACACATCTCTATATGTTTTCCTGGATTTTATAGAAATTTCATATTTTTAAAACAAACAAATTACTAAATAATTCATTGTCCGTCTTTATTCGTCATGCAATATAAATATTTCTTTACTTAGGTATAATATCAAGTGTAGTTAAAATGGTGTATAAAATTTTATTGTAAATAAAGTTTTCGTAGAATACGTCTTATCCTATTTTAATTACATGTTTAGGAATAATGTAAACTTTAAAAAAAATACTTTCCCAATGTTATCGATAAGTACAACCTAGCACTTTTTAGTGGGTACAAATTATCTTATTACGTACGAACTAAATTAATTGTTTTTAGATATATAGCTCTACCTTTTTAAATATATTTTATATCTTTACTCACGCCTCGATACTGAGTGAACTGCAAAAAACAGAAGGCAGGGTTCCTAAGAAGTACATTGGCTCGACCGTTTTTTTCGTTAATTTACTTTGTGATATATGTTACCACAAAAAGCCCTTTAATTTTAATAAGATAACGTTTATCCAACCCACATGACCTTTGTTAATAGTACATTGGAAGAGCCACCTCTTTAAATTAAAGATGTACATAAATATTATTGAAATGTATGGCATATTTCAAATTTATAAGCGGTGCTATACTCTCACCGCTATCAGAACGACAGTTAAAGATAAATGAAAATGTGTCAATACATATAAAACTAATATAACATAATATAATATGTCGTAAAGTCTATTTTTTAGTACATTTGAAAAAATAACAGTGTATATATATAAATAAATAATATTATATTTTCTTATACTTTATTGTTTACGAGCATTCTGCTCGCGGTTTAGTGTGAAATTAGAAGCTTACAGACGTGGTCTAAGCATCAGCGTAAACGAAATGAAACCCTTTATAAACGAGTCCCATACTAGTTAATTAATGTTTTAATAAATTTACATGATCAACTTTCCCGTCGCGTATATATGAAGAACTAATAGCATTATTCACATTCATAACTTCAAAAATCTCTATTTAATTTTACCCCTTACATTTAAAAGGTAGCTTCAGCTTTCTATTTTAACACGTATTCGTTAATTTGTAGTAAACAAGTAAAATTCAAATTTCAATGGTGTAGAACTTTCATATAAAACTGTTTCACTCTTTAATCGGGGTGAAAATACCAAATAGGCACTTAAAGTGTTCCCCTATACTCACCAATGAAAATACATGCCAAATTTCAGCTTCTTGCGTTCAGAAGTTTCGGCTGCACGTTGTCTGTCTGTCACTCAATAACGGTTTTATATATATATATATAGACATTTGAAAATAGTTAGTAGTGACATCTAGTACTTAGTAGCTGAATTACAATAAAATGATATGATCGCTGTGTCTTACTAATAAAGAAGTAATGAAATATTATGTCTACTCGTCGCTAGATGTCGGAAGTAGTATAAAAACTATGAGTCAAATTCCTGGTTATTTTATTGAAATGTAGGACGAAAATTTTCGAATATTCCAATGCAGAAAAAAGTATTATTATTATTTGAATTTATTCTAATGGTAAATAAACTGCACCCAATTTATAACATTAAAATTAATTTACTAAATAAATAATACAAACAAAGTCAATTCACCAATATTTGGACCTTTTTTTTATATATTTTTTTTTAGTTTCATGATATTTATATCTTGTTCATGTATAATCAAACTGTCAAATGAATCATAGAATGATTGCTAGAATTGAATCGTTATTTAATCGTTATATTAACATATTTACACTGGTTACCGTCATTTTAAAACGCAATCTCATTATTTGTAGAGTCATCATTTATAAAGTTTTAACTGATTATAAACGTAAGTAAGAAATGAGAAACAAAAAAAATTGGTAAAGTAAAGTAATGTTTCACTGTTCTTACATAAAGAACATTACAAAAACGTGATTTAGATTATATACTGCTTTTTCAACATTATAGTAGTATAGTAGTTGGTAGAGATTTTATAGTTATTTAAATAAATTCTGATAGCTGATTCATCCTAATGAACTTTGTCCTCGTTCGATAAAAAAATATTATTATTTATTGAATAAAACCTGTCATAGGTACCGTATTTTTATTGAACAGAATTGCGGCTGTATATTCAGGTTTAAGGCAGATCCAGTACCGGTATTAATAAATCTGGAAAATGTAAATTCAAATTATCATATTTAATCAATTTTATGAATAAATTTAGAAAGGATATTAACCCTTCGTTACACACACCTATATTTTTCTTTCGTATCAAATATTGCTTTGATTTTAATTATGCGACCTTTATTTATTAGTATCTAACATTTAATAGTATATTTATTATTTATTTAATAATATAATCATGGTGCTCAGTTATGATGACGAGGAGTGTGGATTCGAACTGACGCCCTTAAAGCCGTTGTAATTCCTTCGCTGGTGCAAATATCAATTCATATTGATATTGGCACTGGCGAAGGAAATATATCTTGGGAGCTTTGTGTAATAGAAATCACCGATTAATTTATTATAATAAAGAAAAATCTTAAAGTGTACATATTTAATAAAATCCAGTGATTTAATAAAGATATTCATTCACTCCCATGTTAACGAATGACCTTTTTAATAAATTTGTAACATCAATTAAGTTCAGGAATACTAAATCTTGCATCACAAGCAAAATATATATATTTTATATGATCGTGAATGTTAAGGGTTTCGCAGTATTTTTTTTAAATAATATATTATATTATTGAACAAACAATCAAAAATATAAAGGACGCTTATACTTCTTGGTATGTTTTTGTGCACATATTATTCGCTCATCTTCTAAAATGTAAATAAATCAATTGTACTTACTACAAATAAAAAGTAACTTTACGACTACTCAATGTTATTATAATTGTTATAATTATATACTTTTTATGGATATAAGATACTCATATATTATTTCTTTACACTTTTTGTACTTTACCGTTCCATCTGGTGATTTTGATACAAAGAGAGCCAGCTATGTTGTCTGTCATAATATGTCTTTATAAATACTTTTTTAAGATCTTTTACAGGAAATGGGTTTATAGCACGCTATATCTCCCAATTATACCATAATTAGAACATAAGAAAAGTCATTAAAAACCATAATTGATGTAATCTTGTAATAACCTATTAAATTATATTTTTTTGCGAGCTGATGATAATTGAGAGGATTTGGTGAATCCAAAAATCTGACCTCACCTGTCCTTCTTCTGTTTTAAGCCATTATTTACACGGTTTAGACATATAGCTTAAAAATACATTATCCTTCGGTCACCGTAAAGTCTACTGACGATAAAGGTCACTGCCTCATCTCTATTAAAAAACTCAAGATTGTTAAAATTTTATAGCAGGTGTGCAATATGACTCAGTTATAATAAATATCTTGTCTTTTGATATAACTTTAATTTGCATAAAAATATTAGTATTTTTCCCGTCCTTATAATATTATGTAAAGTATGGAAACACAATCTCACGGTTATTTATGAGAAAAAATCTTTATGTATATGTAAATGACACAGTAATAAATGCCACAGCAGGTATATGCCACAGTAGGTAAATGCCTCATTAGGTAGTCTGAAGCGAGATGGGCGGATCTTTTGGCAAATTATAGTAACAATAAAATGAAGCGGATAGATTGGTATTAAATATGATATAAACATATATATATATATATATATATATTTAAAATCATCTGTCTTACACTATTTGCTTGATGTTGTCCAATTGCTCGGGATGGAACAGGAGTCAGTCTGTGTTAAGCTAGGGTAGATTATTATAGTAGAGTATTATATATTTAATTGCAAAAACATTTGTAACACATTAGAACCATAATATTATACCATATTTTTTGAAAATATTATATCCACCTATAACCAGCTTCATTGTACGGCTTCGTTCGCGAAATACTGTATAAGATTTCAATATATGTAAGTACATATATTTTATTATGAACTGAGCAATACTAACACATATCCTATTATATACAAATTTTCATCAAGATTGGCCCTTTTTGACTTTGAGAAGACCAGGTAGACAGACAAAAATATAAAAATAGCAAAAGTTCATCTATTAAATTCATCTTCAGTAATCTTTAGTCCCATTTAGGTTGACGCAATATGGAAAATTTTGAACGAAATGAACTAAACGAACGAACGAAAGAACTGCTTCTTTGAATACCATTTCTCACACACTCCATCAATGCCTTCATCTCTTATAACCATAAGTCATTAAACATAAATTAATTATAAATTTAAAATTATAATATATTCACGACGCACACAGATATAGTTGTAGTCTAGTAGTAGTAGTAGTAGTAATAGTAGTAGAATATCTATGATATATATACATATATATTAAATAAAATATAGTTTGTTAATAAAATTGCAAAATTTTATTTATTTATTAAAAGACACACACGCTTGCATGATACACATAATATATAAAAAAAAATAGAACGAACACTAATTTATCACAAAAGTTAGTATTCGTTTTATATCTTATTAAAAAATTGGCAAGCGTGAATGTAAATAATATTAATGAGTGGTTTTTTATTCGTTGGGAGACTTATACAGATCTACTCCTTCAGGAATTATATATTTTTTTATCATAATTAGTCTATATTCTTGCAAACCCTCTTTGACGAGTACTTGAAATGCTAATAGAAAGAGAGATGTCTTTAATTGTCATTGTCAAATATTTTAGAAGTATTTTCTTGTAAAAGTATTGTTTTCCCTTATTATTGTGTACACTTTGTAATTTGTTTAATTTTATTATACTTATACACAAAAGAGTATATCTCTCGATCATTTCATATTACACTAAATATTTATTGTTACAAATTTCAAATCGATTTGAAACAGTAATTTATAATGTTAATTATGTTGAAATATTACTATTGTGAAAAAATTTAAATTGACTCAAGTCTTCATAAATATCTAATCATATTTTAATATGCGTATATTAATATTAATATTCATAATAACTTACACCACCCAGTAATAATAAAACTCATAAATATTTGTAATCTATACTCGGTCTTTGTTCATTCACCATTGAACTTCAAAATGTCGGCCATGGCTACTTACGTCAGATCGCAATCTTTCAAAAATTCAACCACGTGTCTATAAAAACTATTAGTCATTTCTGTCACAATACTAATATTTTTTTTTATTTCGCCATTCAATTTATTTAATAGCATGTGATTGAAATCGTTATTGCTTTGTTTGGGAACAAATTATGCTCTTGAAATTGCTAATAAACATTTTCTAACCACGTCAAGCCTCAATAAATATAAAATGATTGTGAATAAAGATGATTATATATGCTGGAACCAATTAGCAGAATGACGGGACGGTATCTGAGAGGTCACAGGGTCGAGACCTGTACGTGTTAATGAACTGTTCATTCTATATTCATTTATTTGTAAAACATGTAGCTATGGACTATAAATATGAGTGTTAAGATTTATTATGTTGTACATTTGTTATACTATTAATATATTATATATATATATTTTCAGACCTAGATAAATAGAATAAAATAAAAATAAATTAGTATTGAATATCTCATTTGTGTACTAGAATTAGTTGATTGTTTGACAGTTTGACCGATTAAGCCTAGAAGGTCAAAAAGACGGATACGACGAAACACATTTACATATATGTGGTTTAGTAAAATATTATTAATATTAAAAGACAAGGTTGCGACTTACCGTGTCGTAATAAAACGATGAAAACTCATAGTTATTATTTTATTTCTATAAGTATCACAATATTTATTTCACTTATTCTTAGTACTGCCAAATCGTGGATACTGAAAATGGGGTTTTTAAATAGAGCATTGAAAACTTTTTAACATTTTGTGCTGAAAATAAATTTCAGTTCTATAAATTTACAGAACTTTGTAGAAATATTTAAGTAAATCTCAATGATACGAGATATGAATTCTCTATGATATTCAAATAGCAATATTATATTCGTTTCGAGTGAACATTGATATTTTAAATATTATTAGGTACTGTAAATATGTAAAAGTAGTCTTATTTTATAAATATCATTTGATTCGTTCAGTAAATACACAGAAATAAACATTAAACACGTATTTATTCATATAAAAAACCATTGACCAATATATTTTATCACATACACTTCATATACATCGTAGTATTTAATTTAGTTCATATTTCTCTACATATGGTGACTATTTCATAAGAGATATAATTATTTTTAACAATTGCTTTGTACTTCCCCAAGACACTTATTCTTTGGGCCAGTCTATTGTTTTATTCTGTACAATAAATTTACACACACAGACAAATTTGAAGATTTCATTGCGACAAAAGCAACAAATGACATAATATATATCGATATACCCCAAAACAACTCAAATCACATCATGGAACCACAACATACTCCTAGTACGAGTTTTGAGGTTACAAAACATTGATATTTTTCGTGCAGTCGCGAAGTGTTTGCTTGCTTGTGATTGGTTGTTATTTGGTTATGATTTGTAATAAACCAATCACAACTAAGAACTCCTTTGTGACTCGTGACGACACTAGTTCTTGCCCGTGATTGGTTGTTATTCGGTTGCGATCGTAATTAACCAATCACAATCTAGAATTTGTTTCGTGCATGAAAACTATAAACGTTTTGTAATGTCAAAACTCGTGCTAATGGTATAGGACTGTGATACTGTATCATTACACTAACCTACCACTTACCACTTTTAATTTATCACTTTTAACTAATTGAGCTTAACTCGGAAAGTTAATTGAGATTCACTTAGTACTTGTCCGTGTGCACTATCGCAGTAGCGTTCACTGCGAGGCGACAGCGCCCGCCATGCGCTGCCGCACGTCGCCGAGCGCCGAGCCGTTGCCGAACCCGTTCAGGATCGGATACATCCTATCCTTTGACTCTGTCTTAGATTCCACTTCTATCTTCGCCTTCGACCTTGACTGCTGAAATAATTATTTAATTCAAATTATCTTTATTCAAATATTTACACGCACTTTTGAATCGTCAATTATTACATTATTTTACTAATAATACTAAACTATCAAAAAACACGTATAGCCATGTTAGACTTCAGTTTTTAAATAAATATAGACTACGTCCCGCTATCTAAAGGTCGTATCCGGGCCCGTATCGGCTAATTTTTAATTTTAACATACCTTAATACTTGTTTAATATTACCTTACATATTTCAGTCAATTGATTAAAATGTCAGTAGATTAAATAATATTTTTACAGTAAGATTGAACAAAACATTTAACACGATCATAAAACGAAAATAATGTAAAACTTACGTCAGCCAATCATAATAAAGCTAACAATGAAGAAACAATTCGCACAAAAATAAAATTCACCTTGGCCTTCTTTTTGTAAGCTTGCTTGTAGAAGTCCGAGAAGAGATAGTAGAAGAGAACAGCGTGTAATCCTATCCACCAGACGAAGGAACGGGGATAGTCGCAGTCGATGAAGAGGAGCTGGAAGGCGTGCAGGAACACCAGCACGAACTGAATCTGTAATAGATATTGGTTCTTATTTTGTTTTGGTTCAATCCAACAATATCCTTCGAAAGTTGAAATAATTTCAGCACAGTGAAGAGTTTGATTGGTTGATAGACGCGCAGTCAAATATCAACCAATGAGAAAGGTTGATATGTACATATTTGATTTAATAGAAAATATATATATATTTTTAATCTTAACCATGTCTGAAAATAGTAAATAAGAAGCTCAGTGTGAGGATGGTATCTAAGAGTCTAAGTCAGTTTAGGAACCAGTTTAGGAATAACAATCTGAGGATTACTGTTGTATTATCCAGTGTGGGGATTCAGTTCACGATTTGTCACCCTGGACTGAGAACTCAGAGTCATATCCGGGTGACTAAATCCGGGCTTATTTCGATAAGTATGGTATCGAAATAGGCCCTCCTGACACCTCTATTTGACGTACACAAGTAATCATTGATAATGATTCAAAGTGGAAAAGATTTAAATAAATAAATAAACCAAAATGAAATACATTAAATTCAGGTTTTAGAGAAATTATGTATTTTTAGGAAAAAATATAATGAAGATATTAATAACGTTCCTATAACTCGAATGTTCTATAAACAAGAATGACTCACTAGAAGCTTTCTTCGTATTAAAGTGTTATTGTCGTATGACTTTGACCTTAGGAAACGTAACTTTTACTAAGATACATAATACAAGGATTGAATTAGCCTTGTTGATGAATGTTTCATGTCGGCCTATGAGATAAGTTTGCTTGAACCGCTTAGCCTCTACTAGATCGGACATTAATTTGTACTTACAAATGAACTTGGAATAAACTAGGTTATAGTTTTAAATAGATAAAAAACTACTGTTTAAACGTACCATTTGAAGCGCTGTGAGGTACCTCTTCCACCATAAGTACTTCTGTACTTGAGGGCCAAGAGCCGCAAGCAGATAGTACGAGTACATCACTATATGGACGAACGTGTTGAGCATACCAAAGAACGTGGAGTGACCACCTGTTGAAGAAAATAATAAAGATAAGATAAAGATAAATCTTAGAGCACAATATAGCACGGATTTTTATTTAAACTAAACTTAAGACAGGAAAGCATTGTTTCTGAATATTGCTTATTATATTTTATTATAGTATGAATGAGTAATACCAATTGTATTAATAATACATTATACATTTAATTAAAATCGAGAATAATATGAGACGTAGTAAGATTATTATTTACTTTTTTACACTACATGTACGCAATTTACAAATGTGTTTTTATTATTTTTCTAATAAAATCTTATGTAATATTTATGTATTTGAAATATATTTTTATTTTGTAATATTTAATATTTATTACATGACATATCATATAAATGTAAATGAAGAATAAATGGATTGTCTGTTAATGTGTTAGCAAAAAAATATATAAGATCTCTTTAAAGATTAAGATAAATATAATACTAAGAGATTTACTTTATTTTTCAAAGATTGAAAACAATTGAGGAAATGTTAATACTTTATGTTATTAAGGTATATTACCTAACTAACATAAAGTTACCTTTAAATATCACCCTAAAAAACAATTAATATATCAAATTTTAAAGAACTTTAAAAATACTCCCAATGTGTATATGTACGCATAGTACCAACTCAATGCATAGTACAAAATAACTTACCGCTTTCAAAGTTGTCATTCTCTCTTTCAATATTTATAGCTTCGTGGTATTTTCCGTTGAAAGGCGGAAGAATACGGATACCATATTATAAATAATAATCGAATTGTTCGAAATAGTAGTTTTTTTTTTATTTACACTCTTGGTTGTAAATACGTCATGCCACGATATAGAAGCTACACTTATAGTTTTTTTTTTTTTTTAAACGACATCTAACATCTAGCATGCAATTAAAACGCCTTTATAGAGATTATATTAGATAGATAGTTATTAATAGCCATATAACGGTTATTTGTAATAAATCTTGACACGAGAACGCAATTAAGAGCTTATTTAGTTATTATTGTGGTAGGTTTAAAAATAATGGCACATTTGGCAAGATCTCGATTAGTGTTTTTGATGAGAAATGTTTGTGTAGTTATATACTTAAGTTTTATTTATATAATTCTTAATTTTAGTAAATACTTAGAGTTCGACTCTTCATATATTATAAGTACTTCATATAGTAATATAGTACTGTAACTGTACCGTACCGTCAAGATGAATCGGAGTTCAATAAAAAATGGCAGAGATAAAATATTATTGTTATTGAAAAATAATTGTCTATGATTTGATTGAAACTCAAATCACGATTTTTTTTTTTTTTTGGAATCAGAATTCACTTATCCGTTCTTGGACAGATAATATAATAATATTACTTGTGATTACCAGGTAATATTAGGTAATTATTGTTTTCTATAAAACTTCGTGGTTTCATCGAAACAAGGAAGTTATAATTTAAGAATATTAACATATATCCTCTTAACATTTTTTACAATATTTTTAATAATTGTTTTAAAACATTTTTTTTTTGTTTTAATTAAATTCTTCGTGAACATTTAAAATAAAACTGTTGCGTATTTACGTAATGCTTGCTTATTTATGACTAGTTTAAAAACCATATAAAAAGTAGAGCTTGCCGTAATTCATATAATTTAAAATGAGTACTATAATAACTTTAATTTTGCTTTGAAAAAAAAACATAATGATCAAAAAGGATATAGAAATAAAATAATTAAAGGCATTTCAAAAAGTAATTGTAAAAAGTGTGAATGATAAAAAATAAGTCCAAAGAAGGTTGAGGGTCAACAACCTTTTGACGTTTACGTTTGATGGGATGTTTTGAAGAAATTAGTGTGGAAAATCCAACAAATTATAACATTTCCGAAGTACTCGCAGCAAAAAAGTTACAATATATAATCTTTTAATGCAAAGGCTTTGTGACGTCAGCAAGTTATCAACATGGAAACGTAAGTTAATATGACTTGAAATTTATTGTATTTTTTTTATCAAACTTTTTCATGCACGTGTTTTATTATTTTTTGTTGCTACATGTGATATAAATTTTTCGCCATAGAATTCGCTGTTATCTGTTTATTTTTATACAATGTTTTTTGTACTTTATGAAATAATTTCCTTATTCAGAGAATTTTTATTCAAATAATATTATAACAATTAATTTACCTTGATTATTAAATATATATATTTTTTTTGTATTGGCATAGTCTGGTATAGCATTTAATAATCTTACTATAAATATAAAGTAAATCAATTTAATATAAACGCTGTTCACGTATGTACAAGAGCCTTCATAAAAACGTATACTTCTATGAGCAGGCTTCATTGAATAACGCCCACGTAATTTAAACAAACGTTATAGTTTATCTAACTTGAGTAAATATAACAATATTTTGATTAATTAATTTAATTATAAGAGACAATGAACATGGAAAAATAATACTTAAACCGCTAGAATTAAAAAAATTGTGTCCCAGGTCCTGAAATACATTTTTTTTTGACAATTCCACCAAGAAAATATTTATCAAAATAATGTCGGCGAGAGACCACATCTTAAAAATTAGAAAGTACTATAATCCAGGTGCAGTCAACATAATTTAGATTTCTATTTTAGTTTATTCCTTAAGTAGTCCGTTAAAAGAAATTGCGAAATTAAAATGTTAATTTTCTTTTGTAAAGATGAAAATATAAAAATTAATAAGGTAATGTTTATCTTTATTATTATTTCAATTATCATTGTTAGATTGACGTAAATTACAAATTCTCCGACTGACGTAACTTCCATGACTTACGTACACTAGTCAGTCTATAAAGTACGTAAAAACAAACATTAACAAACGAAGTAATATTCTTTTGTACCAAGTTTGGTTAAAAATTATCAAAACATATATACATAAGCAATATTTATCTATGTTAAAGCATTATTAGTGAAGAATAATCTAAGTAAATATGATAGTTTGGATAGTTTGACTGAAGTAGCACAGGTTAGTTTGGATAGTTTGACTGAAGTAGCACAGGTTAGTTTGGGTAATTTGACTGAAGTAGCACAGGTTAGTTTGGATAATTTGACTGAAGTAGCACAGGTTAGTTTGGGTAATTTGACTGAAGTAGCACAGGTTAGTTTGGGTAATTTGACTGAAGTAGCACAGGTTAGTTTGGATAGTTTGACTGAAGTAGCACAGTTTAGTTTGGATAATTTGACTGAAGTAGCACAGATTAGTTTGGATAGTTTGACTGAAGTAGCACAGGTTAGTTTGGATAATTTGACTGAAGTAGCACAGGTTCAATACCTTATATTGTAGCCTACCTTGGATCTATAACTACACGCGACTCTAGAACGTTTTTGCGTTATTACCATGTTTGTGAGAACTGAAATCTTGAGCAATTTTAATTAAAAGTCTGAGGCAATGAAACTTTGTTACGTTACCAAATAAAACATTGATACCGAAAAACAACGTTCACATTACGTGTATTATTATTAATATAATACAGCATGCAAGGTATGTAAATCAAAATAAACATTCAAAGCCAAATGTGTACATATCGTGACGAGAGTGCCAAAGGAATCGGACCTCAGTTTTAATAAGCAAATAATTATAAAGTCAATAAAAGTCATAGAAACCTGTATCGGGGAGATTTAATACGTATTAGAACTAAAGAAACTATATTTATATGCTTTTTCATTTTATATATAATTTAAGAAAAACGGAAAATCTTTTCAATTATTAAAATTGTCACCGATGTATGAAGGCATTAATAAACTAGTGCATTGCTTTATTACTTTATAATTAAAAAAAAATATCTAGGTTGCTATGATTTTATTTCACCGCCATTATCTTAAATAACTTAACGCAGACAAGGTTATGCTATGTAAACCATTATATAGAAATAAGTTTTCTTTCAAGAGCAATAATTTTCCTCGTATAAACCTTCGTGTCAAAACAATTATTGAGCGACCTTAACAATTATTGAGTCTGAAGGAAAAATTATAATCTATGTTATTTTCCGCACCTATAAAGAATATATTATTATACTTAAAAAAAACATAGTTAACCCTCTGATAGCTGACCGTGTACGGGCGAGGTCAAATGTCTACGTTCAAAGTTTATAATAACATAGATCGAGACGCTGAAGGTCAAGTTCAATACAAGTCTTACTTAGTAATGGCAAATATTTGCTTAGTAAATAGCACGAGCCATACCTGGCGTGAACTTGACTCCGAACCACACGGACATGGGCATGATGCCGTGGTGGATGACGTGCAGCTTGGACACGTGGTCAGACTTCTTCCGCATCACGAAGAAGATCTGAAAGCAATTAAAAATAAATATATTGAAATTATTATCATTTATTGTATAATAAAATATGAAACAACTGCAAGCAACAACTAATATAGTACACGGGTATTTGTTAAACACATTTGCCATCAAAGTTTCCACACACATTAATTATTACAAACCAAATAAGGTAAAAGGTAAAAAATTAAATACAAAAAAAAACTTACTAAGATTACTTTTAAAAATGGATGGATGGAGTTTTTTTTTTTCAACGCAAATTAACGAATTAATGGCCTGATTTTCATAACGGAACTCTTTTTTTTTCTTGGGTAAAAAAAATGTTTTGATGTTTTCGTAAAATTAAAATAACAAATATATTTCAATAAAAAAACAACAAAGGAGAGGTCGCATGCGGTATACTTTTAAATATCTATAATTTATGAAAGACGTTTTTGGAAAGGAGACGCAAAATTAGCTAATTATAGGAAAGCGACTTAAACAATTTAAGGTATTGTTTTTTCCCTGAATTTCAACTAAACCTCCACATAATGATATTTAATTATTACTTTGCATAATTAACTATTTAACCTCAAAAAAAAAATAAAAAAATTACAGAACCAAAGCGTTTTTACATTTACGTGTGCTTTTCTGACACAAATTTGTAATGATTTTTAAATTTATCGAAATGTTTGGCATCTATATACCTTTATATCATAAAAATAATAATTTCGAAAATTAAATTAAGGAAACGTACCCATACTACGAACGTGTCCAGTTTTTACAATTTTTAAACCACCCCCTCCCCCACAGTGACCACACGTAGTATTTGATAAGGCCCTCCCCCTCGAGTTTTCAGAAGAATATTAAGTAAATTATAATTTAGAAAAAAAAAAAAAAAATATGTTTTGCCTCACGTTTTTCGGCTGACCGTTAAGACAATATCCGCGTGACGGGCAGAGCTCGTGCATACTTATCAATTAAAAGAAGAAAAAAAATACTACGTGACGAAATCCTAAAAAAATTGGCCAAGCGTGGTATTTTCAGAAACATCCTCCTCCCCGAAACCGGTCACGTATTATGGTTACAATCTAATATATAATGAAAAGTTTATTATTATTTTCATTGAGTTAAAATATTTTTTTTCGCTCTCTACTAACAACAGTGAAGTTGAATGTTGAACAAAAAGGTTGGTAAAAAAATCCCATGAAGGAAGGAACGTGCTATTTCCTCATTATTTATATGATACATTTTCCAGATAATAAACATCACATTTCTTCACTACTTCCTACTTAATATTAAATATAATAAATAAAAAAACATAAAAAATGCTAAGTAACACACTTCGTACTCCAAAACAACTAATTAGGAATCGTTTCGTATATAAGAAAAACAATTAAAAATATATATAAAAGAGTGTGTAATTAAAACACATAACACATAAAAACACTTTAATTTTTAAATAATAACATAAAAACTGTTTTTTTTTAAAGACGTGATTTTATTACTAGATAATTATCAAGGTAAAGTGGAATGGAATCAAAATGTTTAGTTTCTGCGTTGTTTTAATGTTAATGTATGTTTGATAAACAGATAAAGAAGGACCGTCTTATTTATAAATAAATAAACATAAAACTTACAGTATCGAAAAATTCCGTGAACTTTGAAATGTAATACCACCAGCAACCGCGTGCTATCTGCAAAGAAAAATATTGTTAATATCTTCATACTAGTTTTAAATATATATATAAGAGAAAAATAATTTATAATTTGTAAAATTATTCATCTCTAAATCTCTAAAAAATATTATTAGACTCTAACAAACTGTAAAACCTCCTCTATATGAGTGAGATTGCGTTATTCAAACGAATAAATCATAAATTTCTTAACGCGTATACGAATTCCTAATTAAAATGTTTTATTAGTCACTTACCCTTGAGTGTGCTTTCATATGATGCTTACTAAATTTATAATTATGCTAATTCAGTCTAGGGTTAAAACCTTGATCGCAATACTATCGAACAAGAAATTGCAAAAGAAGAAATAAACCTGTTTTACAAGTAAATCAAATCGGATACATCGATATTTAAATAAGCTGACAGTTTCATCCAAAGCTAACGTATGTTAAATAAATATATTTTAAACAGTGATGGCGGGTTCTCAGGGTATTTTTTATGGGGTTTTAGACAATATCAAAAAGTATGAGCGAATAATTCGAAGGCAAGCGACCACCAAATTTGATATCAATCAATTACCGTGTATCGTGTTTCTTATAACCTTCCCACATTTCACAACTTACGATGAATTTGGTTACATTTTAAGTTACTATTAATCTTTAGAAACAACGGACAGACGGATACTATATATTTTTATATGTATTCTTACCCGCATTGCATGGGGACTTCTCGAGTAGTCTACAGGCTGGCATCTAAAACTATACGAAGTGAACCAACCGCTGGCAATGCTCTGTAAAATAAAATAAGTTTTAAAACAAGTTCGCAAACTAGTAGTTAGGAGGGAATCAAGGAACCTTAATTGCTCAAGAGAAATAGATATATTATTTATAATAAACCTTATAATAAGTTAAAAGTTACCAAGCGGACAGATCCATAAAATACGCACATATAGTTGTTTTCAATTCAATATAAAATAGAAGAAACTGATAGGTAAACAGTTTCTCAAGCAGACAAGAATTAAATTCAGTTTATTACAGTTACAGTTACAGTTACAGTTTACAGTTTATTACAATTGAAGAGAAGCTCAAGAGCAATAGGATTTCGAACAAAAATATGTTAATTGTGAAGCTATCTTGAGAAAATGATAGTTGTCAAACAAACAGAATGATGTTAAAAGTTGTCTTTAAATCTTTCAAATAAATAGAAACTGCAGAGTTTATTTAACATTAAAAACAAAAATCATAAGATGCTGCTAAATCATTGCTTAATTTCTAATGTTATTAAATAAGTCATTTGGTGGAAGACACCGATCAATAAACGATCTAAAGTTATTTTTAAACCATTAAAGTTACTTAATAGACAGATAACTTCAAATTAATTTAAAATAAATAAAGATTAAACAAGAAGATTAAACTTATATCCACAGTGACATAGAGAATAGATAACTTGAGTGTTAGAGTATATTTAGAATAAATGAAAATGGAAAACAAGAGAGGGGAAAATATGTACCCTTGTGGCATGCATACGTATAATAAAATCTGAATAGATTATGGATCATCAATATGTAAATATTGATATATACCATTAAGTAATAATTAAATAAATATAGTAATATGTAGAAATATGGTAATAAAAATTAAGAAATTGGATTAAATACTGAATTAAGTAGTATTGAAAGCTATACTGAAAATTAAAAAAGTGGTTTCAGAAGATCTCAAATTTATCGGTATTAACAGTATTATGTACCAAAATCAAATGAATAATTTGATAATTACTGGTAGAATAAAGGAGACGGGATAAAAGAGATAACGAGAGAAGAGATTAAACGTTATGGAATTTTAAATCTTATTCATATTTTGATAAGGACTAGTAAACCAGGCGTTGTTAATGTTTTAGTAAAATTTTAGTATGACTGTACAGTTAATAATCCATTGTTAACATTTTTTACAATGCTCTCTACTTAAATTTATTCTGAGAGAAGTTACATTTATATCTTATACAAATTGTGTCATACAAATAATGCGGATTATTTATAACGCAAAATCAAAATTTAATAAGATTAATATAAATAAACAATTATATAATGGTCACCTCGTAGAAGAGCCAGCAGCTGAATATAACTTGGAACAAGTTGTACCATATGAGAACATTTCTAAGCTCGAAGGGTTTTCTGTTTTCCATTAGTTTTGGTCCCACTACCTAAAAAAAAAACATAATTTCATAAACATATAAAATAAAACTATAGTTAAAAAAGACGGAAGGTAAACTACCTTGCATAATGTATAAAATAATACAATGTTGTAAAATATATAAATAAAAAGAATGTATTTCCATACAATATAAAAAGAAATACAACAAAAAAAAAACATAAGTTTAAAATCCGTACTTTGAAATATTATGTAATCTAATATAAAAAATATGTAAATTAAATACGTTAAAAAGGCAAATAAATACTTTAACAAATTAAATATAAATTCACTTTTTCAAACCAATCTGTAAATTAAATATTAAAAACTTACTTTAACTGTAAAAAAATATGTCAGGCAGATGGCGAGAGTGGGTAAGGGTGACGACATAAGAAACCAATCTTTCACCCTCTCGTCACTTTTATTATCCATGAGGTCATGGTATCCCTCCACTATCCCGTTTATCGTCTCCATTTTCACTGCAACAAAGATAAAAGATAAAAAACATGTCCTTATTAAAATTTATTAAAGATAAATCTCGTTATCTTACTATAATTATTGTGATAAACGTATGCGTGCTCAGAACAACGGTCGTGAAATGAGTGGCTAGCTGCAATTTCGTGAATTTCCCAAGAGCTGGGCGTCAAGTTTAACGAATGTCAGGGTGGACCGGCCCCTCTACGGGCACAAATCAGCCAGCGAATGTATTATTCAAATATCCTTGTTAAATATCGCTCTATCTCTTAAAAAATCAGACGTCTGCCATAAATATTAATATACAATATTGTATATACATATATTAAAATATATACAATACTGTTTAAAATGTATATATATGCTACTGAGCTTTAATTTGTATGTCACATTTCATTAATTTTAATATATCATACTTCATTAATTTAAACCTGTGTTTGGAAGTAAATGCTAATAAATGAAAATATTCGTCTAAACGTCACGGCTAAACGCATATTGACATAAAAAAATAAACCTCATAGCGAGGAACTTGAATATGAAAACTCTCTAATAACGGACTAGTTAAATTAGTCTCTGTCCAAAATATTAATGCTCTGGAATCAATGAACTCTAGAAAAAACCTGATGATGATAACCTTATTTCTTTGGAATACCGTTAAGTTATTAAGTTATTATTTATAAATATAAATAATAACTTAATAACTTATATTTAAATTGATTATACATATAAAATATTGCATTTCGGTCGACTCTACCAGAAACTTTATTATCTAGACTGTTTAACAACTAAACTAGCCATATATTAGGAAAGCATTCCTTCTGTAATGTATGAGAAAGGCAAATTTAATTACATTGAATTATGTAAAACTTTATATTCATCGATTATATTTTTGACATTAAGTTTTGTTATTTATTCAACATCATTATTATATTATATATATATTTTTTTGTCAAAATGATGATTCTTATTTATCATTAAATATAATTTTTCAAATATTAATTTTTTAGCAAAAAATTTTGAATAAAATATTATCTAAATCTGATCATCTTTTGATTGATTATAGAAGTGCCATAGTTAAATTTTTTATCATTGAAATAAAAAATATGATTGGGGCAAAAGTATTTTCGTATTTTTCATACAAAGAAGAATATTTTTTTGGTTATGTGTATATTTTTTTTCATTTATAATGAATGTGCCGTTTTCATCAATGCTTTGTCGCCATCTTGTAAGTATAAAAGAAAATTTGATTTTGCCACGGTCTGTGTAGCTTGTCCATGTTTAGACCGCGATATTTTTCGCAAATTCTTATCTTAAATGATACATCACTAATTGTCATCAACCGTAATCAACCGTTTAAGAAATGGTTACGTTTCAACAAAGAATTGCAAATAGAAACACGTTGCATTAGGTTTCTTTCAGTAACATTATGTGGTACCCAAATTTAAAGATTTTACTTATACCCAGACATTCGTAAATGTCGTAAAACTGTTTTATGATCAACATCCGGTTCATCAGCAATGTTCAGCTACTAATATGTCGATCTTGCTTTTCTTTTTCAAAGATGGCACTGATCTTAACTGTGACAGCCCGTCCAGAGCGAATATCTTTCACACTAAAATTTCCAGACTTAAAACGCGTGAATCAAATTTGTGCTACTCTTATTGATATCGCATTAGGTCTATAAACCGTACAAATTTTATACGCGGCGTTCGTCGCATTTTGTAACAAAACTTTAAAATGTACCGAATTTCTTCGTCACATACGTTAATTTTGCTTGCTTGAAAAACAATTGAAAAATGGCGGGAACTATTTCTTTTTTTTTTTATTTATTGCATCTTCAGAATGTCAACAATTAATGGTATTAAAAACCAGCCAGCCAGTTGCTTTCAGTATAGCTAAAGAGGTTTTGATTACCAATAATAAATTCAAAATACGAAAATACTTTTGCCCCTACCTATTATGAGCATCCATATACAAACGAACGAACACAGTATTGTTCTACTTATATATATATATATATATATATATATATATATTATTCTAACCATACAGTAAGTTAAGACCTTCATTCATTTATTTATAAATAATAATTTAAGCAAATTATAAAAGTAATACTATAACTAATGATTAACGATAAATAAAAGTTATATTATTAATGATGCCTATACGTAAGTAAAACGTAAGTTTTAAATATAAACATGAAAGTATTAATTTTTTATGTGAACAAGGTCCGTTTGTAACAAAAGGCCGTTAGAAAAAATAATAACTGTATTGTAGTATCCTTGTATGATTTCCTTCATTTACCTTTGTCGTAAATATTTGATCATGGACTAGCTACACTACATTTAAATAACAAAAATAAAATTTATTTTAATAACTGTATTATTAAATCACAATTATTTATTTATTTAATGATATGTAAATTATCAATATTCAATATGTTTCCTGAAAAATATTGAAAGATTTCAATGATAAAAACTTATATTTCTATCTCCAAGATAGATTTTTTACTTATAGTGATATACATGTATTATCTTTATTATTAAATTTAGACAATCAGATGAGCATATTATTTTGATCTTGCAACCTTAAAAGTATTTATTTCTATCACTATTATCAGTCAGTTTTTGAGATATGGAAGAACAAACAGACGAAAAGACAAAAAACAAAAATATATATTTGAGCCAGTGAGTCATGAAATTAATATTTATCACAAAATAAAGTTTAGTGTCAGAACTTACATAAATAATAACATAATTAAAGGAAGAAAATTTCTTCCGAATTAAAGTACTGTATAAGTATATATGTACATACAGAAATACAAATATCCGTAAACATAAAATAGACGAAGCCGGGGCGAAGTAACTAGTTTATAAATATTAATCTCCAGGTTACTCATAACACAGTGTAACCTGTATTATTGTAATATTTGTATAATTGTAAAACTGTGTATATTGTATAATTGTAAAAGTGTGTATATTGTATAATTGTAAAAGTGTGTATATTGTATAATTGTAAAAGTGTGTATATTTTTTATAGTTTCAACACATGTATATCAATAATTCTAATAAACCAATAAACTATAATCAACGTTATTATCTACGAAGGTCGCCATGCATCTTGTCTTTCTACAACTATCACCATTGAACTTCAAAATTGGTGCCACGGTCCACAGCATTACCTAACACTACCCAAATTGTTTTTAGACACGAAATATACACGTAGAGTTTATTTAGATTAATTTCTATTTTATTATATAAATGTAGAGACGCTCAAGCTTAATGATAATGTCTGTTGTAGAGCAAAAGATGACGCACGCACAACCCACATAAGTGTTTAACTTTGACAATAAAATTCCGGTATTACGGAATTCTTGTATAATTTTTCTCATTTATCTGTGACCGCTAAAGCTAATATTATTCGAAAACAAATTGTTTAAGATATTTTTAATATTGCGTCTACGCATTATTTAATATTTTACATGTCTTGATATAAGATCTTAGAGTCTGCACACCGTCGAAATAAAATGGTATAACACCATTTAAAGTTTCATACCCTTGCGGTCTAAGTGACGGCTAATGCTTTATATAGAAGGAGGATGTCCGTATAAAAAACCGGATTTTAACTACCTTTATATATTCTTATTTTATTAAATATTTAAAATTTAAAAACAAATTTGAATATAAAATATTTGTAGCTAAATGTATAAGCAGGTAGTTACTAAAAAGATGATTTCATTTAAAAGTTAATCAAATCTTACAATTTATTAATAAATTTTATGGACCTGATTGATTGGTCTGAGCCCTGATTGCCTATGATATTTTATATATTGATGTAATATTATAATTTCATGTTTTACTTAAAAAAATCTTTTAACCTTTTTGGATTGGACGGTTGATATTTTTAAAAACTACCTCAAAACTCTGTTACATCATCATACAAAGAGGATTTGTTTATTGTTTGTCTAACTTGAAATACGTATATATATGTTAATAGGATATATTTAAATTTTATTAAAATCATATGTTGTGTATTAAAACTAGCTCTCGATCAAGTTTTATTGCGCATTGAGAAGCGGCGCGAGCATAGCATACATACAGCCCAAGATTAGTTTATGGGACGAATGAATAGCTCTGTTACCCTTTTATACCGCTGTGACATTACTGTGCGTACAGCGCCATATAATATAACAGATGGATAAAACAAAAAACTATTTACTAATACAGATACTAACGTTAAATTGCCCATAAATAAAAGTTACTTAAATTATAAATGAAGTCCTATAATTACAATTATTCCCGTGGTTTTTTCCCATGAATCATGCGATTTCCACTCGTATTGACGTATACACTTTTAATAAGAATTAAACTCCTATTAAAATAGAAAAAAAAAATACAATGGAATCTTTATTTATTACGACTATTAGAATGAAGTCCAATAAACGTATCTTGTACAAAACTCTATTTTATACACATAGTAAATAGAATATTTATTATACAAAACATTCATATTTTAAATAACATTTACATTAATATACTTTTATATAAATAACTTTTACAAATATCGATTGTAAATAATATTCCAAGTCATGCTTACCAATGATCAGTATTGGCCAATAGCGATATGATGTTAAAGATACTGTTGAAATTAATACCATACCCTTATATTCTGTCTATAATATTTCAATATTTGAAATACGACAATCTCTACCACTCCCTGTTCCAAGTCATAATATTATTGAGATTAATATTTCGACTTACATGTCACAATAACCGCACCCAAGTACTATTAGTATTTTTAATGTAAAAACAAGTCGTCATATAAATATTATTATTATAAATTTGATTCCTTTAAACCCATGTAAAAACAATATTATTATTAGTTTTAGAAAACATTTTATCAAAAATTTAAATGTTTCTATATGTTAAGAGATCGCCCATGGAAATTCATAGCGGCTTCTTCCACAGACATTCCTTTGTAACCGTGCAATGTAGAGTCTGACGTTTCATAAGAGCAATGAATGCCTTTATAAAATAAATAGCTTTGATTTTGTCTTTGACAATTGTATACGAGATGAATTTTAAATAACTTGAAATCTTGTATATCCTTTATATGACATATTATTATTTATTTAATTTGTAATACTTATTGAATATTGTTATTTTTATATTGATTTATTGGAAAAAATTGCAATTATTTTTAATATTCGTATTTTAAATGAAAATGTATTAACATTTATATTATTTTCCTCTGATTATTCTGTAGTTTTATCGACGTGAACTACAATTATTCTATAATAAAAGTGAGTCGTTAAAAATTAAATTATATTTCAAACTGACATGATTCCAACTGTGGTATATTTAAATTAGTTAATTATTTATTGTAAATAATATAAATATAAATTTGAAATAAATTAAATAAAAAATGTATTGATGCGACGTCTGGTAAACCTTCGAGTCGCTCTGCCGTTTGAGCAATCGTATCGCTACTCGACTCGATTATTTTTAGTGCTATATTTATTTAAAATATCAATAAGCTGTAACCTGTTTTTAATTTAAAGATTTCTGTACTTTTGGTTGCAAAATAATATATAAATTATCATATAAAAATTATAATTAGTATAATTTATATATGAATTAACTCTTTTCAACTACATATATCTTTATTTATTTAGCCAAAACAATCTAGTTCCTTGTAAATATAAAATTATACATTTCAGGCGAATATGTATTCAAAAGTTTAGGGAACATGTCTGGAATACAAAATACCTATAATTTGTAAATATTTTTAAGCAACGTCTTCCTATATACCTACTTACGAATTAGAGGCTTCCTTGTCTGAGTCAGAAACAATTTACATACAGACGTCATACTTTTATTATATTGATGTGTTATATTTACAAGTATGTTTAGTTTAGTATACGGACAAAGATTTGTATTATATTTATTTTTTACGTAAGATCGTTTTTTTATTTAGTAGAAATTTGATAGCGACCAATATTCCAAAAAAAACCGGTCTAAGAATGGAAATTAAAAATATAATCAATAATTTTGTGAATAATATTTGTTTTTTTTTTTGGGTAATTTATGTTTCAATGAAATATGGTGACTATTTATTATATTGTTACCAAGGCAACGGAGGTTAAATGAGGCTATTAATTCTGAACTCTTTAATAGAGCCATAGCAATTAATGTAAGTTATTTAAATACGTTTAATATGTAAATAAACTTTTGTTTGTACTCTGCTTCGCACGCGTTCTCAAAACAATATGTAAGCTGAGTCATTTTATTTTGCTTTTGACATTTTTTTATATAATTTAGGCCTTGGACATGAAAATACAATTTGAATTTAATATAATATTATTGATTTTGCTTCGATAGGTAGGAAATTTTATTTAAAATTTCATGCATTTAGAAACAAAAATGTTACGATTGTATTCTCGTCCATAAACACTTTCTAAGACCATAAATGGTTATTATTTTGACTCTTTACCTTATAAATATAAATTTACCTGAACCGGTATTACCATCTAGTAATTTAAAGTTGCTGAACAAGTTTCTTATTCTCTTACATGCATCTAGATTATAAACTAGTATCTAGATCGTATAAAAGGCCGGGAAAATCCCTTTTTGAATCACAATCAAGAACTTAATAATAGCAAATTATTGAATTGATTTGTTTACAGCATTATTCCGAGGAAATGAATTTCGTTAAATAAATAATTAACAATTATTTTAACTTGCTGAATGCTAAACGAGTTCGGTTAATCTATTTTTTTTCTATTGTTTGATAATTATTGCTTTTTATTTTATTGTTTGTTAATTATTGCTTTTTAAATTCTTAATTTTCCTCACACTTATATGTAAAATCAATCAACTCGTTTTTTTTTGTGGGTCTATTATAATTTCAACCTATGACCACCCCTCGATTATAAAAAAATATAACCTTGTAAATGGAAACATCCGCATTTTATTAAATACATTTAAATTGCAAAGAATAAATTTTAATATTATTAAAAAATAAAAGTTATTTCAAATTAAGGCAAGAATAATTATTTAAAAGAAACAAGAAACTTTTTAGCAAGGAAAAAAGTAATCGAGGTTGTGACGTCACTATAGTGTCCCTTATATGTGTTAAGTCTTGATATTGATAATACAATCATTTTAATGAGTAACACACATACCATATTTGGAGTCAAGTATCAGTGCGGAAAAGCCATAAAACTCTAGACATTTGTCCGGTATTTACATAATAGTTTAATTGCAAGCTGGGCGAGGTCGATCCAGGGTCAGTTATTGTTTTCCATTGGCTAGAAATTATATACTATGCAAGGCTCAAGACTGCTCAAAGTACTATGATCGTTGATGGAAACTCCAGTTCTAATAATCAAAAATTATAAAAAGGATGTATTAAGTTTGTTTTATTGTAAATGATGTATTTTAATACTCGTAACATTTGTTTGAACAGAAAAGGTATGCAAATAATTTTTGTGAACAACAAAATGCCAAATCCGTATACTTTATCATTCATTGTCTTATTTTTATACCATATTTTTCCTTGTACAGATATTCGTAAAATAACATCTTTTTAAAAGTATATCTCATATTATTATAATATATATAAATTTATCCATAACTTACCACCTTACCAACATATGATAAAAATATGATTTTATATACTTTAGTAAATAACTAGCGTGTGTCACTTGACAGCTATTGTCATGTTCTTAACAAGTAGCAATTATCAACTTGAAATTTATTTTATGTACAGACATGACCTCGTTCACTTTAAATTTGTGTTTAAAGTGCGATAAATTAAATTTAACGTATAATTTAATATTTAGATCTTTATGATAATATACGGAACCCTTTGTTTGAAAAAACTTTAGGACATCCAAGTAAATATATACATAATTAAATAAGGGAAAACAAATCTTTGATATCAAATGGATATAAAATAACCAGATTATTAAAATTAATTAAAATAAAAAAAAAAATATTTTTTTTTACATTCTAAATATTTATATATAAAAAATATCCCTAATTAAAATTAATTAAAGACTGGTCTCATCTCTGATAATTCTGTTGCAAAACTGCGCAATAACAAAGCAATTACATGGACCTGCTTGGGTTGCGACATGACTACCGCAAATTCGTGCTTTATGCACCTTGAATCCAGAGCATATTAACTGTGCATTTGGGGAAAAAAAGAAGACAGCACTGACAGGGGCTGTCAGTGGTAGTCCTTCGTCAATTTATCAAATATCAACACGGGATTTGGCTGAAAATTTTTTTTTTTTATTATTTTATAATATTGTAGAACATTTTTTTGTTCTACCATTCATAGTTTGAGCAGCGTATACGATGACAAAATGTTTAAAACATTTTTTTTCACACCTCGGGTTACATTATTGCACTTTTAATAGGCGTTCCTATTTTTTGAAAATGTAATATATGCCTATGCCAATTAGTGAAAATGCAACTTTCTAATGGTAAAATAATTATTGAAATCGATCCAGTAGCTTTTGTGTAAAAATAATACAAACATAGAAAAACACAAATTAAAATGTCACCCTCTTTATAATAGGAGTATTACTAGCTATATATAAATAATTGCGTTTCAGTCCTTTACTTTTTGTATTACTGTAATATCTTAAAGTACTTGAAATGCGACACGTTCTTTATAACTATGCAAAATAATACATTAATTGTATTTTAATATTTTATCCCTCTAACAATGTTTACTAACAACATCTGACAAACTATTTTATAGCACTTACTTAACATCGCAATAAACTCCATAATAATGTAAATAAACATTTATTTTATGAATTAATTTAAATTTACTTTAGCTTACATTTTTGCAATGTTTTAATGACAACGAAATTTCAAGGTTTCTCATCTATACTTTTTAATAATATACATATAAACTTACGAAACTCAAACAGGTTTATTATTCAAGAAATTCTTGTCATTCTTTTATTATTTATAGTGTACTACAACGCGTCTTGATCCGCGATGACGAGTATTCAACTACTCTATGCCTAGAGATCTTCCAATTTCTAATCGGACCCTGGTTCTGAAATACTCAAAATTTGACCCATATTTAATTATAAATGTTTGAAAGAATTATACCTATTTAGAGAAATAATTCTATACAATTATATAATATTCAATGTAACAACGTAGAGTAGTGAAAAAAAAGTATTTTAAGAAATAAGTCAATTAAAAATAATAACAACGGAAGGTCAAAAAAATGTAAAATAACAAACAAGATATGTAAAAAAAAAAGTAAAAGTTGTTTTATTTTATGTTAACTCAAAACTAAAAGCCCGGCAAAAATAGTATATAATAATTATAACAGATTAAAAAGTAATATTTTTTTTTTTTTTAATTCTCAAAATATAATCCTAATCTAAATTAGTAGGTATTAAAACCTTGTGCCGAATTAGCCGGAGTGAGAAGAAATACATAATTTTAGATATGCAATTTGGTCAATGACTTTTGTAAAAGTATCAGAGCAATGAAACCTTCATGGATTGCGAAAACAATGTTGCCCATAACATATTCACATGCTTTATATTTTGACGCTCCGATGAGCAATCCTACCGATAGCATTTATACCTCATCATATTAAATATTATTCAATGTATTATAAATAATACATAATACAATGCTTTTCTTTTTTTATTTTGGAAACACTGAACGTTAATCTAATTTCTAGTAAAAATGTATGCTGGCTTTATAATGACTAGTGCCATATTTTAAATTATTTTGTAATATTCGTAAATTAATACTATATTAAGTATCTTTAATCATCTTTAATAGATCGATATTTATTCACGCAAATAAAGTTCACTAAACCGAATAATAGATTAAATTATTAAAAAAATATATTATTAAAGCTTTTCTTTTTACATTAAATGTCAAAAATATAACTACTTACGAATTCAATATTAACGAAAATTAATCTAAAATTGCAAGTCTTACACTAAAATAATTCAACTTGCAAGTCTTACACTAAAATACCAGCACGGAGCTCGACAATGGAGTGTAAAAAATTGTTGTCGATGATGTCAAAAGCCATTGAGAAATTCCATATTCAAATCTATTGGAATACGAATCTAGTCCGAGAAAATCGTAATGGCCGACCCTTATTCATGTATTGACTTTCACACTTGTTTGAGATTTGTGACGATTTCCTTTGCTCAATTTATATATTATTAATGCCTTTGTTGTTATCTTTAACTTTCATGGAGAATAGTTGAATGTTTTGTAACTTAAAAATTTGTTCTCTTTTTTTATTAATTCATTAAAATTCAATCTGATTATTATTTATTAATTATGTTTTTTTTTTGATAATAGTATTTATTAAATTCGTGATATTTATAACCTGACCTATAATGAGAGTAATTATATTAATTTCTTAAACGATTTCTTTGGAATTTCTTCCATACCACAAAAACATTAAAACTAGCTTAGATTATTTCTTAAAATAAGACAATTAACTAATGATTGCGTATTTTGCATTTCTAAGGTATTTTTCAACTAAAATTTAAAAAACTAATAAGCACAATAATTTTAACATCATATAATAATTTCTTATATAGCAAATATATAATAAATCATGTTTATTTGTTTGCAATTTTACAATAATTTTATTACATACATACGTATTTTCACAATTATTTTAAATAAGTAAATATAACACTAACTTAGATTAAAATATGGCTCACCTGAAATGTAAACACTCTGGAAACACTTAGCACTATACAAATTTAAAATCTCTTCAAGGGCTGTCGAACGAAGGCAATTCAGGTGTTACAGGTTCCAACAGTGCGCGGGTCACTCGCGAGTCTACTTGCAATGTGCGCGCGCGCCGCTATCAACCGTCTATATATCTCGATCATTGTGACGTCACCGCTACGCACCATCAGATCACCAACGTGCTGTATCTGGCTTCCTATCTGATCCCATATCAACCTCTTTCATTATTCATATTATTTTATTAATATTTATATGAGCAAATTATTAAAGGCTTTCACTTAGATAAGGAATTTATTGATATATACGATCACTATTTTGTTATGATTTGTGTCAAACTGTCAATTGAGACCTATATAGAAAGTTACAGTGTGGATTCCAAGAAATGAGAAATATTTTAATAAATAAAAACATTAAAAAAGGTTTTACTGTTTTTTTTAAATAAGGTTTCTTTTTATTGACACACACCAAAATTGGATGAATAATTATTTTAAATTATTTTAAAAAGGAGAGGTATATAAAAAATATTAAATAATTACGATCGTCTATTGAGATTCGAAACTTACAGCAAACTGTTGTACTTTTTCCTGTCGAGAATCTGTGGCATCTCATTTCAGAGAATAATTTAAGCCACTGAACCCATCTTCATTTTTTTATAAAGCAATATTGTATTCGTAATTCGTATTTAAAGATACACTCCAAAATTCATCTACATCAAAACTACATTTTGTTTTTGTCCGTCTCTCTCGAATGAATTAAGAATCCTCAGTTATATGGGTAATGGTAAAATTGCGCCAAAAAACCCAAACTACTGTTAATGTGAAATGTAAATCGTAATTCAACGCTAATTATCATGAATCGTACCTTTTATTTATTGTATTTATTATTTCACACGTTTTACATAAGAGTTTATCACAAGAAACAATTTTCTAAATATTTATAAAAGTATTTAATTTGACTTAGATTATTGATTGGACATCTTTTTTTTTTTTAATAATTATTCTATATTTATATTTATATTTCACTTTCAATATTTTATATTTTGTATCATGTCATTGTTATTATTACATTTTAATAATTTAAATTATTAGGTCTAAAACTATATAATATAAAATAAAACTATTTTATTTTAACTTGCGTATATTTATGAAATTTAAATATTAACTTGACATTTCAAATGATTGAATGCAATCGTGTTCACGGTAAGATGACATATGCTAATGTGGCATTTGTAACTTTTCCTAAATGTTAAAATGTAGCAAATGTATCGAATTAAGTCCTTAAAATAGTTTTATTTAAATGTTTAGCTCTCGTAAACATAGTAGAACCCATTACAGAATATTAATTTGCCTTTACGTAGCCCATGGCGATTCGTACGTTCTGGTACATTGTAGATTGGCTACTAAGGACTAATTGTCACCTAAATTAACATACTATAACTTTAATTTACTTACCGGATATGCAATAAAGATATTATTTATTAAAATTTAATTATTCTTGTTTCGATAAGAATACTTAGATGCAAAACACTAGTAATATTTTAAATATTTATCGCAGCAGTACAAGAATTTGAAACGCATATATTTAGTAAAAGCTCCAAAAAGTTTGTGAAGCTTGGTTGGATAAGCACCCTTAGCATAATTGGATAGGCCTGTGCCAAGCAGTGGTACTAGAGGCTGAAAGAGGTTTATATGTAGTGATATGACACAAGAAATTCAGCATTATATCACGATTATTAATCAATTGGAATTAAATAACGTTAATTTCAAATAAAATATCTCCGATGTAACAACAGAATGTACATTTAATAAACCATTAATATGAATCACATTGTTATTTGTAGGTGAATATTTAAGTCCCTCAAACATATTTACATACAGGGCAGATACATTTATATTATATATTTATTCAAGTTTTATTATATTATGTTAATTATGCTGTTGCTTTGTGTGTGTATTATGTACTGTTATTAATTCAATGTTGTTCGAGCGCAAATGAAACTGCAAAGAGAATTAATCAAATGCTGGATAAATAAATAAGTATACAAAGAGATATTAAGACGAGGCTGTCAGACTGTACAGCATAAGACAGAACAAAAAAATACAGGTCATATCTTATATAGTAACATTTTTTACAAATTGTAAAAAATAATAATATTGATTTGCATCTTTATAACAAAGAGGTTTAATTAAAAATATTATTAAAGGTCGCTGCGATAAATCTTCTACCTTTTTGAATTAATATCTGCCTTAAATATGCTGTAGATAATAAAAACAAGATTTGAAAGAAAATTCTGTTAATAAAATTCCATTTTAACTAAAGTTCAAAGTCATGGCGTGTTGTCAGAGCTAGTTAACGTTACTACGCGAAAAGTTACACAATGTCTGTATCGTGACAGCGCCCGTCTTGAAATGAATGCTCTCAATATATCACTGTCATTTTTACTTGGGTCTTTTCAATTTCTTCAGTCAATCATTCAGCAATAAACATATTTTAATCACGTCTGATAATTTCAAATTGCAATCAATGTTTGTTATATATAAACATTTTTAACGTTTCCGTCATTTTATATTTTATTAAAATCATTAGTGGTTTTCCAAGGGCTTAATTCCGATAGGATACAAAAGTAGTATACGTAATAATATAGTATATACTGAATAATAATAATTGAAAATCACATTGAAACAGCTGATCAGTTGTTTACTAAAAAATTATCGATACATTTATTTGCACAAACTGTAAATAAATGTATCGATAATTTACAATTTACGACATCGTTAAACTTGTTTCTATTATCGACAAAATAAAATAATGTACCCATTTCATTATACAATTTAAGCGATGCTTTTTGACCTTGAAAAACAGTGAGTAGGAGTATCCACCACAATGCGATGTTAGAACGCTATTTGAAATAGTGTCATTTATATTGTATAACGAAATGTGCACATTAGAAATAAGTTCGTCACTCCCTTGTCGTAAAAGCTATATATACTTACTTAAAATAATGTAAGTAACGCTTTACGGTGAATGAAAAAAGGTAGAGTTTGATAAATAACTAATCTATCTCTAAATTATTGTAATAATTCATAAAACATCTGTAGATTCAATCCAATATTACAAAATACCAAGCAGAAGTTGTCTTTCGTATAATGGATACCGCGAGATATTTAAGATCTGACATTAGAATGACGTCGCAACAGATTAGATATCTAGGCTAAGTCATTAATATGACTGCAGTCCAGTTAAAAGACACATGAACATTTTGCAGTTTGATAGGGTTGTGCTAGATGGAAAGTTTGACAGATAACGCATTTGTAATCCAATGGCAACTGCAATTGTCAATTATGAAATTGTCCATCTAGCACAACCCTTCCAAACTGCAAAATGTTGCAAACTATCTATCTAGCTAGTGTCAAACTATTTATCTAGTTAGTGTCGCCACATGTTATAAAAGTTGAAACAATTCCAAAACTACAATTGGCATCATCACAGATAAGAAAGCTGGATTTCTAAAGAATTGCCTACTAAAGTAAAGAGGTAGACTAAATCATATATATATATATTTTTTTAATATTTGTTATTGGAAGCCATTGTTCTAAAAAAATATGAATACAATTACATCATATTAATATACCTGTTTTTGTTCGAAAATTTGTTTGACAACTGGATAGATCTAAGGTAGTTTTCGGAGTGGATTTCTTATTCATCATCACTTCGTCAAGACACAATTTGTCAAAAATAAAAGTACGTTGGTAGAAGAGTCTTGTAAGTCAACCACCATCAATTCCCAGCCCTACCCAACTGTAAGTATATTCAAATACAAGGGACAAGGAGAACTGCTTTCTTATATTTTTATTTACCCGGCTGTATTCACGTAGAAATTAAATCGGAATGTGCCCGACTTGTTTCGAACCCATTCGGGGTTCTTAATCATGAGCTCTAAGCGTGGCGGACTCGCGGCGCGAACTCAATATAATAGTCATGGTTCACGAAAGTTTAAATATAAAAACTGCTTCCTTAAACTGACTCTTTTTGCATAATCAGATTTTGGTATGCTATAAACTCTATCCGCTATTCCGCTGATAATATCTTATTCCTACATTATTCCAAAAAATACTTTTAATAGTATATATTCTGTAGCCGACGCCTGACTGTTTATTCCTGTTTATTACAATACTACACAGGATTCCTAAAAAAAATAAAGAAATGAATTAAGGACAAGTTAAGAAAGATAATCATCCTCATAGAAGTTAAATAAAAAAAAGTAAATGAGATATGCTAGGAGTTGGAACCAATTATATAATAAACGTACTGACAAATATATATACTTATGTGTGTGTGTTTGTGTGAGTGTGTGTATGTACATAATTTGATATCAGTGATTCTAGCACACTTACATAAATATATATATCTGAAGATTCGAACGTGGTGATAACAGCTATACATCGAAAAGTAAATCTTCCGATTCACGTTCCTTCTTACGTGCTCTATCGCTAAGAGACATTATCAATAATAAACCTTTTTATAATCAATGAAAGATAACAAATAAATACTGTACTAATTATCTTAGTCTATACATTCATATATCTTAGTCCATTTATTCATATGTCTTTATCCAGATATTCATATATAAGTCCATATATTCACATTTCTTATAATATTATATTTAAAATGAATTAAGTTTTCAAAAATATTATTTTAATGAAATGAAAAATTGTACTAGTGGTTGTTGGATGAAATTCCACGATGAATCATTAAATCATTTTTTATAACTTGATAATTTTGTTTTTACTTGAAATAATTGTCACAAATAAATATTACCACGTCCATAAACAAACAACTAAATCCTGAGCGTTATTTAATTTAAATCAGTATATTGTTTCCTTATTAGATTGGTTGATTGGAAACATGAGGTCCAAAGTCAAAGAAAATATTTACTCTTAAAATATAAAGTAAACCAGTTTCTTATTAAATAGTTATCAATATTTTATTAATAAATTTAATTAATACTTTTTTTATAAACTTACAAAATATATTCGATTTCTATGACAGACACGGTAAAAATACATTTTTACTCCATAATTATCTCTTCAATCTTATCCGAAAAACTATTTTACAAGTATTTCTTATGGTATGCAAATACAGTATGTCGACACGATAAGTTCTTTGAAGAGTAGAGTCGTAAATTGTTTAATATATATTATGATAAGCAAAACAACTGTATAATAATACTGAAGACTAATGAGAATTAACATAATTCAAGTATTTCCCTCTCGTATTCATAGATAGAATTTACCTATATTGTATTATATATTATAAACTAATAAGAATGAAGTTGAAATAAAATGGACAAATATACATTTGACATCTGTCGGGGAATAGCGATATCATATAATTCGTAATTTGTTTGTAGATCATCTGTTATCATTTTAAGTTATTCTAACAGATGGCGCTTTCATCAATAAACAGCTATTAACACTAAAAGGATTTAGTACTTATTATATTATTGTATAGATTATATTATCAAATATCATAAACTTTTTTAATTCTGAAACAGTCACACATTAAACATATTTGGAATAATTATATTAAATGGTTCTCTTGTATAAAAGCAATAAATGATAATATTTTAAGTCACTTATTTCTTTGTATACCAATGAACAACCCAGCAAACAATCAATCACTTCTTTCATCGGCATCCACAGTCGACATTGCTCTTCTCTATAAACTGCAACTGGAATTTACAGAATTCAACAAACTTTTGCAGTCCAATAAAAAGTTTTTAAAAACCTTAATTAAAAATTGCGGGAACTTTATAATAAAATTTTACTACGTCTCATGAAATGGGACGTTAACAGAACTGATTTATCCCCCATCTGAAAATATTTATTGGTGATTGCAGATACGTTGTTATCCTTGATGAACATGGAAGTCCGCCCCAACCGAAAAAGGAAGAAAAAGACTATACAGCAAATTCTAATGAGTTTTGAGACCAATAACAACTTTATTATCTTTCTTACAAGAATCATCTCTTGCCAACAATAAAATTATATAATTCAGTATTTCTGTACGTATTGTTAATCAGGCAGAATTTTTATTTAATACTACCAAATATGAGATTTTTTACTCATGGTATGCTTTTCCCCTTTTTTGCATCTGACAGCCCTGATTGAGTACCGAGTGGGAGTGGAAGTGGTAGTGAGTGGACTGTGGAGTATAGAAATGCAAAATTTCGATCAAATTGATTATTGAATAAATTCTGTAACAAATATTTATCTAAAATGTTGTCTTGCACATAAAAATGTTGTTCTTGACCTATATATTATAATAACAGTATTTTATGAGGAACAAATCGTTGGCAGCTATTTTTATAACCTAAATTAGTCATCCAGTTAGTTAAATGAAGAGGTGACAAACGCCTGAAATTGTATTAGTGTAAATTAAAAGTTAATACCACAATGCTACACCTGGGTACCTTACGTATGAAACTGTGATGATCCACAGTGGTGATATCGGCGTTTATTTGGTAAGTTAAAAGTATTTAATAATGGTTCAATGTCAGCTTTTTATTTGGAGAATTCGTACACGCCCAGTAATTTAAAATAATTTTAATTTTTTTGATACTTATAAAATGGTTATTTGTGGTTATAAATTACAGAATCCGTTATTTATTAAAATAAGAATAATTTTATACATATTGACAAATGTCCAGGCTCCAGCACCTACTTTCACTCTTATGTAAATCATCTGATCTGATTTGGAGAAGTTACAAAATTAAATCTTTATATATTGTGTAATATTATTGTTATTCTATCTATATACCTACATTATTAATCTTTAATTACCCTATTAAATGGATTAACAAAGATAAATAAAATATGTAAATATGTAATGATTATCAAACAATTATATCATGTTATTGAATAATATACATATTGTATGATGACTGATAATTTAATTGATAATTTTATTTTAGGAAAAGCAATTCAATTGATGAGAACTTCACTTTAGTTTTGTCCTGACCTAATTGCCTCATTTCCAATTAATATAAGTGATAATATTTGAAATTCTTTGTGGGACTAAATGTTTTTCCAATATATAATTAGTAACATGGACCTATAATGTAGTTAAGTATATTTCCATGCAAAAATGTTGAGAGATAACATCAGAATTCATACCAGGATTTTATTGAATAATGAATATATTTTATTCATTTTTGTCTGTATAATAATATAAAAAAAAAGTTTTTGACAAGTTTGTACTTTTGAATAATTAAAAGATAAAATTTAGATCAGAAGAGTTTTTATTTTCAGCTGAGTATAACAACCATTCATGCCTTTTCTGCCTCCTTCATGGCCTTAACAAATCATTGTCTATTTATATAAACTAAATAAATTAAAATTTTCCATTCTAACTTAAATTATTATTTGTATTCTAAATTTAATTATTACTTGCTAACAATATAAATCAAATAGTGTTTTATTCAGAAAATCTTTGCATTCAATTTAATCTAAAAAATGTTTCTGTATGTGTATAAGTTATGTATGTATTTTGTAAAGTATGAGTAATAAATATTGAATCATTATATTATTAATATGTTTATTTGTTCTCTCATAACTATAATTATTATAGTGTCATAGTATGTGGAACAACATTAGTCAATTGCCAAGAATTATACTTTGAGCTCTGAACCTTTAACATATGTCTGAGCTGGAAATGATTAAAAATCTCTAACCATAACTCGAGCAGGTTTATTACGAGCCAGCTTTTTCTATGTGATTTCTACTCACTTTACATATTTTTGGTTATTTTTTTAACTAAAAAATGTGTAAGTGCCGCTTCAGTAATATTGAGCTATAACTTATAAACATTTTTGGTTAATTATATTTATAAACATTATGCAAGCTGTGTTCCATGTACATAAAATTACAAACACACAAATACCCAATAAATAAAGATTGTTTTAATTAAATTGATAACTGTATTTACATTTTAATGATGTGATTATATTAATTTTTCATGATTGATTTTAATTGTTTGATTAAATTCTTGTTATCTCTTATACCCACTATTATCCATATGAGTCTGCATCATGTAATCATTACAACCATTGATTGTGAAACAATTGTGTTTAAATACACTTTTATGTACTTAGTATTGATTCTTTACATACCAATGATCTAAACCCGTCAAAGGGGTGTTTTTTTTCTTTTTAACCTACACAAAATAAATGTTCTGACATAATATTGTCTAGAAAAAATATTCCTATTGTATTCCATTTTATTGGAAATTCTTGTGATCCTAAGGTTTTCCAAAAATATATGTATATATCATAAAGTATATGTATTCTATCATGCATATTATGTTGTAAATATATATATTACATAAGTATCACCTTTGCTGCCATTACTTAATATATTAGTCTTTAACATTAGGGTTACTTGAAATAGAGCGCTCATTAACAATAAGGTTGGCTTTTGTACATCTTATTTTAATTGTTTTTCTTAATATGTATGTTGTTTTGTAACACTTTTTGAAGATGTATAGTAAAAAATATTATAATATGAATAGAATTGTACTCAGTATAGTGTCTTAATTATATATTTTTTGTTTAAAATTACATACAAACAAATTTAATTCATATTAAAATAAAACCTCTTTTGAAAACCTTATAAACAATGTTTCTTATTCTAACGTTTTTTAATTCTTAAAATGTTTTTTGTTTCCAGATATTCAACATTGTTTTAAGTTAACGTCTTTGCCGCTGTGATACCAAGTCACTTGGTAAGTAAAAATTATAATAAAAGTGAGTCATAAAGACTGTGACTTAAATATTGTAACTATTAAAAAAGATATAATGCTTTTATTTATCTATTAAATTATCGTGATGAATCTTATCTATGTATCTGGATATAATATCAAAAATTTCGCAACTATTATAAATAATTTAAATTATGTAATCGCATGACTGTGCAGACACTGCAATATGCAAATCGGTATATTAGGACAAAAGCATTGCGTAATATAATGTACCTGTGACACGTGAAGACCTTGAAGGTTGTCTTGTCTTCCTTTTGGAATATTCTAAGGACAAATCGATAGACCCTGAGGATCTGATATTTCCGTTTTGATGTCGTTGCATCTGTGACGTCTGTATGACGCAAGAAGGAGGTCCGAGGCGAGTCGCGTTACACGGCGCCCGCGCTCAGCGTCTCAGCCAGTCCCTGCCGGCTGTCCGCCGCTCGTGGTATGCGACACTTCCACGAGAATAGACGCGCGAAAGTTTAGGCGCGTATTTTATTTTGTATTCCGTATTACGCGTTCGTTTAGAAAGGACAGACATATCCTTTCGCACCTGTTTCGGATAACCTCTATACATGTGAGTATTTTTATATATTTTGATATTTCAATAAAGTATATATTAAAAAAAAAACTTTTTTTTTACAAAGACGCAAGATGGACATCTTTTTACATATATCCTTTTATTACAATTTCTTTAAAGTATACTATGTATAAACTCCAAATGAATTCATTGTTATGAGATTTAGTAAAATGACATTAATTAGAAAAATAAATAAACTATCAAATAATTAACGTAATACCTATAATGTTAATAAAAAATAAATATTATTTACATACAAGTTCTAATTATTTAACAAATTATTTGTTTCGAGAAGTGACATAATTAACATTAGTTTGTTAATTTACTATAGAGAATAAAGTTTCTAGAAAAATGTACATTCTTAATGGAATATTTTGCTGATATTTGGACTTTTTTTGGTCATATTTTTCGGAAGCTTCTATATGTATCGTATATATCTCTATTTTGAACATTTTATTGAATTATTCTTCATGGATTCATATAATTATTCTTGTAATTTTACCAGTTACAAAATATACTTTTTATGTTTCTTTTAAAGCTTTGTGCGTATTTTTAACCTAAATGACCCTAAATTAGATTTAGCATTTCAAATAATGTTATTTACTAGTAAAAAGGTATTTTAACTGAATTTCGTGTATTACAAGCGTCACCGCAAAATCTATCTTCTATTATGTGAATTAATAATAAATAATCATTATTGTAATATATGCTGCTTGTGAAGTAAATTACGTTGAAAAACAAAATGGATCCCGTACTGGTATACCACTCATAACAATTTGAAATAATTTTAATAAATATATTAGTAATGATCATAATTTATTAAAAATGCTATATTTCAATGTTTATGCTTTACTATTATCAGATGTTACCAGGTTATTAATTGAGCAATTTTTTTTAATTAAAAAAAAGTTTGACATAGATTTTTGTAAACATATTGTATAAGAGGCGTTCGATGGTACTCCATCCATCTTCAGTGTCGATGAATGTTATTCAGAAACACGGAATACTTTAAAAATATATGTATTTTATTTAAAATAACTTTATTTCTATATAAAATGATTGTTTATATAATAGCTATAATTATTATATTTTCCTTGTTTTTACTGTCCTTTGTTATTATAATATATTTTTTGTTGCTATTTAAATTAAATAAATGTTGATATATTCGTCGAGCATTTATTAATAACCCGGTCGGTCAAATCTCAGGTTTGGTAAATACCTATTGCTCCGGATTGCATTTCTGAATCGGCGATAGGCCCCTCCACACAATGTGTTGATTGATTGATTGATTGATTCAATGAAAACAATATAACTCCTCTGCATACCCGATTAGGGATAACAGACTTGTCGCTATTATATTATTAATAACATTAATTTGTAACAGTAAACAAAAACCTCAAATGAGGATAAATGTTTACAAAAGAAACCATTAAATATTAAACTGTTCGTTCTATTGTGGTTGGCAGTTAAAACATTTTAAAAATGTAGAGTTTGTACTTGAATAGCGGTAGAGAATAGACCCATACAATTCAATGTTTATAATGTATAAGTAAGAGCTAAGAATGTTCTAGAAAACCATCCAATATCAAATAACTCGATCTCTATGAGATTAAAAATTAATAAAAAATATAATAGTGACTAATATTATAAATACTTATTTGTTATATTTGAATCGTTTATTTTTCCTCTCAATACCACAATGATTACTGTTTTGAATACCAGGATCATGGGCCTCGTTTCCTTCTAAGGAAATTACTCATTTGTACCGACTTAAGTATTTATTATAATATAACACACGCACACACACCCACACACACACACACACACAGTATTTACTTCGATAAGTTCAATAAAATGTACGTATGAAGAGTACAATATCTAATTTCTCCTTTAAGATACTTTCGGAGTTAAACGCTTGCTTAGACAGAGATATATGCGCAATAATTTTAATTGTTCCTTTTAAGAATTTGGGTTGATGAAATATTTTTCATTTGCTATGTAATATTAATTGCAATGCTCTGGTTGGTATTCACCTTCAGTAGCTTGTGTTATCATTGAATATATAAGTATATTAAAGGCACGTAACATGTATCGCAATGTTTGAGTACGTTCTATGGGATGCGGTGGTGGGGTGGTGGGTTGTGTGGCAGTAGGTCAGTGGTTCCGCAGGGCCGGCCTGGCGGGTGCGTCTCTGGCGCAACATCCTTACGTAAAGCGTAAACTCCGTTGATCTGCGCCCGCGCAGGTCTGTATAGGTGAAAGTTGCAGACGTTACTGCCATTTCAACTCTAAATACTGTCACCTGTTCTCTACCGAGGTCGGGTTTTTTTTTTAATCTGACCTCGTTGAGTAATCGTATAACAATTAGCGTCTTAAATAATATTCGGGTTTCTTTGGTTTATACGAATATTTGGAAATTTACTTAGAGTTGTTATTACCGTACGTTCCTTTCATGTCCTAGAACATAGTCTACTAAATTATGGAATTATGAGAATTTAGTTCACGATTCCATAATTTGGTAGACGAAGCATTTTGTTTTTACTGTAATAAAATATACATTCCTTCAGACCACAATCAAGATGTCTTAAGAGCAATGTGTTGTATTTTTTTAAAACTCAAATATGTACTAATTTCTGAACCTTCCTACCTTTGGGGTTACCTAGTTTTTCTTATTACAATACTTAATTACTTTTAATTGTACAAATATAAAGATATTTTTAGTTAAAAAATGGAAAATATATTAAAATCGAACTTCAATTTATGATAATAATTTCTTTTAAATAAATAAAATGAATATAGTTATTTAAACAGATAATTGATGGACATATATTTGTTTACAAACAGGAAAAGTGTACAGTTTTCAACTATAATTATGGCACAATGCCAACCTATTTACCGTTCCAATAAAAGTATACACTAATAATTATATAATATATACAATATCTGTCTGTATGTAAACAAAGATGATTTGTTATATTCACTGAGTTGTTCTTAGAATGTAGCATAGTTAGCGAGTTTACAGCAGTTGACTATTAAATATGTCAACATCTTGTATTTCCTTGCTCTTGTTTTGATAGCAAATTCAAGGAACGTGATATTACCAGAAATAAGTAAAAACGTGATTCAGCTACGTGCTAAATGGATTGGATTAAATTGGATTCTGTTGGTAATTTAATGTTTGTTTTGACAACGTGATACTTTTAATCCGTTAATTCCGAGGAATATATTTTTTAAACCCGTGTGTTCAGTTGTAGTTAATTTCAAGGAATACATTTTTGCACATTATGTGGTAATGTTATTTCCAAGGAATAAATGTTTGCACCTGTATTGCTTTATATCCGGAAATGTAACTCATTAAGTATGCAAAATGTGCAAATTGTTTGTTTTATTTACGTCCTCAATGTTAATATCTCAGCTTCCGCAGTCATTTTTTTTTCGCATGGTCAAAACTATGATTAAATAAAAGTGACCACATTCCGCGTCAGAATGAACATTTAATGTCGTTCTCTGCATTTGTTATAAACATATCTTGCGTGAGATGAATATATGTGAAAATGTATAAGTTCTCTCTCAGAAAGTAGGTTGATATCGATGACTTGTAAAGATTTAGTCTGACGTAACACACTTTACTATCGACTCAACATCTAACAGCATGTTCTATTAGTATCAAGCGACAGTCTTTTATTGCATTCAATTTATTTATATCATTGATTTAATTAAAAGTATTCAACTTGATTACAAAAAAAATATATATATGCACGTTGCTATTTCCGTGTTTGTTATATTGTTCTTATTTTAAACATGATTGATTACGTGTCTTTAAAACATTTATATTAAATTAACGTCTGCAAAATATAATTTATTATTAATAATCTCTTAAAAGAAACCAAACATTAATATGTTAGGTATATTATAAATTCGAGCGTGTTAATTATATATTATTTTAAAAAATAATGAACGCGCATGCAACTAAGTTCATTTATGCCGAATTATCATGACCGTAGCTGATAAAGCCTCCCAGTCACGAACTTCAGACCACGCCCGTACTGAAAAACATGAAAAGGTCACTAATTATAATTATTTTATAATAGTTGTTTCGTTTGTTTCAGATATATTTAGAAGATAGGAAATCCAATCCAAAGATGGAGAGCATACAGAGCTGGTACAGGGATCTATTGGACAACCGGGGAGGTGAGTGACATTAGTCTAAAAATTAAATAAACTATACTTGTAAAAATACCGATTTTAAACCCGAACATTGAGATTAGACGCTTCAAACCCAATAATCAATCTAATTTTTGTAATAAAAGATCTAAATTGACCAATTAGATTTGACCTAATAACCGTAAAGCCATTTAAGTTTGATTTAAATCTGAGATTGTAGATCGGTTATTAATTTCATCATACATTTTTGGTATTGTCTAAATTGTATAAATTTCGTCCCTTTTCGTCCTGCTTTCACCAAAACGAAACCAATAAAGAACCTCGAGTTTATAGATTTGTTTGTGACAAAGACGAAAAAATATGTCTAATGAAATACAGTCAAAGTTTTATATTATAAATATATGTTGTGATATTCCATTTTTTTTTACGAACATGCCAACGACACAAATATTAATGCAATGAATATATTTAAATATTATAACAATTATTAATTACTGCATTCCACATAACCAACGAATGACATATATTTTAGTTGACGTGAAAAAACACTTTAATTATTATTTAAATTTTATATTAAAAAAATGCATGTTTTTAATTATACATTTTTTTTTTCATGAAAATTGTATGCCTTCGTGATTTGTAACACTTATAAATTTCATATCGAAACAGTAAGGGCGATGACCTCTACTGATTAAATTATGAAATGATGTATAAGCGATTAACATAAATTAAACAAAATACATTTTCAGGCTGAAAAGAATTACCAAAAAAAATGAATGGCAGGTCGTTGAACCTGCTTATAGTAAAAATATTTTTAGTAAGAATTTTAATATATTTATATCAGTACGAATATATATTAGTAGATAATAATTGATAAGCAATATCTATTTACAAAAAACCTTGCAAGATATCTTCAAGCCCTGTATGAATAGAATTCTGCATAGCTGGAAAATGCTAGGTATGCTTGAGGCTCGTCAGCCCCACTAGAGATTTACTCAACGCTTACATAAAGTGTTACAAACTGATCTAGCGGAGCGTCGGTGGCGCAACCGGAGTCTATTATGTCATCAGCTGGTAGCCTTCGTGTGTTTTCACCTTGGCCCTGAATATTTTTTTTTTACTTTCTCTATTGTTATTGAGGCTTGGTCGCATCTGGCTGGCTGTTGTTATTTAAAAATATTTGTGTATATTTTTTTTTAATCCAATAATTTTATTGTGTAAAAACTGCCATTATAGTAGGAATAGGTAGTAAATTAAATAGTAAGAGTAGGTAGTATATTATTTAGTAGGAGTAGGTTATAGAGTAGGGAGTAAAACTAGAAGAAGGGGACATTTTAACGCGAATTTTTGTTTTTATTCTATCATGCAGTGTGATTGCAATAGATTTATTACATTACATCTAGTTTTGTGAGAAAATTATAAAAAAAAAGTACTAAAATTCATACAAAAAAAATATATTTCATATTATAATGTCAAATTCTGAAAACGTCGCAATTAATAATATTTATAGAAATGACGCGTTTAGGAACTTCCAATCACACCTGACACTTAACATTGTGCTAAGTAAGTAGTTGTGCAAACTGACCGAAGTCCTACCGATGTATTTTAAATAGAAATCTCAAATATTATAACTTGCCGATAATTTTTGTTCAATCTAAAATAAACAAAGTCGTATATTTTTGTGCTTCGTGTTTATTATTTATCCTTAAATAATATTGTAAAAACCTAACATAAGAACTGATATTAAAAATGTTGGCACGTAAATAAAAAGTTTAACCGAAGTGTAAAATAGAAATAGTGCTGCGAAAATAATTTTAACGATTACAGAAAATTAATACTATTATAAATAAGGAAATGTCGTTTTTATGTCAGCTTTTATACTCGAAGAGGTTGGTAAAGATTCGTAATTCATATGATTGCTTAAGTTGGTAGTAAGTTACAATGCTTTGGTAAATTGTGTATATTTTATTATATATATATATATACATATATACACTACACCTTGTATTTTCTACATGGAGTCTCTTAAGGTTGGAAGATACTGCTTTGAAACGATGAGAAAACCTATATGTACCTTTATTATTTTATTTTATTTTCAGTTTGTTTGTTTCGTTAGTGTACCATTAAATAAATTAACAGACCATTGCTAAACCATTACCGACAAAAAAATCTTTATAAATTCCTGTATACTTAGTCTGGCCATAAATACTGATACACTTAAAAATAAAAAAAATAACTGCAAATAACATTTATTACTTTTACAGTATGTTAGTTTAGTACATAAATATAAAACAATTAAAAATATATAAAGCTTATTCGAAGTGGTCTCCATTGGCTGCAATACAGTCCTTTAAACGTTGAGGCCAGTTATCAATAGAAGTACGCGCTCTTACCATGAGAAAATTCTTCACTGCCAATTGTATAGATTGTTTGAGGGACTCCAAATTATGATGGCGTTTAGAGCAAGCTGTACTCGCTAAAATTGACCATAAATCATAATCCATTAAGATAGGGACTAGAGGACGGCCAGTCTTCAGCTCTGAAGTCCGAAACCTTCGCTTCCAACCAAGACTGCGTGGAATTTATAGCTAACACCCCACCAAACCATCACTGAAGTCGGATAATGTCCACGTTGCACTCTGTCGACTAAATGGGAAGCTTCCTTAGAGCTTTGAGAATAAATACGGCCATTTTGTTTGTTAAAATGTTGCTCAATTGTAAAAATTCTTCTTTAAATTATCAGTTCAGAAATGACCAGTGCGTCTTTTATAGGCTGCAAGTACTAAGTCATCTTTTAAAATACGCGACATGGTTCTAGGTTGCTAACTTCATTTCCCGAGATAAAATCTTTTGCTTTCGGAAAGAATTTCTTCAAATTCTTTCCCTTACTGCTTTGACTACCTTTTTCGTACGAACACTAATTGGACGGGCAGACCTTTTTCTGTCACAAACAGAGGAAGTCTTATTGTACCTATTAATAGCGCGGTACACAAACATTTTACTAATACCAAGTGTATGGAGAGTCTTAAAAATTGTATTTGGCTCCATACCTACTTTGTGTAATGCAATCACAGCGATTCGGTTCTCTTTATCACCCCACTCCATTTAATACCGCAAAATATTGTATAATGAATTGGCGCCAAAATGAGAAAACACAATGAGCAATCGTATAAAAATGACATTCGAAATTCAAATGTATTTTGTTTTTTTAAGTGTAACAGTATTTATGGCCAGACTTATATATAACTTACATTTACAGGAATTTATATTGATTGATAGTTAAATTAAAAGATTGCCGCATATGGATTAATGTTCGCAAATTATATACACGATACTCTTATGTACAATACATCTTTGTAACTATGAGGTTGTTGACCTCGCTCGTACTGCCGTCAGCATGACCTACCGTTTACCAATAATTGTGATTTATGGCTCGAAAACAAAATTCAACCTTTTGTTTATTCTTAAAACTTATCTTTGAATATCTTAATTCAGTCATTCTCATTTACCTTCATTTTATTTTGGCCAATGTCCGATGACCCTTCACCGATTGAATATAAAGCTATTTATTCAAATAAAAAATAAATTCTTTGCTAATTATTCTATAAATTAGAATAATTAATACGTGTACGTAAATCATGTCTGGAATTATTTTAGTTTATAATTATTCAACTGTGTCGTTTTTAATTAAGTATTCTCATATTATTATCACGTATTGTCTACTTCAGCTATAAAAATTTGCATCCAATTATCTAGATTTTTTTTTTAAATAATTATATTATATTTTTTTTAATTAAGAAGAAGAATTTTCATTAAGAATCCATAAAAATTGTAAGGGACGTCTATTTCAAATATACCAGTTAGAACTGGCATCTAAACTAGCATGTAATTCTCTTGAATATAGCTCTTAATACATCCCAGTATCAAAAACAATTTCACGGATATATAATTTGATGACGTAAATAAAATAGAACAATTGTAACTATTAATTGTCGTTTAAAGAAACAATGAACTTATTTGTAAATATACTTATTGAATGTTTTGTTCAAAAGTTCAAATAAATTGTTTAAAACTTACCCACTGGATTTTTTTTTCTGTGTAAGTATAAAAAATCTCTCTACATTAGAATATATCTTTCACAAGGATGATACTAAACTGCATTTGAGAATTTTTATGAGATTCTTTATATATATATATATTTCCAATTAGTGAAGCGATGCGATCTTGCGGAATAATTGTGCTAACGCGGAGATTATTTGACTCCAAGACCATACAGAATTTGGTCCTTTTTTACGAGACTTTAACAATTTTTCCAGAAAATTCGTTATACATACTAAATACTTATATTTAAAATACTTTTGATGATAAAAAATATATTATAAGCGGTCACAATCGAGAGCTTTTTGAGTAAATACAACGGTGTTAGAATAGGGTGGATACAACCTGATCATGGCTCATTAAAGATAACTAATTACATATATTCAAATAAATATTCTTGTGTGTTAAATCAAACGTAAAAAACCAATAACACACTTCAAACCATTTAAGTCGGCTCAAATTGTCGCTGATCTAAAACAATTATAAATTAATACATGTAAATTATTTAACATGATATATCATTTATGTACGAAGTGTCAAGTGTACGACTGGTGATCTTTTGACCTTGTCCCCAGACCCTCGAGTTAAGGACTGGCCGATGATGTCGTCACCATGGCCGACGCTGGCTGCCTGCGTGTGCTATGCCGTCTGTGCGCGGAAGATCGGTCCTGCCTTCATGGCGAACAGGAAACCCTTCGAGCTGAGAAACATTCTCGTTGTATACAATCTAGCACAAACGATATTCAGTGCGTGGATATTTTATGAGGTAAATATTTATTATATAATATATATATATAAAGTTATATTATTTTATTTGTTATATTATTTGGTATTTTATTAACAAGTTTAAAGCAAGTAGTCAGCTTTTAAAATATAGAAATTTACTAAAAAATATGAAAATGTTGATTTTTTTTTATCTCTATATATATATATATATATATATATATATATATATATATATATATACAGTTAAATCAATAACACGCTAGTTATTTCTAAATATCATATTTTACTGAGTTTTCTTTTAATATATATAAAGATATGACCAAAGGTTGTATTTATACAAGACAAGTCTTTTATCAATATTAGTCTGACCATCATACATTATATCTTTACCATGTATACTAATATCAATTTCTGTTGACACATCAATATAATGTATATGAATATATATGTATATATAATATTCATATATGTAAATAATATTTATATTTACCCGGCTGTATTCACGTAGAAAATTAAATCGGAATGTGCCCGACTAGTTTCGAACCCGTTCGGGGTCCTTAATCATGAGCTCTGAGCGTGGTGCACTCGCGGCGAGAACCGTGAATACAGCCGGGTAAATATAAATATAATAGTCATGATTCACGAAAGTTTAAATATAAAAATATGTAAATAATATTTATATATATATATAAAACATTAATTCTACGAGGACGTCGTGTCTCTTTTAAACGTGTCGCTCCTATCTTTTTTTGACGAAGTCTGTTTGTCTGTCTGAACAGGATAATCTAAAAAAATATTAAACAAATTTTGATGTGGTCACAAGGAATTACAAAATGTATAATTAATGGAGGTTCCGTGACCTAACTTTAGTAAAAATCATTATATATTTATTTAAATAAGTTTAATGTGGCTAAGTATATTTATAGCCAATTTCAAACATATATTTTTTTTATTATTATTACTTTTACTACCTTATAAACTCGACTTAGTTCAGTTGTAGACTTTCTAAAGGAAATATGTTTTCAGGAAAAAGAAAAATAACCAATTAATATAATACAATAAAATCAATGAATATTTTTAAAATGTATTGTTTCAATTTTACAATCTATAACATTTAATATTTAACAAATATATTTTTTTGTGTACAGTACTTAGCGAGCGGATGGTGGGGCCAGTATGACTTCAGGTGTCAGCTCGTCGACTATTCCCGAAACCCCACAGCGATGAGGGTAAATTGAATTATATGTTACCTCTTTACTTGTCTGTTTGTTCATAATTTTAATGTTCTTTTTGTTCGTAAAAAAATACATATATATAAATAAGAACATTTACGTCAGTGTTATTATTTAATTTATTACTATTAATTAAATATGTCCGTCTGTACATAGCATTAATATATAGCTTATAGCAATAATACCCAATATGTTATATAAAATGTAATAGGCCCATTTTATTATTAAAATTTTAGCTGCACTATTTGAACCAAAATATAGCGAGTACCTAAGAGTCTCCACCAATCAGATGAGAGCACTAGCTCGCTAACAGCATTATCGCCATGCGATATTAGAACGCTAGTTGACCTAGCGTCGCTTGAATTGGACAATAAAATGACCGCTTTAATAGAATACTTTTTTCATTTTACCTAAAGATATTACAATAAAACAGTTTAGATGCCTTAAACTAAAATATTTCAAATTTTGTTTTCGCGGCTTCTGACAATATTTACCTAAATATATTTTTTTATTTATTTCGACTATGCAGAAGTCAGATTCAAACGTTAGCTGCCCATTCAACTTCTTATTGGAAGTGGATCTTGTAAACTAAAACTGTCATCTGCGTCTTAAAAGTAACAACCGTGTAAAATATCAGTATCATCTACTATTAGAGATTTCTTGACGAGTCCATATATATTTACGGCTTTTCCCGCGTTGATAAACAGATCAAAAATCGTTTAAATCATACAAACATTTTAAATACCTCTCTTTCAAATTCCTGTTAAAAACTTTTCATCCCATTTCATATCAGCGATTTAATTTTCATAAACTCTAAACACATCGTTGTTAGTACCAGAAAGTTATATAAAATTTGGAAACACTGTTAGACAATATTTTTTTATCCCTTAGTGGTAGAGCACTATATGTCCTAGTGGCAGTACACTGGCTGATATTTAAGTCAGTTTGTCACTTAGCACTATATAATAATATATATGAGCGGCAACCGAAGTATTCCCTATGATTTAAACATTCGACATTGACAAAAAAGGTAACATATTCTAATTATTAATTTATGTACAATTCCTAAGGTTGATCACTATTTAATATTTATTTATGGTTTTTAATTATGTAGTTCATTGTATAATTATATAAATTATTTATTAAAGTTCAAGTCACATCAATTTAGGTGATGTACATATTAATTTAAATTTATAATGTATGTTTACAATAATCGTCATTAACATATAAAAAAAAAATTGGAACAGAATATAAAAAATAAACAACATATTTAAAACGAGTTGTAAAAATAATTCGTTTCATTGACACTACCATTGATTCGGAAATTAAATTGTCAAGCCAAAACAGATCTTCGAAAAACCTTTTTTTTACTTCTGGACTCCCTTAAAAATGCACAAGTTACCAGTAGGGGACGGTTCTTTAGATTTCCCAGCAGCCTAGAAGATGCTTCTCCTAGAGGATAGATGTCGAGACGTAAATAAAAACTTGATTCCAATGTCCTGAATCACATTTCACATTGTTGATTCCGTAGCTTTGGCTTTGCGTTAAAGAGTCAGGAATTAATATTTATATCATCATGACATTATTCAAAAAATACAGCATATTTCTATTTTATAAAGCCTAAATAGAAACGAAATCTAGAAACTAGAGCGTGAACCTTTTGACCCACCTTTAAGTATCAGGAGATGAGGCGGTTGGAGTAATAAAAAGACGTATCACACAGATGGCGAACACCTGCTGGTGGTACTACTTCAGCAAGTTCACGGAGTTCTTCGACACGCTGTTCTTTGTGCTGCGTAAGAAGAACGAGCACGTGTCGACGCTGCACGTAGTGCACCACGGCATCATGCCGATGTCTGTCTGGTTCGGGCTCAAGTTTGCACCGGGTATGTGTTTTATTTTTTTTTAAGAAACCAGTTCTTGGTTGTGATTGGTTTACTACCGATCACAACAAAATAACAACCAATCACAACTAAGAACTTGTTTCGTGACTGCACGAAATCTATAAACGTTCCGTAACGTCAAAACTCTTACTAGGAATACTGGATCCAATAAGTTTGCTACAAGAAGGTTGCTTATAATTAATAAATTGTCTATCAATGAAAAACATCCTCGTGATTTCGGTAAAATAAGTATTTTATGATTAAAAATTTTTTTGGGTATATTTTTTAAGTCTCAGCAGTGTGTGCATCACGCACGAATAAACAGATAGATAAAAATATATGTTTACTCTCATGTATATAATTATGACTTATGATTACTGAAGGTCAGGTTAAAGTATTTTTTTTTAAACGTATATCCAAGTATTTCCTCGAAGAAGGTTGCTAATGCGTTAACTACAAACTTTAACTATTTAATGTTTGTGTTGAGGTGTAATTATTTTGTTAAATTGTAATAAAAAAATTAGAAAAAAACTTGAAAAATATAATAACAGTAAACAGAAAAAGTTGTTTTTACGAACTTACGGATTTCCGCAGGTAGAATCGTAATTCATGTACAATGTACTTATAATAAAATTCAAGAGACGGACTATATTTTTATTTACGAGTTTTTTTTTATTAGAAGATCATCTATGTTACGTAACAACTGAAAGAATGATGGGAATATTAATTTTTACAACAAATTGAAATTTTTAGAGGTAAATTTTAAGAAATTGATATTTAAAAAAAAACTAAAAATATTTACGTTGAAAAACAACATTTAACCTTTAACCCCCCCTACCCCCCGCCCCCCCAATCTTACGTATCTGTAGTAATTAACGTTATGAACTTAAGGTTACCTTGTCACCGCTTCATTTACACATATTTACTGTACGTCAAGTTTTATTCATAATTGTGATAAAGATATATGGTGGTTTGTTTTTTTTTTTTTTTTTAATTACTAAGCCCGCTAAGAAAGAGACAAAGGAAACTCCTAGCAATTATATCAGTGCTTGTTTTTTTTGTCCTCCACACCGCCGAGAATGAGATCTTATTACTTTTTTTTTTATAAGTATTAAAATATTGTACTATTTGTCCTTTAAATTCAAACAACTTTATTTAGACATCACTCAAAAACAAAATTATTATTATTTTATCACTTGGCGAGGAAAGCTGAGGGAATGGAATAGTATAATATAATAAATTTAACTTTATTAACCCTTACATTATACGTATTACAATTAGCAGAGTACAGTAAAATTGTTATGTTTTTTATAAAATAACCTTTTTTGTTTTGTTCCATTTTTAATACAGATTAAAAATATTGTTTCATACTAGCTGTGGCCAGACATTTATTCTGATATTTACAAGCTAACGAATAATATATTACTAGCTATTACAACCTAAAAAAAATCAATATATTTATAGTATTATTTTAATTATAGCCTAAAAGTATTCTTATCATCGTTAGCTGGACTAGGTGACTTTAAAAGTAAACTTTGTAAAGTTTTTGAAATATACATATATTTTTTTTATGTTTGTAAGATATATGTCAAAAACATATGCATGTAAGAATATTCAAAGAATAAAAAAAATATTAAATATTATTGATGATACTTATAAAAAAAATATCATTATCTCAATCGGTATTGATAGCTCATATTAATAATTTGGAATTAGTAACAAAGTCATTATTTATTTATTTATTTATTTATTGACAGTAAATCTCAAAATAATTACTATTATTTTCGATTTGTCTCGGTTGCTGTTTTATAAAATTATTATTTCTAATAATAATGTTTTTACAATATGTTTATAAATCAATGTGTAAAGTGTTCCATCTCCTTGCATCTTATTAAATATTTAAGTGTCAGATCTTCTGTATCTGACACTTAAATATTTAATGAACCTACCATGAACTCTTATAGCAATATTACAATAATATTACTTTCGATTTCATCTTTAAAGTAATATTACTATAATCATGTTTCGATAAGAAGCTGATGACGTCATACTAAAACATTAAATATTTTACTGTAGGAGACATTAAAAACTCGTACCGTGAAGTGTGTTTTGACATTAGAAATATTAATGCAATACTGTTTTGTGACAATTTTTGTCATATAAAGAAATCATTTATTATGTATATAACAAATTTAGATAATAAAAAACGTTTTATTTAATATGTATTTATGTTAACGAGAGACGTAATAGACGGATGAGCGAATTACTCCACACGTGTTATATTCAGAACAGGTTTAGGACTGGCTTGTTCTACATCTGAGTTGTTTGTAAGCTGGTTTGTCCTACATTCGTCAAACAGATCTTATATAACCCGACCTATATGATCTCGTTAACAATAGACATGTAAAAAGGTTTTACTTTGACACCCTGTCACACATCATTCCAGTACGTTCTCGAATGTTCCAGAATCGTAAATATTGCCAATAAAAAAAATTAAATTATTTTCAAAGAATCTTCTAGTTCTAGTTTATATAATGTAAAAATCTTTTATTTGTTATATATATATGGATTGGTATATGGATACATTCCGCATTTTTCTGAAGTCCATCTAGATAAAGATAATTTTAATTTATTCAAATTTCTACATAATAATGATTTACTGATTGGATTCCTTCCTATAATCAAAGCTGTTGACTATCTTTAATCTCAATATAATAATATTAAAAAAAAAAGTAAACGGGGAATCGAACCATTCAATCAACCAATCGACCATTGGGTAATAGTTCCGTCGCTCTAACAATTGAGCTACCGTATCGCTCGGTAAATTTACCTACACATATCCGTCTTCATCGGGACGCTAAACATTAAAAACAATTGAAAACCAACAATAATAAACTATCCACAGGTGGCCACAGCACGTTCTTCGCCCTTCTGAACACGTTCGTACACATCGTCATGTACTTCTACTACATGGTATCAGCTATGGGTCCTCGGTACCAGAAGTACATATGGTGGAAGAAGTACCTGACCGCCTTCCAAATGGTGAGTTGTGTATTTTAAAGAGTTCAGCCCCGACCTATATATGTCTTTATGTAACGTGACAATACGTTTTCGTTCTGCTATTTTCATTTGTTCTCACTGTATAATTCATTGTGTATTGAAGTATGAATTTTTCATGAACAATGGCCCCGCAAATTTTCAGCCTGGTTTCGTTATAAATGTATATAAGCTACCATTGTGTAGTGAATTGTTATATATATATTATATTATATTTTTATAATTGATACTCGAGATTGCGGGAATTAATAAACTACAAGTGTATAATTAATCAAACGAGAAAATATAATTTAAAAACATAATTTCAAGTTAATAACGCGACAATTACCAGTCGTTATAATAATCGGGTACATGAGGAAAAGTCTGACAGAATAAGACAAAATTAACTGATTGTTTTCTTACATTTATTATGTTTATTGCTTTTTATATGTTTATTTTGTCATCATTTTATATTTCATTGTGATGAACAAACCTTATTACGCCAGAACCAATCAAAACTTATCTGTCTTTCCGCCCCCCCCCCCCCCCTCCCTCTCTCCCTTCTCTCTTATATTTATCATCAATTATTATTAAACTACGTTGTCTTACACAGATTAATTTTCTTAGTATTAGTTTGTTTATTTCTAAAAACTTAATTTACTATTGACAATTTTCAAGTTAAGTTTCACATTTCAAATAAAATAATTTCGAGGATTTGACTCATTAATGTTATATATAAATATATATAACTTACTAATATTCATCACCTGTCAGTAAATCAGTTAATTAATTAGTTTCTATGATTCCGAACAGTTTAGGATGCACACAAAACGTAATAACAGTATTTTCGTTAAAAATATTTAAAGGATTTAGATCCTATAAAATATTTAAATGTATATTCGTGAAAATATACGAAAATACTTGTAGCTTTTTTCGTATTACTGCATCGTTCAAGTCAAATAAGTCCATCATCAAAAGCTTCGTGAGGAACTTGATACTAAACTGTACTCTCCCCTCCAGTTGCAGTTCGTGTTGATATTCACCCACCAGCTGCAGGTGTTGTTCCGTCCGTCCTGTCAGTACAACCGCGTGTTCGTGTATTGGATCGCGATGCACGGCTTCCTCTTTCTCTTCCTATTCAGCGACTTCTACAAGGCGAGGTACAATCGGACCGAGAAGTCTAAACTTAACAGCGGTCTTTGTATGGTGAGTTGTTTTTTTTTATATATGCCGTAGTTTTTTTTTAACTAATTTATAATTCTTTATTAAGCATTCAAGGTTTAAAAATATACCACATCTAAAAAAATGAATCATATGTGTATTGAAAATTCAATTCTGACAAGTATTGTGAAATACTAACAAAAAAATCCATTAATGAGAAAATCAAAATAAAAAAATCAACAGATCGTTAAAAGACTAATCAGTAAATACGGAAGCTATAGAGGTCGTTGTTACAATTCTAATTAAAATAGTTAATAAACATTTAAATACCAAAGTTATTTATCGTACAAATATCTGCATATTTATTTGATTTAAAATTTATTTATACATACATATATTTATATGTTTGTTGAAGGAGTATGAATTAATAGCTATGTGTTATATGTTTTTTAACGAACAGCTTGTAATACAATGAACAAACAAACAAGTCAAGAGATGAAGGCCTTTATAATTAATCGTTTTATTAGATATCTTTGAAAAATTATTCATTCATTATGAGCTATATTTTATTTAAAAAAAAAGTATAAAAATGGAAAAATGGTTATATGTTCTTTTATATAATATGAAGCCGACCTCTATTTAACCGGTTGTCCCCTACAAATAATATTTTTCATATAAGTTCCTAAACAGATCTCTTTATCATTCGAACATCTGTTTAATAATCTAGCCCCCAAAATAAAACCTTGTGATACACCCATGTATTTCTTTTAGGAATTATATATCCGGTAACGATTATGGACTTTTTATCTCTTTCACACCTACTTATAATGAAAATTCGAAATATCTTTGTCACAAAAAAACATTATGCAATGACATATTTGGCTAAACTGTATGTATTATGCAATCAAATGCTAAGTCAATGTGTGAAGTAATTGTGCACAGATCTTTGTTATAGTATTATATACCATTTTATACAATTATTTCGTTACATCTATGTAAAAAAATTCGAAAGTTAAGTAGAATTTGCTTAATGTTTATTGTAATTTGTCTCTCATCTCATTTTTTTTTTTATTTTGATGTATTTTCGACCAATCAAAATTAACACGTGCAACTTGTAAATTTTAATTTAAATCCTCAATTAGGTAAAGTTTAAATGTATCATCTATATTTCCAGACGGTGATGGAAGACAGTTCACTGAACGGGAAGAACGGCTACAAGCACGAAGAGGGTTCAGTACCTAACTCATACGCGTCGTCAGCCGCGGACGCGTTTGTACGACGACGTCCGCTCTCGTAGTAGCAGTATCTGTAACGATTTTAAAACATGGAATTGATTTATAATATTCTTGGTCGCGTTTTGGTTTTAATGACGCTATAACGGCTATTACATATCTAAATAGATTTTGATGTTTCTAGAAATTTCTTATTTAGCATCGTCCATTACATCAAACGTCTCCCACCTGAGACATTGTTTTCGATTAGACGTTCTGCTACTAGTTTTACGGGCAGGTTATTTAATTAGATTTTGTATAATCAACACTATTATACGTACGGAATGGAACCGGTTTACATTTTTTTTTATACGTCACTGTACAATCTTCCATTCGTTCTCGAGTATCGTAACATCGAATGCCTTAAATTATTTTAAGTACAAAACCTTTGGCTAGACTATGAATTATTATTAAATTATTTTCTAAATTTTATTAATCGGTTTTGGATATAAGTATACTTTTATTTTAATTTGTAAATTAGTAATGGCGCTGTCGTTAGAATATTTTGTGTATGCTTTGCTGCGGCGGAGCGTAGTGTATATACATTTGAATAACTGTGTTTTATAATAAATGCTTATATGTACAGAAATTTCATGGGTTTTTAGTGTAAATATGATTTTATAATGTATCCTCGACGTATCGAAGTTACCGCTCGTAACCAGTGTCATTTATAGTATGCGAAAATGTTATATTATTATCTATCCGTGCTCTAGCATTTATTGTATATCCATTTTTTTACGAACCCTGTTATATTTCTATAAATATTAACGCTTTTTAATTATATTCATACCTGATCACTAACATATTTATATGAAGTGTAAGTGTCTCAGCACGCACGGCGGGTCGGGTCGACTGCGGGCTCACTGGACGGTGTTAGATAACTTTAGATAAACTGAATAGAACAGTAGATTGTTATAATTTAATATAGACTGTTGACGAGCGTCGACTCCGCCCGTCGTGATGGCGTAAAGGGTAATGGTGACTTGTGCCGTTCTGTCGTTATCTCTGTAATGTTATTATATTTTTCACGTTATGTTGTATGCTTTACGTGTTAGGAACGGTTGCTTGGGCGGGAGGGCCTCCACGATGTGCTCAAATATTCGCTACGAGTTTCCCTATTTTGCAACCTTTATTTATTATTTTAATAAAGTATTTTACAGAATGTACGTTTTTTATTTGTGTTTGTTTGTTGAATTTGTGTTTGGTTAACTTGTTAATTTTGACCGTCAAAGTTCTTCCGCGATCGATTATTGTTTGTTTTCGTACTGTTTAGAGTACACTTATACAGTATAGAAATATATTTCTATGTTGACTTTGAAGAATCTTAATGCAGTTACAAAATCAATATTAAATAGTTCCTCGTGACGAATGAGTTCATTTAGTCTCTATTGTTCATCATATAATTATTCAGCTGACAGCATTTTTGACATCAGTGATGAAATAATTAAATAATATCAAAGATACGTCGTCTATTCTTGAGAAGAAAATGTTCTATGAACGAAAAACAAATATTTTTAATTCTATATTCTATTTTTAAAACAATAAAATCTATAATTCTAAAAGCGTATATTAGTATAGTAATATATTAATGACACAATAACCGCACTTAAATAAACTCGTCACCCATATTGCAAACCATTGGCATATTGGGTAATAGTGAGTCCGACGGGTCCTTGGTCGAGATGACTTCTATCCGTTGTGTAACTCAACCTCGCGCCGATACGAAATCCTTAATCATTGTCATTAAGACCTCCGCTTTAGTAGAGGCATTTACTTTAATATTAGAAATAATATAAAAGTAAATGCCTCTACCTCTCTATAAACAATATTTAAGCATTATATGTAAGAAGAGGTTTTCGACGTCTTATTAACCTTTTGAACGAACCCCCCCTCCCCCTCTCACTTTATTTAATTTGATTATGAAGAAATCTGATCACATTACATAATATTTATACTATAAGGATAAACGTTATATTATTTTTATAATTGACATTCGTAGTGCGATTTTATCAAGCTTACGTTTTTGGTGGGCGATAAAATTATATAAAAAGCAGATGGGGTTTTTGAAATTAATACGCAATTTTGAACATATCTGGACTTTTGTTCCTTTTAACGGATATGTATAAAAATTGCATCAATGATTGTTACTGTGGCACTTAATATTTTTAACAATTAGCATTCAATATGATGGCTGCTTATGAATTGTTACTTGACAATAAATGGCTCGTGTGACATCTAATTGTGATGTTTGCTAGTGAATTAATTACGTGTCAGAAATCGTTGTAAATCTCGTTCAATTTAGGTACTGGTCTTTTTTAAGGGATATCTTAGGAACTGTCTATGTATATATGAAATATATTATACCCTTGTATATATAAAAATGTATGTAACTTAAATATCACTTTTAAGGTTTATTTAAGAATGCAAAAGGTTGGCGATATTTTTGTAAGGTTACGTAAACAATCTTCACTGACGGAAATTCAATATTAAAGAAATATATCGGAGACGTGACAAAATAACATTTATTTAAAAATCAATGATGGTGCTTTACGACTTATTCATTAGATAATTATTGTTTTTTCTATTATTTTAGTTCAGTTCCTTGTTATGTTTTTTGCTCTAAAAAGGGTTTACTAACGTTGTTTAAACATTTTTTTTTTCGGTTATTAAAGTATCGCCGAATCAATAATTAACTAATAGGTGTAATAACAAAAAAAATAACTAAACATAACTCCTTTAAAAATAAAATATATATAACTATTTTGATTGGTTTCGTTTAACTCGTACAATTTATATTTCCTAAATGTGTCTATATTATTTTGTGTTTACGTGACAAAATGAGCTATGAGTCATGTTTAGATTCTTCTTATTTATCTTTACTATTATTATGAATTAAAGCCAATATATGCTTGTCATCTATTTAGTTAAAGTTGTTGACTTTTTGCAAAAAGAAAATTCCAATCGTGGGGAAGATTTTGCCATAATGTCTTTTTACACATCCTCAAACTCTCGCGCTCGTTGAGTTCTTCTCAAGATACGATATTTTTTTTAACGATAAGATTTTATCCCAAATAGTTACATGAATCGGTAATGTAAGTAAATTTTAAGAAAATATAGAATGAAAAATAAACCGATACGGTCAGTAATATGTAAAGTCAGCAAACCCTACCGTATCGGTGCTTATTTGTCATTTAATATTTATTTAAATAAGTTTAACATGTCTATACAGTATACACGTTAATAGATATGTTGAAAATGGTACTATAATTATCAAAAAATATTTAAAAGATTTATTATTTTAGATAAGAAGTCATTGTGGAGCATTTGTCATTGTAATATATACGTACAGACAACAGTGTGACGGTAAATTACTTTCATTATATATTATTTGTAGCTAATCAAGTATTTAATGCCATACTGTTTTAAAACGACCTCTTTGAACAAACGTATATTTAACCTTATAAGTAGATCACTCCATATATATTTAAGAACGTTATGAATAATATAATTTCAGCTTCAAGTCATCCAATAGACAGACTTTAATTATTACTGAATCTAGCTTTTACGTGACAGTAAAGGTCACAGACTCTCGAAGTAGGTAAGTGTATTCGTCGCCTATAGAATTTATTGTAGCTCGAGAAAGCAAGCAGGCACCTTAAAGCCAAATAAGTAATCTAATTTATCTCACTCTATAAGATAATAAAACATTTAAGGAATGTTCGTTAACTAGTTTTGGTTATTTTTTTACATTATCAACCCGTATATTTTTAAATGGATGCTTATGGAATACCTGGATATATTGCGGAGATCTTTTCTCGGTGTAAGGCACAAAATATTTATTACGATCATCTATATTTCGTTCTGTGTATAAGTGTTCTAGAATGGTCTCTATCTAATCTTACATCTCTCTAGTAATCTGTTAAGGACAGATTAAATTAATATATTATATAGTATGTAGTAATATAATGACTGAACTTATACCAAATCAAATTGATTCGTGATTAATTAGAATTTTTGTCATGTCTATGTGTTTGTTCGCTCATTACACAAACACCACACCTGCAATCTAGAACCTACGAATAGATCCAATATATTTGTTGATATAAGACGAACGTCATCGTCACGCTGTTGATATTGACGCCATCTTTATACGTCAGAACTGATATGTCATCAAAATAAACGAATGTTGGTGAAAAAAATATTTGATGATCATTTTGCAACTTTTGTCGTGATCTATGAATGATTTAACTTTATTTTTCCTTATTTTGAGAGCTTCCTCGTTTTTTTTATTTGATAAGGCAACCTTTTTGTTTTTTTTTAAGTCAAAGTTAATAATTATTTATATTAAGTATATTAACAATTATATATATAATTTATTAAGATTTATAGAAGGCCAGAAACCTTTATCTTTGCCATCCACTTGTCATTGCTTGGGTGCTAGTTGTTAAACAATTTTACATTCTTGAATACGTAGGATACGAATACGATAAATAATTATTAAATGTATCATTATGAAGTATATAATAAGAATAAAAAATACTACTATACTATACGGAAACAGTACGGATTAAATTAAGGTGGGGCAGACGATTAATAGAGGTAAACGTGATAGAGTTTTTTTTTTTGTCATGTCTCTGCTGTTAGCCCTATTGGCTGATAAAGTGTCACTGGAAGAGCGGGAACATGTGATAGAGTTTGTCTTCCATCTTTATTTAATTGTTGTAGGGAGATAACCTTAAAACGATAATTATTATTAGTCAATGGCCGCGTGGATCTAATGTCAAAAATGTGACAGTTACCAAGACTCGTTACTCGTGTTTCAATACAATTGTGTGACTTTTGGATCTCCAAAACTTGAAGGACGGTCTCATCACATCACATCACATCCTAGCAAGGAACGTTGTTCCTTGAAAAGAGTACGCAATGAAAACAGTTGCTATAAGTGCAAGCCATCGTGACTATATTTCTGTCCGAATTACCTCTCAGGTCTGTGGCAAATAATTTTTCGTGCATTGACAAGCATTGACAATAAAAAAATATTTTTCATATAAAACTGACTTTTAATAAAGGTTTTGATTTTGAAGTAAATAGTAATAGTGATCATCTTAGTGGATTAAGGATAGGATACAAATGATAGAATTTACTTTATACATTATTAATATAAACAAATAAAACAGCTATTTATGTATAAAAATAAACTCTTAACGTAAATTTGCTCTCGACTTCAGCGTTGGTGTTAGTGTCATCATCGACTGGAACACTCAACCGAAGCAAACAGTGCTAGATATTTACACATTATATTCTAAAAGGCACGTAGATACTTTTTACATTAGTATTATTTTCTAACAAGGAGGATGTATCAATATTTAAAAATAATTATCACTAACTCTTTTGAAAATACGTAGATAGGTATTTATATTTGATAGTCACGATGAGTTGTACTTTAGCGGCTGGAATTCTGAGACGTTCCTAAATTTGTGTATAAAATTAAATCGTTAATCTTATTATATATATATTTTAATAATATGAAATGAAAATTTCATCAAAATCGAACCGTCGACCTATGGCATACCGTTCTCGTCACTTTGCGAACTGTCGGGGACGGTATCCCAGAGGTCGTTGGTTCGACTACAGCTTGTGCTGATTTTTTTTTCAGTGAATGTATGTATTATAACAAATCATAGAGATACAATTATTTGAAAATGCTTTATCACCTTTGTGGAATGAGCAAGAATTATGGAAACTACGAGAGAGAGAAAGGGGAAGGGCGGTAGTTTGATTAACTGCTGGAATAAACAAAAAGAAGTTTATATATATTATAAGATAAAAGAACTATGAGAATACAACATAAATCTCCCCTCTTTTACCATTTTTTTTATAAGTAGAAAATTTAGTCATATGAAGGTAGGTACTAAACAGAAAAAAAAATATAGAAAAGTTTTAGGTGTACCATCTCTCACACACTCTGAAAATTATAAAAGATATAAAGGCTCATATCTGAATAAAGCTATATGAATGAATGAATGAATGAAATGAATGAACATAATAATTGACTTAAACTAGTCTTTATTGTAGTTTAGTAAATATAACACAAAATGCCTCTTAAGAAAATAAATATATATTATTAGTTTATCTAATCATCTAAATAAATAAATCTGGAAAATTTGCTTGTTTGGTCAAGTCTTATCTTAGTATATCTTATTTAGCATCCGTTTAAAACTTTGTAAAAAAAATAATTTACATCAATACGACGTCAATTCGCTACAAGTATTCTTATGGTGTCATCTGTTTATACAAATCGTAAAGCAGAATTAACATAAAACATATATGAGCTATTATTAATATCCAAAAATAAAACTATTATATTAACCATGATTTAACAAACGATGGCCCTATTCTAAGATTTTTTAACAAAGAATCTATTTATTAGAAGCCACAAGCTATACAATTTCGCGAGGTGCTTGATTATTGACTTCTGTGCTTTTGAAACATAAAATGAAAACAAAAGAATCAAAGTTTTTTGAAATCTTCAAGAGAGAGAAGTTAAGAGGATCGTCAAATTCTGTTCTGTAAATTAGAAAATAAAGAAAAAAAAAAGTTTTTTGAAAGTTAAGAATCTAGACCGTAATGATAGTGATTTTACGACTGCATTTAAATCTCAAAGGCTTCAATAAAAAATCAGCACAATATATCATAATAGATAAAATTTAGCACATATATAGTTCTCATTTAAGAATCAAACCTATAAATAAAACGGTTACTTGATACATTGGTACTATTAAAACTTTTATCAACGAATGGCACTGAAAGCTCGAAAACCAAGAACCAATGGCAGGAAAATTAAAAAAAACACCTGAGTTTCAGGGAATTATCAATTAAGGAACTAAATTATAAAAAATATGGTTTTTATCAGCGATTATTTAATAAACAATACTCAAGTACATAGCCGAGTGTTTTATATACATTTTAATTCTGTTTATTCGCGAATAGAATGACAACAAACTTAAAACAAACACTTATACAATGGTAATATTGTGACCTTTGCTCGGATAAAGTACACAAATAATAGAGACAAAAACATAAATATACATAGTTACTATGTATATTTATGTTTATATATACTTATTACGTGATTGATTGTATTAATATCCGTTTTTATATAAATTTAAAAACATTCTTAAAAATACATGGCATAAGTTCAAGACGCCATTTATAGATCCTAATATTGTACTTTTGGTTTGATTCGTCTATTTGACATTTCATTTTTTAAATTTAATTATATAATCTGTAATACACAATACTATGTAATATTAATATGATATCCCTTTTTTTTGGGCCATTAAACGCCTTTTTACATTAAGATTAAACATTATTTAACAGAAATATTTTTTATACTGTAAGCTTAATTCTATTTTAAAACAATGTTTTGAAATCGATTATATTGCAATTTTATTTTATGGTAAGGCAAGATTTTTCTCTATAGTTATTTATTACTAAATTAATTTAAAATTGTTAAGTGTAATAAGTAAAAAAAGAAACTTTTTATGCGATTTCATGTCAAAGTCATGAGAAGCCTATCTGGCAATAAGTAAAGTGGTAAGATTTTCAAACCATCATATTATTCCTTAAACTTTGTGTCATTTATTACTTACAACATCTGAATAATATATTAATAATAAATATTACTAGAGATATGTGACACTAAAAGGTAATAAAATAGGAGCCGTTCAACTAAAGGAAAATCAATATATTTATCAGTAACCTTAGCAAACACTTATTAAGTTTTTATGTTTATTTTTTAGTTTTTATAGTTATTAGACAATAGTCCTTTATTTTCGTAATAATATATCCAGTTCGAAAAACAATAAAAATAAATACTGCGCTAATTCTAAGTCATGTAAAAATGATTTCTTATGAGCTTTTAGATATATAGAGTAAAAGTAAGCTATAATCTCAGAAAATGTATAGATTGTTTTTCACTCTGGAAAATTCTCTCATTTTCACGAGAAAATTAAAATTAAGTTTTAAAAATTCATGAAAGTTTATTATCATTATTTGGGTCGGGAGCCAGACGAGGACGAGTACATGTACCGACAAGCTGTGGAAAAGCTAGCACTTAATAAGCACTTAATGCGCCCACTTTATTATCCAATCCACAGCGCACTACTTGACCCCAAAAATTGCGAGCAAGAGTCTAATCAATCAGATAGGAGATCTAGCTCACTAACAGCATTTTCACAATGCTATATTAGAACGCTAGTTTACCTGGCTTAGTAAATTGAACAAAATGGCTGCTGAAATACAGAGGTGGTTTTAGAGACTGACAATTTTATTTACTGAAATCATTTAGTGCAAATTGTTAACGATTTTAATACATATGAAGGTAACTGGCTTCTTTCTAGTTTAGAGTGAAACTGACGAAATGAATAAGTTTTTAGAGCTAATTTAACATGAACATGTCACATCTAATTTCGTAATATATTATGATGACCTTAAGATTCATCTATTTTAATACTTCTATAATCCTATTATTGTGGAAGTTCATTTAAAAATGTTATGTATGATACTCATTTATCATACAATTTACACACACCATACCATTTGTACCATACAAACAAACAAAAGTCTAAATTCTATTGGGACTAATAATAAAATCTAGCTTAAACAAAAAAAAGTATATTATTGTTGTAATTTAAAAGTTGGGTTTATTAAATCAATCTCTTAAAACTATTTTTATATATCTACATAAATTTTAGGTCAAAACGAACGACGTTTTGCAAAAATAATCCTTTAAATAGTTTGTGTAAGTATAAAAAAATTTTCCTTGTATTGAGGTCAAAATATTATAAGAATTGTACAGAACATAAAGAGTATGTGTTTATTGGCCCACGGACAAACATAAGCAATTGAATTTATTTCATTTTTTAAAGTAAAAAAAACAAATTATCAAAGAGTTTTAACTAACCTAACACAATAATCAAAATATAAATATTTTATAACAAGACGCTTTCCAAAACATAAAAAGTAATTAAAAATTTAATGCTCCATTTTGTACCGGTGTTCTGTAATCTGTAACACGTGGTCAGTTCACGATACAATTGTCATCGTCGTACATTGACACATTGCGTTTTGTTCAGCGTTTAATTGACGAGGCGCGGAAGGTCAATCGCGCCAGTCACCTTGCAGACCAAGGTGATCCTCCAATGGTCGCAAGTGGCACAATGCGGAAATGTATCCGTTTTATTATAATTATAACAATTTCATCAAACATTGCGTAACAAATGAAGCGCTGTTAAAGGGCCAACATGACATATTTCTTTATACGATTTTCTATGAATTCGCGTTCAAGATTGACGGGCGCATTTTATAATTAATAATAATGCAGCGCAAAAATGTCATTAATATCCAATTCAATGTCAATGTTTAATTACCCGGTAGTACCTTTATAAGTTAAAAGCCACTATATAAATTACATAATAATCTCAATCAAGTGTTTTAAGTCTGTGTCTGGCTGACCTTAGTTTAGATTAAGGCTTATATCATGATGGCATTTAACTAAACTTAAAAAACGATTTACAATCCGAAATTCAAATCAAACTTGGAAAGCTATCTAAGCTATCTAATCCAGAGATCGTTTTTAATTCAAACGTATTGTCATTTCAATTTTCAGTAGTAAAAACTGAATCAGGGCTCCTTGTACCTAATGTCTTTTGCATATTGTGCTAACAAACTTTACGCATATATCATCAGACAATAATCTTTGACGTAAATAAATAATATACATATATAATAATAATCCGACTTATAATAAACGAGTTCCTCATTTAATGCATTAATTCAGAATTTTGTTAAGTTAGTTATTTTTTTTAATTATTTCTTCAAATAATTAAACATTAAATGATTTAGTTTTGTATGTCAGTTTTAGGCTTGATTATTTTTTTATCTGTATTTTATCATTTGTAGTTCTTTTTTCTCTGTATAGTTTTTTTTATTAAATCTACTTTTTTTTTTTATAATGAGTGTCACAAAACTTTACTATAAAGATAATTTTATTTTATGACAAAGCTTAATTTAGAATTCTCATTAAAATCGAGTTCAAATGTTAACATAACAATATGAAGGTTATGAGTATTCCTATTTATTAGTGGATTTTCACAGCTCATGCTATATTTATATCTGAACAGTTTCAAGGTGATGATGAATTATTAGACATTAGTTTATAAATATTGAACAAATTTGGTGAGATGTCGTATTTGTCATCCTACACATCAATTAAAAAAAACCCATCTCGGAAGGAAATTAATTAAATAAGGAACTGCCTACGAATACATGTTTATATTTGATGTAGTTTATATAATTAATTTGCCGTTATGATTATCATAATTTCAAACTGGGAGAGATCTTTTAGAGAGTTCATTCTTTGTACATTTTTTTTCTTTTATACTTATTTTTGCCGTTTGAAAGCTTTGATGGTACATAAATAAATAAAATAATGTGCTATCATTTGTGTTAAATGGTATAATATTTTTACCACGCAGCGATGCATAATTGTGACTGTCCAAAAAGTTTTCAAAATATTTTTTCATATGTAGTTTCTTTGAATTCGAAGTATACTTTTTAAAATCTTATTAAATTAAATATTTTTTGGTATCGTTCTATTCTAATAAAGTATATACCCACCTGAAATAATAAATACAAAAATTGTAAACAAACTTTTTCATATAAGGCAGATTTATATCCCTTATATATCTGGAATGCTGTTTTAACAAGGACATTCAGATAACATACGGTATGTGAACTGACATCAGTGTAATGTTTTTTTATACTTAAATAAAATGGTAAAATTACAATGCAAGCAATTATGTTAATATTTTTTGTAAGCTGCTCTTGCGTCAATGATTTTAATATGTTACTGAACTAGGAAAACCGTTGGAAAAAAATGTAAAACAAAGGAAGAATGAAAGAAAAAATTAAATGGAATTTTCTTAAGCTCTAATGCGCCCACTGCATAGTACAATCTTACTAGATTCTATCTCAACTAGCGTACTAACATCGCATTGTCAAATGGCTGTCAATAATTTAGTGCTTCTCTCTGATTGGTGCAGATTCCTACTCGATGTTTCAGGGTCAAATAGTGTCACTCATATTGTATAATGAAATGGGCGTATTATAATGACTTTTTCCGACTCTTCATTGTTAGTCTTTGATGAAAAATACAACTAGGTTACAAATGGGAGTCAGATTAATATGATTACTGTACATGGCGTTACTATAGACGTCTGAAAACACGTATTCATTCATATTTCTCAGCGCTGCACAAACAAAACACACTGTACATTTAATACATATGAATATATATATTATATATACATATATATGTACCTTATATTTTATTACAAATCTAAAATCTGGAACATAAGTTTATTTGCGTCTGCTATATTAGCTTCCTTATGATAATGTTCAATATTTGTATTTAAATATAAGTTTAATATAGTAAAATATTATTTAAATTATCAAAACAATCAATATTAAATTAAAAATGTACTTTTTAAAGTACATTTTTAATTTAATATTGATTGTTTATATATCTATTTATAATCCTATAAATAGGATACAATTCTTTATATTTCTTTCTAATACTTAGAACAGAAACAAAGATAGAGAGTTGCTGAATATATTTGTGTATTCACGGATACAGTATTTGAAAAAAATAATATATATGTATTTATATTCGATTCAAAATAATGGACTTATAAAAATGTTTTATAATTTATCTAGTCGACAATACAGAATATTGAATAAACTGTATCAAGTTAGGTTTTATAAAATATTTTGTATTCGTACAGTGATCTTTATCAACAGACAATTTGCCTAAAAGAGATACATGACCACGCACGACAACGGTCTTAGACCGACTGAGGTGGTATTTAGAATTTTAGAAATATTTATTATAAAGAATCAACAGAAATTGAAGTAAAATAAACCTTATTACAGTAGTTTAAGACTCATGTGTCAATTACAAAGACGTGAAAAAAGTAAAAAATTTATAATTATTTTTAAAAGATATTTTATAAAGTATTGATAATTTGTTTTTTTTTCACAGGATTGTAGTTGAGTATGTTTTCTTACCCAAAATATTTTATTTATTTTTTATTCTGGAATATATGGCAAATTAATACAAGAAAAATGTACCGAAACTACGCCTGAAATCGTGGAATATGTGTGAAGAAGTGATGGAAAATCGTTTTATCAATATTAAAAGCTATATTTAATATATATATATATATATATATATATATATATATATATATTTTAAGGGAATGAAAAATAAAGAAACACTATCCGGGCCGTCGCCATCTCGGCCGAGGTTATCGGTAACGGATTTTCAAACGTAACAAAAAAGGTTCTAGTACGTTAAGTTTGATTTTGTAGCAATATGTACCGAAAAGTTAATGATTTTCGGAAAAACTGTAATGCGTCCTTAATATTATTAGTTTGATAAAGTCGTAAATCGCACAGACGTAATACTCAAAGAATATAAACTACTAAGTGGGTACCTTAGAATATACAATGAAAACCATATTCATGGTGATGGATGGTTATGATTATTAAATTACCTATAAACATATTAAATTATATTTTAAAAACCGTGTGACATTAAAACTTAAGAATCTAAAAACAAAATAATATCATAAAATAACAATACCCACTCAAAAATGGCTGCCATTTTATTATCAACTTTATTAAACGTCAAATATCGTACTAATATCAAATTATGAAAAGGCTGTTAGTGAGCTAGTTCTCCCATCTGATTGGTGGAGACTTACTATCTATTTTTGAGTTTTAAAGTACATATATGTGTTATAATTTTTTGAATAATTCGTCGAATACTAGTGGTATTGTTGATCGAAGGTTCTACCCATTCTCTAAAGGCTCGTTGTACCTCACCAAGGTCATATTGAATCCAACAGGTCCAATAATGCTAAAAATTCATGTTTGACCTTGACTCATTGGTACAGTGCGTAAATAAAAAATGTTACGTGTGACGAAAATGCGTCCTATTTGTTTGTATTTTGCACTCTTTATTATATGGTTGTAGGTCGAAATGGAACAAGGTCGTTCTGTCCTTTTTATTTTATTGAAACCTGTTTTTTAAAGGTACCCCATTTAAAACATGTGTACACTCTATAAAATATATTTGTAACTTATTTAAATATGCAATATTTGTAAATTGGATGGCTAAATACGTTTTTATTTTAGCTCTAAGATGACAAATACTTTTCGGGAATTATTAACCTTCTAATACATAACATATTTTTATGCATTTTCATATCATGTCATATCTGCTTTAAGGTATGCATGTAAACGTGCCTAACGTCACGTGTTGACGTCTAAAGAGATGGGCAAGATGAATTTATATTCTAAGCCGCTCGTGATAACAGTTTTAAATTTAGCAACATTAACAATATTTAAATTATTAAAGTTTATTTGTCAATTTATTTTGATATATACGATATTTGTAATTTGAACACCTGTTTATATTTTTTTATATTACCAAGGTATCTGTCATCAATAATATAGGTAAATATGCAGATTATAAAAATGGACTTCTTATATTTTTAGAATTTTTGTTGCAAGGCACTTCGATAAAAATAATCTATTCGAGCTCATCTCGAATAGATTATCATTATTTATTTATTGCCACCCTGGCACCGGAATCCCTTACATTTAAACACTAAAGCTATGAATAATTTACCTAAGACCAAATATTATTGTTCGATACCACAAAGGAAATAAAGACAATGAAATATTCAAAAAATATTTACGTTAAGTTTTCTTATGACCGAACACCTGCCACCTTTTATACCTTTATTTTTTTATAAAACTTTTAAACAGACCCTCGACCCAGATTGTGGCCGGGGAGGTTGGGTTGGTTTCCTGGCATATACAACAGTCCGTATTTTACGCTGATAACGCTGACCTGATTTTAGCCAATTACAAACATTAATTTCGATTGTGTGTCTCTTCTATGTCAATATAAACTGAAAATGTATAAACATTGGTTTTGATTTGTGAAAGAAGCCTAAAAGATGTCACGTCAAGGTGGATGACGGCAAGGCAGCACAATTGGCAGAGCGATGTGACAGTTACGCAGAAGTTGCAGTCTTGCCAGCGTCTAGAATTATTTCATCCTATATTATATCATCAAAATAAATTATATATATAACTACAAGTTATGTTTTAATAAACCAATTTATTGTTAAAATGGTTGGTTAATGTCACGTATGTATTTGATATAGCTCAAGATTCCTTGATCATGTGTGTGTGTGTATAATAATATTACTTTGATTCGTACGTATAAGCTTTATGGGTACAATAATATTCTTTCATTATTGTTTAGTGATGTAAAAGAATGAATGGTTTATCTAAATCCCACATAAAACAATATACAATTAATATTTTTAATGTCAAAAGACACTTCATGGTGCTAGTTAATGTTTCTTACAGTAAAGGAATGAATGATTTAGGATGACGTCATCAAAACATCTTATTGAAACATTATTCAAGTAATATTATTTTAAAGATGAAATCGAAAGTATTATTATTAGTAGTATTTTTTTAATCTATAATATATATTTAAATACACATGGGTGCATTTAATTCAAGATGTGTTATGAGTCAAATGTTTTTGCTCAAATGTAATCAAGCTTGATACCTCATCGAGAAAATGAATTTGCAGATCATAAGAAAAAAGAAGAACGGAGTTTTTTTTTATTATTAAAAAGTATTGCTTTTCGTAATTAAATGGAACTCTTACGGAAATGTTAATAATAAGGATCAATAAGAATTTTACTAAAAATAACACAAAATCTTCTAAAATTAGCCAAATATCAAAATAACTATAAAGTTTTAACAATGTTATAAAATACGAATTATTATTAAAGAATTAAAAATAGCAAAGGTTGCTGCTACGGCGTAGCCATGTATAACGTACAACACGGGAAGACATTGACACCAAAAATGTTCACTTGACATCACTAGTGACTGTCAAAACTATGACTGACACTTGGATTAGAAATATATATCCTGTTTCTTCTGGCTACGACTGTTTGATGGAATCTTGTCTTTCCACCCGTGTTTTGAAGATCAACAATTCTTCCCGTTAATTAATTTTTAATATTAATATATAAATTATATTAAACAATAATTTTATTTTAAGTAATTAATTGTAGTTAAATACTACTACTACTACCACGGCTGCTGCTACTACTACAAATATTAATTGACCTCTAAAATAGTGTGCTGTCACAATTTCAGAGGTCAACTAATATTTGTTTTTTTTTTGTATTACGCCTTACATTATTTGTCTCTTGTAAAACCTACATTCAATAATAAACATGCAAAAGTTTAAATTATCACAAAGCATTTTATTTAACAGGTAATATTTTACTTATTCAAGGAATCTCTTAGATTGTTAAAGTTACCTGTAAAATATACTGAGTAGTATATTAATTAAAAAAATCTCCATTCTTCAAAAAGTCCATATCATAAAAGTCAGATTTAATATGATATCATAATTTAAAATATATGTTAATTATATGATAAAAATATCATCAATTTGATTGTTATTACCTCTTTTAAATGTTTTTATCATCATGAGAAAATATAAGTAAATAACAAACTCTGTAGTAAAGTTTGATTTTTTTTTAAAGATATTTATATTTATATATATTATATCAGTGTATAAAATATTGTATGTATGTATTGTTATGCTTAAGGAAACACAATAAAACACGAATTAATATATATTTATTTTCACAAAGATAAATAAAATGACGAGAGTTTAACAAAAATAAAAATAAAGTACAAAATAACCTTTAATAATGAAGCCACTGAATCTCTTACGAGTCATATTCATCATTGTCATAACTAATGGTTACCATAATATATATAAGTATAATATCTACATTTATATAATATAATTAAAATAAGGTATGACGTACATTAAACATTTCCCGTAAGAGCTAGCTGAGGGACAACATATATGTAATTGACCGCCTCCAAATAGTCGAAATAAGGAAGGTCAATAATGTAGATTCATAAAAGCTTAATATATAAATAAATTGCAGTATTAATAAAATTTTATAATTTTAAATTTTAATTTTTTAATTAAAATATCTTCCATGACTTAGCGTGCTGGGTTTCTCATGGATGAATCATCGTTGCTATAAATAATTGTATGACAATAGCTAAAGTGATTCTGGGAAAAGATAAAATGAGAATAATACATTGAAAATACTTTCTCATCGAAGTTAAAGGGCAGCGGTAATTCCCATGGACGTAGAAGGAAGGGCAAAACGATGTAAAACCTATATATGGGGTTTTGGAAATATAGGAAATTCTCTCAGACTATTATTGCATGAAGCGTAAAAACCTATGTCCTGCATACAAAAGAATTGTTTTTGAAGAACTCGTGTCAAGCATTATTTATTTTAATAAGCATTTCTAGTACTTTAAGTCATTTGATGGTAAAATTAAACGGAACCATTTTGGTTTCTTTTTTTTGCCGCGTGTACTTATCTGTCACTTCTATGGTCAATTGTGTTGAATCAGAGATGTGATAAATAGTTTTGTAAAAGTATTTAAATACAAAATGTTAATAGTTGTTGTTTTACTATTTCAAATAGAATTACAAAACAATATTAAATAAAAGTATTAAAATACAACATACAAAATATGTATTTTCAAAATAAGTTTTCCAAAAGAAACACCTCCTTACTTATGTGACTAAATTTGATAGTTTATTCAAAAAGTTCTTCTTTCATGTTAACTCTCATGGGGCCACATGGCTCTAGCATTATTCATATCCATAGAAACTCTTAAACGTAATATATGTGGCACACCTTTCATGATTTTTAACTCTTCCAATTCTTCAGTTGGCTCCGGTATGTGTCTAAGGGTTGACGCATTATTGTCGTCCCAATCTTCAATATTATTACGTAAACAACTTATTACGTAAACAACAACAACAACAACAACTTCATCTTCAGTACTTTGAATAAGAGCTGAAACTCTTTCACTTATTCCTGCATCTGAATCCTGTCCATACATCCGAAAAGCTTTAACCACAATTGAGCCATTGCATTCATTATTTTTGACCGTTAATTTTTCTTTGTCATTATTTGTTGTTAATCAAGTTTAAAATACAAAAAGTAATAAAATACAAAATGTACATAAGTATTTTGTATTATGCATTTCAAATACAGATATTTTGTACTATGCATTTCAAATAAAGATAATTTCAAAATGTCTCATCTCTGTTTAGAACATGTAAGAAGTACGTCAAAGAAGTTATTCGTTTTAATATCGAAACTACGCCAATTTTCCTACATTTATATAATGTATTTTTTGTTTGTATCAACTCATTGTAATGTAAGAATTAAATGTCATTTTTGTAAACATTAACGAATTCTACACATCACTGTAAATCATTATGTATCTCACACTCAGACGATACGAATCTTTCACTTCCTTGACAGCTGAGGTAGTTCCCTATTTCATTCACCGATAGGTAAATTGAGTTCAATGACCTTTATATAATAATATAGCTGTAGAATCCCAATTAACCGAATCATTTGATACAATAAATAATTGAACACAAAACCGCGTAATTATATTTTTTTGTATAATACAAGGTATGTGTTATTATCTCAACAGTTTTTTGGTAACTAAAATATATATTCATTATATTTTAGAATTACTGTGATCATTTGGCATTGTTTGCTGACTAAGTCAGTCATTCAGAATTAAGAAGACTAAAAGCAGAAAGAAGAAGAGTGCGGCAGAAACGTGAATGAGAACGTTGCAATAAGAAACATGGATACATTAGTATTATTTATGTAAAAAGTATAAAGTATGAATAAAGTGTCAGAATATTGAGTTTTCAAATAAGCGAAACTTATATCTTTTTGAATAATAAAAAAATTGCGAATTATTCAGAGCAAACCAAAGCTAAAAATACCATTTAAAATGTTAGTCTGCCCGTTGAACTTATACGTGACACACATTCTAATGATATGGACTATTATATAAACCATGGATTTCTGAGAAAAGTTACTTTGTTTTCGTAAAACAAGATTTTAAAATATAGTATAGTATAGTATAGTATACTATATACGGGATAAATAAACTTAATAATACTTAACGACCTACAAATTTAAAGTTCAAGTGAACCTTATTATTTAAATAATAAATAAATGTCACAATTTTAAAAAAAAGTGTAATATAACACTCCAAGGGAAGTTCAATAAAAGGTTTTCAATGACGTTTTTATTTAATACCACTTTGTTGAGTTATTTTTTTTTTACTTCTAATATGTTGCCTATTGGCTTCTTTTTACAATAAGTATTATTAACATTTAGTAATAAGATAAGAAAAAAACTAGAATTATATTTGTTGATTCCGTCAATTTATACGTACTAACATAACATCTAATAAACTAACTTGTAACATCTAATAAACAAACTTATAAAATCAACAATCTTAAACCACGTTTTTTTGAGTGCAGACTTATATCAAATAACACTCACCAGTCAAGTGCAATGTTAACCTTTTTGATTTACTGACGGAGCTATCACAGCTCCAATGACAGCTAATAACAACTCTTGACAGCTGTCAAATAAGTGTAAATAAAAATTAAAAAAATAGTTGGTAGTCACAGGGACTGCCGATAGAAATGTAAACATATACTTTCAGTATTAAAATTTGAAATTCCAAAATTTTTAAAATAAAATTATCAATATCAGTCTAGTTTTTACATGAATCGTTATTCCGAGCAAAAACAACATAAATGTTTCTAGATATTGTTTATTTTTTATCCATATGTATTAATTACGGACTGTAGCAGATCATGACAAAATATTAATACAAATTAATTGAAATAACAATTAATTATATTATAATTATAATTATAGTATTTGTATGTACATAAATTTCAATGTACTTGATTTTTAACATTATTTTCATTGTTTAAATTTGCAACACATTAATCGTAATTGTTATTAAATTTTATAAAAAAATATTTATAGCCCACGAACGCCCAAATGAGAACCAGTGTCAATTTTTCATAAAAAGTTTATAACATGTATATAATAACACTTTTGTTAAGACACTATAAACCGGAAATATAAATATGACAAGTTTGTTTTAATTTTAGTACAATGGGTGCTTAGGAGTGAAATTGCTCAAAGCATTATCAGATAGTTATCAGAAGCGGTATTTGCCGCCTAAGTCTGATGGAAAAAGACAGTCTTAGTCTATTTTTTGGTGCACAAATAAGTGCGAGCTATATTTTTGCGAGATTCTGACTGATCTACGTGGCTATTGTGATTTACAATGCAGTGCAGTATTCATGAAACGCATGAAAATACAACTGAGTAAAAGTCGACATACATATTCTCTAAGTTTGAAACACAGCATTGGTTTCGGTTCTTCTTATCTTTGGCACATTTCGTGATGAAGATGACACGAATGTTGTGAGTACTTCTATGTCTGTGAGCAACGATTCCTTCCATCTTATCAGGAACACCTTGTTGTAATTCGCGAACTCGAACGCGAACTCACAAGACTTCAACCATCTACAAAGCGTCTAATGCACACAGCACAACGTCATGTATACACGCATGCGTAAATACGTAGCATGTTGGTGACGCGAACACATAAGATTTTCCCTTACCAAAAAGTTTCAACGCGTTTTTACTTTAATAAATATATGTATTAATTTTTTTTATTTCTTTCTGTAGCGAGGGATAATTGTTCATCCTTTTGACACGGCTGACAGTCGTATTAAAAGAATTGAATTGAATAATCAGAAAAAGCTTTAAATACTAATTATTTTTATAAATATATCATATTAAAAGTGTATATACATACATACTTTGTTTAATATAAAGACATACAACGTAATACTCTCTTTGTTATTGGCACGTGGATAGCTGTCAACGATCGAATTGAAATCCTGTACTTACACAATTAATATTTATATCTCGTAGTATAATTACAATGATATCGTAATTTAAAATTATATCTATTTTTAAAGCTATTAATAAGTAAGCTATTAATAGTTCAGTTTCAGTGACTGAATAACAAAAAAAAATAATACTCTCGATTTTTTAATAGTAAAATAGAAGAAAAAGGTATGAATACTTCAGTTATTGAAGTATACGTTACAATTTGTTTTAACTTTCCAACGTCTTCTTAGAGAATGTAACCCCCAGCATGAGTTTTGACTTTACGAAACGTTGATAGTTTTCGAATCGAATTCGTGATTGTGATTGGTTGTTACTTAGTTATGATTGGTTTACTACTAATCACAACCAAGAACTTGTTTTGTGACTGCTCGAAAACTATGAACGTTTCGTAAAGTAAAAACTCTTACTAGGTACTGGTTATTTTATACGTACGCACCGAATTTTATACAAAACCCGTACTTTTGGTATACTAGAGTAATAAAAAAAAATATCCATCAAAATTTTGACAGTAACTGTGAAATAAATTTAATTATTTATTTTTATTTATACCAATTATACTAACTTCAACAATCACTATTTAAAATTCTAGTTAAACAAACAAAACAAACGTTGTTAAACAAAGAAAAATACTAACAGAATATACTGAATTGTAGAAAAAATCTTTTTGTATAATTTAGTAAAGTATTTCCGCTGTCACTGCTACATATAGTCAAAGGTAGTAAAGTATAATCAAAGAGTGACCACGTCATTTGCATTCCCTCTGCATATTATTGCTTATATCTTGTATATTACCTTATTAAAGAAACAAGACAGTTATTAAATGTTTTTCCACAATGAATATTCAGTATTATTTGTATTCGTGTTCTTGATCTTTAATTCAATTAGAATTAGGGTCACATTAACTCATAATAAGTACATATTTATTTTTTAGGAGCCGTTATTTGTTCCAAATACTAGGTATTATTGTCTCAATCAAAATTATTTTATATTTTACCAGCCAGCGGCAGTATATTTCTTAAACTCATCTTCTAACCTCATTAGTTATATGTTGTGTTATTTATATACTTTACAAAGTAACATACATACATTTTATTATAAGTAGATATTTATTCCATTTATAAACCTTGCTTAACCAAAACAATAATTGTGATAAATAGAAGTATTCTTTATAATAATCTTATTAACATCGGCCGCTGGATTTCTTTCCGCGTCTGTCAAGGTGCCTTATAGGGTCAAATAGAAGCTAAATACAGATTAAATATAAATATATATTTATAAACCACCACTCGAGCTATAGAATACTATGGGCTTGAGAGAACTTCAAGCGACTACAAGTGCTTTAACAAATATAGAGGCATATGAAAATCAACGCTAAAAATTAAAAACAAATTATATTTATTCACTTAAGCTCTTGAATAACAAGTGTACAAAAACCGCAAGAATATAAATATTCCGTTCTTAAGATTCATGATATCCGTAATAATTCCACAACTCAAGTATCATTTTATAAAATATATTAAACTGGAAAAACCTACCGTAACAAAAGAAAAAAATAACAACATATGTTCTCTATGTTTTAGATTTATGCTGATATTTAAAATAAACTATTGTGATTGGATATTATACTTAATCATCCAATTAGCAAACCGTATTTGTATTGATGTAACGTAAAACTTATGAAGATAAGCGTTGAGAACAAAGCTAGCTAACTTTTTGTGTCGATATATTTATCGTTACATATAAAAAGTTCATTTGACGAGATTCGCCTTTTCCTATTAAGGATTTATAATTAGGTTATAAAACATGGTTTATTTATTACGATACACGGATATAATTTGTTTTTTTTATATTTACTTTACCTACATATTTACTTTATTTACGCTACGTTTTAACTTCCAGTATAAATAAATAAATTATGATAGCATTTTGATGATTTATTCAAAATGTATTAATTTAAAAGTAATTAAACAAATACATGTAACTATCACGAGGCCAATTATATGCCTATATGAGGACTTTTAACTACGACAAAATACATTCGGGATATTTTTTATATTTGTCCTTTTGTTCTTTCTTTTTTTTTCCTATTATAGATTAAAAAACTGTCTGAATTCTTAAAATTCGGAGGCTGGAACAGCTTGGCTTGGATTCTCTGGTGCTTCTAAGATCAAAAGTCATACCTAATATGTATGTATGTATATAATAATTATTTTCCGAAATTCGTAAGTTCGAGTCCCGCCCGTGTTGATTAATTTTCCATTAGTACTTTAAGTGTTACTTTTTTGGTGGAAATTAATTCGCTGGCTTTGTACTTTAGTTCTCAAAAATATTTTCTCATAACGCTATTGTTTTTTTTTGCATGATTTGAAAGTTATTAGTTAAAGTCTCTCAATTACATATTGCTATTGATATTTATTTCATATAAAAATAAATTAAGTCTTTATTTGTTTAACAATACAGATACTAATAAAAGAACCCTAACCTTCAGTGTCAATATTTTAAGTATTGTTAGTGACAATAAGTGACATTTAGAAAATATTTTTTAAATATCGATATTGCCTTGATGCTTCAGAAATAAAATGAAATTCAAATAAGTGTCAATATCTTGATGAGCAAACACTATACATAAGAGTGAACAAGTTTAGATTCATTAATTTGACAGATGTATTTTTTTGACAGTTGTATTTTTTATAACATTCTCTATTGTTTTGTCTATGATTAATGTTATTATAAAGTGTTAATATATTAGAGGTTAAAAAAAATGTACACCTTCAAAAAAATATCCTTCATATATAATAAATAGTGTGATGTCAAAATATAATATAAATATATGTATATTCATTCATGTTAGCATTTCTTAATTTATCGAATTATGCAAATTCAGTTGTAATTTATTAAAAAATTACACAGACACTTTTTAATACGACGAGGCCACATAGAAGAGTAGTTTAATATCAGACTGCCTTGATGTCAAAAGCTCAGCATGTAATGACAACATTCAAAATGATTTTTATTAATTATTATAATACAATCCAATAGGTTAATTTATTGAGTTACAACTTTGTGTCCCTGGCTTTATTGTTAAATGTAGTTAAATGTTATATTCTTTCTGTGATTTACTATGTTCCGATAAAGATGTAACATTTGTAATATAGGTAAGTATTACTTACTTAGATACAAAAAATAAATAAAAATATTTATTTAAAAATGTAGTAAAAAATGTGGGCTAAACATTTGGGATTTATACCGTGAGGGCACGGCTTAAAAGAGAGCTACCCCATATCTTCCCGAGCTTGCTGTAACTACCGGCTAAAATACCAGTATATATTTACACCACTTATCCAAAAAATGATGGAAATCCCATCATTACGCAACATCAAGGAGGTTTGACACCAGGACTGATGCCAGTCCTAAAAACTTTTCCCATAGCTCTTGTATTATTGCAAGGGTAGTTTGAAGATAACATTTTAATGATTTCTTAGAAGTATTACTTACAAATAAATATCCATTGTAACTTAATACATAGAAACATTTAAATATTAAGATAAATATCAACATAATATAAATTTATTGAATGTTTTTATGAAAATAAGTTATTAACAAAATTTATAATTGCTAAGGATTTTTATAGATTTTGAATTAATACTCATTTTTTAACACGTATAATGTAAATATTTTTTTTTAATAGTTTTAAAATAAAAAAAAGACATTTAAAATAAAAAATAAAAAAATAATAAAACGCTTTGTTAAAAAAAAAAAAAGTATTTATACACCAGAGAACAACAAGCGCTAGCCAAGCAATCTCTATTCATTACAACAACACAGTTAATAAACATCTTGGAATGAAAAAAAATCCTCATTCCTTTAATCATTTACGATAATTGAAGGATATATATACATTTTAATATGAAACCATTTAAATTATTACACATGATAATTAATTCACTCCATCTTCGTCATGAGGTTTGATCTTAAAATTGTTAGAATACTCCATTAATGAATAATGTCTACTTTATTGATGGTTTGACCAAGTGATTATGAAAAATTAACTTAATAATCCATATTGCAAACAAAATTTATATTTTAAAAAGTTATATTTTAAAACATAATACACACATATGTATACATATGCATTGATAAAAAAAATATTTTAAGACAGCACATACATACAGTACAATGCACAGGATTGTAGTTCGTATCATATTTTCACCAAACGTCAAAATAAAATAATGGACAGTTTAATTTGACGTTTAGTAATGACGTGACGAATGATAGCTTCAATTTAAATACACAGATACTTTTGTAATCTTACAATCAGATTATATTTTTTAATATAATCTGATTAAATTACGAATTAAATTGATCAATTCAAAGTGATATAATAATAAAGTTAAATTATAGTATAGACTGATCATTCAAACAACAGTGTCTAGAAATCAATTTATATTTAAGTAACAACAATCATTGATTGTTGTGTTGTTGGTGTTTAAAACTTAAAAAAATAAATTTCGTTTACTGATTATAACTTTAAAACAAAATAACACACGTACGTTGCAATTCTATTCAAACGCAAACAATAGCAGAAGAAAAAATAATATTAAAACAGTAAAGCCTCTTTGCGTCCAAACCTTAAAAATGACAAACACCATGGCAACATAAGCTATCTATTATATCAAATAAAAAAGTAAAAAGGAAACGACATAATTGAAAGTAGTTTCTTGCCCTTTATTTCTTCAATGGATCGATTAATCACTTCATAACTCACATACATTGAATAGAAACTAAGAAACTTAGGAAATATTGTGTAACCATAAACAATGACATACAAACCTACAAAATATTCTGTATAAAATACAGAAAAAATAGGAGAAATACTAGCAACGACGAGCTGCAACTCAATTGGCAGAGTGACGGAACGATTTCCCAGAGGTCGCGAGTTGAATCCCTGCGAATCAATATTATTATCATTCTAGATGTATTTAAACTAATTTATTGCTTTGAAGACGCTACAAATAATTTATATGGCAGACAACAAGATCTCAAGAAAAAGTATCTTATCTTGAGATGTTTGTGCGTTACCGGTAATCATATCAATTGAATCAATAAGAATGTAAATTGTATATTATATGATACACATAATTGATTCTTATATAATAATTTTATTAAACTAAGCTTGAACACCATTCTTTACTCGTTTGTTTTCGAATCGCAGACAGACAAGAACACCATGCTTATAACTGTATATATATATTTCATTTCTATCAATATTACGTAATAATAATGAGGTTATATTTTAGAATAATATATAATAAATATAGTGTAACGATCTTGTAACTAAAATTAATCATATAAATTGAACAAAGGTATATAAAAACGTAATAATTAACTAGATATATTTACATACATGGTCATAATATAAGAAACAATGAAACCAGTTTATAAAGCGATTTAAATTTTAATCTAAACAGGTATCAGTAACTGCTTCCATTAAGGAAGAAGGTACGAAATAATATATTCAGCTTGTTACATGCATGCTTGTATATTATAACAGACAGTGGTTTTAACATTTTTAGTTAAACAAATGTACTAAAATTGTAACGTCTAGAGCAAACTATTATAGTTATAGTTATTATAAATATTATCTTAAATTATTTACAAAAATACATTGGAAGTACAAAAGTTGTGTCTATCAATTCAATTGATTCGGTCAAATATTCAACGACAGTATAGAAATACAGTACCCCTAATAGTCTTGACGTTAAACGTTGGTAGTTTTCTAGCAGTCACAAATCAAGTTCTTGCAATCAATCAAAACTAAGAACTCGTTTCGTGACTGCTCGAAAACTATCAACGTTTAATAAATTCAAAACTCGTACAGTAGTACCTAATACAGGTAGATTCTTTGTATTTGACTCTATATTTGCAAATAAACCTTCATATATTTTTATGTTAAAACAATTTTGTTATGTTGTTTATTACGATCAGTGATTATCCACGACTACGTTTCAATTGTATAGTACCTTCTCGTCCAATAATAGCCAAAATGACTGTCTATAAAGTTAATTAAAGACCGCATATCACTTTAATTTATTCACGGAAAAACGAAGGGTTACAAGTTTATTTATCATGTGCGTGCCCAAAATAGTCACCTCTAAGACAGAATCTAAGTCAACATTGTCGGGGTTTTCTTCATTTGAAAATATATACATATATATGTATTCCCTTCAGGTAGAATGTAGTCAATCGTCGTATATAAAAACAAAGATGTAATTATAATTTTAAATGCACGTTATTATAACCCTCTTCTAACATAACGACTTCTAAGCCGACAAAATTCCTCTCTTTCTTTAAAATACGCAGTTAGAACATGACAATAAGTCAATAATCCAAAAAGATTAAAAATATTCACCAAAATATAACACATAGATGTTGAATATACTTGTAATGTAAAATTCCAATTTTTTATTAATATATATATATATATACTTAATAAAATATTTTAGTGAAGAATCCACATTAATATAATTAAAAGAAACATCCGTAATCATCTCTTAGTAAAAGAAAAACTAAGCGCAATATTGTAATTGAAGTCAAAGCATATTCAGTTTTGATCCTTATAAGCACGATTATTTTAATTTAATTGTTATTACTTCAAATATGCCCCAATGCTCTATACCAAATAGAAAATGTATTCCGTCTACTATTTGTTTTAAAATGTTATTGTTAAATAATTCAGTGCTCTAATAAGATTATTATCAGATCTCCGTCATGTTTTGACTATCAATGATGGTAGAATTAAGATATTGTGGGCTGGACGTCGAAAAAATATAACGAAAATTAATATTGTACAAAAAAACTTTTTCTTGTAAACAAACTTAATGTTGGAAAAAGCATTATTTTATTTGAAGGTTGCTTAATATATGTGTTGAATAAAATAACAAGAATTACATACTTCATAATAAACTCGTTTTTAGAAATCCCCTCAAACACTTGTTTATCTGACTGTAAAAATATGTTCTTATTATTTTAATTTCTTATTGGGTGAAATGAAACATGTAAAAAGAAGAAACAACTTTTTACATGTTCAAGAAATGACATTAGGTCCTGAAAGCGGAAGAAAAAAATGATATTTACATATTTAAAAAAAATCAAACATTGTAATTTAAAATACTACTAATACTATTAAAAGTTCATAATAGATCAATTACGAGCAAACGGTTGTACAATTACGGTAATTTATATTTACCATTCAAATCCAACACCAACATATTAAAGCAAATGTCACGCGTAGCACCCATGTGTCATGTTGACAGTTGACAATTACACGCGGAAAAGAAGTTTCGGTCACTGGCCACGAAACGAACGCTTTACATACTTTTTATAATATATTTGCGCGCAGATTGAATTATGTAAACTGCCTATTGAATTAATTTATAGGAATGACTTATGATAATGTAAAAAGGTCATAAATTATTTAAAAATTACTATACAAAAAAAGTTTTTCATCGTTTAATATGTAATCATGTCTATAGAATTAGAATGCAGCAATTACTAACGCAGGCTTAACTTATGTTTTCAAACTAAGGTCAATGACACGAAATAACCTTTTAATACATGTTTTTTTATGATTCATATAATTGTAATTATATCCATGATGATGATGTGCAATAATTCAATCGTATAAAATTATAATAAATTAACGAATTAAAATTATGAAAAGTCCAAAACAATGAAAATGTTAAGAAAAATAACAGCATTAATGATTCTATATAGCTAAGGTTGAACTGCCTACAGAGTAAGTTACACAAAACAGGATGCCATTTTGGATACCAAAAGAAAAAATATATTATTCAAATTAGTACCACGTGTCAGAATGTTGTCTGTATTTTGTATCTAAATAATTGTTGAAAGGACGCGACTAATCGCTGTGTTACGCCATTTAATGACACTATGAAGAAAGAGTTGCAAATGCTACAATAAAATTGCACTTTTGCAAGCAAATGACAAAATGGTAAATGATGCAAAAAGTTGAGATGGTCAGCTGTCTTGCTCGTATCCCCCCCTCCTCCCCCTAATCCCTTCCACCAGACCTACCATGAAACTCTTTAAAACGATCATAGCTTCAATAAGATTCGTTACAATAAAACTATTTTGACGAATAAAATAATATTGCAAACAACAAAACAATATTATTTTATTGAGCTCATAGTACGAACACCGAGAGCTCTATAATACAATATTGTTTTATTACAGCCTAGTGACGATTGAATGTTCACTTTAAATATCAACATTTGAATTGAAGACAATATCATATTAATATTTCAAATATCCAAACACCCCACGGTACAAGTTAATAATATTTAATATGTATCAAAAGAATGAATGATTTAGGATGACGTCATCGAACTTCTATCAAAACATTAAAGTGTACTTTTAGGATGAATTCGAAAGTAAGATTATTGTAATATTGCTATAGAATTTGATTGATATATTTAAACCATTAAACAATAAAACATTAATATTAATTATAATCAATTTAAGTGTATTCGTTGAATGAGAGCGGAGTAATAGAAGCCATTAAGTTTTATAGATATTCGGTTCAAACCTTCACACGGGAGTTTATATAATATTTATTATCTGTTTACGAGCGGTACAATAAGTATTTAATACCGTGTTCAATGGTGAATTACAAGTAGTGTATTTGTAACTTTTGGCAATGTTGACATTACTTAATTTTAATATAAATATACAATGAAATATGATCCGATACAGACAGATGGAAACCGTCATTACTCTATCAATTGAGATTCACGGAGGCTCTATTAGTAGAGCAACATCCATATTGTAAAGTTAGGGATATTGGTTAGAATTTACTACTACTAGTCTACTCTAATAGGAAGCCTAATAGATGTCAGCACCGTCCCGATAATGACGAATATGTATAGAATGCTACGTTCGTCCAAAACGGTTAACGATACGGAATCTCAATTGGTAGAGGGACGGGACGGTTTCCCACTGATTCAAAACCCGGCCAGCATCGATATGTTTTTCTTTCTAAATGATTAATAAATAAAAAACGATGCTTAATAAGAATACTTAAACCGACATTATTTTAGAAAGAATACTTAAAAACTAATATAAGCCTACATATCCCAATAATTACTGAAAATAGTAAAATAATAATAATAAATATTGATCTAAACATGTTCTGGGTCAAAACGTTGTATATTATACAGTTGTATAGTATTATTATATTATACACTCTAGAACTATCTTTAGTTCATTTCTAGAACGTACTTTAAAGGCGGCATTGGTAGGTTCATTCCTGATTCGGTTAGATAGGGAGAGGAGCGCAACCAGTTGAGGTGAGCATTTTAAAGGGGCCCCGCAAACCTACACCTGGGTTGCAAGTCCCAGGAGCTGTTTGCACTGCGATGGGCCCGGAATCCATGTAATGCTAAGAAGTCTCGTCTCTATAGCAATATTATACAGCCGCGAGTCCGCCAAGCTTAGAGTTCATGAGTGAGAACCCCGAATGGGTTCGAAACTATTCGTACACATTCCGATTTAATTCTACGTGAATACAACCGAGCAAATATAAATTTAATGGTCATGATTCACGAAAGTTTCAATATACAAGACAAGGTTGAGATGAAAGACTGTAGTCACCAAGCTGAAGGATGGATTAAATAGCTTTTTGAGGAACAACAGTTCTACCATGACTCTTATAGCAATATTTCAATAAACTTACTTTCGAATTCATCGTAAAGGTAATGTTACTTTAATAATTAATGTTTCTATAAGAAGTTTTGATGTCATCCTATCAGGCAGTTAGAGTATGCCGCCCTGGAGGGTCACAGAATATATACATTTATAAATAATAATAAAAAAAATAGATAGAAAATTACTTATAGTTAGTCATATAAGTGTCATAGATATATTTTTGGTTACATTGACATATTTGTACAAAATGTGATAAGTTTAAAAAAAAATGATTGTTTCATAGTATAGTAAGTTAAATTTAGTTAAATTGAGTTAAAATAAGTGTGATATCGGTTCGGGGGGCCTCGCCGGGAACCTCCACGTGTGCCTGTCCGTTATCAATGCCATCCAGATTCGTCCGGTGGCATTGGAAGCGGTACGGGCCTGGTGCTCCCTGGGCAACAACGATTGATGAGTTCTTTCGGGGGCTTGTCAATCGTTGGCTAATACCCGGCGCGGCGGGGGTCGGCCTCCGCGCGGTAGCAGGCTTGGGTGGGGGGTAGGGTGAGCCCTCCACAATCTGTCAAGCCTGCGAAAAAGGGAGGGTCCACTTGTTGCAGGGTGCCCTCTCCGTGGTAGTCTCCGTCGGGGCGCTGCGGTTGAATGCGAAAGCGATCCCGTGGTGTCCCACTATGACGGCAGGCGGCAACCGTCTGGTTTGGTGAAAGTCCCACATAACCGCCCCTCATCTTCCCCTGGGTGGGGGGGGTAGCAATTAGCTCCCAGACGTTAAAAAAAACAGTGTGATATTGGTCTAGAAGTGAACATTACTGATATTACTATAACTGATTATTTTAATACTAGTACTATTTTACTTTTATGCTATTTGGAGTTGATACATTATATTAAAATATTGTTTTCGAAGTTTTCAAGTCCTATTATGAAGAATTTATAGTATATTTTATACTCATCTTTTGTAATTTTTAGTATATTTTATACTCATCTTTTGTAATTTATAGTATATATAACGTGTATATAGTGTATATAATAACATGTACATATAATTTAAATGACGCTCATGAACTTATAATTTTTCCGAAACACTAAAAAAATCAACATCACGCGTGACGAGAATTATGAACATTTTTTGACGCAGGTCCTTTCCGATTAAGCATTTTTATTATATTTCGCTTTTAACTGACATAAGCATTGTTCCTTAGACCAGTTTACATTGAACTTTTGGAGGATCAGTGACTTCCCTCCCTCCCTCCCTTTCAAACCTTTTAAAATATATCATCGCTTAAAAAATACAAATTGATATATTTCGTTTTATTGTAGTTATAACGATATCATACTTTTGTGTTGTCACTAAACACATCTGTAAGTAGGTAAGCATCATCTCATCATTTTCATAATAATCCGTGAAGTTGTTTGGCTCCAAAGTAATAGCTTTTTTTTGTATTTTACCGAAAAAAAATACAGAATAAAAAGTATCCCATGTCTTAAATTAGACAACAAGCCACCTCAACCAAAAAAACATATTAGTATTTATATAAAAAAATAGAAGCAAAAGTATCCTATCTGTTGTTATAACTGAGGACAACACTTTGGGGACAGACTCTTGGGGCACGGCTGCTTCGGCGAGTATCTGTACAAAGTTGCAAGGGAGAGGCACTCCCTACTGTCACCAGTGTGACGGGCCGTAGGACGCGACATCACATCCTGGTCGTCACATCCTGGGGGAGTGTGAGGTATCGGATCGCCAGGGTTTAGACCTGGCGGTAATAGTGGGCACCAGGGCCTCACTGTTGCCTTGACTTACTTCTGCGAGCAAGTTATTTCCGCGAAGGAGGCAGCGGGGTGTGACAGAGAGCTGGCCTCTACCACAGTCCTGCTTCGTAAGGTTGGGTTGGGAGGAAAGAGGAGTGCAGGAGTATGCCCACCGCTTTCTTCCCCATCCATACGGCCTTACTGGAATGGGAGGACGATCCCTCTCCCCTTTAATATATTATAGGGCTACACCCTCATTTAGAGGGTAACGCAGGGCGTCACGGTAAGTGTGAAAGCGTTCCCATCTCCTGGTGTTTCCCAAGAAGGTGGTGTGGACGTTTTTTTATGGGTGGCTTCAAAAATGGTTGCGTCTTTTATGCTGCATGGTAGACCCACATAACATTCAGGTCACCTTCTTGGCCTGCGGGTATCCGTAACGTAATAAAAAACTACACCATAGTTCATCAAAATCTGTCCAGTACTTTTCCGTGATGCGCTAACAAGTAAACAGACCAAAATGCTTATACAGTTTGCTTTGAATTCAGAATACTGAATACGTAGCAATTACAAAAAAATACTGTTTTTTCCTCATTACTATATTATATATGTTTAAATTACGGGTTGAATGACTTGCAACAGAATAATAAAGCAATCTAAAAATGATTTAATGTTAATCCATTTTTTACAATAAAATGTGTACAGTGATGTATGTAAAGGTAAAGTATTTTAATTAAGAACTGTGAATGAATAAATATATAAAACAAAGACAAGAAACTGCGTTGTAATATATGAGTGGATATTATTAAAGCATTATAAAGAATTAACTTAAAGAACATTTATCAAGAAGGTATGGAAAACAAATAATATGTTTATGTAAAGGATAAACTAAATAAAACAAAAAATATGTTTATAAAATTCCATGTAGTTTCGATTTACATTATCACTTGCTTTAAAAACCTTGAATCCGTAGTAATATTAAATTCGCTAAGGCGTTCTTTGTCACGTCAAAACGTAGCAACGGATCGCTGTGATTTTTGGTATAAGGTAATAGATGGCGCTGTCGGGTTATTTATTAATGATTTTTGTCTGCGAGTGAAGCAGCGAACAATAACTTATAAAACAATATTACTTTTACATATTTATTAGTGATTCCAAATCCTATATAATAATATAATAATTATATATACATGTATATATATATATATATATATATATATATATATATACATATATATATTATTTTATTTAGACGACAGAGAGGAGGGACCTTCGCTTTCCCCAAGAAGTACATGCAGTGATTATCTATGTGCGTAGTTCAGTAGCGCAAATGCATTTTTTTATTCCGGAAATACAGAAAGTTATCCAACTACCATTACCGGTAACTATGGCACGAGTAAATAATGTCTCGTATAATAAAATAATTAATGATTTAGTATTTTATGTATTGATTTAACTATTTGTTCTTTTTATACTACCCAAGTATTCAAAGTTTCTAATAATGTTTTCATCGGTAAGAAGATTCAAAATTGTATACATTATTGATAAATATTTACAAATTGGAGAAAAACAAATGATTTGTAAGAAAACTGTCCAACTTTATATATAATTGAAAATATAACAGCCATTTCATTAACCAATTTAATAAGCTGGATCAACTAGCGTACTAATATCGCATATTGTGAAAAGGCTGTTAGTGAGCGAGAGCTGATCTGATTGACGGAGACACTTACTCGATTTTTTTAGGGGTCAAATAGTGTGCCTTACAATGGACATTGAAATGGTCAAATTAGTCCTTTCAAATAGATCTACATACTTAATGTGCACAAAAATGTTATAAGCCCTAATGATCCTACATTGTACATGGTTTTGACACTAACGGAATTTGCTAACAGGAAAATTCCACTTTATTGTATGAGTGATAATATTTATAATTTACATGTTTAAAATAACGTAAATAATACTTCAACTATACATACCATTTTGTATATTTATTGTGAAAATGTATATTTTTATTTCATTTTACTTTCATTTTATACCTTTGATTCAAGAGTCCAAATCTTGCCTAATTAGTTTTAATAAGAGGGTTTTCATTACCTTGAGTTTTAATACTGATTTTGTTTTTTGAAATTATATAGCACAAATTAAAATGCTATATAGTAAATGTATTTACCACACATAAGTAATTCTATTCTCTAATTCCGACGAAAGAATAGTTTGTTTTCCAGAATCGTGTGGTAATTTTTATGTTTTTTTCAATGAAATTCTTTTTCCCTATATATTTCCTGTTTGATATTCAGAATAATTAATTACATAGTTAATTATAAATACAGACAGGTCATTACTGATTGTTCAGTTTGACTTTATTACGTTCAAAGCTTAATTGCATGTACTCTAAATAAACAATGATTTAATTACTGAATTCATATTATTATATTATGTGCCAGTTTTTATAGTTCTTGTTTTATTGATCTTATTATCATTAAAAAAAAAATTTCTTAATCCATGTCTTACAAAACTCTATGTTCTTTCATTGTTTCGTTTTTGAAACAGATGTGACACTCGTTAAATATACTGAATAAAATTACATCGCTTATAATAAACTACATTAATTTGGAAATTTTCCGCTAGTAGGTAAACTAAAAATCACATAAGAATAAAGTTTTTAATTTAGTATATGAACAAACATTCAATTAATTCGCTATACTGACGATATACAATGATTTGCTTAAAGTAAGACGTCACGCTTTATCGAAACGGAGCAATATAAAAATCTATACCTATCACGAGTTTAGACGTTACTCGAAAACTATTGTAACGTTCGGTGATAGTTTTCGAGTTACGAAACGAATGTTTGGTTATGGTTTACTATCAATCACAACTAAATAACACCCGATCACAACCAAGAACTCTCTTCTCGACTGCTCGAAAACTATAAACGTTTTTTAACGTCAAAACTGGTATTAGGGGTACTGTTTGTATTACATATTCGTAAATGATTGTAACGTGTATAGCATCATAAAACAAATAAAATGGTTTCGTGAAAATAATATTTTACAATCAATCATTGCCAATGTCAACAATGTTTATTTACATTGCTTTGAAGTGTATACTTTGTTCCTACTTATGAGGTAAGCACAGTGCGAGGAACTCTTAATAAAGACAAACTCTACATAGTTCGAAATTAACAATAAAAATGAATAATTGTAAAAAGTTTCCGATGTTAAAATTGATTTAATAGCATGTGTATAATTTTTTATTATATTATAAGATAAAGGTAAGATAATTTTCCAATTATAAAAGATAACCATTTCAATATAATCAAGTTATTATAACTTGGAGTCAACGAACTTGGTTTCCTTGAGTTTTTCTTCAGACCCAAAGTAGTCCTAGTAGAGCTATTAATTTGTTTCAAAACAAACAGAAATACAATAATTATAAAAGGTAGAGAATCATTGAGGTTATTTGTCCATACATATCTATCTTCCTGTTTATATATATATATATATATATATATATATATATAAATATATATATATATATATATATATATATGTATAAATAGGAATATGCTGCAGTCTTCCCGAATCTTGACAGCGCTGTGCGCGTCTGAAAATATTATTCATATATTTATATATTTTGACATACTATTATAGCTTCATACATACACACTGATTGGCCTTCTACCCTATCTTTCTTCTTATTCACGACCGAATTCAAACAGTGGTAGGTACACCAAATAGGTGGGGGAGGGGGAGACCACTTTTAAAAATATATACGTATGTTAGTAGTTCTTTAGAAATGATTAACAATCATACTTGATTTGATTGAAAGATGACACGTTTCCAAATTAATATAAAAGATACAAGGTATATTTAGTTTTTTTATAATTAAGAGAGGAACCATCTGTGCCCTTCCATATAACAAACACAGCCATCTTTCCAAGCACCAGGTCCTAGAGGGCGCTACAATTGTATAAAAAAATACATATTTGCCCAAAAGTTATATAAGAAAAAATAGCTCCAGATCTTTCTTTAGTACTCACCGATCTTCTGTAACAATCCCAGCTGTATTTTCCCAGAACTTATCTGCACTGGAGCAAGCTCTGACACTTTTAACAGTGGTATGGCATGCGTAGTTTGTTTGTGTACGCGTTCTTTAGCTGTTATAAGAAAAAAGTAAACCAAGCTACAAAAATATTACACAAAAAGTCAGTATTCCTGTTAACATAACCCCTACATTCGCATGAAATATTAACTGACTCACTCCTATTCATTAATAACGGTTAAGTAAATTAAGTAACGTAATTGGTGATACCGTATATTTGAAACGGAATAAAAAAAATAAGTTAGAAATGTTTGTGCTCAAATGAATAGTCCGTACACATCTCACTCTAATGGCGCGTTGCTTGCAATTGCTTGTTAGCAAAGATTGAAGTCCCAACCTAACTCTATTTGTGAACTTTAATACAACAGGACAGGATAAAATATCAGAACCCGTAATTAATATTTACCATCTTTCAATAAATTTAACAAGAAAGATTTAAATATTAATATTGTATATAAATATTAAATTTGTATAAGTAATGTATACTGACAATTAACTAGCCAAGGCCACAATACTTTAACATGTAAGAGATTATTATTATTACTTCGAAATATTATTTAAAAGAAGATGTCTTCTTACTATTCAGTCACATTATATTTATAGCCACTACGCGGCAGTATTCCTGTAATTATTTCTTACTAATAAAATATGTCATATTATTTGTAAGAAAAAAGGATTGTCTGCACGAAAGGTAATTAAAAACTCATAACAAAAGAAGAATATCTTATGAGTTGTAATTGTTCAAAACTCATAAAAATAATCATTGCTTAAGTTCCTATAAGTAAATAATATGGTTTATTTTATAACTTTTTAAGAATATATGTATTTCCTTTATTGATATTTCTAATTCAATCCCTATAAATGACAGCGGATATCTATTCTAAACAGTCCTTATATTTGCGTTATAAAGCAAACACTAAAAGTACACGTTAACATTTAACACTTACCTTATAAAAAGTACAATCATAAATATTAAAACAATATCTACAAATGATATGCAAAAATGTAATATCATTTTGGGGATCGTGAATTTAAGTTTTATATTAATTCACAAATCATTAGATTTAAGATTATTTGTTCAAATATAACCCAAATAACTGATTTTTATAAATATTAAGTGCCTACCTTTATTAGTACTCTATGTGCTAGTGAAGATTTAAAAGTAAGACTAGATTTATTAAAACATAGTAAATAAGGTTTACAGAACTTTACTTGTCTTTGATACGGAACCTTTAGGGTCAAATCGGACTTGGATCTTACCAATAATTGAAACTATGGTATCTAACTACCGCGTCGCTTACGTCTGTTTACCCAGATCAAGCAAAAAAACTGAACATGTTTCTATAACTGTGCAAACATAATATTTGCACAAATAATACACAGATTGTCCATCCGCCTTCGATAGGTATTATATTTTTATACCAATGAGGTTTATCTCTTCAGGATTACAGTTCAAAATCTGAGTCCGCGACAACTAGCTGGATTTACCAGTTCGTTGTGTTGCAAGCGTAGACTTTGTTTATTGTTTTTGACACTTTTTTATAGTACATAAAAATATATCTAAATGTAAAGATATAGTTAATATATATGTAACTTATGTTTTACATCGCTGAAAATCGTTTCAGTCTATATATTTAACCACACTTTATCATAGCTGCAGTACAAAAACTTTGGTAAGATAATATTATTTATTTATTCATATATTTTGCAATTTTGAATATATGTCAGTGATCACTTATGTACCTCAAATGGAATTTCCAGAAGGAACTTATTTTAATACCCCATTTATACAAATAAACCCTTCTGTAAAAACAGTCCGCAATTTAAAATTAAAGCTACGAAGGTACCAAACGCGATTTGACAAGAACCAAACAACAAACTCAGCTGGAAAACGTTAGTTTTTCCATATCACAGTGAATTAAAATTCTGAATAATAAGACATAAGAGTTCAGGATAACCGGCAACTTAGAAACCGTTGCTGGCAGAGGAATAATTATCTTTTTAAAAGACAGATGCCTATCTTCTTCTCGTGACCACAATGGCCAAGAAACAATGCAACAACAACATTGCAAATAAAACAAGCGTATAAACTATATATATGATTGGGTTGAAATTAACGTTAAAAGCTAAATCCAATTATAAGCGAATTAAATCCATTAAAAATAGTTTTATTTATGTATGTTATAATAAATATCTAAGTAATAACTACCTTATCTTAATCTTAAACATTTTCAACGATCAAAAAAAAAAATGCTACAGCTGAACTAGACACCACCCCCGTTTATATCTTTAAGTATAAAAGAATAAATGTTTGAATATACACTGAATTTAAAACAACAAAATTTTTATAACATATATAAAAGATCACATAGACTCACCACTTTCTGAGAATGACAGTTAAACATATTTTTAAATGGCAACGACTTATAAAAAATTATTTAATTTCAACACTATCGCAAAGTAGATATAAAAATAATTTGCGGAATGTGATGAATCTTTCGATTACATTTTGCAGATTTGCAAAGCGCAAGTTATACTTATTTTATATACATAATTTTAACACTTTTATACGCTCACCTGTGTACCCTAGTGTACCTATAAGTTATCAATGTTGTAGAAGTCAATAGTCGATATTGACGGAAAAGATGAAAATGTGTACAGTTCTTGTAAATAAGAACTTCATAAGAATGTATGACGGACAGACAGATATAAATAAATCTATAATACAAATTATAGATATGACCCTATTTGATTAGATATTTTCAATGTACCTAAAGCCGACAAAATTAACAAGTAACACTTGACATTATTTGTCCAAAGTTAATAAGTTGTTTGTTTATAAAATGTTCTGCCCAAATAAGTAATTACATCCTGCTTTATGGAAAAAGCTGGGCATAAGGCACGAGAAGTCAAGTTGAAGGCGCGTGAATGCGATGTGATAAAAGGGCGTGGGGGAGAAGCGCCGTGCCAGTCTCGAGCACACCTGCACGCTGCGCAGGAGTACCGCGGACGCAAACTAGCGCGCGATTTACATTCGAATTTCGAACACAGCGCCCCGCCTTCACTAACGTAACGGACATCGCTGTGCACTCGTATAGTGTCTGTGTTCTATCTGGACGACTGGCTTCTGAAAACCATCGATCAACAAAAACTCTCCCAGGTGAGAACATAATGATGATACAAGTAATTATGAAATCAGCTTGCGTTCTGAATCATGTGATTGAGATGGCTTCAACAGTCTGTAAACACTTATCACTAACGTAAGATTACTTAAACATATTTTTTTTAAAGAATAATACTTATTTTTTTCTTTCAAACACTTTAAAAACAATTACGGTGACCTCGTATCAAAACGGCCCATTGTAAAAAATATATATACTATAATGTCATGTTGACCAGCATATTTTAACTTAAGTGAACTTAAATTTATGGGCATATATGTAAAGTTAAATTTATAAATTTACACATTAATTGTTTTAAATTGCTATATAAATTATAATTATTACATTACTATGTACACATATATAATATAGTTGCGATATTAATTCAGTCCTACATGATACGACATCTCGTTAGGAATGTGAGGTGTACAAATAATTATTGTATAGTTCAAAGGTCAAGTGTTAGAGATGATACAGAGTTCAATACAAAAGCGATGATAACTTAATTTAATTTTGACATTAATTTTTAAGACGCTATTATTTTTATTACTCTATAATATATGTAGAGTCCACATTACGGGGACTAAACAAAGAACACTTATAATTATATATATATGGGTTATGAAACACATATACATATATATAAGGTTATAATGAAAAAAAAAACGTTCATTAAACGCAATAGTCTAAGAAAGGAGATTGGTTTTGAAGCCAAGGATCCACCAAGGCGTTTCGCAGGTGTTAGTATTCCCGATGCGTGCGCAGACCGTTGGACGTGTAGCGTAAGGTCGTCGCGACTCGCGTGGCCACTGACATATGAGATTTCAGATTAACTATTATTTACCCAGTTATTACGTTACGCCTCTGATTATATCGCAATATCTTTAAATCTCATAAACATATATTAATCTATATATATACTGATTTATGCTTTTATCAATATTAGGTATGGATAACCCCATTTCATAACTTATAATATTCCAATTACGATTTCAAAAATATTTGTGGTTGTAAGTATTATTTTTTTTTTTTTTTAGTTTTTTCGGAATTTGTTATACTTTATAGGTTTAGAGTCAAGGGAATTTATACTATCGACTGACATAAAAACTGTCTATTGCTTAGTTAACAAACATATCTAAGTTTTTTATTTCATATAGAGCAGCACTATTGTTAGACGAAAAAATCACATTTCATGGCGAGATTTAATTAACATAATTATTATATAGCAAGGTTAATTTGAAATACTCCTCGATAGTTTCACAAACAGAGGAATCATTTGATCACTGCCACCAGAGTGGATGAAGAAGGAAAGTCAATCGGAAATCCTTGAAGGCATTTCAATTAACAAGTGAAGCAAAAGAATATAAGCCATTAGTTTATATCACTCGGATTTAAATGACGGTAATAAACTATTGTTCATACACGACTTTTTATGTCATTTATTCATATTGTAATCCAATGGTCTATTTACAGCTAATTATAAGTTACACAATCGTAATAATTATCAAATTTAACCTTCTGCAAAACAAATATGACTACACATTCCTTTTATATATTTCGCTATTTGGTCATATTAACTCTATTTACATTTTTCTAAGGTCGATTCGCTTGAAATGTGTACAAAACATTAGTTCGCGTAATAAAAACACAGGATATCCTGCGATGGATCAAAGATCATACCTTAAACGATCCCAATAGAATATTGACTGATTGACAATTAATTAATTAATAAAAAAAAGAAAAACTCGATAATTACTTATTTTAGTTTCGAATGAATAAATCGATTTTTATACGTATTAAATATACAGTTGGTTGTCATATTATTTTACATGCGTTTTTGAACATAACGAACAAATAATAGCCGATTGCTCGTTGATTATACAAATTGTTTATAATATGGTATACACGATTTAGTATTATTCTAATTAATACAAATATCATAATTAGAAATTTCAACTTATTTTCAATAAGCTGTCGACGTTTTAATAACCAAGACTTCCAAGAAGCGATAATAAGCATTTTATATTTACATTAAAATTAAATATAACCAGTATTTTTTTTTAATTTGTAACATCGTAAAATGTGATCATAACTCGCACGATTCCGTAGAATAGTGTAAATAAAACGTTGACTTTAAAAATTATAAGATAAACTACTTCCAACTTGTGTATCCTTGAAAGATCATTATCCAATGGGAAGCGTTCTCCGCTACTTATAATATTTTTAGCCTCGTAGCGGTTCGTTTCCGATGTTTATAATACCAGATGATAACAGAAATTCAGGCAAGTGACAGAATGGACATTAAGCTAGATTGCCAGTCGATGGTGTGTGTGAGCACGTTCGGTTCGGCCTCGTACGTTGGACCACCGACGCCTGTAAATGTTTACATTTGAGCCGGTGACGGCCTGCGGCGCAACGACCACTGATTAGTTGCAAAATACTCGCGGCCGAATTGAGTTCAGGGTCGAGCGTGTCGCCTCCGGGTCTTGCGCAAGTTTGCACTCACTCCACAATAACCACGGCTCCGTACTCCACAATGTGCACCGCGCCTTATTTCCACTTTCGATGCTCGACATGGAGTTGATATAAATTGATCTATAAAATTTGCATAAGAACCTAACCCGTTTTGAATAATTGAATAATTCATAACGAAATGCTTTAAAATCAGACAAGTGGAAAAATCACACGCTGCCCTTTTGATATCACAAGAAAGGAGTCGTTCCCAAGCAATAATCCACACTTGCCCATATATTATCATAAATATAGTACAAGAATGTAGAAACATTGCATTAGTAGAATAAATAATAATGCTACCTAACCTAGGTTTTTAAAATAAGATCTATATATAAAGGCTTCAAATAAATGTAATTTTCTACGTCAACAATCTCCTGCGAATCATTTTATCACGCTCCACTTTCATCGTAAAATATTACGTAAATGATTCCTCTACACTTCCATATAAACAAATATATCATAACAAAATAATTTGTATTACATTACTGACTTCCTATCATTGTTTTCTTGGTACAAGGCATTTTTTTTTTGTTTTGATTGCAAATGTCTTATCGACAAAATTATAAAATCAATAAAATATACGTCATTTTTCCAATCTTGACTTATAATTTCATTACCTTCAGATAGATATTGAAACACAATGGAAAGTGTATTAAATCTAGATCTCTTCTGTTCAATCCAAACTAAATAGAATAAGGCATTAATGTTTCTGCTCCAAAAAGATAAAAATGCAATTTCATATAAAAATTTGTATTAATTCAAGGTATTGTGAATTCGGCCGAGGTCGGTCTTATTAGATAGCAGTTTACAGATGACTTAAATAATAATTACGTGAAATAACTGGATTAAATCGCATTGTAAGAAAAGTAAATAATTAATATTGATAGTGACATTTGACATTTGACATTTATGAGTTACAGGTTATCAAAAAGTTGACATAGTTTATCAGATTTACAGGTTATCAAAAACTTGACTAGTTATTTATATTATTAAATTTTACGATTTTGGATTTAAAATAAAAAAGTAAATATTATATTTTAATTTAGGCTTGGTGCAGATCAGAATTAACAATAATTATCATGTTAACTTCAAGTTCAATTGTGCTATAAATCCTAATTTGTTTTCTTAACAATACATTTCAGTGCAGATTAAAGTGCGGTCGCCATTTTCACACATTCTGTTTAACTTAATTGTCTATACAGTAAAAAGGTTTGAGAATATACTTAATGAATATACTTAATTGTTTCTTTCACATTACCCAACTTTTCGTAAGTACTTATAATTTGCGTTTGCCGGTTGGAGTCACTGTTGACAGATAAAATTACGACTTTAAGTCTAGCCTTTTAATATCTAATGACTGAGCGAAAGCTCTATTCCCATTATGGAAAACCTAACCAAGCACGCTTCTGCACTATTGCTGATGATGATTACATTTATTTCTTTATAAAATACTGTTTTATAAACGTCAATACAATCACTATATATAGACGTTTGTAAAACAGTGATCGCGATATCAGAAATGGATATTTTTTATTGTGATCGCAGTTTGTTTTGTGGTTCTTCTCAGACCAGGGCGAGTTTGGAATCCTCGTTGCTTTAATCAAAAGTTGAGTAGTGTCTCTACAGAAGGGCTTATTTCGATAAATAAGGTATAAAAATAGAATTCATAATGCTTCAAAGTGGTTAAGTTATTTAAAATACTTATACTTCACTTAATTTGCTACAAACGGTTAAATAAACTGTGTACCAGCCGAAGATTAAAGGCGCGACCTGTCGTAATGCAAAATGGAGTATTTTCATTCTTTTTTATATCAGTATATTCCACTATCAAGCAATTACTTAGCTTATTAATGAATTTCCATTGTATCGATGTATTTTGTAATTGTAAATTCAAAAATCACTTATTATTATAAATTAATGTTAAATCCATTAAATTATGTAAATACAGTGCAAGTGGTTTTTATAGTTTTCTTTCATTTATTTACGGAAACGCTCGTGTACTTTTCATTAAGACATTCTTACATATCGCTTCATTTTCAATTTAAAGGTAGGTATATAATAAATAATACCTATAAAGGGTCATATTATATTTACCTGAATAGCTATTTAAAATAATTCACATATAAAACCTAAGTTGTTCCATAAATATGCCTGAAACAAAATATATAATACAAGCCAATTAGTTATATAGAAGATGCCTATATATCTAAAATCTAAATGGGTACAAAGAGAAATCACTAGTAATAAATCTAAAAATCCTGTATTAACCTAAACTTGTATACAATTGTAAATAGGCAGCAGGCATTGATAAGTGGTTTTTAAAATCGTTTAAATTAATCTGATATTCTTTATTAAGAATCCGATCATTGTCATCTCCAAGTGATACTTTCACAACACGCGTCGTTACAATTCACTGAAATTACAATTACAAAACGCCATTTTAGTAGCGTGCAGGCACGCGCCATTGTCAATGTCACTTACGAGTTACAACACGTAAATATGTTTAATTATTAATCAGAGTTCAAACTATCAAAACATTTTATAAGCCGTTTGTCGCAATTGTTAACATAACTTTACATATGATTTTGTTTTTACGTGTTGAATAGAAAATGTAAAAAACATGTTTGTTTTTATTTATTTATTTATTTATTCTTTAAGGATTGCCAACGGCAGATACACCTTACATTTATAATTATATTACTGAAAATAACAAAACAATTTTAGTGCCTGGCCAATTATAGGCAACCATTACGATATCTATACATATAATAAAACTGTAGAATTAATTTATCTATATTGAATAAAAACTAAATAAAAATACCCGTATGGGCCCTCATACAGGTAACACAAACCAAACAAAAATATTTTATTTTTTTTGTTTGTTTTTTCTGTTGTCCGGCTTTCACGAAATATTACTTGACGGATTTAAATGAAACTTTCCTTATGATATAACTGTCCCTGGCAACAAAAAAGCTATAATTTATTTTGAATATCGGAATATCAGATTGAAATTTTTGTCTGTCTGTCAAAGTACAATATAGAAAACATATTATGTCTCCTTGCCATAGATATGGATTTGTTTAAATTTTATGACATGTTATATGTTTATTATTTGAGTTTCTGGGTGGGAGCTGGCAAAGTTACTGGCAACAGCTATTCTATAATAAAATTACGTGTCACATCTATTAGCTTATTTAGTATAATAGTTTGAATATATTTAATTTATACATATAAACATTTGGATCGGAATAATTACAAATAACTTCACATATTACTAATATATAAAATACACATATAAGTAATATATAAAATTGCAAATGCTGTATAAGAGCAAATAAATTATGTAGTGCTTGTAGCTTTTGCTTATTTATAATAGAATATAAGGACTCCAAGCCCAACCAAAATATTAACATATAATGTTATATTTACTAAAGTATATTTTGTAAATCTTATTTACCTCGTAATTTATTACGTGATAAAAATGTAAGTACTTATTTCGTCATAACAAAAATACATAGGTACTTTATAAAATTAGTAGCCATAACTTTTGGATAGATAATAATTATCTGTGCCTCTTAACACCTCTTTGTACATTATATGTGCTGTCATCTACGAATTCATTACTCACATTTAAAGGTCGATGTCAAATAATTCACGATGCCTACAATAAAAATGTAACTTCTGAGTCAAGATACGTTGTATGGTCATTTTAAACCATTGATTTACCTGACGTGAATTAACTTACAGTACAATTGTATTCTGTTTAGGGAAGATACGATGTCATTGTAGTTTTTAAAGGCACTTTCCTTGTTCAATGATCACAATAATGAAGGTTGTGTTAACGTTCAGTACGCGTAAATGTGCAGATATAGATTATAAATATATAATACCTTTGTCTATTATTTATGTTTTATGGTCTATACGCATCGTACGGCCATTGAATGTCAATTTCGTTAAGGTTTCCCCACACTACATTGAAATTTAAAGTTTTGCTTCATAACATTTTCATATTAATTTTTGATTGGCTGAAAACGAATGCATTATTCTTGACCTTGATATTAAAAAAAATATTTCTTATATTATAGCCAATGATTGAATGTGGTTTTTAAACATTAGAATACTAGAAGTCCCGCCGTCTGTGACTTCGTAAATGTAGTTATAAAAAACTTGTGCAATCAGATCATTGTCTGTCTATTGTACCTTGGTATGTTTCTTGCGTATATAATTATGATGTAGGTACTTATGTGTGTAACATACATAAAGTCAACAATTTATTAATGCAAAAAATAATAATCTTAGTAAAATAGTAATAATTACGGATTTAGTTAGTTAATTTCGTCACTCCATGTCGACAGCACTTCGTTCGCCCATTGTTTAGTACTACGGTGAGAAGTAATAAAAATAAATTTAAATAAGAGATGACTGCTTTGTAAATATATCGTCAGCTTATTTAGAATTTATGTATATTTTGAAAAGGTTATAATGAAAAAACTAATGTTACAAAGTCATGTGAACAATGAAACAATATAACAATTAATTTTTATGTTATAATTAGTCACTCAGTATAGATATATTTCGAAAAATACTGATATCTATCTAAAATAAACCACGTTTTTCAAATATTTGAAACATTTACATATTTTAAGTTTTTTGACGTTAACAGAGCACCTCTGTTTATATTAAAAACAAGCAGAATTCTAATTCATTGTGAATTTGAAGCAGCGGGAACAAATAATTTATCAAACTTTATTAGTACAATAAAATTTATAGATTTTTTATTGACTTACTAAGAATCTCTATTTTTGACATTAACGGCAGGTGATCTGGTAATTCTGATTGTTTATGAAACAGTCTATTGGATGTGCGATATAAGGAAGGACAAAAAATCAAAACTCTTAATAATACCTGTCATATTATACACACCTAGTTCATTTAGTTTTTTTTTTTTATCATTTTCAATGTGGCGAACGCATATTGAACTAAGCAAGCAACCATTTCATCATTAACATTCCAAATTTAAAAATTTTACTCCTACTAAACATCAATTAGATATAAAGACGACACTTTTAATTGCGTAACAGTATTTTGGTAGTGAAGCAACATGTACAATAATGTGGCCATACCCTTATTAAGTTTAAATGTTATAATCTATGGCCGTGTCCTATTTCTAAACAAATGTACCAAATACTTATGTAATGGTTAATCGCTAGTGTAGCTGCTGGTATAATACAAAATATATAAAGATTATGAATATAAATTCGCACATTTCGAATTCTATAATTAAGAAACAAAATGGAAGGCTTTCAAGCCAACCAAGCAAAGAAATATTTGATTAATGAAATAAATCTTTTATAATATCTACCTAGTTCTATATTAATGTACAAGAATCGTGACGCAGAAATAAATAATTAATAATTTATCAGCTTATAGTTATTTCTAGAACCAATAACAATCGATCAAATAAATAGTTGGATGGTGTAACTATAAGAAACTTTAATTAAGAACTTGTTTTTTTTTATTTAATACATAACAGATAGAGAGAGATAAAATATCTCTCTCTAATTGCAAACAAAACCTGGATACACATTTGAAAGCATATAATTTAAGTGTTTTATCGTTCGGGTAATGTCTTATAAGTGCGAAGAGTTCTCATTGCAACTCACCAAGAGTCAAGCAACGAGATCCATGTTGCGTAAATCGACGTGCAGCCAATGACCTACTTAGAAGATACTAAGCTAACAATAAAACTTTATTAATGAAATATAAAAATAAATAATCTGTCTCTGTCAACTTGAATCTCAATTATTTTATCAAATCTTTATGGATTTATTGATAAAACGCATTCTTGTTACTTCATAACCTACTTGCAAAACAACTACAAGTTTTTTATCACCTGTGATACAGCCACATGAATCCAATGAAACCAATTTTGGGGTAAACAAACAACCAAATTGAGATTCCACTTTATTACATGCTACAACGAGCTGACTTGGATACCTACTTTTCAGAAATAGTGATAACAATCCATCGAATAGTGTCATTAATTCAGATATAATCGAGTTATGCGTGTACTTCCTTATCTAATAAATAATCGTTAAATCGATATCTAGCTGATAAATCGAAATGTAACGATAAAACGATTCTGCTGACATATAAAACGTGAAGAAATGCTTGTATGCATTGTAAAAGTGCGATGTCACTCATTGAAGTATAATATAGCACGTACAAACGGTACGTACATATAATACAATACAATTTAACTACTGTTTGAAATTAATTCCTTGAAAGAGCCTTTCAATGTGTTAAAAAAATATCTACAGATAGAGTAGCATGGGTTTTATTATCTGTTAACTAATACGGGCGTGTTCACGTAAAAAATATAGATAATATCACTATGCTAGTGCAGACGTCATTACATAAATAATAATGTAACATGTGGAAAAGTTTTTACATATATTATATAATCTTAATAATCCTTCCATTGTAAACTGCAACTGCAGTAACTTTGATATTAAATTGACGCGAACCATGAGAGTTAAAAAGGTGAAGGACGGAGGCAAGAATGAAATGTCCGAAAACGATATTCTGTCTAGTAATAAGATTATATATATACATATATATTTAAATATAAGAAGAAGCGGCTGTATTCGCGTCCCGAGTCTGCCATGCAGCAATCTCATGAGTGACACCCACAATGGGTTCGAAACTATTCGGGTATATACAAGCGATACAATTAACATTAATACAGCCGTGTAATATATATATTATAAAGTTATTTAAAATATAGGTACACGTTTGATTGTGTGTTCGTAACTTCGTATTGTATCTGACAACACGTGTTGAGTCATATCTTATCTAAATATATAAGTCGTCTAGATAAACTAGGTTTTTTGTGAACATTCTATATAATGAAGATTGCAGCACGATCTAATTTTCTTTGCTTCATCTATACATGTCTAGACTCTTAAACTTTCTTCATCTAGAATACAATATAGTCTTCGGATATATGCTAACGAATTCATATTTATTTTTCTAAATAACAAAATATAATACTTATTTGCGAAATAGTTTATTTTAATGATTTAATGATCAAATTTAATTGTCTTGAAATATAATTATCCTTTTTCAATACCAACGGAACAGGTAAATCCCGTGTATAGCTTGTAATTGTCATATTGGCCATCGAGATTCCTCGTAGCTCAGAAAACAATGACGAACGTCATCGACAATTGCACGAAGGCATTATAATAACATCAGAAAAACCATTACATTTCAAATTTGTGCAAAAAATATCAAGCTTCCTTACAAAAACGGTATCATCGCTTCTAATAAATAAATTATTGTAGGTAGTAAATAAGTTATTTTCCTTATTCTTTGCTCACTGTTCATAGTTTGTCCTTTAGATTACATTAAAGGGATCATTATAATAATGGACTTGTACCAACGTTATAAATAATCACAAATAATCATTCAGCGAATTCATTGCGTCAGTATAGTAATTATATATTTAAGGAAATGTTTAGAATCGGAAGTTGAAGTTATTGGTAACTTCAGTGATAAGTGAAGTTATAAGGGAAGTCAATACTTCCCTTATAACTTTCTTGAATGACGTCATAACTCAAAAGAACTAAGTGTCCATTTTTTTTTGTATAATGACTATCACCCTGACCCTTCAAACCACATTTATACAATGCTTATTTTTACATTTAATATATATATTTAGGGCCTATTAAAGATAACTAAATATTATGTCAAGTTCGGTTTCCGACCTTTACATATTGTTACGATATGCTTCGGGTCAGTCGCCCACTTCCCTGCAAAATAGTAGAGAAGGACGGTAGCTGACCTCTATGTATGACTCACTGCTTATGAATGAAATTACTACAAAATATAACCATGTTTCAATACCGCATTATTATATCTTAAAGTGATATCTATTTATTGGTTTCAGATTGTGACGGGAAAGTAACATCTATACTACAAAACGAATATCTAAGGTATTATTATATAAAAATGGTTAACAATCGTAATTAAGTTTAAATTAATGTAATGCGGAAATAGTCCGCAACAAGTATCCTTAACCGAGACAGGTATCTTTTAAAAAAAGGCACTTGATGTTTTTGTGTTTATTTTCTTATTTTTTGTTTAATAAAAAAAAGTTGAATTAGAATGTCTTAGTAATTAATTCCATTTTATTGTCTTACGAGGACTAAGATTATTAATTAATTACCTTCTACCTTCATTGAATAATTAAGTGAGCAACTGTTTTTTTTACTTTATCAGTTCGTTTTTGTTTGAAAAAGTCATTGTTATGGTGTGTTCGATTTTTAGTCAAGTCTCGTAATATTTGAAATATTTTAGATTATTAAATAGTTTTCTTAATAAGTGGGATAAGTAATAAATGATATATTTATCTGTCTTTGGTATATAGTTTTAAAAAAATATATATTATTTTAAGGTCTAATAATATTTTCTTCGTATTAATTGTAATCATACCCGTTATTATATATTTTAGTTTAAGCATTTTGGTAATGAGGTCAAGGTGTTTAATCTGTGCGACTGTTGAGTATATTTTATAACATTGCGCCATCTATCGCGAAAACGAATCAGAATGAGCAAAAGTCAGTTCTTACTGTTCAGTAGAGTGACTAATAATAAGAGACATGTAAGGGCTGATATCGCTATAAAATCATCTTCTAATAATCTTTTTCCCCACCGAATCAAAGATTATATAAAATGAACCGCCACATGTTTTATTAAAAAGTGCATATAAAAATGTATAGCGTTGTTATCATGAACTGATAGCGATAGTGCCCCACATTACCGCTTGTCTGTACCTAAGTAAAGCAGGTACTTTGATGTTATCTCATACTTATTATCACCTTGAACAATCACTATTCATTTTTCATTTAGTAAAATTTAAAAAATCTTTTCAGAACATATTAAAATGGCACTAATATTGGAGTATATAAATGAAATGCACATTTTTATGGATAAATATGGAGGTAAGTTTGAAGATTATATCTATATTTACATTTGCTTTGCTTTAAATATTCAGTCAAAATGTATTAACCGGTAGTTATTATGTTAGATTTTATATAGTGCTTATTTTCATAAAATATTAATTTTCATAGACAGGTGTAAATGTCAATGTGTACTAGGTTACTTTCTTGGTTTTTGTTTAAATCCTTGATTTGAAAGAAGTTTTCAATTAATGTTATATATGATTTCATTTTTTATTGTTTCATATTCAATTTGTAATAATTTCTGATTAACCACTCTCTATTACCTAAAATAATTTAATTTATTGTATAGTATATAATATGCTATAGATCTTCAGGTAAATCACCAGACTATTTATTTTATCTTTCAGTGCTCAAATGAGTTGGGCCAATTACACATCATTTGTCAATGATGTCACCATATGAAGGTGCACTATATTTATAGAATATTACAGTTTTTGACATGTCCTTGGGTAAATTATTACAACATGCATTAAACCCAGGTTTATCTCATTACATTTCAATCAGTCCAAACTAGACTACACAATTTGGATATAATTAATAGACACACTTTTTTTTAACTAAAACCTTTTTTTAAATAGGTATGTATTTGCAATTGAAAACATTTCAATAGAAATAATTAACTATTACTATTGGAAACTTTTTTTACAATAACAGTAAAGTTTTATTGTATGTATTATAATTGTTGCTTTAGTCAATAATTAAGGAAGGAAAATAACCTGTTGCACAATTGCTCATGCTCACTTATATATTATATAACCCGCAACTATTGTCAAGCGAAGCCAGCTTTCAAAAGAACTTTGCCATTATTTTTTCCTAGACAGTAATATCTGTTAATTAAAATCTGCTATTGTACTTGATTTAATTTTAACTTACTGACATGACAATTTAAATGAGGAAAACTCTTAAATAAAGGAAACAATTAGCATTGCTTCATTGAATAATAAGCCTGTAAAGGTGGGTCAGAGGGGGCATTTCTATTAGGGGGATTACAATGATTTAATTTGTGTTTTTCAGATCCTCGAACAAATCCATGGTTCCTCATGAGCTCACCATTTCCTACCTTAATAATATGTTCAAGTTACATTTATCTAGTCAAGGTAAATATGGTTTATAATACCAATACATGCAAGCAGCATCCCAAGTAGTACAGTATTTTATTGAGACAATATAAAACTCAATTGGCGGTATACCAGAGGTTTCAGATTGAAGTCCTATTCATGTTGATGTTTTTCATTCTTTATTTATAAAAAAGTATATTCATTTTGTAATATATTCAAGAAATTGTGCTTATTTATTACATTTCAATATATAAATACTTTGTTACTTTTCAGTTTCTGGGGCCACGTTTCATGGAAAACAGAAAACCCTATGAATTAAAAAATATTTTAATAGTTTACAACTTAGCACAAGTACTGTTTAGTACATGGCTGTTCTATGAGGTGAGATAACCATTTTTTATGTTTATGAGTTTGTTAATACCATTGTTCTCTTCAAGTCTTGTGTTTGAAGGTTGTGTTTTGATTGAATTAAAACATTTTGTAGTGTCTTTTTTAATATGCTATCTTTCATCCATTATATAGAAGGCATCTGTGTAGAAATGTATTAAAATACTACCTTAAAAATGTATGAAAACTTGTTTATCCTTTACAACTAATTATTTTACTGTTAAACAAGACTAAAAATTTTCACAAATATTGTATTTTTTTTGTTTTCCCTATAATCAGTGTCATGTTAAGTATTTAATAAACTATTAAAAATGTTGTTAATGGTATATTCCAGCCATAAAAAATATGTACGAAAGTGATTAAAAATATTATAAAAAAGAAGCACTTAAAATTTTTTATAGCATAATTACTTACGGTTTATCAGTTTTATTCAAGGGGAATATCTGAACTGAAATGAATAAAATTAAAAGAATTCTGCAAAGATAGGGTATACCTTTTTAAGGTATAAGATTATTTTGTAGCTTGTCAACATAGAACTTTTTTTTTGATACTAGTGGAATGGTAGGTATGTTGCATTAGTTTTTGGATATTTATTTTAATTGCAATGTACCCAGAGCTTGATGGGGGGCTGGCTGAACCATTACAGTTTAAGATGCCAACCCGTGGACCGATCTGACAATCCCATAGCCACTAGAGTAAGTGATGATGCATCACTAACGTCACTGTATATAAACATCATCATTGCAGGATGTATATAGCCGAATGGTATATCTGTAATGTGTATTAGGTTAACTAACATGGGATTATTGCATATATTTACTCCAAAACAAATGATGGGATAAATAGTGACAGGAATGTTGTCGGCTAATGTAAATAAATGCATTAACAAATACCTACAAATCCAAGGTATGTGGTGCAAGTAACAAGGGCCAGGTGTCGGCGTTGTTTCAGATTGGTGCAGCCGGGTGGTTCACAGGCAGGTATAGCTTTCAGTGTCAGCCGGTCGACCACTCCAAACATCCACAAACTATGAGGGTATTTACAATTAGTATAACCTCTAACATTTTGAAACTGCAGCTGTCCACTTATCAATACACTGAATAGTCAATAAATTGTCATTATTAATTAATTTAATAAGATGTATAGGTGGATTAATATATAATTGTTATATAGATAAAAAGATATCTTATATAATGATATTGATAAATGTATCAAAACATCATCAATTATAATCTGAATCATTTAATAAATTAATTTACACCACATGCATGAGATATGCTTTTAACTACAAATTGCTTATTTCTTTTCTGAAATATTTCTTAATACTCATAAAACAAAAAACATAAATTCAGTGTAGATATTTCATACGTGCCTGAAAGTTATTTCATCATGATTTACATAACGACATGTGCTAATTTTAATTATTTAATTTAATATGTCAATGCTAAATATATGCTGGAGTTTGAAAATTCCTATAAAACAATCACTGTAAATACTGACATGTATTAGATTATTAAGTTTGTAATTGAAGCTTTTTATTTTTATCTGTATTTATTTATCAATTTTGCATTTTTTCCCGCTCGATGTTCATAGACTATAAAATATAAATACTGCGTTAAATTAATATCGCAATGAAAATAGCTGATTAAATTAAAGCTTGTTTTTGTTTTTTAAAATGATTCCACTAACGGATTCTGATACAGGATTAAACATTTTCAGATGGTACATGCTTGCTGGTGGTATTTTTTCTCAAAGTTCACTGAATTCTTCGATACGGTAAGTTGCGCCGGACGTGTAAAAATTTTATCAATTCGTGATATCTTCATTATTATATGTGCGAATGCGTTAATTAAATTATGGCATATACCATTTTTGTTGGTTATTATATTTTTAAATTTAATTATGAAATATATTTTTTTGTGATAAAAAAAATATATATGGCAACAAAACGCACTTTTAAACAATAAACATGGTCATGAATAAAATTTATAAAAAAAAAAAAACTTAAACAATAAAAGGTTCATGTTTTAAATATTTATTGTTTTTATCTAATCGTCTTTATATTTCTTATTAAAACTTAAATTAAAATATGTAATAACAAAAATTTTAATCCATACAGATCTTCTTCGTGCTTAGAAAGAAATTCGATCATGTATCAACTCTGCACGTTATCCACCACGGTGTGATGCCGATGTCTGTGTGGTTCGGGGTCAAATTTACTCCCGGCGGACACTCCACCTTCTTCGGACTTTTGAACACATTTGTACACATTATCATGTACACGTACTACTTGCTGTCAGCTATGGGACCCCAAATGCAAAAATATCTGTGGTGGAAGAAGCACCTTACCACGCTGCAAATGGTAAGTTACTATCTCAAATAGCGTATTAACAACCCCTCTGTCAAATAACTGTCACTTGTCAGTGATTTAGTGCTTTTCTCTGATTGGTGGAGACTTTTCAAGGTTAAATAATTCCGCTAAAACTGTATAATGAAATGGGCCCATTAGTCTTGTAATAATATATTTGTGTGTGAATTGGTAGTGACTTTTTAAATACCTACTCGTAGCTGTGTAATGCCGTTATTACCGGTTATTATAATATGTCTTTTGTGAACTCCAATGATTTATTAATTTAATCTCTTGTCAAAATAACGAATAATAAGTTTTAACATTCCTTCAATAATATTTATTAAAACAGAAATTGTCATAAATTGCGGTTTATTTTTTATATTCTTATATACTATCTTACTATAAATTCCGCGATAGGTACCATATATCCAACTATTGTAGTTACGTCACTATAACTACTTTTAACCTTTTAAAAGTTGATAAAAGTGCCGACTATAATCGAACCTATGTATTAATCCTTATATATTCAATTTTATTTTACTAAAAACCGTTTTAATAACTGTATAATACTTTTAAATTATTAAAATCGTCATTTAAATTATTAAATATTCAAAAGATAGAACAAATTTTAAAATGTCAACCGATAGAATAGAAAATAATGCGGCGTGGCTGCCCCACACAGCGGGGGGGAAGGGGGTCGGTATCTGTAATATATCATTTTATTTGTTGGAGGTAATCTTCAAAGTAACTTATTCGAATCTAAAAATATCTTAACCTATGTTTAGAAATAGATTTCACATTGGACCTAAGCTGTATTATATTATTCGCTTGTAATAAAAATTGTTTTCTCGTGAAGAGCTATTTTAAAAATAAAGATGATCAAAAAAAGCTCAAGCGAAGGTGGTTTCTTATAAGCTATGTTCAAAAGTCCTCGCGGACGAAGCCGCGGTCAATAGCTAGTCCCTAATAAGTTCTATAATTCATTTAATCATTTGAAATATTAATTCAGGTTAATATATAAAAATATGTTATAGGTAATTATTTATTGACTTCATACCTATAAGATATCTTAAAATGATAAAAAAAGACCGGATTATTTGTAAGCATTTTTATGTTACTTCATTGAAAATATAGTTATCAGTGAGATCTGATGAATCTACGATAAAACAAGATCACGTAATCATGCTGTTTCAAATTGTTACGGCAATCTAACAGGTCAAGGTCATAGGATATCACACGTATACACACTTCAAGGCTATCATCTATATATTAGTCTTAATAATCGATGATTATATAAATTATTCTGTATACGTCTATTATATAATTCTTAGAAAAACGATGTATTATTACAGCAAGTTTATGAGAAATTTTAAATATATATTATTACGATAATAATTTCGCATATAGATGTGACTATACAACGGCAATAAGCTGTTTACAAAAAATCCATATTCTTGTATCACTAACGCCATCTATTATTCGCAGGTTCAGTTCGTAGGTATAATGCTACACGCCTTCCAGCTGTTGTTTGTGGAGTGCGACTACCCACGCGCCTTCGTCTGGTGGATCGGCATGCACGCTGTCATGTTCTTCTTCCTCTTCAAAGACTTCTATAACATGTCGTATTCCAAGCCCAAGGTAATTGTTTTGTAAATAATGGACCATATCGTTTTAGATGTACGGTCTGCGGGCTTCTTTTTATATAAACACAAAGTTTTAACAATTATATATCCTGCCGGGTTTCGCTTGTTATTCTCAGGACAAATATATTAATTCTCTAGACTTAACATAACTTTGTTAAAATAAAGCCAAATTCCAGGTGCGTGCAAGATCTCCTGTGCCGGTCACAACGGAAATAGAAGATGTAATGGAAATACCCTACAAGAATGGTGTAAAGAATGGATACACTAACGGGCACAGGAACGGATTGGTTCGAGCGAGAACCGTACTACCCGCTAGCAATTGACCCCTACCATTCCCCGCTTTGTGATTCATAGCGTCTACTTGACCCCAAACCCCCACACTCCCCACTCATTAACCCTCATATACATGTGTCCTCAAGAGGATTGAACTCTGTTTACGTGGACCTTAAGGGCAAAGGTGTAGGACATGTGTCCTGATTAGTGTTAAATGTGATTTATCTAGTGTATATATTACGGTATCAGTGGTGTACATTTTATTTTATTGATACAATATAGCTAGATTTTGTGATCGCATAGCGTTTTGTACTGGTATTATATTTAGATTGCTTGTAGTTATAACTCTGGACAGGACTTGAATTTATTTGGTGCTCTTAAATAAATGGGTTTAATCGCAGTAACAAATCAGTATATGAGTCAATTATTTTGACAATTGTATTTTTATAATTTTTTAAACAATTTGTTTGAATTATACATAACTTTTGTAATTTTTTATTGTAATAATGAACTGAACACAATGCTAGACACTTATTGGGAACAAACCATATTAGTTAATTTGAATATGATGTAAATTAAATATATGTAATTATTCTTGGATCACATTATTGTAAATAAAAATGTACATAAAGTTTATATTGTTGCATTGTAATTATCTGGTAATGTGTTATTATTTGGCAATAACTATTCCAGTAACAATTACTTTGTTCCCAGTTTGGTTCTTGCTCAGCGCTGCCAATCTATGAATGTTTTATCCGACTACTTGTTTTTTACAAAATGCAAATGCAGTTATTTTATTACACCTAGATGGTTGTGTTGGCTATTTATATTTTTTAATTTAAATTTTATTTATATACCAAATATATAATGCGGAATTGACCCGATGTCGCTGCAAACTTTGTTTGTAATATTAGTTTACCAGTTAGGTACAAAATTATTTAGTCAAAATCATGTTTATTGTTAGTTAGGTTTATTCAAAATGGAAGTTTGCAGTGATTCCGGATAGGTGGGGCTTTATAATGTAATATTTATTGTTACGCTGGTGAAAAATGCTTGTTTTATGTGTGATATGGGACCTTTTTTCCCTAAACAAAAGACATAAGAATATTCACAACGGGTTTGTAGCAATAACCATTGATATTTACATTTAGTCTTCCGTTTTGTTTTGTACTTATCAGAAATTAGGTGCTTTGCGTTTTTCAATCAGTTGTTATTGACTGCAGACAAGCTGAAGCTCGCCATTTTGTAAATATAAATTTTGTTTTATTAGTGATATTGAAATCAGTTAATGTAATATTGCAGTTTTTATACAAAAATGCAAATAAACTATAAGAATAACTAGATTTTTGTATAATCCTTACCCTAATCTTTAGTATAAAAAACCAACAATGTGCTCATATATATTTAATAAATACTTCATACATGGAAGACTAGACACATCAAAAGATATACAACCATACTGTTACAAAACATGTAATTGCGAGGTAAAAAATGTTAAATCTTTAAGTACTAGAGTACATGAAAAAATTCGTACAAAAATTATAACCTATGGACAACATTATGCAGATTTAGCACAACGGAATCCTAAGTTGCCTGCAGAACTATCGTCAGTGTTATGAGAACGCGAAGAACATCGATATCGGTAGCAGTAAGACCGATGGCATAAATATGAACCTCCTTTCTTTACTTTTTCTTTTGGCTAGAAGCATAAACATCTCTGTTAAAAGACCAAAATATTTATAAAAAAAATAAATATTTACTATTTTATGATTACCTATAATCATTTCATAGAAAATATGTAATAATATCTCAGTAACTTGCTCATCTATAGATTGATAACTTAATTATTATGCAAAAGAAAATTACAATAACAATAACAATATAAAACTATAATTTTAGGTAAAATCTTCATAATTTGAGTTTGAGACAAAGAGAGAATTTGAATAGTTGTTGCAACAAATTATATAACAACCATTGTAAATTAATGTTTTATACCTACATTGTCATCAGACCAAGAATCCTCAGTCCATTCCCATACATTGCCGGCCATGTTATGGAACCCCAGCTCATTCTGTTCAAACAGGTGCACTGGATTGGTGCCAATAAAGCCATCTTTTGCTGAATTGTAATTTGGAAATGTGCCTTGCCATATATTTGCCCTAGCAATTATGAGTATTTAAAAATATAAATTATACCAATTCCTATATATATTGGCTTAGCTAACAATTACTTACATATGTTGTCTGTCCGGAAATAGTTTGTCACCCCAGGGGTAAGTAATATTCTGTCTTCCCCCACGACAACCAGCTTCCCATTCAGCTTCAGTGGGCAATCTTGCACCCCTCCAAGCACAATATGCTTTGGCATCATTCCATGACACATGAATTACAGGATGATCCATATTATCTATTTCAATATAAGAGTTTTAAACTTACATTCAAAAATAATATATTAGCTTATTAGGGTTCTTTAAAATAATATATTTAAGACATTCTCAGTTAAATTACTATCAATTGAAGATATTAAATAACCTGTTATATCCAGGTCTGGTCCATATGGGTGTCTCCAGTTTGCACCAAACACTTTGTACCACCACAGTGCCTGCATGACTCGAAAGTCTTTCAGTTGTTCTCTTAATGTGTTATTTAGAAAGAGTGTGAACACAAAACTATCACCGAACGTTTCAGCCTCAGTCTTGTAGTTTGTTGATTCGATAAAAAGTGTAAAATCTCTATTAGAAACCTCGAATTTGTCTAAGTAAAAAGTTTTAAGATTCACCAATTTTTTTGGACCTTCATTGTCACTAGCAATTATCATTTCATCAGTACCTACTTGGTACGTTCCCCTTGGTATCAGAATCATGTTGGACGCAACATTCTTAATATCAATTGTTTTATCATGTTTATATTCAAGTGGACACTGATTTGAAGGTAATTGGTAATAAAAGTTTTCTTTTCTTAACTTAACATCTGAATTACGATTAACATTACACCCGCACCCACTTTCCAAATTAAATATACCGTTAAAATACAACGAAATTATTAAAATAAAAGGGAATAACATTTTCTGTTTATAAAAATTAAAAGTACAAAACCGCTACCACAGGGCAAAGTCAGAAATAGGAAATAAACATGTCAAAATTGACAATTTATGTCTTGAAGATGACAGTTGTCAAAATTATTATTGTTTAGAAAATAATTATTATTCTTAGTGCATAAAGATGGTAAAAATATTATATGAACTCATAATACAATCATGATTATTGTATTATCCCTGCTAACACAATTAAGACCAGTTTCAGAAAACAGTAAGGTCGATTATGATCGAAACTCGCTTATATGTAATTTAGGGGATATACTGAAATAAATAAATAGTATTCAGTGTTTCACCATGTTATATTACTTAAAAAATATATAATGGCAATTTTATTTTATATTATTACAAAACTTCATAATAAATTAACCAAATATAAGTCTGTATACAAAAGAAAATATCATAAATAAGAATGTATATTTAATTGCTTTTCCCAACACCACCCTGTACAATGGAGGAGGCGGGACCCTACAAGAAAACATTATATTTGATTAGCAATCAAATAAATAAATGGTTAACGCTGTACTACTTTCCTAGCGATAATATTTAAACTAAAAAGTTTATTTGATTATTAAACAACTGACACACTATTAGAATTGCACCATTTAAAAATACAATACAGCACTCTACTAGACTCCAAATATTGGGGAGAAAAATGCGATAATATTGCCCTAGTGGACCAAGCGCTCGGTAAATTGGATAATAAAATAGCTGCTTAATATTTCTCAAATCTTTAACTTATAAGGTATTCTCACCTTAATTTAAAAAAAATGACAACTTGTTTATTGATGACTTAAGATTTAGTATTGCTGAAAATAAATAAAAATAAATTAAGCCTTTTCTTTTTTTATTGCATAAAACCTCGGATAATAATCATAGCAAAACGAATTAATGGCTATAATTATTATATTCATAAATATAGAATAACTTTAACACGTGCCCATTTCATTATCCAATTTAAGCGGCACTATTTGACCTTAAAAATAGCGAGTAGATCAGAGAGAAGCACTAACTCACAAACAGCCTTTTGACAATGCTATGTTAGAACGCTAATTGAAATAGCTTCGCTCAAATTGTATAATGAAATGTGCCCATAAGTGATTTATTATCAACTACCTCAAACAACTTATCTAACTAGAAATTCTGTTAAAGCACTACAATAAATTTATGGAAAACAAATAAATAGTCATACCAAATTACTTTTTAAATTTTATCGTAACTTACAAAAGTAGGGGCACAATATCCTCTTGTTTCATTTGACCATAGTATTTTACAATGCCGTCTACATGGCCCATGCCCACCACGGCTAACACACGAGGGCTCTCAACTATAAATTGTTTAAAATACAAGTTTTCATATAATATCTAATAAGTATGTTTAATTATCTGTCCAGTACTCCTAGTACAGAGTACTAGTTTTAACGTGACGACACGTTTATATATTTCAGGCCGTCAGGCGTCACGAAACGAGTTTTTTGTTATTTGGTTGTGCTTTTGACAGGGACATTAAATTTAGGATTTTCGAAAACGACTTAGTAAAAATAAAGTATATTCTAAGATTTTAATGTATGTTTTACGATTAGGTATATTTTGTTTGTGATAAAGAAAGAAAGCGTATCCTATAGTTCCACTTTATACCATAGGATAAGCTTTATGTAAAATAATTACACAATCCAAAGAAATAGTGTAAATGTAGATTTTTTAGATTATGAATACTTGCCACTACGAACACACTCTTGCAACGAAAACGCGAGGCATCGATCCCGCTCATCGACAAATACGTGAAAAATCTTTTTGAAGGCGGGAACTTGTTTAGTTATTTCTTCAAATTGGGCTTGCACATAGTCTTTATTTTTATATTTCTCTAGTTGGTCTTTGCTTTAAATAATATAATACGACGATCAATGACTATATAATAGTATGATATAAGGAATTAACTGGTAAACACAAACAATTTGATGTCAATTAAAATATTCTTTGCGTTATGCGGCAGTAATTACTTAATTAATTCCTCATTCATAATAGTAACTCTTATTGTAGATACGTATATAATATATATATGTTTGTTCTTTTATCTTATATCTCAGCGATCTTAAATAGTTTATCTGGTTGTCTTAAAACATGTTGAGTTTGTTGTTGTCACTCCGACCATTTTTTTTAATAAGAACCATTTCACAATAAGAAGATATAGACATTAACAAACAAATGCGAAACATTTAAGAAAAATATTTTCGTTCGTTCGATATTCAGTAGAAAAAAATAAACATCTAGACTTGGAGGGGTATAAAATAAATGAATGATAAGTCTGATAGAATATAAATAATAATAAAGCTATGCTTACTCCAAAGGCTTGGGGTTTGATGTGGTCAGATGGTAGAGAACTTGACCCAGCTCTAAAACACTTAACGACTGAAAAGCTCTTGCAATTGTTATCCGTATAGGGCGATCTCCGAGAAATAGTTTACATCCTGGGATTTTTTTCATCTTAAAATACAATCAAACATTTAACAAAATTAAATATGATATTTTTCAGAAGATTATATTTATATAACTGATCTTTTTATTATCTATGGTACCTCTTGATATGCTCTGCGGAATTCCCCCCCTGGCGCGACTCCCAGTTCCTTTGCAATGTCGGCATAGGTCTTCAATAACATGGCGTGAAGCATTCCAGATACCAGACTTTGTCCCTTTACAGCCTCTCTATTGACATAACGTTTAAGATTATTGTTAGACAATAAATAATAATAAATTCGTCATACATTGATATCGTTTTTAAAGTCTATTTGTGCTAATTAGGTATACGTTATATATACACATACATACAAATTTTGGTAAATAAAAACATTTGTGTACCATGCTGTCTACTATATTTATATTTATCCGGCTGTATTTACGTTAATTATAATAATATAATTAATTATGAATAAAAACTTCGATTGGGTTAGCAACTACTGCAAAAGTAGGTACAATGTTTTTGACGTGAATATAGCCGGGTAAATATATACCTACTTACATAAATATTTACGTATACTGACTTAATTTTTTGTGGATTCAAGTTTTTGGCGTCTTCTAAAAACTTTTTGTCGTCTAATTCCAAGAGAGACACTCTTTGACGACATAGCTCTATCAGAATCGCATTTGGTTTAAGAACCTTCACAATCTAATATAAAAGAAAAAGTAGTTAGTATATATATATATATATATATATATATATATATATATGGAGTTATATGGTAATAATAAAACTAAAATAAATGATGCATAACTGGGCTTTAAAAGCTAGGGAGGCCCAACATCAAAAACCCTAATCTTCAGGAGATAAAAATCTAAAATAACATTTTCATTTTCGTTTTCGTAACGTTTTCATTTTACCCAATTTGTTATAAATTTACATACAGCTTTCATAATATAGTAATATTACAAAACACACAGTACATAACATGTAGTTCATAATACACAGTACATTATATACTTATATTATATAATACACAGTACGTATACGTATTACGTAGATTGTGGTGTTTAAGAATTTATAGAATGCTTATAGCATAGATAATAGATTAGGAACAGCGTATTATTTCCGCATTGGACGTAATTCTGCAAATTATGCCAAGCAGGATACAGACTTTAGTGAAACTATACTATGTCGTCGTGCAATAACCACGATTTTTAGGATGTGGCGAATCATATAAAATTCTACACGATTTATTCTAGGTATCATCGACTTCGAGAATATCAAATGTGATGTGTGCATACGTGATGTTAAACAAGTTTTGTCGATTGACCATGATGATTCATGATGACTCATGCATTATTAACGTTCGTATACAGCGCATCAAAATACAACCGTACGGCGCCAACTCGTGAACACGCATCCACCGCCCTCGTGTAAATAGGTCTTAATCGGTTGTCGCAAGCGTCTTTGGATCTATGTTCGAAAGCCAACATTTGTCCGGGTCGGCAACAAGCTCTAACAAGCTCACCCAAGCCAAACCAAACACTTTCATAACTCGCTTGCGTTTGTGGATGCTTGCCGAGACTTGCCAAGCGTATAAACGTACCATTCCAGGTATCTGCTATGTTTCACCTTCTCAGTGGCTATATATATGATATTCGCATAATTAACATTAATATTTGCACAGAATGGCACAGCACCACGGTATGAAAATGAAACATAGAATATCACGTTATAGGTACGTTAAATATATGTCACATGCAGATACAACCATTTGTATTTTTTTTTTAATAAACTAAAAATGTATACTTACTCGTATGCGCAAAGGCCTAAAGGTTACAACAAAAAATACACTATAGTCCAACAAATTGTACATACTGCTATTGTCCTACAGCTTTCTGGTTTGAAAGTAATATTTTACTACCGATCAAGTCATAAGTCAAAAAGTTATTCAACAGTTTCTCAAAGAGTACTCTTCCTATTATTATGATGAAATAGAGGACGTGTCGCATTAATAGATAAATCAAAAGGCAGGAATAAGCATTTTGCTTATACGCCCCTACAAGTTAAATTCTGCAATATGGTTATATACTTGTAATTTTAATAAATACTCATAAGCAATACCTTAAGTAAACAGGGAATATTACTTTTTCGACACAGATATTTAAAAGATAAATAAAAAGCAATTCAGGCTGCTCTAAATACCTCGGAGACGTCCTCCACAGACTTCTTACTAAAATGTACAGTTCCCAGCAAGACGACTTGAGCGCTTTTATCATTTTGTAAATATGAAGCTGCTGGTGGTAGCTGGGCGCTTGGAGCGTCTCCAGCAGCTCTCACGGGAACGAAACATGAGACTAAAAATTACATGCGTCATCTAAAACAATGCTTTCATGAACATTAATAAATGTATTATGTAACATACACTGTGTTATATTTTTATGACGTTTATGTAAAACAGTCGCGTAGTTATATTTTGGAAATAAAATTTGTCTGAAGGCCAAGCATGACGAAAATCTCATTTTTTAATAATAACTTCACTGCACAAAAATTTAGCTTGGATAGTGACCATTGTTACATAAAAAAATAATTTAATATCTAAAAGGTTACTCCATCTTTGACTAATCTCAAGTGACAAATATATAATTTTTATTCTTTTTCCCTAAAAAAAATCTTAATAAAAAGATTCTATAAGAACATCTTAACACAAAGAAATCTGAAAAAAATGTTAAAATTAATACAAACCATAGATTAAGCACGAATTATTTGTATTTGTTTTCTCGAAATAAGAGTATTTTGCGAAATGATTTGGTTAAAATTCAAACACTACACAGATTTCCTGAATCTGTACAGTACATTTGTTTTATACAGGTATGGTAATTATATCCGTAATCAGTGTCAGTTTTCCCGAGAAAATAAGAGAATTGTCCGGATTGAAAAGCATTTCATATGTTGACATCCTCCCGAGCCAGTCGGGCACGAATAAGTGCCCATTTCCTTATGTGTTTCCATACAGCCCGGATCTCCAAAGACGATATCACATAAAATTTGTCGAATAGTTTTATTGCATTGTAAATATTGCCTCATTACGTTTTTGTATTTTCCCGCCAACGAAACTTTTTCCGGAATACGAAGTATCCTACACGTACACCACGATAATAACCTCAGCCCTCATCAAATTTGTATCAAAATCCATTCTATGTGCGTGATGCAGAATTTTTTTTTTTATTTCAATGCACAGGTTTTTCGTTGTTTCGATTTTATTACAACATGAACAGATTATAAAATAGTAATGTATCATTTTGAATAACACAGAACAAGGTAAATTACATGGATGGCTTTAATAGTGGGTAAAAATATTTGTATTTTGAATTACGTTCACGATATAGAAAACTTCTAAAAAAAGAAAAAAATATTCCATAATGAAGAAATTTCAGCTTAAGGTTTCAGATTTTTGTACCTTAAGGAGGCGTTTACGAAAGAGATGGGTAGCAAATCACATAGCCACATTGACAAAGCTTGACTACGCACACACACGCACATTTATGTATAGTCGCGAAATAATAGCTACATGAATCAATTTTGACAGTTTGAGTTTAAGCTTTTTTAAATATTATACTTTTAATAATTTAAATTATTTTATTTTTTTATGTTAAATATTGTGTTTTATTATATAATAATAGTATTGTTTGTGACCTGAAGGTCCAAACGTTGAAGGCTGCTCGCTACTAGAACTCCTAGACGAAAAAGGCTATTTAAAACAAATGAGGAATAAATGAAACAAAATATTTTCAAACTTATTTTAATTTAATTCCGTAAGCTCTCTTCCAATATATTTGTCACAATCAGTACATATTTTAAAAAACCTTAACATAATTAAGTACAAACTAAGACAAACTTAAAATTGTAATGGAACAAATTTAAAGGAACGCCTATAAAATTCTGTATGCAGGGCAATGGAATTCCTATTTAATATACGTCAAAATTAAAAGTTTTCCATAATCAGATGAAACAAACCACTATGATAAAAACTATTAAAGATAAAAATATGCTCGAACAAAATACTAGATAGAATCAAACATTCATTCTGGATTAAATAATCTGGTGAGAGTAAACTGACACCCTGCAAACTGAGCTATTGTGTTAGTACTCGCCGTGGTGAATTTTATATTATGCAAACTTTCTTTGTAAGTATTTAAGTGACAACTATTATACATCTTTAGATTTATTAATATCTATTTAAAACAATATTTATTCGCTTTTATTGACCAACGAATAAATTAAATTTACTTATCATCGTTAGTTCAATGAATAGTTTGGGATAAAATATAATTTAGAAAACAGAAACAATAGAGTAATTAACAAATTCTATAACCGAGTCTTCTTCGAAGCAGCATTCTGTAAAAGAGAAATCTACACATGAGCCTAGATAAAAAATATTATTGCATTTTGTATAATTCTAAGCACCTTACAAAATCGTTTTCTATTAAAAAAAAAAAAAGTAAATTTATAGTAAAATAAAACAGTAATTTTATTTAAGATATATTTAGGAATAATATTTAAAAACATGGTTTAAATGAAAGTGTCCTTTGAGTGAGGAAGATGATTTGTATTTACTTGTACGTATTGACTCAGACTATTGTTTAATGCATACATTAAGAATTAATTATTGATCATGTTTATTTCTTTAATTAAAGAAACGTAAAACATGTTAAATATATTTTATATTATATATTTTTTAATTTATTTATTTATTTATATTTATTAGTAATTATCATTTTCAAACACTAACGTTTTTTTAAATGAAGTTCTCATTGTTGATCAACTCAAATTAGCAGAAAATATTATTAAACATATTGAAATATAATTTTGTAATGACCGATAATGGAAACCTTCAAAAATAGATATTATAAAGATTGTATTTTTCTTCAAAATACATAACTTTTTTAAAATGCTTTTTTGATGCTACCGACGCAAAATTATGAAACGGTTTTTATTATTTACGGTTTTTAAGACGATTTATACATATAAGGTACTAGTTGAACCTCTGTTAGTTATTCAAATTATTTTGGACAAAAGTAAGTTTAAGCATAAGTTAGTAAGTAAATTATTAAGTTAGATTTATTGTAATTAGGTCTATAAAATTTGTTTTCAAATGTTATAAGTGTTTTAAAATTTTCGGTTTTCCGTTTTTCTAGAGTTAAAAAAATATCAGAGTTTAGAATATCTTAGAGAGTGTATAAATTAAAGTATTACTATATACCTAACTATACTTGAAACTCAGCCACGACTGCGGGGAATACACACATCTATATCTAAAATAATATCCTATTTAGAGTCAAATAGCCTATTTCCACTAATTCAACTTAATAATGAAATTTTGAGTCAGACAGACAGGTGTACATGAAGTGTACTACTGGCCCGGCAGTGTTAATAGTGAAGTCGGTGCTCACGGCGGTCAGGGCGGTCAGGGCGGTCAGGGCGGTCAGGGCGGTCAGCGCGGTCAGGGCAGCCAGCGCCGCGGCACGAGCTTGTAGACGGCGTACAGCACGGCGCCCGCGCACGCCGCGCGCACCACCACGCGCACCACCCGCGTCGACAGCGACGCCGCCGGCACCCTGCGACACCGGCCGACGACATTATAGAACGCTCATTGCGGTACGGAGGAGTCACCGAATAGTATACAATTTTCATTTCTTTGATATTATGTTCCAATTTTGTTAAGTTAGATAGACTTTAAGATCGGTACATACTGGAGCAACGGTGCAATATCTTGGGGTCCCATCTTGCCCCAATGTTCTACGATGCCGGCCACGTGTCCGATCCCCACCACGCCCACAATTCTACAGGGTTCCCGGCCTGAAAATGTTAAATAATCAAAAAAGTCGTTCAAAATATGTTAGTTGTACACTCTAAAAATGAAAATTTTAAATATTAAAAATCTGAAATATTTTAGTTATAAATATCAAACACACAATTATGTATATATTACTCACGAGGTTGTAGAGCTGCCACTTGTAATGAGTGACTCAAATACATGTCTCTCTCAACAACGAACACGCGTTTCAATGGAGGGAAATCTTCAGCCATTTCTTCTAACATATCTTCTAATAATTTCTTTTGTTTACATCGTTCCACCTCTTCTAGGCTGTGGACCATATTTTATATTTTTTTGTGAACAATCTTTTCCATATTTTTCCACATTTCCATAAGTAAAATATTTCATTACCCTTACTACGAGTTTTGACTTTGCTAACCGTTGATAGTTTTCGGAAAGACAAAAGGAGTTCTTGGCTGTTATTGGTTTATTAACAACCACAGCCAAATAACAACCAATCACAACCAAGAACTCGTTTTGTGACTGTTCGAAAACTATCAACATTTCGTAACGTCAAAATGCGTACTAGGAGTACTGATTTCAGTGTAATGTAAGATATTTCGTATTATATTTTTAGTTACCTGATAGTCTGATTGGAGGTAAGCAAGTGCCATACGAATCGTATGGTCTGTCCCCAGGTGAGAGAGGAGATTGCTCTGTGCAGTGTGATGTCAATTGCTCTGTCTCCGAGCTGGACTATACAGTTTGGGATCTTTTTAGCCTGGGGATATTATTTTTCATACATTTGTAATTGTTTATTATAATTATTATTAAAGAATCGACAATTTGATGATTTTTATTATATTTTAAAATACATAATATAAATATATTATATTGTACAAGTTAAAGCTTCTTAATTTTTCATATATCAAATATTTATCATTCATATGTTTGTAGTCTATCACTTTAAAGTATTTACCGGAAGCCTTACAGTAGCACAGAAAACTTGAAATACTCAGTAACAATAAATCAATAACAAAAATGAGTACATATAAACCTTGCTTTCCTTATTTTAGTTGAGGAATACAAAGGTTAAGAGTCAATGGCAATTACAGATAAGCTGAATGTACAGAGTGAGAAATTATTGGAAAAACCATAATTACAAAATCAAAATTTATAATAAAATTAATAATTTACCTCTGCCATAGCACGTCTGAACTCACCACCAGGGGCCATCCCTAGTTCACGGGTGATATGCGCTGACATATTGAGCAATAATATGTACATGAGACCATTAAAAACACCATTCTCTGCCATTGTTGTCCTGTAGTGAATTGAAACTATTTGTAGTATAACTTATTTTAATGAATTATTATATTATTATTTTATTAACCAATTTAAGTGGACTAATTGACCAGACAATATAGTGAATAAGGACTCTAAGATCCTTTTTACAATGTAATATTAGTTTGCTATATGACCTAGCATCAGAACAATGCCATCACTTGTATAGAAGAATAAGCATGAAAGCATGAAAACATGTACTGGAAATTACAAGTAGATAGATAGCATGATTCCCCAATTGTCACTTGATATCTATCTCCAATCAGCTCCATTGAGATGAAAAAACAAACAAGCAAACACACTTTCACAATAATTATCACGAAAATCTCACCTTATTTTAGCAATATTAATATTCTTTGCCTCTCGTAATATAACTGCTTCATCAAGTAATAATATATTGGTCCTCTGGTCACACAACTCCACCATCACAACATGAGGACATACCTTCTGTATCACCTATATGAAGAGAATAAGATAAATAGTATTTATTTAACATGAAATAAAACAAACATACAATCAATAACTCAAAGGATAAATTTAAACACTGATAATTTTGTAGAAAAATCTTTTAATCATTTATCCTTACCTATTTTTATTTTGATTATTTAAAAAATATGCAAATTTGTTTACCTTGGATACATCCTCTTGCGACTCTAAACTAAAATGGGCAGTACCAACAAGATACACCTTGCCACCATCAGGAGCATCCAAAACTGTCACAGTACTTGGAAGACCATGATCGGAGGACTGTGTGGCAATCAAACTGTCTTCAGTTGATTGTCTTCCACTCTCTGTAATAAATTATTATTATATTATGGACTTAACAGCAGCAAAGAATTAAGAACATAATTAAATTATAGCTATTTTATAACACCTAAAAAATACTGTGAGATTATAAAATTGGCTACACCATCAGACAATAATTATTTCAATAATCTATTAAAATGATACACAGGTTAAATTGTGATAACTTAATTAGGGAGATTTTACCAACAATTTTGTTTTGAATATTACCTAGAGATTCATTATCATGGATTGCTTCTAGTGGACTTCCAGACAAAACCTCCTTTGTAGGATATGGTGAAGAATTCAAAAAATTTGGTTTATCTAAAAACAAAAACTAAATAAATACAGTAATTCTGAACATTAATAATAAGTGTGTATTCAAAGAAATATCACTTTTAACTCTTGGATTTTTTCTTCTTGTCATTTCTACTGGTTAGATCATGCACTGTGCTAGTTATAAGCTATAAAGGCATACTAAACCTAACATAAATTCAAAGAAACCTTACAATTGCTGAATGTCAAACATAACAATCCTTCAACTTCAACCTTCATGTATAATTCTTTATGAAATTAGTACTTATGAACTTTCTCAATAATTGTATAAGGTTAAAGTTACTCATATTGACCTAGTAATTCATATTCTACTTGCATATAGTATTAACGTGTAATATTGTTATATATTTTTTCCCAAAGTGATGTGTTTCTGTAATGTATGTATAATTAAAATAATCTTTGATGAAAATCATTAACATATATATTTTTTTAATTACCACTACTCTCTGGTGCTGCGTTTTCTTTCATGTTTGTATGAGCATCACCACCTCCTTCCTCAGCCTTTAAGAACATTTGACACTCATTCACTATATCACACTGAACTGCTGGTTTTGTCTGATTAACAAGCAACTGTTCTCTTTCAACCTCTGTATCCATATTTTCTAGATAACTTATCTATAGAAAAACAAACCAGGTATTTTTAAAAATATGTCAAGAATATTTATATTATGATATGTAGTGTCTTTTTACTTTACTTTGCTGTATTTAAATTATTTCATTTGTTAATATATATTTTTTAATTTTATGCAGCATATGGTAAACAAAACAGGTGTTTGTTACTTGATATAGATATTTAACTTATAAAAAATGTTTTCGTAAGCAAAAGTTTTACTCTTATTCAATGGCTACTGAAGAGAAAGTGTATTTTATGTATTGTTTTCTAAAAATATTAAAATAATAAAAAAATAAGAACTCGCATACCACTAATAGAACCGGTATATTAATTTTATCTATATCGTTCCGTTTTAAATTCCTTATAGATAATAAGTTAATGTATTTTTTTTAACGTACTAACTAAAAAAAATTAAATTTACAAGACTACAAGATTTGTGTCCTGTCGACAAAAACGACATACGTCAAAGTTTTGAGTTAACAATATTTAAGTAACAGGTTATATATACTAGTAATATTTTAAGTTACTCTATGCCCAGAATAATATTAAAGTTAAAAGGTATTGAATTACACAACTAGCGAAACGAACTTTTTCAATAGCATAAAGCTAAATGACTAGCTAATAGTTAAAATAATCTTTGTTATGTAAATGTCACTAACTGAAATCTATATAACAATCTTTCAACAGAAGCAATGTAACACCTTGTCGGTTCAAACTATCAGAATTATGAATTATTTCAACATGGAACTAATTAATGCACAAATGAGAGGATCCTTTTGGCTTTCTTTAAGTTTGTGATCGAGAATCACTTTATTTACAAGCCAAGTTACACTTTTAAAAATAAAATAAGTTAATTAATCATGAACAACGTCCGTTGTATTAACTTTTAAAAGGCAGTATAAGTTACTAGTTAGAAACGTATTTCGCTTAATACCAAAACGGTAGTCTTATACCCCTATACGATTGTATATTATAAATTACGTAGCTTCAAACACCATAGACCTAGAAGCACAAAATATAATATCTAATATCTTTTACCTACCCAATAATTTCTTATCTGTGGCATTGTTACATCATAGAATTCGGAATTTAATTTTCCGATCACATTTTAGTTTACTACTGTACATTTTGAAAAAATACACTTTAGCAAACTCGACATGAGTGCCTGGAGACAAGTTGGTCTTAAGTAAGTTTTCACATTCAAATGGAGTGTATTGAATATATACTCTTCCAAAAAATAAGAATTGATATATTTTCAGTTACATAAACTATTCCAACATTGCTGCAAAAGTTTTGCGGCGATCTTTGAAACCAGAATTACGAACAGAAGCATTAAGACGAGATGAGTCTCATGTCAGAATTACACCCTGGGCTAACGGCAAACCAGCTCGTAAGTTACACATCTCACCTGATAATATCCATATTTTTATTTTTCATATATTTAATATAGAATTGTTTTATAAGGACTATTAGGAAAAGGAATATATTTAAATAATACAGTGGTCTGAGAACTAGTTATCTGATTAGATATACTATCATCATCATATATAACCCCTCATTTATTTAAAGTATATTAAATTTTATGACAATATATTTTCAGATGAAAAGGATTAAATAAGTAAGTTAGGTACTATGAGACAGAAATGTTTAAATTTTTCAGTCATTGCATGTCTTAACTATTAAAATCTAGGCAACCAACTCATGAATGTCAGTATTTTTTGTTTTTGATTTTTTGAAGTTTAGTCAAAAGATGTATGGTTTGAAGTTTGATCTGAACTAATTGAAGTCAGTGTTGAGAGTTTTATTAACAATACTTAACCCATGTATGGTGTTATTTTCTTTTATTGTTTGAAAGAAATGTTTTTGAAACCATAATAATCCATATTTATTTTACAGATTTACAACAAAAGGCAGCCAAGTAGATGAGATTTATAAATGAAATCAAGAGTCATCTGAGTTATTTATGTTAGCTGTATTGTAATAAATATCTACTTCAAATTGTTTTTCTTTTTTTCATTCTTTTACAAAAACTGATAGAAGCCTGTTGTTTATACACACAAATATAAGTTTTCTTAATGATACTGATATTTCATTTTTTTGATGGATATAACCTAGTTATTTCTTGAAACTTTATAGCTTCATTAAAATTGGTCCATGCTTTTAAAGTAAGTCCATTGCTGCATTTTTTTTGCTATTTTTATACTCATACATATATAAAAAATATTTCATTTTGAGTATTTTTAAATAAGTATGTTATAAAAATAGGTAAAAATAAATAAAAAGCTGAAATTTCATTAATTAATGTTATACTTCCTTAATCTAGGTATTCTGACATGTATATCAGCCGTTTTCACTTCATTGATGATATTTTCACCAAGGGGTGCAGTAGCATTTATTTCTATTGGATTATTTATACTATTAGACTTGTATTTCAGTTTTTCTAGACCATTCCATGCAATCATTACTCCATTATCTGTACATAGTTTGGGTGGAGGTCTATAGACATTACAATCATACTTATTACCTATACATTCAATACTTTTAAATATAAAATTATTGCAAGCTACACCACCAGATACCACTACACTTTTAATGTTCCCTTCAAATAAGTTATTTGTTTCACAATAAATTATGGCTCTTTCAGTTCGATGTGCTATGTGTTCTGCTATGGCCAACTGGAAGCCTGCACACAGGTCATTTACCTCTGGAATAATCTCATCACCATGAACATTATGGTCTTGTTCCTTTGTAAATAAATGTCGTAAAAAAGCATCTTGGAGACCACTAAAACTAAAATTACAATCTCTATATCTATTTAAAGGAATTGGAAATTCAAACAAATAAGGATTTCTAGAATTCTTGGCAGCAGTTTCAATAGCTTTACCTCCAGCCATTTCTGAATATTCAGGAATATTTCTCAATTTCATCCTTCTTGCAGCTTTATCTAAAACTTCACCAGGTGAATTATCTAAAGTATTACCCAGTAAGAGAAATTCATCAACCCTTCTGACAAGCGCCAGTAAACAATGGCCACCAGAAATAAGTAATGTCAGAAATGGAAAGGGTATATCATGAAACATCCTTGCAGCTAAGGCATGAGCCTCCATATGGTGGATTGGTATTAATAGCTTTTTATGCTTTCTTGAAAGATATTTGGCATATTTTACTCCTATATCTAAACTTATTAACAAACCAGGTTTCACAGTCACTGCAATAGCATCAATATGGTTTATTGTTAGACAGGACTTTTCTAAAGCTTGACAAACTGCCTGTTCAATATTATTACGATGCAAATCTCTTGCTATAAGAGGATTGACACCACCATACCTTAAATGTACTACTCCTTGAGAGAATAGAGATTCTCCCAAAATGTCTCCTCGGTTATTTAAAATTGCACAACCAGTGTCATCACATGAAGTTTCTATGCCCAAAATAAGAGGACTGCAATTACTTACTGAGTTATGCCTAGAGTTGTATTTATGCAAATAATATTTTCTTAACTTCTGCCTTATTAATTTGTTACAATATCTTGATAGTAGCATAATTTGAATTTAAAATGATATTCATAAATTCTTGCTTCATAAATTCTTTATTCTCAAGTTTAAATACTTGTAATGATATTATTAGTCACATATAATGCCGAATAATCTCCTTGATTTAATTTTATGCAAATTTTTAAACCTGCTTTTTTCTTATTTCTATATTATATAATATGTTACGAAATTTAAAATAATAGTTGAAATTAAGGTTAGGGTTAGACAGAAATACTAAACATTTAAAACAGACATACAAACTGTCAACGTCAAATGTTTAGCATTAAAAACAATAATCTCGAACCAAATTCAAAACATTAAAGTTTAGACAATGACAGTTGACTGCTTGATGACATTGATGAAACTAGAGCATTAATATTGGCAAAACCAATATCGATAAAATATAGTTACCGATATTTGTGTTTTCAAGATAGAGAATATGAAATGAAGAAAATATAAATCAAATCACTATGGTTGGAGAAGAATAACAGTTGACTGTTCAAAGTTTGTTTGGAAGGCATACTAACATCTATAAATCTCTAGTAATCACTAATCAAATAAAGGTAAAAGGACCACTAAAGGGGGCAAATAAAAGGATAATGTATGTTGCAGAGATTCGAACGTTGAGATTTATGAATGAATTGAAAATAATTAAACATAAAGGAAATTAGTACAAAACTGAAAGTAGAGCCAGTTCACAAGAAATTAAAGCGAATTGTTATGAGGATTTCTCTTGTAGAATCGCATAGCGAATGACTTATGAAGATTGGGATCGGCCGTATAAAAAAAGATATGGCTATAAGAGAAGTGGATACAGATATAATTATAAGTTTTAACAGAGTAAATTAGAAATGAATAACGTGCCATAACCACGCTACTTAGTGTGGGATGAGGACATGAAAAAGACAAGTCTTTCATTTTATATATTTTTATTTTACATTTTCGTAATAAATATGTTTTATTATAAATGGAATAAGAATTACCAAATTAATATAACAAATAAAATTTGAGTAATATATTGGAATGCTTAAATTACATTAGTTAAATTTGTGTTTTAAGTTAGTGAACAAACAGAATTTCACTTACGTTATCTCCATCAGCACTTACTAGTATTTTTTTTGTAGAAGCAGTATTTATCTTGTAAAGCATGAATATTAAATATTTATGTAATCAAAAATATCAAAATATAAATCGTTACTACAGGAGTCACTTCACTAGATTGTACTATAGACCATAGTTATTATCACTATCAGAGCCCAGAGGAAATTTAGATAAACTCAATCCGCCCGTTATAGAATTCATTACTTCATTTGTTTGGCATTAAACGCGTATAATTTCAAATTCCAATGTAAGTTTGTGAATTATGTGTAATAATATAACCGTTGTTCGAATACGGTATCAATAAAAGTATCCCGTAAGTGGAAAAATAACCTGTAAAAGTTATTACTTAATATTTTTTTAATATTTTCTGCATTTGTATTTCCTAGGAAGACAATAATATTATGAATAGGTGATAAATATTTCTAAGTTTTAATTTATTCTCTAGGTGACAATATGAAGAGTCCATTGTGTTTAATATATATCATCATGTTGATGTCGCCTCAAATTTATATTTTTTTATTAAAGCTTTAAGCGACCAGATAATCTTTTAATTAATTTAAATAATTTTTAAATTGTATCTTTCTATCATGAAATTGCTTTATCTATACTAAATTGCATTGCACTTCCCATGTTCAAGTTCTATGAAAAACGACTTAAATTAATCGAATTCAACAAATGCGTAGATCTTACAAGTGTAATCAGACGTGTATATAATCAAGTGCGTAAATCCGATATCAGTTAAAATTATATTATAACTGATTTTCAATCATTACTTTTTTAATTGATTAAAAAGGTACCATCATTAGTGTCAAATCAAAAAAAATATATTTACATTAAAAAATATAATCTCTGTATCTATAAAATGTAAAATTTGTCGTTCTTTCAGGTTTTATGAGAAAATTAATAAGGTGACAAAGGCAAAATGCTCTATTTAAATATTTTAAAACAGTCAACATTAATTCATTTGTGTTTTGCTATATCCTATTTTACATCAGGAATATTATTAAGTTTTGTTCAGGGTGTTTTATTCTTTGGAGTCAAACCATTTAATAAGAAGTTGTTTAGACAAATTAATTATTATTTGTCATACTCATTCTACTGTCGTAAGTATGTTTTTTATTTAAAAAGTTAGTTTTATATTTGTTTAACAGATGTGTATGCTCCCTTATATTAATGGAAACTAAGATGAAATTTCTTTTAAATTGAATGTGGATAATAATATAGGTTTTAAGATTTGATAATAAAGAAATGGCAGTAATTGTAAGTTGCTTAATTTATGCCTTGTTATTTAAATAGTACTTTTTTAACATTACTATTAATAACACAATAAATTGGACTTGTGTGCTTATATATATATATTTTTAGAATTGGTGTTTATGTCAGAATGGTGGTCAGGCACAAAATTATCTATTTATGTCAAGAAGGAAGAGTATGATAAATACTATGGAAAAGAACATGGATATTTAATAATGAATCACAGCTACGAAGTTGATTGGTTAATGGGCTGGCACTTTTGTGATGGCATCCAGGTCCTTGGTGTAAGTATTTCGTTTATTGATTTTAGGGCTAATTCTACACAAATTTAACTCAGAACTAATGATAGTTAGTGAGTGACTTCCATCATGAATAAACCAAAAATAGCCATTTTTGTTTTAAATTTTACATATCTATATATATTATTTGTTATTGATAAGTTATCAAAGGTGATTCCATTAATGGTGCAATATCTGTATACAGTTGGATTTTGAGACTGAGTGTGAGTTATATTGAGAGATAATAAAATGAAACCAGAGCTTTAATAAAGAGACGTTGGTAACAATAAGACCTTGTTAAACAGGATTTTATATTCCTTTTGTCCTTAAGGATACTCATATTACTCCAGTAGTTTTAAGATTTGAATTTAAACATATGTTGTAAAAAAAAGATGATTATGAATTAATACATTCTACTAAAAACAGGATATTTAAGTAAATGCATTTATAAATTTAAATGGCTATTATTATATTATAAGTTTGTTATTATACTAGTAATCATGCCTTAGAAATGCAAAAAACTGTGATGCAACTTTATCTTATTTATTACTAGCTGTTTCCCGCGACTCCGTCTGCAAGGATTTTAAAGCACAGGGCTCATAAGAAACTCCTTCACTAAGCTTTGTTGATCAATATTGTTCAAAATTTTTCTCCACAAAAAGCCCTATTAATATTGCAAGGAAATAATATAATACAGCATAGATTCATCATGCATTTTCTAAATATTTTAAATTTGGATAACTTACTTTGGAGATTACCTCTAACAAATAAACTTATAAATTATAAACCCACAAATATACAAACTTTACCTCTTTCTTATATTAGCATTGTTTGATCAAAATTAAAAATATAAGATTATTCTTAGTTAATGTTTATATTGAAAAGGAGTGCTGAAAGCTGAAAATCTATTATAAATTCGTAATGAATAAATTATTTGTTTACTTTCTTATGTATTCAGAAATATTTTGTCATATTTAGTATGAAAAGTAGAAATGTTATTTTTTTATATGTAAATTTTCGGTTTTTTTTAAGTAAATTCAGTTATATTTCGTTAAATAACGCACATTCGCGTTGTTATTATAGTATATTATTTAAAAAATAATTTGTCATATTTATTGCTGAAAAAAAAATAAAAAGTCTATCAACCCCTTCTACCCTTTTTAAGCGATAAAAAGTAGCCTATGTCCTTTCGTTTCTTATAAAGTGTCTAAATACAAAGTTTCGCTGTTATACATATCTTTAATAATGACGAATTTCCATACAAACATTCATACACTCTTTTAACCCTTTCTCCCCTATTTTTCGCAATAAAAAGTAGCTCATGTTTTTTCTTAAGTGTCTATTCTATCTTTGTATCTAATCTCATCAAAATCGGTACAGTCGTTTAGTCGTGAAAGCCTATCAGACAGACAGAGTTACTTTCATCACTTTCATAATTTCAAACAACGCTTTTATTTAGTCAAGTACTTTTTTGTAAACAATTTTTTTTTACTAAATTTATAATTATATATTTTATAAATATAAACAAAATAAGAAATCATTGGTGTATCATGATATGTACATTAATTATTAAAATTGTCAAAGTAAGGTACTTGGAAATACTTTACAGAAACCTATCCGTGAGTGGAATACTATATTCCAATATTAATATCAAATTATGTATATTTAAATATCAAATTATGTATATTTAAATATGTTTATGTCCGGCAATGGCTAGGCCACGATATATCACACACCAATGTTTTTTTTTTTTTAGATGTTATTTTTTTGTAAGTAGACCGCGAGCGAGAGTAAATGAATAATACAACATAGTGATACATGATTAATCAATCAACTGTATACAATCTCATGACTTAATACCTATTGTGACATTTATCAGTAATAAACTATATATATACCTGTATAAATACTACTAATTAAGATTTAATACTCAGATACGGCTATAAATAAGACATTTATAGTTCACTTTCACGCTTATTATTGTTATTATTTATAATATTGGTCATTTTATGACCAAAGTCCGTTTTGATAAACCTAAATATTTAAAAAATAATACTAATATTTTGCATAACAAAATTTCCTCTTCATAGACTACTTCGTACCTTTTTGTTTAGTTTTTAATTGTTATAGATAAAAAATAGTTTACAAAAATGCACAATTATTGATTACGTCTATATTAGGTTCTTATCTAAAAAAGGTCATAACTCGTAACCTTAAATGAGAACAAGTTTTGTAATGTCTAATAACATTAACACTAGACAAGAGATAAAATATGACGCATTTTTTTTTTCGTGTTAGAGTTTAGGAAATTTATAAAAAAAAAAGAGTTTTGAAACTTATTCATCTGATTCAAGTACCAATGACTAAAATTTGTAATATATTTGGAAAATATATAAAATAACATACATTAATTTAAGATTCGCAGAGATTATCATTCAGTTGATAGATGATTTGAAACACGATAATCGAAAACGATATCATCGTTCAAACTTCATTAGGTATAGGAAATTAAATTATCGGATTAGGGCATGGTCGTAAATTTTGTAATATATCAAATGATTGAAAAGATATGCTGAATTCAAGGTTATTAGAGGGCGTTACCAATGACAATGTAGATTAACAGAGCAAAAGTCAAAAATAAGATTAATACAAACTCGTCGAAGTGCCAGTAAAGCCTTCTTTTAATAATGTACTATCAAGCCACGCACATCCTTGATTGTAATAATAGATAAAATATATATATAAAAAAATAATACATATATATATGTTGAACGCAGATGACAACCAAACCGACATAAAATAATAATAATAAAAGAATTGAAAGAATGAAATAATAAAAGAGTATGCATGGAGTATCTATCCGGTTCTTCTTTTGGAACCGTGCAACTGTTCTGACGTTTCATGAGTGTATTTGAAATAAATAAATTGATTTTGTACCACTGTACGATTGAATCATTATTAAGTAAGAAATAACCAACTACCTACCACTGAAATTAATCCTATCACTGTACTAATTAGTGAAGTTATTAGAGATAAGGATTTCTATTTTTATTATTAGTTGTCTGTAACTTGTTTATTGAAGAATTGTATTTTTTTTTCTTTTAATCGAGATATTAATACTTTGAAGTGTAGGTAAGGTCTAATTGTTTAAGAGAGTTAACGCAATACATGCAAGAGAAGAATTGAATCTCTCAAATAATTTAACATGAAACTGAACTAAAAATACAGTAGCACTTACTGATAAAAATAATAAATAAATAATATATATTTATATATATAATATAATAATATATAAAAGCATGTAAGAATTGATATATGCATAAATGGTAATTTAAAAAAAAACACTGAAAAAGTATAAAAAACTTTTATTGCAAAATTTTGTTATTCAAGGTAAAACAAAATCTTGCATAAATCATTATCATCATATTAAAAACGACCAATGCATATTTTTCATTATCAAGTATATTATCTAACATCTAAATTTAGATTCAGAATTGATTGGTTACTATGCAAAATATTTATATAGTAACAGCAAAGAGGTTTATCTGCAGCATGTGTAATCTGCAATTACTTATATATTTTTTTATTTACAGAATTGCAAAGCATATGCAAAGAAATCAATTCAATATTTGCCCCCTATCGGTTGGATGTGGAAGTTTTCGGAATTTGTATTTCTAGAACGATCTTTTGAAAAGGACAAGGAAATAATTAAGAATCAGATATCAGAAATATGCGATTATCCAGATCCAGTATGGGTAAGTTATTAAAAAACCTTACTAGGGAAACAGTTTAGTTACGCCTACTTCCAGTTCCCCTAGTACGGGTATGACGTTACGAAACGTTGATAGTTTTCGAGCAGTCACGGTTGATTGTTACTTGATTATGATTGGTATTAAACCAATAACAATCAAGAACTCGTTTTGTGACTGATCGAAAACTATCAACATTGCGGCATAACTCGTACTAGGGACAGAATAAAAAATAATTTAAACTTGTTATCGTATTTTTTATGTCTAGCTTATAATATCATAAAAAACTTTTGTATTTAGAAGTATTATTTCATATATTGTACGATTATAATTTACACCTTGTATGAAATGACGGAAAACTGTCATCATGCGATCGAAGTAGCCTTGACTGGTTAATTCGTATTCTTGTCGGTTGGAAATATGCCTTATCATTTGTACGTCGTATTGAAGTATTCTCTGTGATTAGATTGTTTCTTATATTGCACTCACGAGTTTGACATAAAAATATATAACTTGAGGGATTAAATTACTCAAACAAAGTCGGGAACAATTAATTCCGTGACGGAATTTATTATAACTATGCCATTGCGATTTGAAATCGTTCTGGCATTAGAGTTATGTTGTATGCTATTTCATCTTAATTATTATTTGCCTTTCTGTAATAATCATAGGAATTCAGATTGAATATTTCACCAAAAAATATATAACAAATTTGTTGAATGTATTTATAACCTTGCAGCTATTACTAACTCCAGAAGGCACAAGATTTACGCGCACGAAACACGAAGCGTCATTAAAATTCGCCAAAGAGAAGAATCTACCACTTCTAAAACACCATTTGACTCCTCGCACGAGAGGATTTACGACGAGCCTGCAATACTTCAGAGGCAAAATACCTGCCATATATAATATACAGCTAGCCTTTGAACCGGATAGCAAGGTATTATTAATAATAAGTAAATTATATAATCCATATCATGATATTACTAAACTGGAATAATAATTATTTAATATTATTACAACCGAATCAATTTGGTTCGGACCGGGAAAGGATATTATAGGTACGGCAGACCAAGTCCGCTGGTTGCAACAGACTGTCGGTAGTTTGTAACGGATATCCGAAATTATCGAAAGGGTAATAACTTTAATTGGAAAGCCAAAAACAAGTCAAAGTCAAAGTGAATGAACCTTATTTTATATTTTTCATGTTTCATTCAATTTAATCTATTATTGAGATTTTATTTGATTTTGAATTATTGTCTTTACGGGAATACGAAATGAAACGGTTTATAAGTGGATGTAACCTTTGTCATCTTTGTTCTTAATTAAAACTCTTTTCACGCAAATGTGTTTTGAAATTAAGAAGATAGAGCTTATTCGCTTGGTGCGATGAATGCGTTCGTAATACACGTTTCGATCGATATTTATATTTTCCGAATTCGTAGTCCGACTGTAAACACGTGAAACGTTTACATTTAGTTAGTTATTAATTCTTTTACTAATATTTTATCTTTTTAAATATTTCAAGGTACCTCCAACATTAACAAGTATGTTATTTGGCAAACCCGTCCACGCGCATATGTACATAGAAAGAATACCGGTCGAAAAGATACCTGAAGACGAGGCTGAAGCAGCCAAATGGTTACACGACATCTTTGTTATTAAGGTCAGAGACAAACAAGAATTAATTATTTCTTTATTATTGTTTTTAATTATAAACAAAATGGATGGCCCTCATAAATCAAATTATTTTTATATTTTCAGGACAAAATGCAAGAGTCATTTGTTAATACAGGAGATTTTTTCTCGGAGTCAGGAGTTGACAGAGTGGAGCCCTTCCAGCGACCAAAACGTATATACTCTCTGTTGAACACTATAGGCTGGGCGGTGATAACTCTTACTCCAATGCTGTATTACCTGTTAGGCTTGTTGTTCAGCGGCAAGCTGTTGTATTTCTCTATTGGTGGAGCTATTCTTGCTGCTTGTGAGTATTTTAAAATATATTTTTTTATTGTATACTAAAATGAAATTTTAAATAGATATAGATATAAAATTTTATATGGGCAGGAATCCCAAGTTTGCGGGTTTCCCAGAGTTGCAGCTTCAAATATCTGCCCATATTGATTTATTTTTAATCTATATTTATTTAATTTTAATAAGCCTTTCATGGTTACATGTTTCCTTTCAAACCTTAAGAAAGGTTTTCTTTTTTATTTAAATTGTCAAATACACGAACTCCTTTCATATCTAACTGATGTTTTTTTTTTCAGTTTATATTCTTCTCCAAAAGTCTATAGGGATGTCTAAAATCAGCCAAGGATCATCATACGGAACAGAAAAAAATAAGTAATCCAATCAAAATGTATCCAAAATATATTTCTATATACTAAAACTATTTAACACACAAAAAAATGTAAAATAATTCTCAATAAGATTCAGTTTATATGCAGAATATACCGTGTTAAGGTATTTTTTACTGTAAGCTTTTGTATGTGTTGTTCTAACCTTGTAGTATTTTAGGTGACGAGTTTAGATAGAAAATGTTAGACGATATAAATAAAAATTGAATAGACTGTATAATATATTTCTACAGTAAATTGAAAAAAAATGGTAAATATTTACAAATAATTAATAACGATACAAAATTAGTAGATTTTTGACATTTTATAACATTAACACAATTCTTTGGAATTAAACAGATAGTAAAATTTAAGGATAAATAAAACTGTATTTCTGCTTATTTTTACGCACAAACATTATTTTGTGCTTGTATTATGTTTATTAGTATTTATTTTGATGTTATCTAGTTTGTTATAATTGAAATACTTTAGTATAAAATTCCAGTGGATATTTTGAATGGGGCAGTAAAGGCTCATGAAAACTCTTTTAGACTGCATTATTTTTCAGCTGATGTCTTTGCATAAAAATTCTAACATGGACTCTGTGGGAACAATTTATTTTATTATTATATATATTTTGTTACTGCTGCTCAATTAAGAATATATAATATTCGAAAAAAAATGTCTGAACATAGTCTTACTGCCTGCTTCAAAAACCATACGGTATGTTACTGTTACTGCAAATGACATCAGTATTTTTTTCATTACCTTTCAAAATATCTCAAAATACAGTGTATGTACAAAAAATTATTACAATAGGGTGTAAAATAAATTTGAACTATTATACACATATTTAATTAAACAAAGATGTTTATTCAACACTAGTTGTTGGACACCAAATACCTAATATAATATATAATTCCTAGTGGAATTCATGATGTATTATGGCAATCATACACTTTCATTTATTTAACCGACTAGTGCTATTTTGTATATGGAACTCCACAGTCACAAAATGTTTTGAGATTACGCACACATTCAAAATTAATATTATTGTGCATTGGATGCAAGTTTCATGAAAAGATTTCTACTTGTATGTATTGTAAATATATTTTATATGAATCATTGTTCCTCTCGCTCAATTGATTTGTATTATTGGCATGTATGTATCTATGGCATCTATGAACTCTTAATTTATTTTATAATTGACATATTACATATATAGAGGTGATGGTTATAATTTCTTTAAGAGGCACTAATATAACTTTTATATACCCTTTAATATCCAATATTATTTTACATATGTAAATATTTACAGATAGTTAACAATGTATTTGAAGTAATACTGAAACTTGGATAGAAAACAATATTTATTAGTTTGTGTGCAATGTTTTTTGTGTGTGATACTAGATGTAACAAAAAGTTTTTTTTAAATGAAAATTGTTGTTTTATTGTATCAAAAAAAATATTGCCTATTGTTTTCTTAAAAAACATTATTTTGACTGACATTATGCACATCTCAAACAGTTACTGAAAAATCTTAGATACATTTTGGTAATAAATACTGTGTACAAATACTTTGTTTACTTGTTATATATAAACATTTTTAATAAACCCCATTCAATCACATGTGAGTTTTATTGAATATAATGAAGTATTCGAAATTATATGCCATAACTTCATATTTTGCTTAAAAACGCCTTTATAAATTAAACCACTTACAATATATGAACTATTTAACTATTAATGTATAAATAATTGGTTATTAAACTTTTTACAATAAAACTTAATGTGGTAGGTCCATTTTGCTCAGTCTTAATATAAAATCTAATAGATACATTTGCACTTTTATTTCCAATGGTTTGCTTGTAACAAAGAATCCAGGAACACCAGCCTTCTCTAGGGTGTCTTGTTGGTCACTGACCTGCAAAAATTAATAGCGGGTCCTAAAATACTAAAATATAACAAAAATTTAAGCCAAAATTTTTTTACATACTATTTTCTTCACATTTACATACATTTCTACAATAATTAAGATGTCTTACTTTCTGGTCCAATTGAATCACTAATTTCATATCTGTTTGTTTCAACTCTTCTTTATGTCTTCGTAACAAAAGATGTCTTTTACTTTCCTGTTGCTCCGGAGTAGGAGTTGTATTTATCATATCTTGAATCTCTACTAGAATATAATAATTTATACATTTAGTAAACACATATTTGAAACTCGATATAAATTTTATCCATTTCACTTACAAGTGTGCTTATTTATTATCTGCAACCGTTGCTGAAACAAATGCTTTTCCGTGACATGTTGTATTTCCATTAATCCTTTGACTATTTCAAACACAGTATCATTAAGAAGACAGTTTGCTAACCCCGACAAAAGTTCTATAGGTACTCTCATTTGGTATTTCCTAAAAATATGAAGATTTAGTTTATTGTATAGCTCTTTAATAAAATAAACAACGCCTATCTAGTGTTTATTCTGATACACGGTAAGTTAAGCAATAGCACTTGTTTGATATTTACGGCGGTAATTCTCTTGCCATGTCTTGCAATTGTTCTAAAAGAAAGTAAAGTTTTCTTTGCAATGCCTCCGGTGTAGGTTCCATTACTTCCATTTCTGAATATCTTTCTGACACTCATTAATTACTAAACTCGCCGAAAATTTTTGCAGTTTGAAGTATAGAATTTTAAATCAAATAATATTTGTATATATTTTTAATGATTGTTGGTTCGAACTTGAGTCTTGACATTTATTATTTTCTTTCTCGCTAGAGAACAGGCAGGCCAAGATCTTACGATACGGCCTTATTTGACGCACAGAGTGCTATAAAATCTGACGTGAGTTCCGAGGATAAGGTGGCTAAGTGGATTTTAAGAATTGTTACTCGTATTACTTATGACATCAATATTCAAGTGCGGGAACTTCTTTATTAACAAGTGTCGAATTTGAATTGTGTTGGATTTAATGATGTAATCTAATCAGATAGCCTCAAAATCAAAATAAATGAACAGGTTCAAGAAGCCTATATTTTGAAATCTATAATTAATTTGTAACTAAACTTGTATAGGACTCAAATAAAATTGATTTTGGGACCTACGTCCCAGGTGTAGGTTTAAGGCTCTTTAAAATGCTCCCTAACGCTCATATCTATCTAACCGATTTTGACATCAACCTACCGATGTCACTTTTGTAATACGTTCCTGATGATAGTTCTAGAGAGGCCGAGATATTTAGGTAGTTTATAGAGAGATGTCATTGTTTTACCTCTCACCCGTACAACAACGCGTACATACAACGTACAAATTAACTATATGTCTGGAAAGTTTGTGGGTCAGTTCCTAATTCTTGTTTATCTTTAATTTGTGATCTTTCGTCATGTCTGTTACCCAGGAAACATTATATTCTATAGGTATTACGAGTTTTAAATGTCTTGAGTATTGGAATAAGTCCAGTCTTGATGACAAAATACCAATTGATTTTTATCCATCATGAGAGTCCAACCAGGAGCCTAAGATAGAATAAGGGTTTTAATTCGATTTTTTATGGGCTTTTTTTTACAAACTCTTCAGTGTATTTGTTAGTAGTTATATCCCTTCTGTGCTTTGTTGCTAAATTCATGGGTATTTGAAGCAAGCAGAGAATGATACATACGCAGATTATGCTATAATCAATTTGCTATCTGCTATTGCATTCACATAATACAACAATAACAACATAAGTTTAGCCGGTAGAAAGAGAATGCTATAGACGAACAGACTAGATATATGTAGTTATATGAATTATCAATCCAATGAATTCAATTAAAATGTTTTTGTGTTTTTATATATAACTCGCTATCTCCTAAAATATTTGTTGTGATACTTAAGATCCTCCAATCTACGTTATTCTGTTTAGGATAGGACGCCGATTTGTTGTTATGAAAACAATGGAAACCACATTCATTTATCATCTTACTTCATAGACAGATGACAAAATTTGTTCACGTTTTCATTAGTCAGCGGCTGATGAAATGCGTCACAAGCCCAACGCTTAGACCAATCGTGCCTCTCTTTCGTTTGATCCACGCCTTCGCTTGCACGGTCGGCTCAGGCGGAACGTGACAATGATTCACATTTTTTTTCGTGCGTGCAGCCGGCGTTCATCGTTAAAAGACGTTATCAAATCAACCAATTTGTACTAAGTAGCAATATTGGCAAAATTTACTCGCTATGTTTCAGCCAAAAGCATAGTACTTACGTACAAGTACGAAACATTCTGTCGTTAACTATAATATTACGTTTGCTTCATTATAATGGATCACTCGATCAGATAGAGATCTGGATCGAATTTTTTGAAGGATTGTTATTGACTACATAATGATTATTGACGATGTAATATTGTTATAGTTAGGACACAAGTAATGGACTTCTCATGACAATTTGGTATTGGTATTGACATAACAATACAAAATATGACTAATGACATTACATTATTTACAATTTTTATTCCCTGGAGAGTAAACTGTTGACAAATAGTAATATTATTGTACGAGTTACAGTGATATTTAAAAATTATTTTACTTTTACTCCACCAGGAAGACGCTTAGTTGTAATAGAAAAATGTTTAAAATTGTACTTTTAGCCATTATTTTTCACATAAGTTTGTTAAAAGCAGATTTTGAAGTTGCAACTCAAATTAAATCTAATTGGTTGTTGTAAGAAATATATTTTTATTTTATTGCGTTTTGTTCTTGAATTTGAAATTAATGAACCATTAATGTTTTTCTTTTCAGTCAAAGGTATGAAGAAGGATATCTAGTAAAATATCCCAACGATTGTTACGAAATATTAGATGGTTTTGCTCAACATGCATCCAATTTAACTTTATGTTCTATTTTAAATGCTAGGCCAATAACATTGTGTGAAAAATGTGTTGACAATTACGTTAAATTTCGTGATAAGTACCATGATTTATTGTACACAACAGTAAATGGTACAACTTGTATGTCGTTATTTGGTTCACATGATAGGTTAAATGTAATTCAAGCATATCATGATAACATTCTTTCAGTGTGGGTTAAAGGAAATTGCAATGGTAAGTTTTGTCACCATGAATAATGTCTCATTGTTAATCAATTTGATTTGTTAATTTTAATTTGTAAAGTAATTAATATTACTTTCAGGGTGTTTTGATTGGACCGATAATAAACCATCACTTAAAAATGAAACTAAACAGTTCCACAAAATGTATAATGACACAATGAATTGTATAATAAACAATCTGGTGCCAGGTAATAGTGATGTATGTAATAAGTGCATGCAGTCATATATACAACTGGATGAGTTTTATAAAACATTGAGCTCAGATTCCATTGGGGTTGATAGTGTTTGTATGGATATTGTAGATTCTGTGAGTAATATTTCTGTTTATAACGTATTCAATGATTTTAATGTTTATATATTTAGTAACACAGGACAGTGTTTATTTTTATTACTGATCTAAAAGTGTTATTGTTCCTTTTCTTTCTTAGATGAATGCTACAAGATCTATTTGGAGTAAAACTCTGAACTGTTGCAATCTACGACGGACACCTGAGATACTGTTTCTATGTTGTGCCGGAATAATATCCTTTTTGCCACTTGTATACTATCTTGCTGTACGTTACTGTGGACCTATTAAGGATTTACCAAATGTTTTAAAGCGTAAGTAAATATTTTTTACACAACATTGTAAAAGTTACTTGATAAATTTTATATTCTGTATGTGTTACATCTGAATCCTTGTTACAGAATCTGGGTTCAAACAAACAATATTAAGGACAACTAATAGAAGTGACTAAGATATATTATAATTATTCCAAAGATATTACAATTATAGTTATATAGTAAATAAAATACCGATATTTTAATTATAATAATTTATTATTTGATGAAATTGGTAGCCAGGCACAGTGACTTGAATTTCAAATACTATGTTTAATTTGCACATTCACTGTGTAATTATCTATGTCTAGCTTTCTTGTTATTATTCTTTTTAATGTTACTGTTATTGCTGCTATTTGACAGCTTGTGTTTCAATGAATTTGGTGTTGTGTCACCTTTATTTATTAAACCAATATCTTTATCTTTAGGGGTGCCAGGTCTGCTGTCGAGCCCAATAGCAGACAACATTTTACTCTCATTCCCAAAAGCTTTTTGTAGCACACTAGATGATGAAGCTATTTTCTGACTCATACTTTGCTTCGTAATTGAGCTGTTTAAGCTTTTCTCAATACCACCATTAGTGTGCTGCTTACCAGATGGTTTTGAAGCAATACTTTCTGTGGAACCATGTATTGTGGTATGATTTAAATTTCCAATATTAAGTCCACTAATTTGTGTATCAGATGAATCTTCATTTGTTTGGGATTCAGTTTCACTGTTTCTTTCATCTGTAAAAACCAACCAAAATATAAGATATCAACTTAAAATAATATTTGGGTGCAAATTTACATAACACTTACTTTTCGCTTCAGTGGGATCTACAAGTCCGCTTACAGCCTGAAATGTTATATTTATATTAAATAATATGCAATCAATGAGTTAAATAAAAATAGACAATTCAGATACTACCGCCATAGAAGTAATGGAAGATTTAGAAAATAGTCTTTCGGCCTCTTTGAATTTTCTGTTACGTTTGTCAGCCTTCGAGTTTGTACTTTTATTTGTAGCCAAATATCTATCCCAGCCGCGTATGATATTACCATACAATTGTGTGTCTTCCAAATAGGAACCTTCAAATGCATAAATTTGCCTTTCTAAGTTGGCCAATGTTTCCTGCAACGTCAATAGAGAAGAGAGTAGATAAGGCTTTTTAAGGTATAAAGTTTAAGTATATAGCTGTCAATTAATACTTACGGCGACCTCTGCTTTTCTTTTTACCAACTCTGCGAGTTCAGCCCTGGTGTCAGCTACTGATGTTTGTTTGGAGGCCATATTGATTTTTTTAGCTTGTACGCTTTGGGTCTCGCTGGCAGGGCTTTGTGGTGAAACAACCATTTCGTGGCCTTATTGTTTTCTTCTAGTTGAATTAGTTATTAAACTGCTCTATAACATTAGCAAAATTGTTAAATATACTTATTTGTTGCAATATAAATGTGTCAATTCTTCATTTTTACGTAGTTTGACAAGAAAAACTGACAGATGATTACACTTACGCTCCCGCAAATCCTATCAAACCAGTCTTGACACTCAACAGTCAACAGCGATTTGTGAAGTATTCAGTGTTCACTGTCAAATCTCCGGCCAAAGACATTTCACATATATTTTCATATGACATTATTGTTTGGTTTTATGTACTTATCTTATGCATCCTATAATATGATGCAATTAACAGATATTTAGTTTGACATTCCGTATAGTTCCGTTTGGTAGCTATAAGATACCATTGTAGAGTTTATGTTAAGAATGCTTATTGTTTCTAGATGACTTAATTATTAACTAAGATATAAATAGTAGCATTAAACATGATCTGACAGTATACTTTGTTAATTTATTTTCATGAAATAAACAAATTGAGTATTTATTTATTCATTATTTTTTATTAGTATAATTACTTTTTATGAAACGTTGACTACATAAAAAAAGGTGGCACATTGGTTTTTATGGTGATTTTATTGTTACAATTCTTCCTTATTTCTCTGTCTATCTATCTGTTTTATCTCTACCTTTTAATAAAGCCCCCCCTTATAACCAGTTTTTTTTAGTTTTTTTTTGATTAAGTTATGACTTCATTCATTATAATCTGTTAAACATAATTTGAATTTCTGACAATCACTGTCATATGACAAATGACACTATCACAAAAATAATACAAGTTATTGATAATGTTATCAACATTAGTATTAAATATTTATTTTAAAAGTGTCTACGTATTATATATAAAGAATATTGAAAGCTAATAAATAAACTATCTAAAATGTCAATAACTTACATTCCTCGAGTAACGCAGGTCTGAAATAGATTTATAATAATATGTATTGCCTTGAAAATCTTATGATATATATATATATACTTCAACCTATGTTTTCAGTTAGATTCTTTGCAGTTGGACAGTGAATTAGAAGAATTATTTAAGCAGATACTATTCCAGGCTACTAAATATTTTCAGGTACATTTTACAAACATAATGAAATTGTAATGTTAATCTGTTTGAATGACATGAACAATCATTATTTAATTCTGATTTTAGCCAGGCCTCCTACAACCAATTCTGCCTGAAGTTGATTTGTGTATAAGAACATGGCTTTTTAAAAATTCTATTTATGACAAAAAAAGTACATTTGGACAGCAAATGTTGTCTTTGAAATATAAACCAAATAATTTTGCTACAAGCAAATTATATTGGTACTTTGTGTGTACTGTTGGACTAAAATATATTAGAGACCGGACAATGTACAGCTTTACTTCCAATACTAAGATACAGAACTTTATATCTAGAATGGAGACATTTCAGTTAGTAGGAGATATTTTTAATTTCCTCCGCTTCATACAAAGTGGTAAACATCCTGCTCTTATAGATTTTATTTTGGGCTTAGAATTGACAGCTGATAAGCTGACTAGGGAGGATCTTACTGATTTCTCATGGACCCGTGAATTGTTGTGGCATAATCTTATTGTAAGTGTTTTTTATCTGCTTGGAATTAAAGTAAATAAATACAACAATAAGTTCTATAACAACAGGTTTTTTAAATAAATTATATTTAATTAATTCCAGGAACTAATAGGAACGGTGTTGTCATTGGTAAATATGTTTGGTTTGAGGCAAAGAATGACAAAAATAATGAAATTTATGTGGTGGAAGAATCTTAAAGCCCACTCAGCGTCATCAAGCCAGGCTGCAATGACTTTGAATAGTACATGTGCGTGTTGTAATGAAAAGCCAGTATTGCCACATGTTATGGGATGCTCTCATATATTCTGTTATTATTGCCTTTCTGTGAGTATAAAATGTGTAACAAAAATAAAATTTGATTAAGTGTTTAAATCATTATTATGATATGTTTCAAGGGGAAGTAGTGTTAATAGATAAAATTGTTTTTTTTATGTTAATCTACATTGAAACATTGTTCTGCCATGTATGTTATTTTTAGGAAACTTTTTTTTAGTTCAATAAAAACAACTATCTACTATAAGTTTGCGGGGATATGTTTATGATTGAAAGGATTATAAAGAATGAAAGTATGTTATATTTAGATTAAAACATACATCTTTATTAAAGTAACGATTATATTTTAAATTAGAATCTTTGATAGCTATCTGAACATCAAAAATAATTATTAAAATTTTTCAATCAATAATGGAAGTTGAAAAAGAAAAATTAATCTATCAGCATAATAGAACGTACAATATTCTTCTTTAGTCGTTCTTTAACCAAAACAAACAAACTGGATGGTTTTCCCATGCGAGAACATCCCACATATAGTTGTCCGTGGGAAAAGCACGGTGTCTCCAAATCAAAGCCACATACAGACAATGTTTGTCCTTGTGATTTATTGATCGTCATAGCAAATGCCAATCTAATTGGGAATTGAGTGCGTTTGTATTCAATTGGCACATCTGTAGGAATCATAGGGATTCGTGGCAATAAAAAAAAAAAAAAACAAAATTCTTGCAGAAAAAATTAAAGCTTCTACTTAAGAAATATAAAATAAAGGTTGATCGTAGAAGGGTGAAAATTTAAGGTTGTATGTATTTTTGTATGCTATAAAAACAATAAAAAATTATAAATAAAAACCAAAAAATATTTGGGGTGGACCACCCTTAACATTTAGGGGGAAGAAAAATAGATGTCGTCCGAATCTCCACCCTGGCCGATATGATCGCTAAAATTCACGAAAATCGGTTGAGCCGTTTCGGAGGAGTTCAATCACGCACACCGTGACACGAGAATTTTATATTATATTAGATAGATTAAGATTAGATAGACGAAAATAAAAAAAAAAACAGTTTATTTTCACACGTAATTTGTACATAAATTTATTTTCAAGCGGTTATGAGTTCTTCAACCAGTAACAATTAGGTACTCGATTCGTAACTGTTCGAAAATTATAGTAAAGTTTCGTTACGTAAAAACTCGTACTATAGATTTTACTAAAGAAAGTAAGAAAGATGTTTTAATAAAATAGAAAATAGATGGCTATGACCAACTCAAATTTCATTGGAAGCTATTGTGTAGTTCTGGAATGATGCTGGAACAGACAATTAGACAAAAATCGCAAATTCTGTAGTTTGTGAATTTGGATCAGATAAATGATGGAATAGTGATGTACATCACAGATTGAATTTTTTAAATATGATATACAGACAGCCTTGTGTATTATTTTGATATAAGTAAAGATTGTATGTTTAATTCATATTTTCATTATTTTTAGGCAAACAAGTCCGCAGATCCCGACTTCACATGTCCAAAGTGTTATTACAATGGAAAAGAAGTTACAAAATATGTTATGGTTTAATAATTGTTATTTAGATATTTAGTGAGGGTTGTGATATATTACAATGAATAAAGCCATTTATATTGTTTTTGCTTGTTTTATTAAATTATAATACAAGGTACAACTAATGATTTTTTTACAATATTTACAAAATCAGACTTTTTTGATGATTTAAAAAAATAGATGTACAGATATAAACTAGCGATGATAATTTTATGAATGAAAAAAATATTGAATCTTATATTTTTAAAAAATTCAATTTTGATACATTATTATGTAAATATATGTTATTTTAAGTTTTTTTTATTTATAACTACAAATTATTAACTAAAAGGGTACAAACTTTATCTAGACGTAAGCGTTTTGTTACTAAAATCTATGGCACGAAATAAGAGACGAAGGAAAACGGATTACGGCCGATATTAATAATCGATTTTTGATTCGAGATTTAAATCGACTTTGAATGACTCTTTGCTAACCAGTCGGTAGCATTATATAACTCAATGAACGTATTGTTCAAATTATTAGGATCGATTAAAAATGTCGGCCGATAAAAAAAAAAAAACTACAAATATAAACTAACATTCATGAATAAAATAAAATGGCCTTACGTTAATTATTTATTTAGTATAGATACTAAATGAATATATAGATCTATATGATAGAACATCAACCTTTTTTTTGGTAAATACCATTTTAAGTCACTGGTCATGCAAATCAAATAAATCACATATTCTCCTATTAAAGACTTAACAACCAGTAACAAATCTATTTGCTTTTAAAAAACATGTCACACAGAACCAATTCTAATACATTAATCAATAACACCTAATAAGGTAAAAAAGTATATGTATAAAGTAGTAGGTACTAGACGTACTACTTTATACATAGCAATATACTAAACTACTGGAACAGGAATCCACTGGTTTCGGGGTTACACATCGTAATAGGCAAGCTATTGGATAGTTCCTAGTGCTGGTTTTCTTTACTATTGTGAACGTTTGCGTGAAAACCGGTCTCCCAATCCGCTACGTAGTTGACAGTCCGCACGGAGCCGTCCGGTTCTACCAAAGAGTACTGACCTGGATAAATAGATATATATATATATATATATATATTACAAGTTCCAACGGAAAGCGAAAGGCCTGGTGCCGTTTAATTATTAATTGCCAAGATATTATCTGTTTTGGCTACCATTCATCCGATTAATCCCTACTTAATGAGATATCCGCTGAGTAATTGTCAAAACAAGTATGCTGATAACTAATATTATTTGAGTTATGACTTCATTAAATCTGTAAATTATTTTTAAATACCTTTTACAACATCGCCGTCGCGTTCTTCTTTTTGTTGTTTGATGTCTCCAGTGTGAGGGTCGTTAACTCCGTATTCGAAAGCGTAGCGAGGATGTGCGTCCTTAAATAAATAAAAATAAATTAATATATTACATAATCACGTTATACGCCATCTTTTAATAAATACTTCATAGTAATTTCTCTTTGGTGTTGGTCCGATAAAAAGCGTATTATATAATATTAAAGATCGAACTCTTATAAATTACACTAGACGTTGCCAGGGACTTTGTATGCTTTTTCCCAGTCCGGACTCGATAAATTAGTCATCTATCATCTCGTAATATTTCTACAAATAAAAACGTTTTAGGTTTTAGTGCAATTACAGCCCATTACACAATATCATAATATTGAGTTCGCCTGTAAATTTAGAGGATTTTACGGAATTTAAAGCATCTTTAATTTTTGTTTTTTAGTTAACTTTCACGCACCCAATTTCATAAAAACCCATGATATTATTTATATATTGTAGTTATAACCCAAATCTGTTTTTGTGTCCTCCCGTGAAAATAAAACTATTTGCTGGGGTGAAAGGCATTCTATAAGTTGAATTAATTAAAAAGCCGTCACTACACCAAATTTCATCAAAATCAGTCTAGTAACTTTTGGGTGTTGCGCGAAAATACAATCAGATAAAAATATAATGAGACAACTTTAATAAATCTTTTTTGATCTGTCCTTTGTTAGATTGTCATTAAATAGTGAAATTTATTTTAAAACACAATTAGGGAAGTTACTAATGATTTACAAAAATATAAATAATCGTTATCTGAAGACGGTTTGTAATTAATCATCAATTCCCTTCAATTAAAGTTTAAATTGAGATGTTTACTTTGTAAGATCTCATCTGTCTTCTGCCTCAGGGAACGTCAGTTAAATGATTTGTGGTTTGAGAACTTATTAGTTTAACTTACATATAACTTATGTAGTTACAGTGAAAGTAGCGCAAAGTGAATTATTTCCTCATTTTATTCGTCTATTAATACTATTAATATTGACTTCGTTCCCAAAGAAACAGATTAATATAAAATATGCACTACATATTAACTCTAAAAAGTTACAAGCGGTTGATTGTTATTATTAATATATTTACGTAATATAGAAGTAGTTTAAATTATATTATAAAAAAAAACATAAGTATTTATGGCATTTTGTTGCTATTATAAATGAAGAATGTGTATGCATTATTATATCAGGTTTGAAATAAACATAACAAATGATCATAAAATAAAATGTACGTATTGTCTGTGGGGTTATTAAATTAATAAATCCAAGTATCATTGAATATAATTAACATCAGTGGGTTTAACATCCTTTGTAGGTTTGTAGGTCTATACTAACATAGATGTGTTAGTATTTATTAGCTAAAGTTCAAACTAAATCGACGCCCAGCAGTTGTCTTGATTGAATTGCAAAATGTAAGTATAAATAGAATATATACATATTATTTTAAACGTACATCATACTCTCAATAGTAAGATATAAATCATAAAAACTAAATAGCTCAACATTTATAATCGATCCACAATAATAGGTTAAGACATCCTTAAATTGACACAACCCAGAGGTCGGTTATTTGCACTCGTAACGTGACAAACAATACAAACTTTAGCAGTTTTTCCCCTACTATTAATAAATTAGCTTGATTAACGCAATTATTATTATATCACATAACCGAGATATATTCTGCTTCGAATTACGTCACTTATTTGATAATAAACATTTGGAGTATGCAAGCCATTATACCCAGATTGCTGGGTTTCTCAGATTACTCAGCTTGTCATCTACGAGTACATCGTGTTTTCTCAAGTTATATTTAGTTTCCAATCTTTTGGATAAATTACTGATGTTGAATACGTTTTGTATTACGGATTTGAAATAAGAAATAATACTGAAAAGATAATTAATTACGTTTATGCAATGCTATGTTGGATATTTCTGATTTAGAACCAGTTAGATTGTCAACGTTTCAATGTACCGTAATTTGCATGACTGATGCATTGTCTCCTTGCAAAAGTTTGTTTCTGATGCTATTATTTTAAAGTTTTGGGTTAAAAAATATCATTTTAGATAAGCAATTGCCAATATAAAAAAAATGGCTGTCAAATATTTCAAGAGAACACTCATGTCGCTCTATGCATAAAGATTTAAATAAATTAAATGTTTAGCTAAACGAACTCTTTCTGACTTAAAGGTTTCTTACTTAAAGGTTTCAGTCGTGACTTTTTTATATGACATTGTAATGATAAAAAAATATTATATCGTTTAACACGAACACAATAACTTGAATTAATGAATTAAATGTCAAAGCTTGCATAAATTTAATAGAATTTTAAGGTCGGCTTTCGTTTTTATAAACCATAAATACTATTCTGTTTGTTTATATATTTCTATTTTTAATTCGTTTATTATTTCCATTCGTTCACTCGTTCACTCGTTCACTTGTTATATGCTTATGGTTTGAAGTAAACCAATCACAATCAAAACTCGTAGTAAGAATTCAGAAATGACTAAAAGCAAGAGAGTATTTATTTGGAAATCACGTATAAAATTTCTATGATTGCATACGTATTTACGATATGTTCTTATAATTGAGATAAGTTACATTTTCTATGTGGTAGAACTAGTTTGGGCCTACGTATTTGATTCTAACTCAAATCAAATTGACCCAGCTTTATTACGTTTGCGTAATAGTGTAGTGTAGATAGCCCCTTAAGGAGTTATATATGCATGTCGTTTATACGTTCAAGGTTGAGACAATTAATCTATTTAAACTTTGAAATATTGTTAGACTTGAATAGAACTTGAATGGAACTTTAGATAGTTACTTTAATTATATTAATCAGCAAATGTAATTAAGTATTACAGTCATATTAAATCAATCCTACGTGTTAGAATGAATGATAATGATAAATTGATAATACGTGTAATTAGCACCAATTCGTAAAAAAATATTGATAAAGTTATACAAAAGTAAGTATGTGTAAAAGTAAGTAAAGTATGTGGGGTTATTATTTAAGTTATAAGTTGTTATAAGTTCTCACTATTCATTCCATTAGTAAAAATAATTTATAGCACTGGCTATGAATATGTCAGTTTTTACAACTAACGACCGAGCCCCCAGGAATAGGTCGATGGTAGTTAAAGACCTGGACCTGGCCTGACTTGTATCTGTTGAGAAAAGTAGCAAGATAAGATCATTATTGAAAGCAAGAGTACTGGTTCATTTATCGTTCGAAAAGTATTATAATAGCTATTTAGTGACGCACTTCAGATAAAATTCATACCATCACTCTACATGGACGATAATTATAATATTTTGTAAGTTTATTTTAAAAATTAATTTTGTTACTTGTTACTTTTCTATTATTAAGTTTCACTACTTAATACTAAAAGTAATAAAATTAAAAACTAAAAGGAATAATAGTATCGTACAAAAACTTTTATATTTTTAAGCTCTGGACAGTTGTTTTGTGTGGTTTGTTAATGTAATTCTTATAAACCTTTTACGAAACGTAACGCCTGCGTAACATTTATGTAATCACGATGAAACGACCTTAAAACTTAAAAATAATTAAAAATATGACTTACGTAGTTTTCCAAAAATTCTGTGTGAACATTTTTAGCGCTATGAGAAGTCTTGACAACTTGAGCTGCCGGAGCTAAAGCTACACTTGGGATCTGCGTTATTTTTTGATGCGACACTGACGGTGTTGAATATTGTACGTGTGCCAGTTGCTGAGTTACTGCTGGTGCTGAATGTTGGATCAATGCTGGTGTGGAATATTGAGCCACAGCAGGGGCTGAGTACTGAGCACTCACTGGCGCAAAATATTGGTTAACTGCACCAGCTGAGTACTGATTGATCGCTGGTGCCGTATAATGAGCCACAGCTGCTGCTGGTGCTGAATAGTGAGCCACGGCTGGTGCAGAGTACTGTATTGTCGGTGTGGTATACGGTTTTGCATGTTGCACCTGTATAGTATGTTGAGCTACAGCTGGAGCTGCATATTGGGTAAAAGCAGGTCGCGAATATTGTGCGATGCTGGGGGAGGAACCATGTGAAATAGAAGAACTCGAGTATTGAGTCGCAACTGGTGCTTTATATAATTGTGCTGTAGATGTAGCCGCCGCATTTTGGTATTGATTGACTGAAGCCTGATATTGATAAACTGGCAGTGCTATCTGCTGTTGAGGCTGGATTTTAAGAGCTGGTGAAGTTCTGTAACCACCAGTAGGTGCTGCATAAACTTGCGATACAACTGGACCAGCTGCATGGGTGAATGAATCCAAAGAAGCTCTTGCTGAGGATCCAGAGGAATAGGCAGATTGCTGTGAGATTGAGTTTTGGGAGACGTATGTGGTTTTAGGAGCAGATATCGTGAACTTGGCTTGCAATGGTGCCGCTGTTATTTTAGCGATGATTGGAGCTTGAGCGTAAGTTGCTTGAGGAATGACAGTTCTTGTAGTAGATGAGGACAATCCAGCAGAGGTAGCATATCCATGCACTTCTTTCTGGGCGAAGTATCCAGCAGCAACTCCAGTTGCTATTGGTGCTTGGTAGGAGATTGTCGGCTGCGTTTGATATGGGACTTGTGGCGACGCTTGAAAGAAAACATTGTCTGTGAATCCTTCAGCATTTTTGTATCCACTAGAGGAAGTAAGTGCTTCTGCTTGAAACAATCTCTGAGAGGTCGTGGCCTTAGTTGCAGGGAGTTGGAGCTGGACTGCTGGAGCGGCATACGTGTAGCCCGTATCGCCGCATCCTTGAATATTTTGCACCTGACTCAAATGGTAATTGAGATCAGGATCGTGATAAGCAAGTGCATTTGAAAGGAATGCAACCGCAATCAGTATCTAAAAGATTAAGTATTATATAATATCTGTGATACTATTGAACCTTGAAGTAATTTATGTCATAATATGGATTGCAAATCTAAAAATCCTTATGTGGAAAAGGCGATCATATAAAAGACATCAACGCACTCAAATTGTTATAACCGATAAAATAATTATTAAATCTACAAAATTACAACATCTTAAAGCCATAACTTACAACTACCTGAAACTATTTTTGATTATAAAATAAATAGCTAACATATAGGTATATTAAAATAACCAAAGTGAGCTTTTAAAAGCTTAGAGCTTTGTTTACATAGTAATGGATAAAATATTTGCCTAGCAAGCATTGTAAATAGGAATAATATTAGCCTTACCGATTTCATTATCTAATTTGAATAACAATTCACTTTCAATAAACAAATATCACGTTTTATCACAATTTATGAACTAATTGTGTTTGGCAAAGCGTAATTTGAAATGAGAGCAAAATGAAACCGCTAAGTCTTATATAGCAAGCTCATGTGTGTAAGAACGGGTACTTTTTCACATTCGCCGTCAGAGCCGTGGGTGCGGCGTATATGATTTTAATTTAGTTTTAGATATTTTAATTATTTCTCTTATACATAAGGTTATTTTATGGCTTTTGCATAACGCCCGTATTGGAATTTTCATATCTATTTATAAATACCAAATTAAAAAAAAATATTAAGATCCTTTTGGCTTATAGCAAAAAGTAGTTATATTTTTACTTACATTAATTATAACTTTAGGGAGTTTGATAACTCTTAATTATAATTCAGATCACGTATAAAACACTTTAAAAGCAACCATATTTGTATATTTTTTCTTAATTTAAACACACAGAGAATTATAGTATTTGTTTAATATATATTTATGATGTGTATAGTATATTATGTTTTAATGGTAACTTAGCAATTATTTTTATTTTTAAATTCAAAAGATAACGGACGGTCAAAAATACAGACAGAGACAGGGTTTCTTATTTCTATACTATTGAATGCATTTGTTTCTATTACTATATATTTTTTAACAATTTATATTTATAATATACAAAGAGCTCTGTACGATATGGATCGACGTAATTACGTTAATAATATTTTACTATATGTAGGTAAAATCGGTAGTTATTTTTCGATTTTTTCTGTGAGTGACTTCCGGTCCTATCCGACCTACTTTCCTTGCGTTTCCGGTAAGGCTGTCATATTCACTCATAACTTAAAGAGCATATCACTAATTATAAAAATGTATGTTCTTACGTTTAATTTAATTGGTCAATTAAATGAAAACCAGATTACTTAGAATTCATCTTTAAAAATAGTGCATGATTCAGCGCTTTACACCGTCATATTGTTATAAACTGAGCCTTTTCTCTTTGAGTCATCTCTATAATAGTAGTTCCCAAATAAATACTGCGAACATAAACAATTAAAACAAAAACGACATATTAAATTTAACAATTTAAATGTAAATAGTCTAGAAAAGTATATTTTTATTATTTCCATAAGGTCTTTTAAGTCATGAAATTTGAAATGTTCCATGAACACTAAAATTCAATGCCACGGATCAAAGAGCCGAATTTGTAACGCAAATACATTAAGAACGCCATTGTGAAATAAGTATATAGATTTAATCAATTACAAGTACTTAGAAGGTTGAAGCTCATTTAATCAGAATTAATCCCTTTTTATGGACTTTTAAGCGTTATTTATAACTTGTCTTTTGTCTTTAACTAGAACATAAATTCTAAGGCCTATTTATTTATATGGTGTTAAAAGGAATTTATCAATTTTATTTAAACTTTAAACCGACAATAGTTCATGATAAAAGTCATATTTTTAATTAATAAGGCAATAATATTTTTAAGAGTGGTATTTTTTTTACCTCTCGTTTATAGTTTTAATTTTTTTTTCGTTTGCAATAATCGTTTGATATAATTATAAGAATTTATTTATTTTACTGTTATATAATATAAAAAAATAAAATAATTCTATTATTTGTTTATTCATATTTTGATGTGTTATATATTAAAGGCGATGTTTATGTGTGTCTATAAATAGCCGTCACTTTCAAGCAATATATTATTTATATTTAATAATAACATTGAAAAGTTCTCATTTGTAAATAGGAATTTAAAATTATTATCATTTTGGGTAAACTAAACATGCTATTAAACAACTTTCTACAAACTGCAAAATAAGCTTAAAATCACACATTCCTTGTAACAATTTAATTGCTGCAACGCATATGTAGATTAAACATAAATCTTGTTACATATAAATCTCTTATCAATACCTAGACCAGTACCCCTAGCACAAGTTTCAACGTTGCGAAACGTCCATAGTTTCCGAGCAGTCACGAAACAAGTTCTTGGTTCTGATTGGTTGTTATTTGGTTCTGATTGGGAATAAACCAATCACAATCAAAAACTTGTTTCGGGACTGCTCGAATACTATTAACGTTTCGTAACGTCAAAACTCGTACTAGGGGTTTGGATCAGTGTAACTAGTTACGTAAAGTCACCCCTTGTGCAACATATCGGTGCATGTCACATGACGCACTGCATCCCAATAAATTATCTCTCAAATCTTTATGTGTCAGCGAAATAAGAGCAACTTGATGTTTATATAAAGAAATTGTTTGGTTGACAGCCGTTTTTTGTTATATCCTCGTCATGGTCATGAATGACTTTGTAGATTTGCCGCTTTTAAGCACTTATATTTTAGGGTTCAGTACGTCTTAAGGAAAAAACCGTTATAGGACTACCGTTATAGGTTTCCGTCTATTTTTCCACTATAAAGAAAATATTCGAATCACGGTTCTCTTTTGTACAAACTATATACAAACAAGTTTATACGGAACCATCGGTGCTTGAGTCAGAATCGTGCTTGTCTACTTTATATTGCACTAGCTGTATAAAACGTAATAATATAATTAAGTAACGTTTTTATTTTTATAACTTATGTTTGATGTTTGCAATTGTACATATATCTTAAAAACAAAAATATTTGTTTGTTAATATTATACAAGTACTTATGACGTACAAACATTTTACAAAAACATATTTTATTGTATATAGATATGTGTATATTAATTACAAATACAGTTACACATTGCAGTAATTTACGGCGCCAAAGGAGGTTACATACGGGTGGAGTTACATAACCCCAAGCCCCTAAGCTTAGCCACAGCTTCTATTCAAATTGCGCAAAGCTCGCTGACTCTAAATAAGATTGAATATGCGAGCTATGTAAATGTTAAAAACAAAATTTATTTGTATACAACCAACATACATTGGGATTAGAATTTATTATTATTCTCATATAAAATGTTTGATATTGTCGTTACTGACAAGAGAACTACGTAGAGATATCATCGGTATGAATATACACGCTGTATTATGTTCATAAAGTTTTATTATACCCAATAAACAAGCACACATTGTTATAGATAAAAGATAAGTGGTAGGGGTCATATTGGTCTCATGCCCTTTATTCGTCCGTATTTCTAAATGTCTCACCTTTACATATAAATGAATTGGGCTAACATGAAAATAAAATGTGATAATCTTTATGTATCTGTAATAAATAATAATTTGGATAAAAGGGGTCTAAATTTCTATAATAAATAATATGTCGGATACAGGGGGTGTAAATTTTTAAACTAATCAGTAAAGGTATCAATTTAGAACATTGCACCTTATTGTAATTATTGAATTATGTATTTATTGAATTTATACGATTTTTAAGTCAAAGGTGTGCACTTAACGTTGACTAGTCAGAAACATCAGAGCTGTCAAGTTGATTATAAATGTCGGTATTTTTAATAAGTGTATTTCCAAAGTCAAAATCATAGTTTTTCATTTTAAATAGGCAAGTATTACACTGTTGGAACGTCAGGTTCTGGTTGTATCTATGCAAAGGGTAGGTCTATGGAGATGAATCGAAACTACATAGATACTTCTTTAATGATTTTTTGGATTTTTTCAATAATTTATAATTATTGTTTATAGTATTGACTATAAAAGGAAACAATACACTTAAATCAGTCACTGAACAATACATTTGTCACATCAATCAACGTCAGGACATAAATTGTGAAAAGTAAATCTCGCCCTCGATTATTGAACTTTACTTTCTCAAATATAAATAGATACAATAATAATTTAAGCGTTATATAATACTTATTTGGTGACAGTTGTTCATTTTTATTTACAATTGCTTAAGATTGATTACATTTTCATTACAATCTTAAACACAATAATATAATATGTGGAGATTTTAGTTTTTTAAATTATTCATTCATAAGTATTACAATAAATATTCACAATTAGCAGGTGACGAGATACAGATATTATGACTTATAAGATTATATGACTTAGATAATATGACTTATAAGAGTTCATTTTCTATGTTCGTCAATTAGAAGGTCGCTCAGAAGTGGAACAACTTGACACCGAACCCAAAAACACACATACGTTTTTAAGGTAATCAATCAATTATATCTGATATTGTCTAGTTTTTACTGTTCAAATAAAATTATCAATTTTACGTAATATATTTAATCTAGTACGAGGTTCCGAATGTAGCTCTTAACCAACAAGGTCGATGTTAGACTTATTGAAGACAATTGTACATGTTAGTGGAAATAATAACAATTTAATTCAGTCAATCATTTTGGCACGATCAATTATATTTAACGAGATAACAAAGATAACCAACCATGTGAGATTGCAAAGAATATGCTCTACATTTCCAAATATATATATTTATGTATATGTAAATAAAATTATCCAGTAATAAGCATCCGTTTATCAACTTAAGCGTAGTTGCAGCAACGGGCTAGTTAAGTGTGATAAAAGCGACTAGTCTTATGAGTTGTGGTTTATTCAATCCTTGTTAATTTCTTTTTAAATTTTCCTTGATAGCCTCGATGTAGGTTTACAGATGTTATTTATATGTGTGATGTAATTTGTTTTATAAAACGCTGCATTAGTAAGAACGTATGCGTAAATCAGAAAATATGCCCTAAAATTATTGAAAGTTAAGTAAACCGGATTGACGTGTGTCAAGACGCGTTTAAAAGTGAAAATCACCTATGATATACTTACTAAAGATTTTTTTTATTTATTTGTTCTAAAAAACCATATTTTTATTATCATAAAAATAAAATTATCAAATATTGCTTAATATAAATCAAGTTTAAGTCGTAAAAAATAAACAATAACATTAATTCTAAAAGTAAAATAAAAATATCATTCAATCGAACATTTTAGGCAAATAATACTAATTTAATATAAATGGAAATAATAAAAAATAATAATCAACAATGCAGAACTTAACAACAAACATAAAAAATTATATAATTTAAAATTATCGTAATAAAAAGAAACATGCACACTTCAAAAAATACTACATTAAAAATATATAATTAATGTTAAGAATAACTATAAAGTTTTTAGTTTTTGTCGTTTTTTTTCGTGTCCAATTAAAATAATTAAAAATACATTATAATATCTTGTTATAGATTATTTCGTTATAAATAATTATTTGTACCGTGGATTGTGTCACATGTTGTAAAATCAATATGTTCGTTAATTCATGATCATAAAAATAAAAGTATATGAATAAACTCAAGTCATAAATTATCTCCAAAAGCATTTCATCATGACCCTGTAATGATAAATATGAGTTAATGGTTCAAATATAAAAACAAAATCTTTTTCAAGGTAATTTATATATTTGTCATACGGCAAAAAAGTATGTGGAAAATTACGCGTTTGAAATAATTGTCTTCTATTTAGTTTTTGTTCTCGTGGAAGCGGGATAGAGAATGGAGAACTATTTCGAAAAAAAAGAACAAGACATCAGACAGTGGTAAAGTTCTCCTTCTGGTGACAAAAGTTGGTATTTTAACATTGTATTTTGGAAAAACCTTTGTCAGAAAAGCCACATAAACCCATCTAATACTTTGTGTGATTTACGAGCAAACATACAAATATATGTACATTATTTCATATTTGTAATACTGGAAACTAAATGCTAAAGCGGTTTGTTTAATTACTATATTTGTGTATGTATATAAAATTATGTTTTTTCATAACTAGTTGCTTTTTATTTCTGAGAACTTTTATAATTTTTATACTATCCAATGTGACGGCAGTTTTGTACGAAATACTATTCGTAGTTTATCATATAACACTGTTATTAGAGCGTAAAATATTTAATATATCAAATGTCTCTGGCCGTGGCATGTAACATTGGGTGATGCAGGTCAGATAGGTTTATTATTGTACGTATTAATACTTTTTAATTTTAAACTTATAAATTATATTGTTAAAACTAATTTAGCTTCATTTCTAGTAAAAGTTTTAATATTATATTTGAGTCATTTGTTTATTTATAAAGTGTTATGTTTCACGCTACAGGTAATACTGTCCTTGTAAATATGTCCACGATTTCAACCTTAGATACTCGGTCACAATTTACTATTGGAGCAAAATACTTATAATTTACATTTACAAAGCTGATATAGACAATAAATATCAAACAATCCATTTTGATAGATTAAGTAACGAATGAACGTAGTTATAAATAAGACATGTCATGTAATAATTAAACTAAGTAACAAAACGGTATTAGTAAATATATATTTTTAAATTATGATTCTTTGTTCTCTGTTTATTTAAGGGGTTTAACCGCTCAAGTTGTGGATAAGGGTTTGGAGCAAAACCCACTACGTCGCTCCACACGTTAATTTGTTAGCTTTATTTTATAGAATTTTCAAAGAAATAAATCACGAAAACATGCACTTGAACATATTTTTAAAAAAAGCTTAGTAAATAAAGCAGTAGACAAAGCTTAGCATAGATACTTCTCTCCCTGACAGCCGTCAAGTAGTTTTCTACTACATATTTAAGATACTTTAAAGAAGCTGTATTTAGGATTTTGATTTGAATAGTTTTGAATTGGTTTTTTGGTTAAACATCTTTCTTAAAGCGAAGAAACTATGAATTATTAATAATAATAATTTATTTTTATTATTATATTACAATATTAGTTGCCTTTTGATAAAAAGGTGATGCTTCATAGATCCTTCTTAATTATAGTTTCAAATTTCCGTGAAGAAGGGCGTTCCTTAGCTTAGTGGCAGGTCAGTACTATGATGAACTTAAACCAGCCCTTAACCCTAGAACTTAATCTCTCCTTCAGCTATGAGTCTATGGGTGTAATAACACACCATACAGCAGAGAAAGAACATGCACAAGAATTCATTTGAGCTGTTGACGGAACTGAGAGATGTTCAAACCAAATGTTGCTACGTTTAGAAATTTCTATAGTTTATTTTGGTCCTTCTAGTTTAATTAACAATCGAGGATAGAAAGAAGACTAGAATGTGGTAACGAGTTCTAGTTTCCAAGCATTACGCAATTTACTATTGGTAATGGAATGCCTTAAGATATGACTTAGTATAGGAGAAATAACATTTAGAATCGGTATAACCATATGACGTCACATTATGAGCACCAAAAGCGTTCAAAGAAATGGATAGTACGCCCTTTTTAACACCACTTTCAGTTATAGAACAAAAGGAAAAAGACAAAAAATCTGTAATAGAGAGGGACGAAAAATAATAAGCGTTATTGAAGTTGTTCAATGTTTTGATATAAGTACGTATCTGAAGATCTACGAATTCCAAGCAATTCAACAAAATGTATGTTTTTAAAGTATTGCCATTTTTGTTGGATATGCGAATGTGGCGTCAACGAGTATCGATACACGATGTGTTGCAGCGACTTCTAGTTTTACCCTTATTAGTGGTTGGTCTTATATTTACTTAGTTTTTTCTCCATTAATTAGTCTATCAAGGTGCTGGAAGGTGTTTGATTTTTATCAGTCGTACAGGCACATGAATATCGTATAATTGATTTTACAATTTATTTAATACCTTACTGTTAAAGGAGTCAGAATTAATGAACCAATCTAACTAACGTCGATTCTTATCAATTCCTCCAAACTGCTGACTGCTGCGTTGCAGAATTAAACTCGTATTAGATTTCGGAGAACGGATTTTTTATGATTTATCAAATAAGGATTAATGCACCAAAATCAAAATCAAAAATCTTTATTGAAAGTAAGTTTTACAAAAACATTTTTCATTGTCAAAGCTACCACCAGCTCGGAAAATTGATTGCCACTGACCTGAGAAAAGCTGGCGAAAGAAACTCAGCGGGCTTGTCGAATGATTTCTTTTTTTAATCATCGTCAATTATATAATTACATTATATAGAAATACCAGTAAAGAACTGACGTGCTTTAAAACAAATATTAGTATTTTATTAGGTATAATAGGTATAAGATGGTTCTAGGTTATTGTTTATCTTAAATAGTAAAAACGTTTGCGATGTAATGTTTTTGATAAAAATGGTGTGTGTTTTGGCTGGTTTACCATTGATATCTGTAATAACTCTATTCACACACATTTATGTCTTTTATCTCGTAGAAAAAAGGAATTATTTAAATTTAACTTGAGGAATTTAATATTAAATAGTTTGATAATAGAATAATAAATCATTACTTTGAATGATATAACATATTTATTAAATCTATCTAGAGCAAATAGTGCCGCAATACTTTGCGAATTTGTCTTAATGGTGTCATAAAGATACGATAGGAATCTTAAAGTCACTGTATTGGTCTGTTTAGTAGCCAGTACATAACTCCACTATCAACATATTACAATCAGCATACTGACTACAACCACGTGGACTCTCGTGTTACGTATGACACCTCTCACTTAAAGTATATTAACTGCAATTTATTTTTATAAATAATTTGTATTTTTTTGCAGTAAGTTTTTCGCACAGACAGATTTTCTAGTTTATTTAAGGAACAGAATAGAATAAAATATTAGCTTTAGTTTTAATTGTTCAGAATTTAACAAGTCTTTAAGTCGCATTTGCAATGCTTGTAATTTTCGTTAAACATAAAACATAATACATGATATCGATTTCATGGTGACAAATGTTAATGGCTAAATTATGATCAATTATTATAGATGAAGTGTAAATTGTGAAATAATTGCAATGATATTGATGTAGTTTTGCGTAGTGCGTATATATGTACAGACCATATGTACTTGACGAGTTTATCTGTGATCTATTAAAATATATACATGTCAAATTTAAAATCTTGCAACATGGAAAGAATATCAATATCAATATCAACAACTCGAACCTGCGACCTTCGGGATATCGTCCAATTGAGCTATCAAGTCTTTACCGTCATTAATTTAGTATCTTCATTATAGGAACGGAAACACCGTGCCTAACTGCTTAATTTTCTGAAAACAAGGAATGCAAAGAAAGAACGTCCGTAAATCGTAATATTGATTTAAATTATTATCTTTAAAAGTCATATTATATTAAAGTTAATAGTATATTGATATGAAATGATTCTGCTTACGATACGATAGGTCTTGAATGGCGTAAGTTGCAAATAGTTCCAAGGAAACGCCATGCAACTTTAAAATATCTATTTCTTAATGAGTGCAGGACATTTAATCAATTCTTTTGCAAGAAAATACATTTAAGGGTAAAGAACAAATTACAACTATATATGAAATGTTTTAATGCTACCAAAAGTACAATTATTTTCTTTAGTTAGTGCTCTGCTTGATTACAGATCTAATAGGTGTTCGACCGGCGACCTCGAAGATACGATAGCTACCTTTCCATGAATGTACAGACATTTACAAGGGTATAATATTGCACCTTATTATTTGTCTATCACAATGCTGTTTTTTTTTCACTTTAGTTTGTAAATTATAAAGCCACTTCTGTAATTCAATACCATGATTGTTTTTTTTTGTTCTACATCTTGCCTATTTTTCAAATTTAGTGAGTATGTTTGTGGGGCAATCTTCAAGACGGAATCGATTATTTTTCTTTTGAAAATAGATCTAGAAAGTTACGTCGGTGAATACATAGGTTTTAAAAAGATTGTGATAAAAATGAGTTTTAAGTATCAAATTAAAATATTTTAAACACATTTTAAGTATAGTTCCTTATAACGTCTAGTGGCTCGACAGGAAAGGTTTTTGCGACATTTCGTCCCTATGGTGATTAAACAGGGGGTGAAGTTTGTACAGAATGGAATTCATTTTCTAAATACGAAAAATGTCATTTTTATATAATTGAATTGCAATTAAATGTCAATCAGTTTTAAAATGATGTAACAGTTAAATAGAAAAATATTAGGTTAGAAGAGCGGGAGGAACCGCTAGAATTAATTGCATTATTAAAATGTGTACAATAATTATTTTTAAAATCAAGCAAAATTCAAAAAGTATTTTAATGGTCATACAATGCAGATCCTAATTCAGCGTCAGAACGGAACTGTTCTTCTATGTCATGTTTATCTAATTTCTCATTACGGTATCCCGAGTCTCTTCTGTCATCTCTTAAAGTGTCTCTCATATTTTCTCTTATATCTCCCCTCATCATATTTCCTCCCATATTTTCTCTTATATTTCCCCTCATCATATTTCCTCCCATATTTTCTCTTATATTTCCTGTCATCATATTTCCACCCATATTTTCTCTTATATTTCCCCTCATCATATTACCTCCAACATTTTCTTTTATATTTCCTCCCATATTTACTCTTGTATTACCTCCCATATTTTCTCTCATATTTCCATTCATCATATTTCCACCCATATTTTCTCTTATATTTCCTGTCATCATATTTCCACCCATATTTTCTCTTATATTTCCCCTCATCATATTACCTCCAACATTTTCTCTTATATTTCCTCCCATATTTACTCTTGTATTACCTCCCATATTTTCTCTCATATTTCCATTCATCATATTTCCTCGCATACTTCCCCCGATATTTTCTCTCATATTGACCCCCATATTTTCTCTGACATTTTCCCTCAAATTTCCTTCGTCAAATTCTGCATAATTTTCTCTCAACCTGGAATTAGGCATAAATGCCTTACTCGTCTCTTCTAAATGTTTTAAGCGAAGATATTCCAGAAGTGTGTCGTAGTTGTTTTGTGGAGGTGGCATTTGGTTTCTTCTCGGAAGAATTAAAACTTGCCCTCCGTCGCTACGGGCGTACCCTCTGCCTCCTGACTTCAAATATCTGTAGTCCAATATTATATTGGGCTCATAGTAGTCTGGGCTGAAGACATCTTGTATAATCCTAAAATATATCAAATAAAGAGTTTATATGGTATTCTAAATTCAAACTTAATTGTTTTTAACATACATATTATAAATTGCAATGTAAGAAACATATTGTTTTAAATACAAATGTATCTTTACCTATTTTCAGCGTCAGTAAATTCAAGGTCCTTGTCCTAAAAAAAAATATTATTGAAGTTAGCACAAAAATAATTGTTTATTTTGAAAGAAATACCAAATATAATAGAAAATCAAGGCAAGAGTGAATAGGCTTTTACTAAGTTGATGCGCCTTACCACATACGATTACATTTCCACTTCCCACCAGGTGGAATGTAGTGAAGCGGCAACTTAGTTTAAGTGTAAAAAAAAAAAAAACTTAAAATATATACCTTATAAACTGTTCCCCGATCAGCCCCAGATCCAAAATAATCTTGGTTACTCGAGGCGCTTGAAGATGGTTCTAATTTCGCATCCTCAGTAACAGCACAGACCACAAAAAGTATGGCGAGTAGAATTATCTAAACAAATTATGTGTATACTAGAAAGTTGTATTACAGAGACAACGTGAAAACCAAATAAGTGAGGTAGATAGCCTAAAAGAACATTGTTTACAAAAATAATCGATGACCTGCTTTTAAAAATATATCAGGTAGGATTTAATTAACTTTAGTTTGATCATTATCAAAAATATACATGTACGAGTGTTTGCAAGAAAACGCAATGTCTTACCTTTATCATGTTGAATGTTCAACAACAAGAAACCAACTAATTTGTTGATAATATTTTCAGGTTAATAAAACACTTGAAAAGCTGTAGAAATAATTGCCGGATTTACGTGTGTTATAATTTTAAGGATGGGCTGTTATTACGATTAGTTTCTAATTTCTTAATTCAAAATATACTAGGCATTATCAGTTGTCGAAATATATCGATTATAATATGCTCAATGCTCATCTTAACTTAGTATATATATATATATATATATATTATGTCTCGTTAAGTACTATACTACTATATTTGTACGCTATGGCTTCCTAAACTGAACCGATTTTGATTAAATTTGTACACCATGTACAGTTTGATCCAACTCAAAAATATAATAGTTTATAAACTATTCTATTTTTTCAATCTATTTATGAATTTAATTGCGAATTATTTACTTATTATCTATTAGTCACAAGTTCCAAACTATTCAACTAGTCATCAAGTTCCAAACTATTCTAACAGATGGCGGTATAATGGTATTTACTGATTGGATTGAGTAAATATCCAATAGATGGCTCTTTGTTAAAAGTACAAACGCTACAGTTTAATAGGATAACCGACCACGTGTTGCTGAGGGTAAAGTAAAAGTTTGATTTATATTATAGTAAACGCAATACTGTTCAATCTGTTATACTCGTAAATATATCACAATTTTTATTCTTTTCCGCTAGGTGACCATTTACGAGTACTTAGCGACTATTAGACATCCGACATATATTTGACATTGACAGTGTGAAAGTAAACAATGAAGTAATTCATTACGAAATCATAACAGATTTTCAGCTTTCATATTCCCTTGAAATAATAATAGGGCTTTTGTGGAGTGCAATTTTGGAAATAATATTGACCAAAAAACTCGAACGAAAGAGATTTTTTTACGAGCCCTGTGTTCTGAAGTCCTCATGGACGGAGTCGCGGGCAACAGCGGCATAAAAAATAGCAATTGTCGAAACATGTTATTAATTATAACATAAAAATATTTCACAGAAACAATGTAATGCTTTTGTAGTGTTAAAATATTACTGATATAATGTATGAATTATATCTACTTAAGTGCACTGAAGCAGCGGTAAGACTTCCGATTCGTAAAAAATCATTGCTTTAACTTTTTGCAGTATTCAATTTTTATTTGTTGAATAATATGGCAATTACTGTTAAATCTAGTTGAGTTTAATTTGGTTTAGATCAGCATTAACATAGAGATACATAATAGTTTGAAAAAACGCATATTAAACGCCTACAATATCCGACAAAATGAAATCCAGTTCTGCAGGTCTACATGAAATCTTAAGAACTGTAATAGGGTTTGTTGAAATATTACAACAATATTATTACCATCAGCTCTATCAAAAAAATATTGTTTTATTCCTTTTTAGTGACGTAAAATTATGAATGACTTCCTTAAAGGCCAAAATTTTACTAGAACACAATATTAGGTATATTAATATTTCAAATATCAAAACATACTTCATGGTACGATTTAATAAACGTTCCTATAGTAAAATAATGATTAATTTTATATGACGTCATCAAAACTTTTTATCAAATAATTATTGAAGTAATTTTACTTTTAGGACGAAATATTGTAATGCTGCTATAAGAGTACATTGTTAACAAACAAAGATCCCGAAAAAGAAAGAGAACTGGATGGAACTATAAAACAGTTAGCAGTTTTGAAGAGAAACATATATTATATAGTTCGATTGATCCTCTCGAAAAATGGCGTAATATCGAAATAAATATCAATAGTGAATCGAAATAGATCTTCTGTTAAGGGAGGGCAAGGCGACCCTTAATGCTACTACAAGTAATTACTACTAATGAAGCGATGAGATATAGCCAGCTGGTCGAATAAGAGTAGATAGATTCGTAAAATCATTAGTACTTTTTACAATATTAAGATCTACATTTGGCTAGGAGATACTTACTGAAATATATTATCTGATAATTGGTCAAGAATAAAAGCCTGATAAAAAACAAGTTTTAAATAATGTAATCGTACATTATTTAAAACGTGTTTTTTATTAGGCGTAGCCACGATCATATAATTAGTAGTTCATTATTTATATTATACATGTTATATAATATTGTAGCTAGAAGAAACAATTAATCAAATAAATTGTTCCTTTATAAAGTTCTGTTGGTTGTAAGTAAAAAAATAAAAGTACAGATAGTTTTTAAATTTTTATTGTATGTCTCACATAGGCTAATACAAATGACCAGGTCAAAGTAGAATAATCTACCTCCTAGACTTTGTTACTAAATTAAATAATTTTTTAGACACTGCTTAAACTATATTAACTTTTCTTGTTCGCTGCAACAATTTTAGGATGATGAATAAGGATGCGATGTTGATATTTATTACCGTTATCACTTTTATTTATGTCCTCAGATTGTTTTGCTTCTTCGATTTTAGCAGTTTTGTTTTGCGGTTTTTCCTCATATTTATCATGATCGTGAGTTTCAATTTGCCTGCGCTTACTATTTCGACTGCCGAAATTAGAGCTATCGTTTCTTTTATTTTTATCATTTAAATTATTGGTCTGACTATTTTTCTTTATGTCATTATATTTTTTATTTGTATTTTTTTCTATTTCACCCAAATCGACATGTTTAGGATTTTCTCTATTACCTCCGCTTTTGACATTAAGACTACGACTAATATTTTTGCGTTTTTTGCGTGTTCTCATTTCTTGACCTCCATAATCATTGTTTTTTACTTCATTTATATTAGACTTGTAGTCGTTTTGGCGTTCATTGCATTTACAATTATCTTGAGGTTCAATGTTTTCGTTTACTGGTTCTGAGATAATCATTGCATCACTTATAATTTCCTGATTTTCGTTATTATCATTATTTTCAATTTCTTCTTCTGCTTGATTTTTTAATATGTCTTGCTCTTTAATATTACCAATTTGATCCCCAGAATTTTCTTTTTCACCATTTTCTCCATTGTTCGCCTCATTGTTTATTTCTGTATTAATCTGTGCCTCGTTTTTATAACCCTCTGTAACTTCGTAGCCGTTGCCATTTTTTTGTTCTTGTGGTTTCTCACCCTCTTGAGAATTTAACCTAAAAAAATACAGTCCATGAAATCAATAATTTACAAATCATTTATAAAAAGGATAGATATTTTAAAAGCATTAATAATATTGAAACCAAACAAGATATAGCAACAGTAGTTATAAGTAATTTAAATATTATTTGAAAGATTAATTTCAGCTTAATACCTGCCATCTTCAACTTGATTGTTTTGATCTTTTTCTTTCTGTGAATATTCGCTTTTCGAATAATCGACGTGGGCATTAAACCTGAAAAATAATTAAATATATATCATTTGTTGACTTGATATTTTTTTCTGTATATTCAAATTCGAGTACAGTATTAGCAATTGTCTTACCCAATTTCGTCGTCAGCGTGGTACTTGACAGTTCTTTTACGCCCTGTGGGTTCAATAAGCCAATAGTCTCCCTTGACTTTGTCACCATCACGTTCTTCTGTTTGGCCCTTTATATCGTGAGTGTGTGGATCTTTTACATTGTATGAAAATTCATAAGACGGATACGACCAAGCCTAAGAAACATAAAAGAATAATATGATTCTGATATTATTTATATAATAAATATGTGACTTTTAAATTATGTTCAAAATATAATCATATAGTTTAAATATTAGTCATCTTTTACATTTATGTGGTAAGTGACCCATGTGAGAAAGAGATGTAAAATTTATTAATTGTTATATTTGTTGTGTTTGGGTACGTAATGTATATTATTTTGTACTAGCGTTTAGGGAAGAATTAACGAAATCATTAGTCCAACTATTTTTGTGAAATTTTCATACCATGCCATTGAAATTGGGGCGTTTTTTTTGTATAGCCTTACAAAAAAATAAGAACAACTATGTTTAAAATTGTCTGTTTATTTTTCGTAAACTGTATGTTTCAGAATGCTGAAGCCACATGTTAATGCGTTATTCACTAGAATTGGAATATATTGCGATACTTATTTTAGCAATGCGTACTGTAATTTTAAATTAATTATGATATTGCAGAGCATTTTCACGGAACAACGAATCTATATTACGTTACAAATTATCTGTTACATATATGTAGATATACCATTAAACTAGTTCCTTATCATTGCGTCTTGCTCACTTAATTCAGAAATTAGATTATGATTTGTTGGACAGGGCGCAACCTGTTAGTCTATTATTTATAAGTCTTAGATAACTATTATTATAGGAAAAATATAAATATTACTATTTTATTTCCGTATACCAAATCAAATTTATATACATGTACAAATATGCAATTAACTCTAATATACAATATATATATATATAACTCTAAAGTTATATAGAAAATAATAACTAGAAATGTTAAATATATATTTTTAAATAAACATAAAATGCAAAATTCCCCAACGTAGATAGGACTTAAACCTGCGACTTTTGGAATCTTGTACCTTTGCTTTGTAATTGAGCTATGGTGAAACGTATATTTTTTTTAATTTACATTCATTTAAAATGTATTAAATTTAATATCTCTAGCATGTTTATAGAAATTTTGAAATGTTATATTTATGTTCATCTTTTTTCACCCAAAAGCAACTATACAAATTCAACAAGTAAGGTGAAATAATAAAAAATCATGGAACTTGCAAAAAAAAAAATTAAATAAATTGTTCTAGAATTCCAACTGGACGTAAAAAACTAACGGGCTAATAAATTAATCATCAACAATTAGTACCGTAAGTAAATAAAAAAAAAACCAAAACATTTACTGGTTTGATTTATATTAATTGACTAATTTATATATACTTTTTTATGTAACAGAAATACAAAATATTGTTTGGATTTTGGGAATAATCTGTAAAAAAATAAAATAAAATATACGTAAAAAAAAATAAGACAACTATAGTCCCACGAAACAAAACACTATACTTTAATTTCGAAAGTGAATAAATTACAATAAGATATATTACAGATGTCCAGAGCGTGTTATAAAACTCTAAAGTATATTGAAAATTAAAATAGATTTTTGATTCATTTTGTATTAATTATTAAGTGTGAAATGCTTTCATTTATATTACATTTATATTTATAAATGTTACTCACGTAGTCCTTATGATTCTCCTGCTTATCTTCAGCGTGTGAGATGGTTGCACCGGGTTTAGGATGATGTATGGTAACCCTCTGTTCAGACACAGCTTCCTCATCTCCATACACGCCGACAGTCACGCCCAATACTAACACAATCTAAATATCAAAGAAAATATTATCATTATAGAAATCATTTTAACATTAAATAAAAAAAAGATGTAGCAAAGATATTCGTTGCATAATTTTAGTTTTATTTCCATAAGGCGTTTCAATCCTTTAAATAAATTGAATTAAAATTGATATTTAATTTAATTATTGTTATATTGTTGTCTGTATATTCAATGAATTATAATTTACCTTCCAAATCATAATAAAAGCTAGACACACCCACGATGACTGAAGCCAACTTAAGTGATAGTGTGCTATCAGGTCTATATATACAGTATTGTTAGTTTTTTACTCTCTACTTTCATTGAACAATTATATTGTTTCACGATTTAGCTGTTAATATACGTTTTAGTATTCATGTTACGGATTGATTAAAAACTAGATTATATATATAATACTATTATATGTATTACAATACTATTATATTATAAATTTTGAATGTCTTAAATAGTTATTTTTACATCGTTACATTATGAGGTCGTGTATAATTTTTAATTATTTGAAAAGGAAACAAAATAACTCCTGACTTTTTCATGAACAACATTTATCAAAACATTCGATCATTATTTAAAAAGCTGCTAGTATCATTTTTAATTTATCATCAATCATGAAATTAGCATATAATGCATAGGTATGAAGAGTGGATTATTCAATAATCCAGCAAAAACAATATCAAGCATCAATTTGACGTAACACAGATAATTCAGTCTTGTGTGGAAGAGTGCGCATAAAATTACGTACTCGTTAGGGGAGTAAGTGGTATTACGTAAATCATTAAGAACGCCTTTTGTTGTAATTATATTAACATTTCATTTGTACACTTGTTGCTTTGAGTTATGGTTGGCTTCTTATTAGGCAATAAATTTCACTGCATGTGCTCAATCAAACGATGTTAAAATATGTTTTTATAAACGTTTTAAAATATTGTTTTATTCAAAATGTCAGTTGTCTTTATAGATCACTCACCGCCCATTTTTTATGTTTAGACCAGCTTGGAATTATGAGCTATTTTAGTTCATCTTAAATCGATTCAGCTTTTTTATCTTTATCTGTTTATCTGTTAATAGCATTTAGCTCTTGCACTTCAACAAGAAACTAAATACGTTAGAACGTATTGAGCAATGTAAATATTTCGCATCAAGATTGTTATAATTTTATCTTTGATTAAAGTACAACGTAGAATTATCTCAGTTTCATTAATAGCACGTTTTTTTTTAAGATACAAGAGTTTCGTTATCACAATATATGAATATTTAAAGGAATATTTTCAGATTTTTTTTTTAACACTTAGTATAAACATACAGCAAATTGATTGAAAATTAGTAAACTAATTTGAAATTTAATTAGTTGCAGCGTAGTTCACGATAGAGTACAAAATGTACAGAAATACGACATTCGACACAAAAATATGATACGTTTCATTTTTTTTATATCAAATTCTAAGTTTCCATGTAAATGGTAATGTACAAATTAAACATGATAAAACTTTTTAAATTTGTCATACACAGGCTGAACTCTCGTTTGATCAAAAAATACTTTTTATTAATTAAAAAAGACGCTCTACAAAAGGATGATTCCTAGCAGATAAATATTTTTTTTTCTGTGTAAATTATTTATAATAATTATGTTCATGGTTAGTAAGAAATCGGAAAAAGAAAAAAAAAATCCCCAACTTTTGATATCTTTAGATGTAAATGTTATTTTTTATATTTTGAACGTTGACGTTAAATATAATTAAATATGAACTATTAATATATACATATATGTATGATAAAAACTCAAATCTTAATATACATAAGATAATAAACTTGAAGTGCCTTTAGCGCGAGATAATCGTAAAACATATAAAGCTATGTTTATAGAAAATTAAAAATATATTTACAGCTCTTTATTTAATTTATCAACTCTATAGTAGTATTCTTATAATTAATGTAACGCCTGAACATAAGATAATAGCAAATTAAATATTCAGATATTGAGTCATTTTATATTTAGGGGTATTTAGTGAAATTTTTATATATAATTATTTCATATAATTACAAATATATATTATTGCAAGAAAAATGCAAGCATTAATGATTCCGAAAGTAATATATGCGATCTACAAAGTTAGTTATGATTTTATTTTACATTATCAATTTGTTTCACATTTGTATATGACACTATTTATTGACAATGTAATACCTTGATAACAAATAACTTAAATATACTAATTAAGATAAAGTATTTATAAAGTAAGTATATAAATAATAAGATAGTTATTAATAATTAGTTATTAATATTAATAAATAAATATTGAGATAATAATTATTGTGATTGCAGTCCAAAGAGTAAAGGTAAGAAGAAATGATTTTTAAATATTGAGATATTCAATTTACTTCATAATTTATTCAGAATAATAATTATTTTATTGCATTTCAGATTTATTTGATCTTAGACTATTAATTAGTTTTTTTTCATTGAGTAGTATTTTGGATGATGGATTATAAAGTGATATTCAAGTTTATTCAGTTGTTTCTTGTCTTGTACGTTTGTTTCGCTTTCTTGACCATTATTTCTGCCTTCATTTTGTTGACGCCTTTCTTCGTTATTTTCATTGTTTTCACTACCTTCGTTATTTTCTTCGTTATTTTCACCGTTTCCACGTGAGTTCTCTTCATTTCTATTACCACCGTTCCTATTTTCATTTTCTTGGTTGTTGCCTCCTTGTCCTTCTCCGGCACGATTATTATTTCCTTGCCAACCACGGCTCCATCCACCTTGACCCCATCCACCACGACCTTGTCCATCACGTGACCTCTCTCCAGAGTTTCCACCAGCGCGAGCGCCATCATTACCTGCTCCACCACTTAACTCACTGTTTTCTTCATTGCCACCACCATTTTCACGATTTTCATTTTGTTGTTCACCCTCATTGCCTCTCTGTCTATTGCGTCCACGATAGTTATTTCCTTGCCAGTTACGACCCCATCCACCACGACCTTGTCCATCACGTGACCTCTCTCCAGAGTTTCCACCAGCACGAGCGCCATCATTACCTGCTCCACCACTTAGCTCACTGTTTTCTTCATTGCCACCACCATTTTCACGATTTTCATTTTGTTGTTCACCCTCATTGCCTCTCTGTCTATTGCGTCCACGATAGTTATTTCCTTGCCAGTTACGACCCCATCCACCACGACCTTGTCCATCACGTGACCTCTCTCCAGAGTTTCCACCAGCGCGAGCGCCATCATTACCTGCTCCACCACTTAGCTCACTGTTTTCTTCATTGCCACCACCATTTTCACGATTTTCATTTTGTTGTTCACCCTCATTGCCTCTCTGTCTATTGCGTCCACGATAGTTATTTCCTTGCCAGTTACGACCCCATCCACCACGACCTTGTCCATCACGTGACCTCTCTCCAGAGTTTCCACCAGCGCGAGCGCCATCATTACCTGCTCCACCACTTAACTCACTGTTTTCTTCATTGCCACCACCATTTTCACGATTTTCATTTTGTTGTTCACCCTCATTGCCTCTCTGTCTATTGCGTCCACGATAGTTATTTCCTTGCCAGTTACGACCCCACCCACCACGGCCTCGCCCGCCAAGTGTGTTTTCTCCAGAGTTCCCACTAGCTTGAGCGCCATTATTACGTTCCTCGCCACCTAATTCACTATTTTCTCCATTGCCATCACCATTTCCACGATTTTCATTTTGTTGTTCACCCTCATTGCCTCTCTGTCTATTGCGTCCACGATAGTTATTTCCTTGCCAGTTACGACCCCACCCACCACGGCCTCGCCCGCCAAGTGAGTTTTCTCCAGAGTTCCCACTAGCTTGAGCGCCATTATTACGTTCCTCGCCACCTAACTCACTATTTTCTCCATTACCACCATTATTTTCATTATTCTCATTTTCGTTTTGTCTTTCCTCTTCGTTTTCTCCTTGCACTTCTCCGGCACGATTGCTATTTACTTGCCAATTAAAACCCCATCTACCACGGCCTCGCCCACCACTTGAATTTTCGTCAGAGTTTCCGCCAGCTTGAGCACCATTATTACCGTCATCACCACTTAGCTCACTATTTTCGCCATTACCACCACTATTTTCAATATCGTTTTGTCTCCCCCCTTCATTTTCTCGGTCTCCTTCTCCACCGCGATGATGATTTCCTTGCCAGCCACGGCTCCATCCGCCACGACTACGACTACCACGGGAATAATCTTGAGATCTGCCGCCAGCTTGAGCACCGTTATTACGTCCTCTGCCACCTAATTCAGTATTTTCTTCATTACCACCATTATTTTCATTTTCATTTTGTCTTTCCCCATCATTTTCTCGCTGTCCCGCTCTCCCACGATTGTTATTTCCTTGCCAGTTACGACCCCATTGACCACGGTCTTGCCCAGCACGTGAATTTTCTCCTGAGTTCCCGCCGGCTTGAGCTCCATTATTACCTTCGCTTCCACCTAACTCATTATTTTCGTCATTACCACCACCATTTTCATTATCTTCATTTTCATTTTGTCTTTCTCCTTCATTTTCTTCTTGTCCCTCTCTTCCACGATTGTTATTTCCCTGCCAGTTTCGACCCCATCCATTACGACCTCTACCGCCACGTGAACTTTCTCCAATGTTTCCGCCAGCTTGAGCACCCATATTACGCCCCATACCACCTAGTTTACTTCTCGTACTAGTACCACCACTATTTTCGTTTTGTCTTTCCCCTCCATTTTCCCCTTGTCCCTGTCCTCCACGGTTGTTATTTCCTTGCATGCTACGACCCGATTGACCACGACCTCGCCCACCCCGTGGGTTTTCTCCAGAACTTCCGCCAGCTTGAGCACCACTATATCGCCCCCCGCGACCTAGCTCACTACCTTCGCCATTACCACCACTATTTTCGTTTTGTCTTTCCCCTCCATTTTCTCCTTGTCCCTGTCCTCCACCGTTGTTATTTCCTTGCATGCTACGACCCCATTGACCACGACCTCGCCCACCCCGTGAGTTTTCTCCAGAACTTCCGCCAGCTTGAACACCATTATTTCGCCCCCCACGACCTAGCGCACTACTTTCGTCATTACCACCATAATTCTCGTTTTGTCTTTCCCCTCCATTTTCTCCTTGTCCCTGTCCTCCACGATTGTTATTTCCTTTCATGTTACGACCCCATGCACCACGACCTCGTCCACCACGTGCGTTTTCTGCAGAGTTTCCACGTCTTTCCCATACACCTCGTCCTCTAGAGTTACCTTCACTATTCACTTCCTTTTGGCTAACTTGTTCACCTACTTCTTCACTATTATTTTCGTTTGCATTATTTTCCACATTTCCACCCTGATTTACTTCATTTTTTCCATTTTCCTCGTTACCTTCTCCTTGTTCTTGGTTTTCACCGCCATTGTCTGCATTTTCATTATTCCCGTTTTGGTTTTGGCCTTCGTTTTGGTTTGCATTTTCTTCTTGCCTAACTTCGGCTTGGCCTTCGTTGATATTTCCATCTTCTTTTCCATGCCATGGCTTAGTGAAGTCAACGTGAGCTTTAAATCTGTAAAATAAATAATAATTTATGTTACAGCTTGTTGTAATTATTATCTACGTTGATAATATTAAAATATCCCACTGCGACAAGTGTTTTGTATGTATTTGTATTCATATTTATTTTTATAACATTAAAAAAAAATATATGCAAAACTACATAACATTCTAGGAGTTAAAAAATATAACACATTTAACAGTATACCTTTGGGTATGAAAAAAAATAGAGGGGGAGGAAACTTTGAAGGTAATATGAGCAAAAAGAAGAACATATTTACAGTATGAGTGATTTGAAATCACTATTGAGTAAGATTTTGAAAACTTTTTGTAAGAGGAACAACATTTTGTGAAGTTTTCGGAATGACCCAATTGCAACGAACGATCTGAGAGGAACCGGTGAAAGAGATTCATCGGACTGAAATCTGTTATCATTGAGGAGACAAGATGCTTGAATCAAAAAATATCATAACCATTTAAGGAATTATCCAAACGGTACCGTTAATTTGCCTCAATGGCGCGTCAGATAATTGGTTGTAGAGCTTACCCGCTGTGTTTATCAGCGCGGTACTTGACAGTTCGTTTGAGACCATCAGGTTGTACGAGCCAGTAATATCCTCTTACTGCATCACCTTCCCGAGCTTCATGGTGTCCTTTTAAGTCATGTGTATGATGGTCCGATACTTCATATGAGAACTCGTATGAAGGATACGACGAAGCCTGCAAACATAATAATAAATAATTAAACATTGATCTATTACTTATATGGAAATAATGTTTTGATTATGGATATGAATTCTCGTTGACATGTTGCTATTAAATGTTTTCTCAATTTTTTTTAGTATTGTTAAAAAATGTGTGATAAAAATATTTTTTTTCTTACGTATGCTTTGCGTTGCTCAGAACTTTGAGATCCAATATGCGAAAGTTGGCCGTAGTTATTTATTTTCACCTTTTGTTTTGAATAAGGTGGGTCAGCCTCGGTTAGCACAAAAAGAGCCACACCATAAAATATAATAACCTGAAAACCACATTAAAACAGTTCACGCCGCGATTCTGCCATGCTTCGAAGTCATAACTAAGAACCTCGAATGACTTCGAAAGTACTCGGGTAAATTCCGAAAAAGTAACAGAATAATATTTGAGTAAACAGATATAATGTAATCATGAATTTCAAGTTAATATACAAACTCATTAATTACAACACAGGTTAAAAAGAAAATTTTCTAAATAAGTTTAAATTTCATCTCGCAAAATGTAAAGCAATAAATAACAAAAAAGCGTAGTGGCTACACTACGCTTTTTTGTATGTTGGTAAAAACAACAATTCACAACATAAATAAATCAACTTAAAAAGACATTGTAAAATATCTAAGACACTGGATAATTAGTCTTATCTTTTAGACCACAGTGAATTAAAATATATATAAAACTTGAATACCTTCCAAGCCATCGCCTGTGTCTGAAAGGTGATGCCTTGTTCCTTTACTGATAATAAACAGCTATCATCAGTATTTATATACGATATTCGAATTCATATTTAATCTTCAATTTCCTATAAGAAATCAATAGTCCAACAATTATTCTGCCGTTTCACGATTTAACTCTAGGCGTGTTCGCTTATTATTATTAATTATAATTAAATAAGTCTAAGTAACAAAGTACTCACAAGAATAGTCTTTAAATATAACCTAAATAATTTCAACAGCACGTATATTGTTAAACTGTAGAAGAATTCATTTCTGCATTGAATAAAATCTAAAAAGAAAAATCTTCATACATGTCACACAAGCTAAAAAAACATTTAGTCCTCAGAAACATAGCCTTTAATTTATTTTAAAGATCAGAATGTCAGATTTGAATTTTATGTTATAACTGAAGTATGCTACCGCTTTAAGCATAACGTCAAACCATCTAAAAGATAATTTAAAACGTTACATATAAAAAATAACTTAAAAATTGTATGCCTTTCAAAATTTTGAATATTCTAAATTAATATAGAGACATTTAATGTTTATCTACAAGAAATTCCCCGTTGTAGAGTCTAGGTTGTTAAAGTCTTGTTCGTAGTTTTTCTGAGCAAATTTTAGCAAATGTTGATACGAAATCCGATATTCAAAGGAACTCGTAAATTTTGTGTAATTGAAACCCAATTACTCAAGAATTTGCTATTAACTACTATCTATGCATATTCAATTACAGCAATGATAGCCGGTTCATTTTGAATTAAATTCAAACCGAAGTCTAAATTTATTTTTTGATCCTTTCTTCGCAAACGTAAACAGATTTTCAAGACAATTTATATCAACTATTTAACGCTCGCATAAAAGACAATTCTTTTCGAATTTATACTGAATTTATATTTCAAGTTTTTTAAATTAAATTATACGAGACCCTTATATAGCTGGGTTGGCTGAAAATTTGAGGCTTATATCATTAAAAAGAACTAATTCATGTTGACATCGTGATTTTCAAAAGCCGTTTTCTTTACCTAGCACGATTCTTAGTAATTAATTTATGAATATTTGAATTACAGTTATAAGTTATAAATTTAAAATTGTTATATATTGTCTATATTATTATACTCTTTATTTACGATGAAATTTTTATTTTTATACAATTTATTTTTCTTAAATATGTAAATTAAACCTGTATCATTTCACACTACCAATTTAAATTACGCTTCGAATTTAAATTGATATTTCGTCAAATTCAGTACTTAGTTTCAAAAAAACCTTTTATTTAATGTTGATATGACTGTGATTCAAATAGTCAATACAAAGCATTGAAATTGTAATTATTAAAATAACTCAAAAGAGTATACATTTAGTTTCTTGCCGGTTCTTGTCTATGGACCTACTCTTTGGAATCGTGCAATTAGAGTCTGACGTGTCATAATTGCAATGTATGCATAAAAAACTTTACAACGTATATTTTTTTCAAGCTTCCTACAATAAGTAACAACAAATAAAATCCAATTATAAAAGAATAATATGTTTATTAATTATGTATCGAAAAATAACAACAAGTGAAACCATTTATACAGTCTTTGACATATCATATTTGTAATATCAGATCCCTCGGAGCATTAAACGTGATGTTCAAGATGAACGTGATGATGAGGCGAGGAATGATGAACAATAGCGTTGAAACTGAAAAAATAAATAATTAAAAAATATTATTTAAAATAATCTATGCTTTCTTTTATAATATAATTTAATCAAGCAAAAATCAAGAGAAATTTAGCTTAGAGATTTAATAAAAAATAAATAAAAAATCTTGCATAAGTTATGGTTATAAGCCATGCATTGCGGGAACCACTTAGCGAGCGATGGTACAATATGTACATTACATCGTATCATAATCCAGCAAATATAACAATCAAAAAGCTGAATCTGCATTTCACATAAATGTATTTCATTATAATTAATTTTAAATCTAAATGTCACGCTTGTATTCTAATATCGAGCAAGCAGTCGTCATTTTAATTTATAACTTAAATTTGTAATTTTAATTAAAGTATATTTATAATTGTTTTTTTTGGATCCTCGGCTACCCCCATACTTAAATTATATGTATTTTCAAGCAGTACTTAAAAACTACTAAGTTGGTGGAAATCTAATACGGGTAGATAGTGGAGTTGAATACTTATAAAAAAAATATTATAGTTCGATAAAAAATGGTTTTTACGCTAAGTAATAAAATACCTAATAATTGTATTATCATAATAATTTATGTCAAGACTTTGTTTCGTAAAAAACAACGCTCTATCATTGCCGTGGACAATTTTCTTATGTTATAAAAAAAATTCTTCAATTTATTAAAATCTATCTTTCCAATAAAATTTGATTGAATAAATATTGAAGTTCATTAAAAAGTAATCTATTATGAGCATTTAAAATGATTAAAAGCGTTATTTAATTAATTAACCGTTATGAAGATAGTATTTTTCTAACACGATACACATCAACCGTCTTCCGACGTCATGATTATCTTTGTTATTTTTAATTTATATAATCCAATTAACTTTACTATTAATTTTATGTGCGTTTATTTTAGCCTAATTGGTCGGCATCGTGGGAATTAAATATTTTATGTACATGTACTTTCTTTTAAATTACCAGATTATAAATCAATAAATGTAGTGAAATGGTATGAAAACAAAATCTATACACGATGCAAAACCCAAAACAGTATACAAGGAGGCGAAGTTGCTGACAACAGTAAAATAAGCAGAAAAATAAAAAATCTAATATTGGCTTACCCTGTATGGTCGTCAGCTTTGTATTCAACTTTCCTGTGACGGCCGTCGGGTTCAATGAGCTCGTATCCGCCTTGCACCACATCCCCGTGGCGATGTTCGTGCTGTGACTTTACGTCACCGGTGTGATGGTCGTGTACTGAGTAGGCGAAGTTGTACTCCGGGAATGCCTTTTTATTAAGAATTTATTAGTATAATGATCCCATTTCATTATCCAATTTAACAATAATTGATTCGACTACCACCAATCCGACATGAGCACTAACTCACCGACAGTATTTTCACTATACGATTTATTAAATGCTTGCTTATCTAGCACTTAATAAGTTGGATAATGAAATGGCTGCCTTAGATATTATGTTTTAAGTTTATTCAATAAACGAAATACTCAAAGATGATATGAAAGATTAATTTATTGAACTAGTAGGACTTTAACACGATTTTAATATATAAAATATAATATCAGTGACACTAAGATTACATTATTTCATCTACTTGGGAATATATTTGTTTTAAAATGTATGAATTATTAATGCATTGACCAATAAATCACGTTGTTGGTTACAGTTAGTTAACTGCACACAGTGACGTGCCTCATTTGATGTTTACTCAGCCGTCAATTCAATTTATATAAAAAACACGCATAAAATATATTGTCTTTGTTATATCATTATATATATATTTACTTAGGTGTCGATATATAATTGTAAATTTTAATCGCTAAAATAAAAACTCAATACAATAATTAACCATCCAAGTTTCAAGTTAATAAATTTCGGTTACATAAAAAAGGTGCAAGAAGGCCTGGCATATTTAGATATAATACATAAAGTGCATACCTTTTGTAAAGACTTTTAAGGTAAATACATAAAAATACGGAGCTGTACTTTGAAAAAGGGTTAAAAAAAGTAAAAAAAGAGTTGCAAAAGAAGATGCTGATATGTAAATATCATATGACGTAATAATATCATCAAAGTATGTAAACTTGGTAAATATGAAGAGTATATTACAAAATTGTGCAATACTAAATTATATTGTAATTGGAACGGAGATGATCTATTAACTATGTACAGACTAAACATAAAATATAAATTACAGAGTTACTGTACAGATTTATAATATATATAGTACTTGGAGGCCTTGTTATGGTTAGAAGTCAAAAAACCATCGAGCGCCATTTAAAAAACTTACGTAGTGATCATGGTGGGGTTCATGATGCGGCACGTGATGGATTGGCACAGGTACATGTGGCACGTGGTGCAAGACTGACACTTGGTGAAGTGGCACTGGGTGGTGAATGGGGATCGGATGGTGAGGTCCATCATGCTTGAACACCTCCTGGTGAGATACCGCTGGATGATGGATATGGTGATGGTGCGGGAATTGCGCATTACTGGCCGATATCAAGGAACATAAGGCTAATAACTGAAACAAATTAGAAGTTGTTAGTGGTTAGACTGTAGGTTTTTATATTGCAAGTTCTGAAAGAACTGATTTTAGCAAAATTGTCAGAGTACAATTTAATTTATCAAGGGAGGAAATGAAATATTTTTAAAAATTTCAACGGGCAACTATAAATAATTCATGATTTGAAACTACCTTCAAATTAACTCAAGCTTAGATGATGTATTATCATCAAATTACTTACCTTATACATATTTAAGAACTGTGATCACTACAGGAGATTAAATTCTTAGTGAAACCAAAGGTTGTAGTGATAATAGAGTCCCACTTCATAAGCTTATATACTTATAGACTAGAGTTTATAATTGTGGGAATTATTAGAGCAAAAATCAATTTCTCAGGGTTTGATAACACTTTTATTGTAATAGCGTTGTTGCATATTTGTCAGGAAGGTGATTATTCCATTTTCATACATGGTATAAGAATCTGATAGAGTATTAGTTAACGTTGCTTATAATGCGATAAATAGCAAGCGTAAATCCGGCCTCACCTTGAAAATTATATATGCGAATAGCTCTCATCAAATCAACAAGGTATCTACCTAAAGGTTTCTAAATTATGTACTCTTTCAGCAAAAATCTTGTTTGTCTTATTAGCTCTCGTAAAACTTTAATAACTGGCCTTCCTTGCACTGAATAGAATATAGCAGTGGACTAGTTTAAAAATAACTAAATGTAATAACTGAAGTGAGAGACAGAGGCAATTCTTGGAAATCGTATTTTTTTCCAAGTTCCTTTGCCAGATCGTGGGGTACGTGGAAAAATCTATAACAAATGCATTTAGTATTTTTTGTGGACGTGACTGACAAACGTACAAACTTTATTATTGATAATATTTATAGTACATATTTCTCACGATATTAAAAAGATCTATGTATAAAATTCAAATTACTAATTTCAATCAAATAAGATCAATTAATATTATAAAATTAATTTAAATAAGAGAGTAATGTATTTGCATATACGAAAAAAAAGCCAGGGGGCCTTTGCGAATGTAAATAACACACATATATTCTTGCCTGCCTGTTTCGATATTCGTGTAGGATCTGACAGCTACTAAGTATACCCATTGAAAATTAGTTTTATCTAATAAGAGGCTAAAGTTTAAAAGCAGAAAATGGATATGTGATAAAAGAATTTAAAGAGTATAAGTTGCATATCTAAAGAGTACAATCAATTAGGGTAAATCTATCTTTAATACTGCTCACCAAACTTAAATAATAATAGACATTGCGAAGTTATACATTCCTGTGATTGATTGGACAAAGAGAACAATGCAACCAATGTCAATATAGTTGCGTCGTTGTATACTAGATGGCACTACTGTATCTAATGTACTTTCCGTTATTATTTTAGATTCCTTTAATTGTTTACTTTCGTTATTATTTAGTTTTCTAAATTGTATTTCCTTTAGACAAAAAATAGTTGTGCCTTATTTCTGCTAAATATAGTTAGTCAATACCTGTGAGAATATTACTATCATATAAAAACTAAAAGAATAAAGATTTGTGGAAACGTGAACAATGTATACGATTGTGTTGGAATAAATTCCGAAACAATAATATACCCTTGTCTATAAATGAATGGTCCGACCAATATAAGCCTTAGTAAAATGTAAAATTTCTGATGAATTGTCGGAAACCGAAAGATTAATCCGCTGTTCATAATTTAAATCCGTGGATTCGTGGCTTTTATTCAAATAATAGTAATCGTGTTTCTAATTGGTATTGCTTTACGGTAATTTGGTTAAAATACATTTGTGTACGACGCTTGAAATTTTTTTGTTTACGTCAATCATTCAAAATTATTTAATTTTTATTATTATTTTTAAATTGCAGTTTATCAAATTAAAAGATTATAAAATTTGTCGCTGATTATTTAAATACAAAAAATCAAGATACGTAACCACGAAACAAAAAAAATCGAAATCTATTTAAAAGTTAATAATATTTTTTATAAACCATTCTAGAAGTTTAGAATATATCTTGTCCAGATATTTTCTTATCATCGGTCCATTGCGGAAGCGTCAATAGCTTTAATTATCGATGTTTTAAAATTGTTTTAGCAGTTGCTTAATAAGTCTTGGAGACAGCTTTTTACTATTATTCAATATTGTCTTTTATCAAAGATAAGATCTAACGAAATATTATAATCTTAGGCGTATATATTATAAACAAAATAAAAATCCATAATCATAATCCAAGAATTTTAAATTAATTTTTAACGCAATTTTTAATGTTCAGTAAGTGGATGATGGAGCGAGGCGATCTTTTACCCTTATACAATTGTAATTTTCTTTTATTATAGTTGTCATTTTCGAAATGTAACAATATGGTCAATATATTTTACTTTAAAACCCTTGACTTGGAAACTTCATAAAAATCATTGAAATCGTTTACTTTAAACTTATATTAAATAATATAGCTCTCATTAACAGTAAACAACAGGACATATTACATTGTATTCTCATGATAGACTAGAATATAAATTCTGTATAGATATTAAACAACGAATGACGTTTCGTTACCATGGTTACGCAATACAATATCGAATATAATATTAAAGCATTATTTGTTTTTAAGGTTGGTATCCTTGCTTATTTTATATTTTCATTTTTTTAAGTGAAAACGTCTATGTACAAGAAAGGCGAATTCTAGATGAATAAAAGTATAATTTAGCGCATCGACAGTTTGTACACATATTCATAAATATTATATTAATATAATATATCGGACTGTTAGAAAAAATAGATTTATCTCTTAACTATACCTTATAAAAAATCTTAAGTTTTCCTAAACGGTTATATATAGTTTAATTTTCATTTCTTACATTTAAAAATATAAGTCTGAAAATGTAAATAAATTGATTTCTTTTTTTTTTGCATTGAAGTTTTAATGTATATACAAGTGTGTGTGTATTATCGTTTATAAAATAATAATAGTTTCAATTGCTTCGATTTAATTGATTGAAATCGATCTCAGTACAAAAAACATATTGTATGTTTTTTATAAGTAAATAAATTATATGAAATTGTTGTATTGTATGTAATTGTTGCTTGAATTGCCGATAAATGTGAAAACTAGATATATTAATTTTCATATTACAGGATGTAAAATTACGTTATTTATATTTATTTGCATGACTGTAATTTATTCAAATATCATAAAAGATTTCTGTATTTTTTAATACTTCAAAGTTTTCTGTCGGCATTCCTCATGACTGTCTGTTTTTATTTATTCATTTTAGTGCCAAAAAATACTCAAAAATACTATAAAGTCACTACTCGTCTTACCTAATTAATTCTTACGTATCTGCTGTTATTATTCAATAACTTTTTTGTAACTGGTTTAATTCAGATTAAGGCTAATAGCTCGAAAAGAATACATGAATTGTCTCTTTGTGTACATTCTAAGAATATCGTTTTTATACATTTTATGACTCAATGTTACAAAACAGTCTAATTTAACAAATAACAAGATCATTATAAGGTTAAATAATTTGTGTTAACAACTGTTTTCGTTCTTTGATATTTTTTTGTATTTCCTTTCCTTGCAGGTACTAAAAGTTGATTTTTGCATTGTTATTCAATTTATTGCTAGATTGTTTAATTTTTTAAAAGTATCTAATAGAAGTCATGATCTACTGAATGTATAATTGAAATGTTTGCTTTGCTTTTTTTCCTTTTATTCATTTAACTATTCATACAAATTAATCAAAAGTCACATGAATAAAATAATGTTGAATTACTTTTCATACTTGAATATATATCTAAATTGAATATATATCTAAATTACGTCTAAATTCTTTTAAAGGTATAAATAGTTGACGCTCATACGTTCATACGTGCAGTCTCAAAGGTGGCAAAGAACTCACCATCTTCTCAGTAGACATTATAGTTGCATTTTGCACCATAAGTCAGAGAGGGAAAGAGCTAGAAGCCCTTATATCCTGAGGGAGAGAGCGAGAGGCACTAATATCCTTCCTTCAGAGAGAAAGAGAGGATGCTCCACTTACTATGTGCCACTCTCTTTTACGTTTCCTTAATCTTCTAATATATTATTTTACTTTTTATAGGGTTGAGCATCCTCTGCAGTAGCAGAGGATGCTATATGTAGCGGGTGTTTTTAAATGGCAGTGAACAAGTACCACTGTCTACTCCTAACTAACTCCTAACCACATAAACTACTTTAAAACCCCGGAATATTAGACCAAAATTAAGCATTTAGATATCAGCCTGATTTTTATATTTTTTAGACTGAAGACCAGGCATTTATTCAGTCTGATATTTACGTTTCTATATAATATACGGTTGACTTCGTATATTAATTATAACCACGACAATTTTGGGCAATTTCCGATAGAGACAGTACCTTCACTTTGCTTTTGTTACTCTCGCAGTTCAAATTTTATAGGTCAATGCCTAGGAGGCAAAAAAGAATGGTTGGCCGATGCCATTGAGAATGCATATTTGTTCTGTTACGCAAAAATATGTTTGTGTAAATTAATAATGCGCAAATAGTATCAATTCTTATTCTAAATCTATTTCTTTTTTCTGTATCCATTATAAGTAAACATTTATTTTTAAATAAAGTAAAATTTATTATTCTTATATATATATATATTTCTTCTATTATTAGTATATTCGACTTTGGAATTCTCTTCCCAATCATATCAGGAAATCACGTACAAAGCTCACATTCAAAAAAGGAGTTTACAGTTACTTTTCTAAAGGGCTTTCATATTAGAATGTAATATTTATTTTGTGTATGCATCTTATATAGTAATTAATATTCATATACATATATATATATATTATGTATATGATACTTTCTCTGTATATGAAACTCTAATCTTCTCTATAATTTCCTTCTTTATTGTACCGCCTCTTAACTCTCTGCAACTCTTTAAGGTTAACTGTCAGAGAATGCTATTTAGCATTAAATCCGCTCATTGTAACATTTTTGTGTAAATTCAAATAAAAAAAAAAATTAATATGTAATAAAAAATTGTTTTGTAACGAAAATGCCAAATATAGGTACAATAGTGATAAATAATTTAATTACCTATTAAAGTTTAAACATAAACTTTTTATAAGAGTTTTAGCTTGTTTCTCTATAAATGACCGCAATTTAATTATAAAAATGAAAGATAGGTTGTTAAAATTTTTCAAAGATAGTATATTTGCTATTTTTATAATAAAATATCTAAATTATCTTCTGGAGATCTATTTGAATTCGAATATTATATAATTCTATTAAAAATCATAAAAAAATGGTATTGTTTTTTTAAAGATATTTATTAAAATCTATATGTATTTACGTTAAGGGTCATTAAAACTCCTGCGAATAATTCTTAAAAGCTGATTACAAGCGTGGATAATTGAAGAATTGCTTTTACGCACGATCGAAAACTTAAGGCGAGTTCAAACTACTATATTTATACTATATTTCTTTTTTTTTTAAATATTATTTTCGTGTAAAAAATAGTGTTTTTAAATTATAAATATTATTAAAATAAATAAATAAGTGTTTTCTTATATCTAAAAAATATATAAATAATAATATATGAATTATTACTTATATTAAACGTTTATAAAACATTTTTTTTAATTAAGTGGTTACCAAATTCTAATATCAATTAATTAACAAGAAATTATTCCATGTAAAATACTGTAATCTAGCATTTACATCAGGTTTAATAATGTTTTTGTTTGCAAATTTTTTAAAAATACAATTTTATTTCAAAAATATTATAAATAATGATTTATTTAATATTGCGATAATAATAAAAATATTATCGATATTTTTTAAATTATTAAGTGTGAGCGAGTCTTTACATTCAGTAATAAGATTGATAGTTACGTTAACTCAAGGTCAAACCTCCATTTCATTGTCTCGATTATCTCAGACTACAGACTGTGTCAGACGAACTCTGATTTAAATCAACGAGCCAGCCAATACTGTAATTATAGTAACTTAGTACTTTTTAGATCGGAACTTTTTAATACTCAATTATATATTTCTGTTTAATATCAAGGATATTTGTTTTGGGAAATAAATCCAGTCATTATTTGTTAATCATTAGTTATCAATATATTGTATTATTAATTCAAATATACTTAAAGATATCTCAATCTTTCATTGAAATATTTATATTTCATTATAATGATGAATGCTTTTTATACCAGTTTTTATGAGCCATTCATTGTAAGATCTATTTAAAGATAACTAAAAAATGTTGAATGTTGAAATATTCCAAACCTTCAAGTAAATAATATATAATAATAAGTAAAACATATCATAATGTTGAAATATACGTCCATTTGTCAACATTAGGTTACATTATAGACTTGTGGCATTTGTCACTTAATGGACATGTCGAAATATGGCCGACGGGAAATTGGCGGTAATTTATATCATGGCGATCAAATAATAATATTTGTTTCCTTTTGATGTGTAATGATTGCCTTTAAATTGCTCCTTTGATAAAATAACCCTTTTCGGTGAGCATTAAAATTAAATTGGCTTTTGCAAATAAAAAATGATAGCGCTATTTTTTTGTATGCTTGAACTGGAAACTAGGTTAGAAACAACAACATTAAAGATATGATTAATTATTTTTTTTTTAATATGTTTTATACCAGATTTCATCATTTTATGAGTGGGCTTAAATAATATGTTCATTGTTTATTAGAAGTACGGTTAATATACGGAATTGTAGGTCATCATAGGTAGAAGAGTTTCGTAATATTTTTCATAGTAGAGTAATTATCGTACCAGAACAACAGCACGCAAACACGCGTGTCTGTATAACGTGTATAATTATATTTTTAGGCTACTGTGTAACAATTCAAGGGTAAATTTTGAATTAAGAACTTATCACAACGAATGGATTTCTCAAGTGTTTATGGGGACGATAAAAAATTTGGCATCACGTATGCGTACCGCAAAATTCAGTGACAAATATCTTAGTTAAGAATATTTGAAATAAAAATATTATATACTGATCAGTAATGTTTATTTATTTACAAATGAGTATTAAAATTCATCATCATATATACACTTAAATATCACATTCAGTCATCCATCACGAATCACAATTACATGCTAGTCGATTAGTAGTGGAGGCCGTGATGTCCGTGTCCGAGGGCGAGGTGCACTGGAGCGGCGTGGACCAGGGGAGCGGCGTGGACGAGGGGAGCGTGGACCACGGGAGCGGGGTGGTGGCCGGCGGTCTTGTGGACTACAGCGTTGAAACTGTGGAATAAAGGCCATTAGTGTATTGTTTAATGACAAGTTTTTTAATTAAATATTAAAATTAGCTATAATAAATGTTTACCCATGGTGGTCATCAGCGGTGTATTCTACTTTACGGACGGAACCGTCAGGCTCGACCAGGGAGTAGCTTCCGTGCACGGCACCACCGTCGCGGCTCTCGTGTTGGGACTTGTGGTCACCGGTGTGGGGATCAGCCACAGAGTAGGAGTAGTCGTATTTGGGGTGAGACTGTAATTTTTGTTATTTATTCATTTTATATTAATTTATCCCCATTATTTTATATGAGTAAAGTTAAAATATGTAATACTTACGTATTCATGAGCTACATGGACGGGAGCAGCGTGGACGATGGGAGCGGCGTGGACGATGGGAGCGGCGTGGTGGACGATTGGGGCGGCATGTACTACTGGAGCGGCGTGGATCAATGGGGCCGAGTAGTGAACTGGAGAGTCATGGCGGATGATGCTCTGGGAAGAGACAGCTGGCGCATGGTGCAGATTCAAGTAGCCAGCGTTGACAGCGGCTAGCACAGCGCTTAGAGCAACGATCTAGGATCATAAGACACAATTTTAAAAAATATGTCCATAAAAATTTGTAAATATAATATGTATCTGATTTATGAAAATATATTTACAACGGCCGTTGTAATTTTACTTACTTTGGAGAACATTTTGCTGTTGTTACCAAAGCAGAAACTGATACTAACATTGGATCTGGTTGGACTTTTATATGAAAAGCAAAACGGACACATAGTCCTTCAAGTGGTGGGGCTTGCGGTCATTTCAGTTCCGTAACTTTGACACAGCGAGGTCGCAACACCTTCGATAATCGCTCACCACGCACTCGCGCTGTGTAGCTGAGAAGGTTTCACGCTAATTTAACTTCCCATGGAATATAAATATGTATAAATAATGATATTGGACTATAATTAGACCAATATTTTTATTTTTATATATTATTATTAGCTGTTGATAATAAAAATAGAAATCCTTTTTTATGTATCGGCATTTTACTAAAACATCTGATTATTATTTGTAACTTGTATGTCAGCCATTTTATATAAAGTAACAAACGATAACCCTGCAAAAATCAATAAATACATGAAATCTACAATGATTATGGCATATTTTAACATTTTGTTATCTATGCCATTTCATAATATATCATATCATATTTAGTGACAACGAATAATTATATGTTTAAACCAGTAATAAGCAGATATCATCTGAATAACCGTGGCTGTGTTATTAGTGCAATTAAATGTCTTGATATTGGAGCTTTTCGTTAACGACCCATGTTAAGTGTTAAAACGTTTGAAATACTTATATTTGATATAAGACAAACTAATTGGGAAACATTTCGCAAGAGCAGAGATCTAAAGATTTAGCACTTTAGTTTAATTAGGGAACTAATTTTATTGTTTGTAATTGTATTCTAAAGTTTTTTCTTTGAAATTAATTAAAATAAATGTCTAGCCATGTTAAGAGAATTTAAGCTGCTGTGTCAATTGTCAAAGTGTACAGTATCCCAGAAATCGTATGTTCGAGTCCTGATTGATTGGTTTTCTGTATTGCTGTTTTCATTCATTATTTATGATTGATGAAAAATATGACATTCAGCTGTTGGTTACATAAAAAAGTTAAAGTTTTAAAAATAATTACTAAGAATGTCAATAATCACATATATCTTTGGTAAAAAAAAAAACAAAAATTTCGTTCATATAATTAATTTGATTGTCATTGTATAGTTACGTAATGCGGAAGCATGAAAGCATACAACGAGAAGAACATCTTAAGATTGTTATCGTTATATGCTTTAAATTTCCATCCACGTTAATACTTATATCATGTGGATGTTTATAAGAGAAGAGGATAACGAAGAAGACACGGAAGAAGTGCGTAAAATATATGGCAAAGACGGAAGTCTCCACTAAGAGGACGCATGATGGTAGAGCGTGGAAGATTTGACATATTGCGCCCTAACGTGATAAGGGATGGTGGATGATGACGAATTTGATGATAAACAATAGATGTCCCAGATTACAAAATCGTGTGATCAAATGCCGTCTAATTAAACCACACTGTGGTTCTATGAAACAAAACCAATATTGTGTACGATTTCCCAACTTATATTGGTAACTTGATCAAGTTGATATAAATTGGCTAATGAAGCTATTTAATGATTGGATATAAAGAACATTGTATTGGTAAATTGTTTTGAGACTCACGCTGCGTTATTCTGAAATTCTATTACTAAAGTCGATATAATCAATGAACGTTTATATGTTTTTGTGATGACGGAGTTTTTAATTATATTGATTTACATTTGTAAATTATTAATATATAGCTTAATATTGCAATGGTTCCTATGCAATTTTAAGCTATATATATATATATATATATATATATATATATATATATATATATATATATATATATATATATATATATATATATATATATATATATATATATATATATATATATATATATTTTAGGCAGGCATTGATTCTTAACAGTCTCGTAATTTTTTTCGAACACAAACAGATTTGATTACAATCAAAGTCACCGTTTCAATTCTTTAAACGTTATTTTTAACTGTATTTAAGTCACAAGTATAATATATTTTTGTTTGTAAATGTTATTTATAATAAAATATATGGATATGACTTAATATTATGCTAACTAGATACAAACTATTAATCAATCAATTAAACATTGATAATAAATATTGCACCATGACAATTTTTGATTAAATCGTGAATTGCGGATACGTGGCCATAGAAAGGAACATTCACGAAATTTTAATTGTATTAGATTTACAAGAATTCCCCTAAATGGCTGGTAAGTGAGATTTATACGTGACTGTATCATGAATCGTCACGGAAGTGCTTACTTTCAATAAATACGTTAATATTATTTTTATTGTTTAATATTTTGTTCTAATAAATGTATATTAAATATTTAAACGAGAAACTTTGGTACAAATGTTTTTCGTTTAAAATGTAATATATATTTATTACACCTAAATAATTATGCGACAAAAATAATATAAACGTAAAGAATATCGAATCGTATAGGTACAAATTAGATTTTTTATTCCAAAAGTCAATAAGTAAATATATCATATAATATTATTATATCTCATCAGAATTCGTTGTAATATTTAAAAATATATATTAATATTAAGACAAAAGTAAAATAAGAGTAGTTTAGTTTCATAAATATAAATATTTTCCGTCATTGCAATGAAGTGTTATCTCTGTATGTTTTTTACTACAAGGTTTTCTGAGTAATATAATTTGTTGAAAGTATGCCTTGCCTGCTGTTCTGAGGTCAATCACCGTTAATTTGGGCGTGAGATTAAATAATGACAGATAAAGTATTGACGAATATCGTTAGCTTTTGTTCCGACTTCAGATATAATATCAAGGTCGTTATGTTATGTCGTTCACGATATATATTACGTTCAATGGCCAACAAGCCTAGTACAATTAGCAATCAGTAAAATGTTCCCATTCGTTTTATTCTTACAATAATCAATTTTGTTACAATAATAAATATTCAATGTAGTTAGTAGAAAATACCTTTACTCTTGTTCATAGAGTTTCGCCATTTATGACTCTACAAAATATTTATATACTACCTAGTTCTTAAACGTCAAATAGTCTTCTGTTACTATTGAAGATGCTTCAATTTAAATTTACATAAATAAAGATTAATTTACTCGAATTTGTATTGTTAAAGAACGATTCAATAATTACAATTATTCTCAGACTATAAAATGTAGAGATATAGAACATATCTCGTAAATTATAAAATTCACTCGTAAATCATAAAATGAACCTAAGAAACAGTTGTAACTTTATTTCTAGTTAGTAGTGGACACGTGGCACGTAGTTAAAGATTATGATAGAATTTCAAAAGTAGAGCTGGCCTACTGGGTGTTTAAATAGGGTAGGTAGAGAAATTGTTGCATGCAAATGACTTGGATTTATGCATAGATTTGACACTAGTTACGAGTAATAGAGATAAGTTATGTAAATTGTTTGTGGTTTGTTTTAAGGTTTTTGCTGTGTTTAACATTTAAATTTTATGAAATAAATTGTATCGCTGATTGTTTTTATTGGTTTCCTATAAAATTCCGAGAAGTATAAACATAAAAAATATGTTTCGAAAAAATGTGTTTATTTGTATATAAATTTATTGTTCGAATTGTATTTATAATACAATCACAACTTGTTTAAATTTCGGTTATATTACTTTAATTTTTGTTCTTATTTTGATTAACAAATAAACGTTTATTCTTATATTTATGTCTGCTGTTTTTGACCTGCAAAAAATACTCATATATACGCTATTAAATGTTTTCTAACTTCCTAAGTACAGGATGTTCACAATTATTCAGTATACCATATTATTAAATAGAAGCAAAATCAAGTTTGTGCGCAACTTTTCTATGTAAGCACGCCCCAAAGTTCTTTCGTCAGTATAACACTATCAATTAAATGGATTGTCGCAAGGAACATTTTGAACTTCAGTTAACTTGTTAGTTTTTCTTGTTAACATTTCTTAAAGGTTAATTGTTTTTAATATTATTTTCATTTAAGAGTAGAATTTACTATTAGTAGTAAATTATTTAGTTAGTAGATTTATTTTTGTAATAAGAGTAGCATAAACTTTGATATACAATGTTTGTATGTAAATATAAGATAGGTAATCAAAGAAACAGGAATACAGTTTAGATATATTTTACTTAATATATTATCGATCACAGAGAGGCAAGAGACATTATTGTTTATTATAACGGATACTAATGATGGGATTGAGCGGAGTAGACGTGATGATTTGGTCCAGAATTTTGAACGACCGCGTTGAAACTGAAAACACCAATAATAATTAATTTAAATTAACTTATAATGGAGCCATAATTAAAGTTTATTTATATTTAAGACTCGTCGAACAAGTAAGCTGACACTTGTCCTCATGTGCGTGGAAAGGTCGAATGAGGGCATTGCTCATTTCATACCGGAATTATGTACCGGTGTGACTGCCATGTGATTTTACGTCATATTACGTGTGTAACGTATAACACATGACGCTTCCTAAGAAAGCAATGTCAAGTGACGAAGACGGTTCGTTTTTACGCATTTTTACGCAATTTTGGAAAAGTTAACACCTACTTATTAGCTTGTGACATTTATTATGGTAAATATTCTCAAATTCTGATGATTTCTAAAATATAAGATCTTAATGAAAAACCGTACTTTATATTCTTAACAGAAGTATAAGAATGAAACTTTTACAAATCTCTATTAAAATTGCTTGATTATAAATAAATTGCCGAATACGTATGTATTTTACATGACCTAGCATTTCTACTAAAATCATAAATTATTTTTATAAAAAAGTATGACGTACCCATTGTGGTCATCAGCGGAGTAAGATACCTTCCTGAAGGTGCCGTCAGATTGAAGAAGGGAATATCCGCCCTTCACGACATCACCATCGCGAGTTTCGTGCTGGGACTTATGGTCTCCGGTGTGAGGGTCTGCCACCGAATAGGAGTACTGGTACTTGGGGTGAGACTGAAAATAGAAAGGTATAAATATATGTTTATATAATTTATGAGTGAATTCATTAACTATTCATTGTTAAAAGATTTATGATAGTAAAAAGTACATACATAGTAATCCTTGTTGTGGCCATAATGACCAGCGTAGCCCCCATGACCCAGGGGAGATGAGTGAAATAATGAAACTGCGTTAGTTTGTGATGTGGCATGAACCAGAGGACCATGGTTTAAGGAAGCACCGTGGGCTAACGGAGCGTGAGATAAAGAACCAGCATGGCCATAGTTTAAAAGACTACCATGATTAAAAGGCCCAGTGTGAGCCAAGGGACCAGCGTGGCTCAAGGAACCAACATGGGCAAATGAGCTTCCATGGCCCAAAAGTCCAGCATGTCCCAAGGATCCAGCATGACTGAAAGAACCAGCGTGGGCCAAGGGACTTGCATGGTTTAATAAACCAGCATGACCGAAAGAACCAGTGTGGGCTAAGGGACCTGTATGGCCTAATGAACCAGCATGAGCTAAGAGACCAGGACTGGCTAAAGGACCAGATTGAGCTAGGGGACCAGAGTGAGCTAAAGGACCGGCATATCCTAATGCAGCAGTTTGTGGAATGCCAGCGGGATTCCAGCCCAGATTAGCATTTGGTAGGGCATTTCCATATGCTAGAGATCCATGGCCTAATGAAGCTCCTTGATATAGAGATGGTCTTCCATAAGAAGATCCCTGATTATACGGCGATAGTGGGTAGGCACCATGACCCAAACCACTGGCTTGGACTGCAACCAAAGTTGCACATACCGTGAGAATCTGTAACAAAATATTATACTAAGTGACTCTTAAAATAAAAATGAATCTTTTTCACTGTCTTTACTTACTTTAGAGAACATTTTTTTTGTTGGTTTGTAATCCGTAACTGATATACATAAGATGAGTATTCATGACTTTTATAAGAATTCTCCTCATAGGACCGGTGGGGCGCGGAAAGATCATCTCATTACATTTGCAAGGCCGGCGCTTTGTCTTCACAATTCTCGCATTATCTTGTTTTTACCTAATATATTCTTACTTAACAATAAGACTCTGTGAACCGTGATGCTATATCTTATTATACTGGGTTAACAAAAATTACACTAACATAATATAGTAATTATTATTTTTACAGGTTCAAAGCGAGAGTGAGGAATACGTTTTTATTGCTTGAATTCACATATTAAAATAATTATGCCTATCTCATACCTGAGAAATGTTTTATATTTAGTGTCAATTGTTTGTACAAAGCGACAAATGATGTTAATGCTGAAATTGTTCTCGTTTTTTTATAGCATATTTTGAGTTTTGCAGCTTGGATGGTTTTGGTATGTTTGTTAATAATTTATAATAGTAGGAGCGAATTACACGATTGAGTTCCACATTCAGTGACAATTTTAATATATATTTCTATTCATTTTTTTTCTTATAGTCTTTTAAATATTTTGCATCTAAACGTTAAACTGAAATGAAAAGTAGTCAAATATAGTTTTTATAGAAAAATGAACTACTTCACTATTAGGTCTATGATGCTTTCTAATTTATAAATATAAATATAAAATAGTAACGAATTAAACTATAAAAAAATATTAATAAACAAGTATTACTGTTGTAATTGTGAGTTATGTATTTTTTAGACTAAACCATTGGAAATGTAAGTGTTGATAGGAATGCGACATGTGCAAACTTGGTTGGTATATTCATGACCTGCGTTCGATAGCTTTTTTATGCAGATATATAATATAATAAGATCATTTATGAAAGATTTGTTTAAATTTTTAACTTATTTGTGATTCAAGCCAATTTATTAAAACGCTGGGTAAAAATAATTCCGTTCATGAAAGGGTCATTAAAATATTATGGGCCATTAAATCATAAACATTAATTGCAAACTAGTAATGAATTGCATATTGACCTTAGATGCAATGTTGGACCTCCTGTCGGTGTCGTTAGTTACGGCCTGCTCCTTCACGGAACATAAACTTGGAGTTAATATCATGTTAACTTTTATCTCTGCTAATTATCTCTTGGTCAAGAACATTCTGGCTATTTACCCAAATACCAAAATTGCTTTCAATTAAACGAACTTAGAATATATTCTTGTTGTATCAATATTCTATTTTCCTGCAAGCAGTACCATGAGTGATTAAAATCCCAAATAAAATATGTTAATTTATATAATATATTTATTTAAGTGTTCACTCTATCTAGACTTAACATAGAGACATAATATTTCTCAATTATCTAGTCCTAGAAGTGAAACAGTGATGTTATTGTAAAAAAATGCATAATGTAAGGGGTCAACCCGAAAGTGTACGAGATAAAGTTTCAGCAACTTTATCTGCTTTGGCTAGTTAAAAAAATGAGTATTTTAAAAGTTAAATGACCTGAATGATTCTTATAATATTTTCTTACAGCTTTTGACATAAGTATTGGTTAAGAGAAATTAAATCCTTGTCTCATCATTTTGTTTCTTATTGATATGTCGTTAGGATACGCGGTAATTGTAATAATTCAAGGTCCATACAGTATACACAAATATAATATTTAAAATATTGTAATTGCTAACACGCCTATCAAGTTTAACGCACTTGGCCCTAATTTTAGAGTTATTCGTGACGGAATTGCGTGAGATACGTCACGACTGAATTTTACGTACAAAATATGTAAGTCACAGTATTGTCATATATCGGACTTAAATATTGATAACATTTGTTCATTAGTGTATATTTATAAAAATAAATATAATAATAAGTACCTTTATCAAAATAAATATAAGAATAAGTCCATATATCATAAGGTTTTGAAACCATTGGCGAGCTTTACCAATAAAAAAATAATGAATTAATAATGTTTTATTTCATTTCAATTTTAATAAATTAAAAAAATATATGAAACGAATTTTTATGAAATTAACTTTTGTTTTGTAAAAACATAAAAAAGTTTGGTTCCAGATATGGAATAAAGGGAAATAAGTAAAAAAATAATCAAAATAAAGAAATTCAGTTTCCATAAAAATTCAATAATGATTATGGGTCAGTTTGAATCAGTGCCCAAGTGTCTTTTCGTCAACACGAGTCAACACTTGAGTATTTCTTTAAATACAAAACACATGCTATTTTATATATTTTTATTGCATTATAACGTAAATATTATTTGGTTAGTAGTGGTGGCTGTAGGCGTGGTGAGGGTGCACTGATGGGGCAGAGTTGTGAACGACTGCGTTGAAACTAAAAAGAAGAATAAAAAACATTACAATAAAAACGAAATTGAATCAATTAAATTACTAACAACTTAGCATAAAGTGAGTATTGACTTATTATAAACACAAATAATTAATGTAATTTTTATTTACATGTCTCTCTCTTTATTTCTTACCCATTGTGGTCATCAGCAGAGTATTCGACCTTACGAACGGAGCCATCAGGCTGTACCAAAGAGTAATAGCCGTGCACCGCGTCACCATCGCGGCTCTCGTGCTGTGACTTGTGGTCACCGGTGTGTGGGTCAGCTACAGAGTATGAGAAGTCGTATTTGGGATGAGCCTAGAAAAAAAAAACATAATAATTTTAAAAATCTTGTGTTGTTCGCGTATAAAAAAAAAAAGTTGTGTTCTTACATATTCATTTTCGTTTCCTTCGGAATGAGATGCAGGTGAAGCATAGTGTACATAGGCAACTGGTGCATACTGTGCGGGGGCAGCGTAGACTACAGGTGTTGCGTAGTGACCAGCATTGTGATGGACAATATTTTGAGAAGAGACAGCGTGGCCGTGTCCAGGATAGAAACCAGCGTGTGCTGCTGCTAGCATAGCACCAAAAGCTGCGATCTAAAATAAACACGAAATATATTATATAGGTTTAAATTTTATTGTTAGAAAATATGTCTTTTTAAAGTTGTTTTACAATTAAAAAACATATATAAGGAATACATTGATATAGAGAAAATAATAAAAGCGACTTCCTTGCACTGTTTAATAAAATATGGTCAATATTGTATTAAATATTTGAAACAGACGTGTATACTTACTTTGCTAAACATTTTGTTCAGATTGTGTGACAGTTACTTATCAATTGATTTCAATCTCTGTTGACCGCATGTATATATATCGAATTATTTTCTATAACAATGAGTGGGGCGACATTGGGTCATATTTTGGTCGTACACAAAAGAAATTAAAAAAAATGTGAAGGTCACTTTACACTTTAATTTAGATGCATATTAAAAAGAAAAAAATTGCAAAAATGTACAACTTAAAAATTAATTATGATTTTGTTCCAATACGTAGAATAGAAATCAGCCTGATGAAATGGGTTTTCTTTACAAGAGCTCGGCATTGTTTCTAGATGTAGAAAATATGCCGAGACTATACACATACAAACAAAAAATTAAATACAAAGAAAAGAATAGAGACTAAAGGACGAACAGAATAATAAACAATGGATGGTATAGAAGTTATTTATTATAGTTTTTTTTAGTTTTATCTTCAAAAAGTAGAGTATTGAATGATCACTATTTTATATATTTACAATAAAGTTTGCTTTTTAGATAGTTCTGGTCAAGATAAAAATGTTTGTATTGTACGACTTGACAGAGAAACATAAGTATTGACAGAATCTAACACCTCTCTCCAACATAACATACTTTAACTTCACCTGTAATAAGAACCTCTAAGTTCTTTTATTACTGGCTGTTATTTGATTTACTTCGATTATAAACATGTTTAGATACAGCGTCTCCCTGAATATATAATAAAAATAAAAAAAATAAATGTAATAAGATGTCCCCGTAACTCAAAAGCATTCATATTATTTAAGGTTCATTTATAATATCCTTGTATTCAAATCGTTGAAATGAAAAAAATGTGTATTTTTCACTTAAAGTAAAGTAGCAGGAGAAGAAATTAAAGATGTCGAGGTAGAAGCTGGATTTTCTAAAAAGAATTGCGAAAGCAGAGGCCCCTTTATACTGACATTTTTATTTATAAAAAAGTTAAATTGGAGTTGCGACCTTTGCTTTTACTAGACTCATTAAACTAGACTCCGAAATAAACGACCAAAATATGTTAATGTGTCAAAAATTGTCTTAATGTTTGGATGTCACGTAAGACACGTTAGTCATTGAATAATAAATTAATTTTCCTATTAATGAAAGCCATTTTTATTTAATTAAATATTGAAAAAATATTTGGTAATTTTTGTATCACTTTGACAGATATTTTAATTATCTGTAACAAAAACAAATTACAATATAGTTATTTGTCTTTCACAGAGACACAACGCCAATAAGTTTTCTTCTAATTTATGTATATTATATTTTGAATAAAATTTAAAAAAGGAAATACGGTTCATAAAAAGTATTCGAATTCGCGTGTTTGTATGTCCAATTCAGACGATAGGATGTTAACATAAGTTTTATCTTTTTTTTTATCTACAAATATCTGTGAGGTGAAAAAATTAAATTGGTTGCGTAGATATCTACATTTATAATTTTGAAAGGGCTGAGAGAATTTCCAGAAAGGAATGGAAGTTATTTACAGAAGAATGTGAGGGTAATACAAGCAGTCCAGAATAATCAATAGAAGCAAATGAAGACATTTAATATCAACCAATTCAATTATCAAAATATCATGCCAAAGACCAAGGCGGTAACTTCGCGGAGACCTGTGATGACAAATATTCTTATAATATCTGTATTCTGTATCTCTATTTAATAATTAAAATGCTTGATTTTTTTTTAAATGTCACTATTACATTTTGCATTTTGAACATTACGTAAGTTGCTTCTCACTTCTTATAAAAAAATTTTATTCAACAGTTTGTGTTATTGAAAGTACATATTGGTTTAACAATTTGATCGCTTATTCAAATATTTAGTTTAAAAAAAAAGCAGTAAATCCTCCTTCAAACAACTTTTAAGACATTTTAGTGTATAATTTATCATAGCGTTTAAGGAAAATAACAATTGTGCAAACCATTTCTACAACCTTGAAAATTATCTGTTTGTATTGCCTTATGTAAAAAATCTAAAATGTTGCTTAATAAAACAAATGTTTTGGCGACGCTTGTACTTTTATCAATGAAAAATTGGATTCAAATAAATGGTTAAAAATTTTAACTGAAGTTTTTTTTCTACGTGCTTAAATAGGATAATAAAAAAATGTAATAAAAAAGATGAATTAATAAGTAAGCATTTAATAAATTATTTGCAAATCTTTTCATATTTAACATTTTATATTTCTGAATGTAGGTAGACTGGCTGTCTTTTATCAGTAGTAGTGGCTGTACGCGTGCTGAGGATGAATGGACGGAGCAGAGTTGTGTACTACTGCGTTGAAACTGTAAAGAAACATTACATTATAATTATATATCTAGTTCAAGTTTTTTGTGAAACTTTATAGCGTACTGATTATCTATTGTAGAAAAAGGGTAGCAAATTAAAATATCTTACCCATTATGGGCATCAGCAGAGTAATCCACTTTACGGACGGAACCATCAGGCTGCACCAGAGAGTAGGAACCGTGAACGACGTCTCCGTCGCGGCTCTCGTGCTGTGACTTGTGGTCACCGGTGTGTGGGTCAGCTACTGAGTATGCGAAATCGTATTTGGGGTGAGCCTGGAAATAAATAGTGTTCTTACTAGATCTAAATTCAAGTAAACTTTGGAAAACTAATTTTGTTTTAAGTCTTACATATTCATCATGGCCGTTGTAGTGGGCTGCGGGGGCTGCGTAATGTCCGTGTGCTACGGGAGCATAGGCAGCGTACGCAACGGGAGCAGCATGATATCCAGCACCGTGATGGACAATGCTTTGAGATGAGACAGCATGGCCGTGTCCGTGATACAGACCAGCATGAGCTGCTGCCACCATAGCACCGAAAGCTGCGATCTAAAATTAAAGTTATCAATTAAATTACACTAAATTCTTTTTTAATATAAATAATTAATATCAAAAATATAATAAAATAATTAAAAGCTCACTTTGCTGAACATAATGTTGATTTGAATGTAGGACTTCTAACAAACAATTGATATAAATCGTTTCTAACCGCAAGTATTCAAATATTAGTATTCAAATATTGTTAAAAAGTAAGTGGGGTGATATACTTGTCTTGGTCATAACTCTGATAATAAAATAAAGGTCATATCATTCTTGTTACAAAACGGCAATTAAGTTTGCCTCGCCTTTGGTTGTAATTGTATTAATTCTTGTCAAAAAGTAAATATATATGTATTATTAATGTATGTATGTATTATATAATAGTTAAATAAATATACAATAAAATGGTTGTTTAGTATAAAAAAATTTACAATGTGGCGTGGTGTCGGCTAGAATAGAATAGGAATGTCTTTTCCCGGAATGCCGTTAAAGCCACCTGTTGGTCAAAATAAACGTGGGTTATCTTATAGCACTTATTTGAAAGCTAATAGAAATCGCAACAGCAGACGTCATGCTGACGTGGTGGCCACCGGGTCTAAAAACTGTCCTAAATCTCATTCAATACGGTAGATATATCGCGGCGACTCTAAATAAATATGATTTATGAAAACTATAAACAAACAAAACCTCGGCTACATTAAAAGTATATGTAAATGTCTTCTAGGTATATTATATTATAAAACAAAACTTTCATCGGTAAAAATAGCGTACAATGTTATTATAATATAATAGTGATTACTAGCCTTGAAAATTAAAAAAAAACGTATGAAGTGTATTCAATGTATAAAGTGAAACCGTTTAGTTAAACTGCTATATAAAGTGTTCAGTAAAAATTGTTATGATTTTCAATTTCATTATTAGCTTTGCCATCATTTATAAATATTCTTATTTTTTTTATTAAGAGAAAATATATGGAATTGCTTATTGTTTTTTATTCAAAGGGATCTATCTATCTTTCCATCTTCAGACATGAAGTTTCCAATGTACTTATTTTTATTGCAGTATTTCATTTACAGTACTGAGTATAAGTTTCTTTTTATATAGGATAGGGAGGCAAAGTTGGCGGGTCACCTAAGCCACTGCCGTCACTCATGGACATCTGCAACAAGTGCGTTGCCAGCCGTTTAGAAGGGAATACGCTATTTTCTTGAAAGTTTGACTGTCGTATCGTTCCAACAATACCTTACGTGACAATTCGTTCCACAGGTTCGTCGTGCGACGCAAAAAGCTTCTAGAGAGCTGGTGAGGGTGTGAGGAATAGAAAATGCAGAGGGAAGCTACATCTCTAGGGAATGCCAAGAGATTACACCGATTGGAAAGGTCTTGGCAATCGATAATAAGAGTCGCCCTCCTTTGCATTCGGTCTCGATTTGTTCAGTACATCAAGCTCTCTTGAGGTCAATTTGGCCCTCTTTATGACCATGGAACTGGACCTTGCTCGACATATCGACGCTAAGGATTCCACGTAATAGAGATTTTTCTTTCTTTCTCTTTGCCTGAAAAAAAACTGAAATGACAACTTACGTGAAGGAAGACGACTAATATTAGACCGAACTGTCTGTTTATCTCAGTGTGTATGTTTACATATTGAATATGCAGGATTTCGATATGTTATTTTAATAAGGGTATTTTTTTTGACATATGTGCTATTCTAAGACGTTTCAACAGTAAGCTTACAAACTTACGCGAGAGTAACTCGGGCCGTTCCGAATAACTAGATAGAATCCTATTCGGAAACTTTATCCTAATGAACTCTCAGAATTCGTTCGGTGAAGACATGGAAGACGTAAGTGATGACAGCTATGCTATGCTATGTTCTTTTAGTAATTGTATCTATATATTTTAAAGATTAAATTGTTAGTAATATTTTCTTACATTGTTTTGATTTAATATATTACACATAAATAAAGCATTCTCTCTTATTTATAACAAAATAGTAATAAAGCAACTGTTAAAAATTGATAATTAAAAAAAAAACATTAAACATGTTCGGTACACAGAATATAAAGATTTTTTTTATTATCTGTCTGTATGTTCTTTCAAGCATAACCCACAATGTATTGTTTTGTATTTTTAGATTGTAATGTTGGTGTGGTTATCAGGTTATTGTTCTGGTCAACATATAGAATACATTTTGCTTTGAATTTTTTTTTATGATCATGGAAAAAAATACTAATCTGAGCTATAATTCGATTACACTAATACTATTCGACAGATTTTAATTAACCTCTGTGTTGAGTTTGGTTTATTTTGAAAATCAAAATGTAAAAAATATTGTCCGGAAAATTCTCTCATAAAGTCAAATCCATTTTTAATGCAAATAGGTTTATTGCAAATAGGTTTAGAGTTGACTTATTATCGAATTCAATTTTTTATATCGGAAAATTCTCATTTTTTCACGAATTAATGCAAAAAAAATGAATGGATAAAATTTTAATAATACGAAAATGAGGATTGGGGCGGACAATATCTATTTTTCGAAAACTACATAAAAGAGAAAAAAGAATCAGGGTATTAAACAATGTGCGATTCTTCAATCTTCTAAATAAAAAATTCTTTGTAAAAATCTGCTATACTTGTATTTTTATGGCGATAATACGCTAACGTAAATAACCTTAGTGGTTAGAAATATTCAGTATCACATAAGATTTTATGTCATAAACGGAAAATGGGAAAAAAAAAGTAATGATTGGTAAGAAATTAAAATGAATTTATCTGTAAGAATTTAATAAATTATTTACAAGTCAAGTCATGTTTAATATTTAAATGGTTGCGTGAATTTCTGTAAACTGCTGTCTTTGATCAGTAGTAGTGGCTGTACGCGTGCTGAGGATGAACGGAAGGAGCCGAGTTGTGTACTACTGCGTTGAAACTGTAAAGAAACATTACATTATAATTATATATCTAGTTCAAGTTCTTTTGAAACTTTATAGCGTACTGATTATCTATTGTAGAAAAAGGGTAGCAAATTGAAATATCTTACCCATTATGGGCATCAGCAGAGTAATCGACTTTACGGACAGAACCATCAGGCTGCACCAGAGAGTAGGAGCCGTGAACGACGTCTCCGTCGCGGCTCTCGTGCTGTGACTTGTGGTCACCGGTGTGTGGGTCAGCTACTGAGTATGCGAAGTCGTATTTGGGATGAGCCTGGAAATTAATAGTGTTCTTACTAGATCTGAATTCAAGTTTTTAACCATTTTTTTTTCCTTTAGAAAACTAATTTTGTTTTAAATCTTACATATTCAACATGGCCGTTGTAGTGGGCTGCGGGGGCTGCGTAATGTCCGTGTGCTACAGGAGCATAGGCAGCGTACGCAACGGGTGCAGCATAATGTCCAGCATTGTGATGGACAATGCTTTGAGATGAGACAGCGTGGCCGTGTCCGTGATACAGACCAGCATGAGCAGCTGCCACCATAGCACCGAAAGTTGCAATCTACATTTAAAGTAAGTTTAGTTTTAATATAAAAATAATTAATATTAAAAATGTTAACAAATAATTAAAAGCTCACTTTGCTGAACATAATGTGGATTTGAATGTAGGACTTCTAACAAACAATTGATATCAATCGTATCTGACCGCAAGTATTTATATTCAAATATTGTTAAAAAGTAAGTGGGGTGATATACTTGGTCCAGTAGTAGCTATAATAATAAAATAAAGGCCACGGCTACGCTAATTACAAAATAATAATTAAATTTTGCCACGCGTATGTATAGTCTTTCTCTGCAATACATTTGTTGTAGTGTAACATGACACTGACCAAGGCCAAAAAAATAAAAATGTAACATAACTAACTACTGTTGTTACATTAATTGGTAGGACATTCATTTTTTTAATCTAATATCAACGTATTATGTACATGTCAGAACCTAAACAATATTTTAAAAATGTTTGTTAGTTTGGTCAACATTTACAAAAATGACTTAAACTACGGAGAAATACCTCAAATTCTGACGCGAAATTAGTTTTTCTTACTGTTCTGAGTTACATTTACTACTGAATGGGTACTTTCAAGAGAATTGTGAGGATTGTGAACTTTAGCCATCAACTATAAAAACTCTTATGTTTTATTATATTAAAATATATTGTATAATTTAAAACTAAGACAGTGTTTTATAAATCAATAAATGTTTTATTAAGGTTTTCAATATTTTTGGGATACCTTCGCCCCTTTCATATAAAAACATTTAAAAGTGTGAAAGTGTACGTAAGTGTACATACACTACTATTATTAATATATAAATAATTACATAAGTGTTTATATATTAACAATAGGTGAATTGGTCATTATATGACATTTTGTCTTTTAAAAGCATCTAAAAATGAGGGTATGGGGTGAGAAAAACTATTGATATCTAGTATTTATGTCAGAAAGATACTTATCTGTATGAAAAAGATTGGATTGGAAAATTGTGTATTTTCAACGGCTTACCGTTGAAAATACACAATTTTCCAATCCAATCTTTATTAAAACATACATGAGGGCAACTTAGGCCAGTCTACATCACTTGATAATACTATACTACCCACGCAGAAACTTTATACTAATAATTTCTTTTTGGTTTTTTAACGAAGACATGTGATGTTAGGGATGGTTATTGGTTTAGGATGTAGTATAATATGTATGTATTTAAAATATAATAGATCTTAAACATTATACATATTGCGTATTCCAAATGTAATTGTCAAGTTCCAAAACGTTTTTCAGCAATTTATCTTTATAATAACGAGTAACGAGTGCGAATGTTATGTAACGTTTGTAACGAGATGCTATCTGTATATAAATGTTTTTTTTTGTAGAATTCTTTACGTGACACAGAACACAAAAAATATATTTTTTTGGCTGTTTGTCTGTAAATTTTTAGTTTATTTTAATACAACGCACATTCTTCTTCCTACTTTTGATGAAATTTTGTGTACATTTTATTTCATTTGTGTTTCGATACATTTTATTTTTTTTCGCTTTTACGGAAACAAACAAAACTGATTTTGGCTATAGTTAGAATACAGTTAACCTCTATTATCGATTTTAGATAGTGGAATTTGTGTGGATTTATGTAATTTTGTAATTCATTGTATAAAATGCTTTTGTCCAGGAGAATTCCCATATTTTCACGGGAAATGCAATTTATTGTAACAAGACTAAAAAATTGTATATTTGTATCAACTTGCATACATTTTAAATGATAATGGAAGTGTTATAATTAAAGTCAAGGTAGAAATTGCAGGCGAAGTCGCTTGGGTAACAGATAGCTAGCTAGTATTTAATAAATGTTTATAATAAAGCACTTTGAATATTCTTTCCTTCAAGTAACAATTTGGAAGGTATATATATAGTTTATACTGAATTGTCGTGCGAATAAGTACCCCAAAGTAATATTCCTATCTACTATTTTGGTATTGTTTTATGTAAAAAAATCTGTTACATTTGTCGAGTAGATTTTTTGACAAGGTTTCCAGTTTTATATAAGCTAACCTATCTCACCTTAGTGGTTAGATCATAAAAATAATACAGTATCCCAAATTATTTTATTTGATATACGGCAAATAGGGAAGTAATGGTTTGTAAATGAAAAGAAAATGATTTATCAGTTAGAATTTAATAAATTATTTACAAGTCACGTCATGTTTGATATTTTAATGGTTGCGTGAATTTCTGCAAACGGCTGTCTTTGATCAGTAGTAGTGGCTGTAGGCGTGCTGAGGATGAACGGAAGGAGCCGAGTTGTGTACTACTGCGTTAAAACTGTAAAAAAACATTACATTATAATTATATATCTAATTCAAGTTTTTTGTGAAACTTTATAGAGTACTGATAATCTATTGTAGAAAAAGGGTAGCAAATTGAAATATCTTACCCATTATGGGCATCAGCAGAGTAATCCACTTTACGGACGGAACCATCAGGCTGCACCAGAGAGTAGGAGCCGTGAACGACGTCTCCGTCGCGGCTCTCGTGCTGTGACTTGTGGTCACCGGTGTGTGGGTCAGCTACTGAGTATGCGAAGTCGTATTTGGGATGAGCCTGGAAATAAATAGTGTTCTTACTAGATCTGAATTCAAGTTTTTAACAATTTTTTTGCTTTGGAAAACTAATTTAGTTTTTAATCTTACATATTCATCATGGCCATTGTAGTGGGCTGCGGGGGCTGCGTAATGTCCGTGTGCTACAGGAGCATAGGCAGCGTATGCAACGGGTACTGCATAATGTCCAGCATTGTGATGGACAATGCTTTGAGATGAGACAGCGTGGCCGTGTCCGTGATACAGACCAGCATGAGCTGCTGCCACCATGGCACCGAAAGTTGCAATCTACAATTAAAGTAAATTTAGTTTCAATATAAAAATAATTAATATTAAAAATGTTAACAAATAATTAAAAGCTCACTTTGCTGAACATAATGTGGATTTGAATGTAGGACTTCTAACAAACAATTGATATCAATCGTTTCTGACCGCAAGTATTTATATTCAAATATTGTTAAAAAGTAAGTGGGGTGATATACTTGTTCCAGTAGTAGCTACAATAATATAATAAAGGCCACGGCTACGCCAATTACAAAATTATAATTAAATTTGGCCACGCGTACGTGTAGTCTTTCTCCGCATACATTTGTTGTAGTGTAACATGACACTGACCAAGGCCAAAAAAATACAAATGTAACATAACTAACTCCTGTTGTTACATTGATTGGAAGGACATTCATTCCAAACGATATTTTAAAAATGTTTGTTAGTTTGTTCGCACATTTACAAAAATGACTTAAACTACGTAGAAATACCTCAAATTCTGACGGGAAATTAGTTTTTCTTACTGTTCTGAGTTACATTTACTACTGAATGGGTACTTTCAAGAGAATTGTGAGGATTGTGAACTTTAGCCATCAACTAAAAAACTCTTATGTTTTATTATATTAAAACATATTGTATAATTTAAAACTAAGACAGTGTTTTATAAATCAATAAATGTTTTAATAAAGTTTTCAATATTTTTGGGATACCTTCGCCCCTATCATATAAAAACATTTAAAAGTGTGAAAGTGTACGTAAGTGTACATACACTACTATTATTAATATATAAACACTTACATAAGTGTTTATATATTGACAATAGGTGAATTGGTCATTATATGACATTTTGTCTTTTAAAAGCATCTAAAAATGAGGGTATGGGGTGAGAAAAACTATTGATATGTAGTATTTATGTCAGAAAGATGCTTATCTGTATGAAAAAGATTGGATTGGAAAATTTTGTATTTGCAACGGTAAGTATTAAAACATACATGAGGGCAACTTAGGCCAGTCTACATCACTTGATAATACTATACTACCCGCGCAGAAACTTTATACTAATAATTTCTTTTTGGTTTTTTAACGAAGACATGTGGTGTTAGGGGTGGCTTTTGGTTTAGGATGTAGTATAATATGTATATATTTGAAATATAATAGATCTTATATATTATACATATTGAGTATTCTAGATGTAATTGTCACGTTCCAAAACGTTTTTCAGCAATCTATCTTTATAATGTAACGAGTAACAAGTGCGAGTGTTATGTAACGTTTGTAACGAGATGCTATCTGTACATAAATGTTTTTTTTTTGTAAAATTCTTTACGTGACACAGAACACAAAAAATATATTTTTTTGGCTGTTTGTCTGTAAATTTTTAGTTTATTTTAATACAACGCACATTCTTCTTCCTACTTTTGATGAAATTTTGTGTACATTTTATTTCATTTGTGTTTCGATACATTTTCTTTTTTTTCGCTTTTACGAAAAAAACAAAACTGATTTTGGCTATAATTAGAATACAGTTGAACTCCATAATGGATTTTAGATAGTGGAATTTGTGTGGTTTTATGTAATTTTGTAATTCATTGTGTAAAATGCTTTTGTCCAAGAGAATTCCCCTATTTTCACGGGAAATGCAATTTATTTTATTTATTTATTTATTTATTTATTTCATGTACCACAATAAGTTTCACAAAAATGAAAATTAACAAAGACGTATACATTGGACAAGCTTATCTCTACAGAGAGATCTCTTCCAGCTACCCACGAGTGTTGGATAGGTTTTGATGGCAGAGATAGGTACATAGATATTTTATAAGATACTTAATTGTAATACTAATAAATGATAATAAAAAAAATACATATACATATAAATAATAATTAAAAAAAATACATATAATAACAATATATATAAAAAAATACATACATAATAATATATATAATTTATGATAATAATATATATAATTTATGGTAACAAAACTAAAAAAAAATATATTTCTATCAACTTGTATAGATTTTAAGTGATAATGGAAGTGTTATAATTTAAGTCAAGGTAGAAATTGCAGGCAAAGTCGCTTGGGTAACAGATACCTAGCTAGTGTTTAATAAATGTTTTTAATAAAGCATTTTGAATATTCTTTCCTTCAAGAAACAATTTGGAAGGTATATATATAGTTTATACTGAATTGTTTTGCGGATAAGTACCCCAAAGAAATATCCTATCTACTAGTTTGGTATTGTTTTATGTTAAAAAATCTGTAACATTTGTCTAGTAGATTTTTTGACAAGGATTCCAGTTTTATATAAGCTAACCTATCTCACCTTAGTGGTTAGATCATAAAAATAATACAGTATCCTAAATTATTTTATTTGATATACGGCAAATAGGGAAGTAATGATTTGTAAATGAAAAGAAAATGATTTATCAGTTAGAATTTAATAAATTATTTACAAGTCACGTCATGTTTGATATTTAAATGGTTGCGTGAAAATCTGCAAACTGCTGTCTTTAATCAGTAGTAGTGGCTGTACGCGTGCTGAGGATGAACGGAAGGAGCAGAGTTGTGTACTACTGCGTTGAAACTGTAAAGAAACATTACATTATATTTATATATGTAGTTCAAGTTTTTTGTGAAACTTTATAGCGTACTGATTATCTATTGTAGAAAAATAGTAGCATATTGAAATATCTTACCCATTATGGGCATCAGCAGAGTAATCCACTTTACGGACGGAACCATCAGGCTGCACCAGAGAGTAGGAGCCGTGAACGACGTCTCCGTCGCGGCTCTCGTGCTGTGACTTGTGGTCACCGGTGTGTGGGTCAGCTACTGAGTACGCGAAGTCGTATTTGGGATGAGCCTGGAAATAAATAGTGTTCTTACTAGATCTGAATTGAAGTAAACATTGGAAAACTAATTTTGTTTTAAATCTTACATATTCAACATGGCCGTTGTAGTGGGCTGCGGGGGCTGCGTAATGTCCGTGTGCTACAGGAGCATAGGCAGCGTACGCAACGGGTGCAGCATAATGTCCAGCATTGTGATGGACAATGCTTTGAGATGAGACAGCGTGGCCGTGTCCGTGATACAGACCAGCATGAGCAGCTGCCACCATAGCACCGAAAGTTGCAATCTACATTTAAAGTAAGTTTAGTTTTAATATAAAAATAATTAATATTAAAAATGTTAACAAATAATTAAAAGCTCACTTTGCTGAACATAATGTGGATTTGAATGTAGGACTTCTAACAAACAATTGATATCAATCGTATCTGACCGCAAGTATTTATATTCAAATATTGTTAAAAAGTAAGTGGGGTGATATACTTGGTCCAGTAGTAGCTATAATAATAAAATAAAGGCCACGGCTACGCTAATTACAAAATAATAATTAAATTTTGCCACGCGTATGTATAGTCTTTCTCTGCAATACATTTGTTGTAGTGTAACATGACACTGACCAAGGCCAAAAAAATAAAAATGTAACATAACTAACTACTGTTGTTACATTAATTGGTAGGACATTCATTTTTTTAATCTAATATCAACGTATTATGTACATGTCAGAACCTAAACAATATTTTAAAAATGTTTGTTAGTTTGGTCAACATTTACAAAAATGACTTAAACTACGGAGAAATACCTCAAATTCTGACGCGAAATTAGTTTTTCTTACTGTTCTGAGTTACATTTACTACTGAATGGGTACTTTCAAGAGAATTGTGAGGATTGTGAACTTTAGCCATCAACTATAAAAACTCTTATGTTTTATTATATTAAAATATGTTGTATAATTTAAAACTAAGACAGTGTTTTATAAATCAATAAATGTTTTATTAAAGTTTTCAATATTTTTGGGATACCTTCGCCCCTATCATATAAAAACATTAAAAAGTGTGAAAAGTATACGTAAGTGTATGTAAGTGTTCATATATTGACAATAGATGAATTGGTTATTAAATGACATTTTGTCTTTTAAAAGCATCTAAAAATGAGGGTATGGGGTGAGAAAAACTATTGATATGTAGTATTTATGTCAGAAGGATACTTATCTGTATGAAAAAGATAGGATTAGAAAATTGTGTATTTTCAACGGTAAGTATTAAAACATACATGATGGCAACTTAGGCCAGTCTACATCACTTGATAATACTATACTACCCACGCAGAAACTTTATACTAATAATTACTTTTTGGTTTTTTAACGAAGACATGTGTTAGGGATGGTTATTGGTTTAGGATGTAGTATAATATGTATATATTTGAAATATAATAGATCTTATACATTATACATATTGCGTATTCCAAATGTAATTGTCACGTTCCAAAACGTTTTTCAGCAATCTATCTTTATAATGTAACGGTTAGTAACGGGATGCTATCTGTACATAAATGTTTTTTTTGTAAAATTCTTTACATGACACAGAACACAAAAAATATATTTTTTTGGCTGTTTGTCTGTAAATTTTTAGTTTATTTTAATACAACGCACATTCTTCTTCCTACTTTTGTGTACACTTTATTTACATTTTATTTAAATTTTATTATTATATAATTATATTTTATTTAAATTTTGTGTACATTTTATTTCATTTGTGTTTCGATACATTTTATTTTTTTTCGCTTTTACGGAAAAAAACAAAACTGATCTTGGCTATAATTAGAATACAGTTAACCTCCATTATGGATTTTAGATAGTGAAATTTGTGTGGATTTATGTAATTTTGTAATTCATCGTATACAATGCTTTTGTCCAGGAGAACTCCCACATATTTACGGGAAATGCAATTTATTGTAACAAGACTAAAAATTATATATTTGTATCAACTTGTATAGATTTTAAGTGATAATGGAAGTGTTATAATTTAAGTCAAGGTAGAAATTGCAGGCGAAGTCGCTTGGGTAACAGATACCTAGCTAGTGTTTAATAAATGTTTATAATAAAGCACTTTGAATATTCTTTCCTTCAAGAAACAATTTTTAAGGTATATATATAGTTTATACTGAATTGTTTTGCGGATAAGTACCCCAAAGAAATATCCTATCTACTAGTTTGGTATTGTTTTATGTTAAAAAATCTGTAACATTTGTCTAGTAGATTTTTTGACAAGGATTCCAGTTTTATATAAGCTAACCTATCTCACCTTAGTGGTTAGATCATAAAAATAATACAGTATCCTAAATTATTTTATTTGATATACGGCAAATAGGGAAGTAATGATTTGTAAATGAAAAGAAAATGATTTATCAGTTAGAATTTAATAAATTATTTACAAGTCACGTCATGTTTGATATTTAAATGGTTGCGTGAAAATCTGCAAACTGCTGTCTTTAATCAGTAGTAGTGGCTGTACGCGTGCTGAGGATGAACGGAAGGAGCAGAGTTGTGTACTACTGCATTGAAACTGTAAAGAAACATGACATTATATTTATATATGTAGTTCAAGTTTTTTGTGAAACTTTATAGCGTACTGATTATCTATTGTAGAAAAATAGTAGCATATTGAAATATCTTACCCATTATGGGCATCAGCAGAGTAATCCACTTTACGGACGGAACCATCAGGCTGCACCAGAGAGTAGGAGCCGTGCACGACGTCTCCGTCGCGGCTTTCGTGCTGTGACTTGTGGTCACCGGTGTGTGGGTCAGCTACTGAGTACGCGAAGTCGTATTTGGGATGAGCCTGGAAATAAATAGTGTTCTTACTAGATCTGAATTGAAGTAAACATTGGAAAACTAATTTTGTTTTAAATCTTACATATTCAACATGGCCGTTGTAGTGGGCTGCGGGGGCTGCGTAATGTCCGTGTGCTACAGGAGCATAGGCAGCGTACGCAACGGGTGCAGCATAATGTCCAGCATTGTGATGGACAATGCTTTGAGACGAGACAGCGTGGCCGTGTCCGTGATACAGACCAGCATGAGCAGCTGCCACCATAGCACCGAAAGTTGCAATCTACATTTAAAGTAAGTTTAGTTTTAATATAAAAATAATTAATATTAAAAATGTTAACAAATAATTAAAAGCTCACTTTGCTGAACATAATGTGGATTTGAATGTCGGACTTCTAACAAACAATTGATATCAATCGTATCTGACCGCAAGTATTTATATTCAAATATTGTTAAAAAGTAAGTGGGGTGATATACTTGGTCCAGTAGTAGCTATAATAATAAAATAAAGGCCACGGCTACGCTAATTACAAAATAATAATTAAATTTTGCCACGCGTATGTATAGTCTTTCTCTGCAATACATTTGTTGTAGTGTAACATGACACTGACCAAGGCCAAAAAAATAAAAATGTAACATAACTAACTACTGTTGTTACATTAATTGGTAGGACATTCATTTTTTTAATCTAATATCAACGTATTATGTACATGTCAGAACCTAAACAATATTTTAAAAATGTTTGTTAGTTTGGTCAACATTTACAAAAATGACTTAAACTACGGAGAAATACCTCAAATTCTGACGCGAAATTAGTTTTTCTTACTGTTCTGAGTTACATTTACTACTGAATGGGTACTTTCAAGAGAATTGTGAGGATTGTGAACTTTAGCCATCAACTATAAAAACTCTTATGTTTTATTATATTAAAATATATTGTATAATTTAAAACTAAGACAGTGTTTTATAAATCAATAAATGTTTTATTAAGGTTTTCAATATTTTTGGGATACCTTCGCCCCTTTCATATAAAAATATTTAAAAGTGTGAAAGTGTACGTAAGTGTACATACACTACTATTATTAATATATAAATAATTACATAAGTGTTTATATATTAACAATAGATGAATTGGTCATTATATGACATTTTGTCATTTAAAAGCATCTAAAAATGAGGGTATGGGGTGAGAAAAACTATTGATATCTAGTATTTATGTCAGAAAGATACTTATCTGTATGAAAAAGATTGGATTGGAAAATTGTGTATTTTCAACGGCTTACCGTTGAAAATACACAATTTTCCAATCCAATCTTTATTAAAACATACATGAGGGCAACTTAGGCCAGTCTACATCACTTGATAATACTATACTACCCACGCAGAAACTTTATACTAATAATTTCTTTTTGGTTTTTTAACGAAGACATGTGATGTTAGGGATGGTTATTGGTTTAGGATGTAGTATAATATGTATGTATTTAAAATATAATAGATCTTAAACATTATACATATTGCGTATTCCAAATGTAATTGTCAAGTTCCAAAACGTTTTTCAGCAATTTATCTTTATAATAACGAGTAACGAGTGCGAATGTTATGTAACGTTTGTAACGAGATGCTATCTGTACATAAATGTTTTTTTTTGTAAAATTCTTTACGTGACACAGAACACAAAAAATATATTTTTTTGGCTGTTTGTCTGTAAATTTTTAGTTTATTTTAATACAACGCACATTCTTCTTCCTACTTTTGATGAAATTTTGTGTACATTTTATTTCATTTGTGTTTCGATACATTTTATTTTTTTTCGCTTTTACGGAAACAAACAAAACTGATTTTGGCTATAGTTAGAATACAGTTAACCTCTATTATCGATTTTAGATAGTGGAATTTGTGTGGATTTATGTAATTTTGTAATTCATTGTATAAAATGCTTTTGTCCAGGAGAATTCCCATATTTTCACGGGAAATGCAATTTATTGTAACAAGACTAAAAAATTGTATATTTGTATCAACTTGCATACATTTTAAATGATAATGGAAGTGTTATAATTTAAGTCAAGGTAGAAATTGCAGGCGAAGTCGCTTGGGTAACAGATAGCTAGCTAGTATTTAATAAATGTTTATAATAAAGCACTTTGAATATTCTTTCCTTCAAGTAACAATTTGGAAGGTATATATATAGTTTATACTGAATTGTCGTGCGAATAAGTACCCCAAAGTAATATTCCTATCTACTATTTTGGTATTGTTTTATGTAAAAAAATCTGTTACATTTGTCGAGTAGATTTTTTGACAAGGATTCCAGTTTTATATAAGCTAACCTATCTCACCTTAGTGGTTAGATCATAAAAATAATACAGTATCCCAAATTATTTTATTTGATATACGGCAAATAGGGAAGTAATGGTTTGTAAATGAAAAGAAAATGATTTATCAGTTAGAATTTAATAAATTATTTACAAGTCACGTCATGTTTGATATTTTAATGGTTGCGTGAATTTCTGCAAACGGCTGTCTTTGATCAGTAGTAGTGGCTGTAGGCGTGCTGAGGATGAACGGAAGGAGCCGAGTTGTGTACTACTGCGTTAAAACTGTAAAAAAACATTACATTATAATTATATATCTAATTCAAGTTTTTTGTGAAACTTTATAGAGTACTGATAATCTATTGTAGAAAAAGGGTAGCAAATTGAAATATCTTACCCATTATGGGCATCAGCAGAGTAATCCACTTTACGGACGGAACCATCAGGCTGCACCAGAGAGTAGGAGCCGTGAACGACGTCTCCGTCGCGGCTCTCGTGCTGTGACTTGTGGTCACCGGTGTGTGGGTCAGCTACTGAGTATGCGAAGTCGTATTTGGGATGAGCCTGGAAATAAATAGTGTTCTTACTAGATCTGAATTCAAGTTTTTAACAATTTTTTTGCTTTGGAAAACTAATTTAGTTTTTAATCTTACATATTCATCATGGCCATTGTAGTGGGCTGCGGGGGCTGCGTAATGTCCGTGTGCTACAGGAGCATAGGCAGCGTATGCAACGGGTGCAGCATAATGTCCAGCATTGTGATGGACAATGCTTTGAGATGAGACAGCGTGGCCGTGTCCGTGATACAGACCAGCATGAGCTGCTGCCACCATGGCACCGAAAGTTGCAATCTACAATTAAAGTAAATTTAGTTTCAATATAAAAATAATTAATATTAAAAATGTTAACAAATAATTAAAAGCTCACTTTGCTGAACATAATGTTGATTTGAATGTAGGACTTCTAACAAACAATTGATATCAATCGTTTCTGACCGCAAGTATTTATATTCAAATATTGTTAAAAAGTAAGTGGGGTGATAAACTTGTTCCAGTAGTAGCTACAATAATATAATAAAGGCCACGGCTACGCCAATTACAAAATTATAATTAAATTTGGCCACGCGTACGTGTAGTCTTTCTCCGCATACATTTGTTGTAGTGTAACATGACACTGACCAAGGCCAAAAAAATACAAATGTAACATAACTAACTCCTGTTGTTACATTGATTGGAAGGACATTCATTCCAAACGATATTTTAAAAATGTTTGTTAGTTTGTTCGCACATTTACAAAAATGACTTAAACTACGTAGAAATACCTCAAATTCTGACGGGAAATTAGTTTTTCTTACTGTTCTGAGTTACATTTACTACTGAATGGATACTTTCAAGAGAATTGTGAGGATTGTGAACTTTAGCCATCAACTAAAAAACTCTTATGTTTTATTATATTAAAACATATTGTATAATTTAAAACTAAGACAGTGTTTTATAAATCAATAAATGTTTTAATAAAGTTTTCAATATTTTTGGGATACCTTCGCCCCTATCATATAAAAACATTTAAAAGTGTGAAAGTGTACGTAAGTGTACATACACTACTATTATTAATATATAAACACTTACATAAGTGTTTATATATTGACAATAGGTGAATTGGTCATTATATGACATTTTGTCTTTTAAAAGCATCTAAAAATGAGGGTATGGGGTGAGAAAAACTATTGATATGTAGTATTTATGTCAGAAAGATGCTTATCTGTATGAAAAAGATTGGATTGGAAAATTTTGTATTTGCAACGGTAAGTATTAAAACATAGATGAGGGCAACTTAGGCCAGTCTACATCACTTGATAATACTATACTACCCGCGCAGAAACTTTATACTAATAATTTCTTTTTGGTTTTTTAACGAAGACATGTGGTGTTAGGGGTGGCTTTTGGTTTAGGATGTAGTATAATATGTATATATTTGAAATATAATAGATCTTATATATTATACATATTGAGTATTCTAGATGTAATTGTCACGTTCCAAAACGTTTTTCAGCAATCTATCTTTATAATGTAACGAGTAACAAGTGCGAGTGTTATGTAACGTTTGTAACGAGATGCTATCTGTACATAAATGTTTTTTTTTGTAAAATTCTTTACGTGACACAGAACACAAAAAATATATTTTTTTGGCTGTTTGTCTGTAAATTTTTAGTTTATTTTAATACAACGCACATTCTTCTTCCTACTTTTGATGAAATTTTGTGTACATTTTATTTCATTTGTGTTTCGATACATTTTCTTTTTTTTCGCTTTTACGAAAAAAACAAAACTGATTTTGGCTATAATTAGAATACAGTTGAACTCCATAATGGATTTTAGATAGTGGAATTTGTGTGGTTTTATGTAATTTTGTAATTCATTGTGTAAAATGCTTTTGTCCAAGAGAATTCCCCTATTTTCACGGGAAATGCAATTTATTTTATTTATTTATTTATTTATTTATTTCATGTACCACAATAAGTTTCACAAAAATGAAAATTAACAAAGACGTATACATTGGACAAGCTTATCTCTACAGAGAGATCTCTTCCAGCTACCCACGAGTGTTGGATAGGTTTTGATGGCAGAGATAGGTACATAGATATTTTATAAGATACTTAATTGTAATACTAATAAATGATAATAAAAAAAATACATATACATATAAATAATAATTAAAAAAAATACATATAATAACAATATATATAAAAAAATACATACATAATAATATATATAATTTATGATAATAATATATATAATTTATGGTAACAAAACTAAAAAAAAATATATTTCTATCAACTTGTATAGATTTTAAGTGATAATGGAAGTGTTATAATTTAAGTCAAGGTAGAAATTGCAGGCGAAGTCGCTTGGGTAACAGATACCTAGCTAGTGTTTAATAAATGTTTATAATAAAGCACTTTGAATATTCTTTCCTTCAAGAAACAATTTTTAAGGTATATATATAGTTTATACTGAATTGTTTTGCGGATAAGTACCCCAAAGAAATATCCTATCTACTAGTTTGGTATTGTTTTATGTTAAAAAATCTGTAACATTTGTCTAGTAGATTTTTTGACAAGGATTCCAGTTTTATATAAGCTAACCTATCTCACCTTAGTGGTTAGATCATAAAAATAATACAGTATCCTAAATTATTTTATTTGATATACGGCAAATAGGGAAGTAATGATTTGTAAATGAAAAGAAAATGATTTATCAGTTAGAATTTAATAAATTATTTACAAGTCACGTCATGTTTGATATTTAAATGGTTGCGTGAAAATCTGCAAACTGCTGTCTTTAATCAGTAGTAGTGGCTGTACGCGTGCTGAGGATGAACGGAAGGAGCAGAGTTGTGTACTACTGCGTTGAAACTGTAAAGAAACATGACATTATATTTATATATGTAGTTCAAGTTTTTTGTGAAACTTTATAGCGTACTGATTATCTATTGTAGAAAAATAGTAGCATATTGAAATATCTTACCCATTATGGGCATCAGCAGAGTAATCCACTTTACGGACGGAACCATCAGGCTGCACCAGAGAGTAGGAGCCGTGAACGACGTCTCCGTCGCGGCTCTCGTGCTGTGACTTGTGGTCACCGGTGTGTGGGTCAGCTACTGAGTACGCGAAGTCGTATTTGGGGTGAGCCTGGAAATAATAGTGTTCTTACTAGATCTAAATTCAAGTAAACTTTGGAAAACTAATTTTGTTTTAAATCTTACATATTCATCATGGCCGTTGTAGTGGGCTGCGGGGGCTGCGTAATGTCCGTGTGCTACGGGAGCATAGGCAGCGTACGCAACGGGAGCAGCATGATATCCAGCACCGTGATGGACAATGCTTTGAGATGAGACAGCAGGGCCGTGTCCGTGATAGAGACCAGCATGAGCTGCTGCCACCATAGCACCGAAAGTTGCGATCTACAATTAAAGTAAATTTTATATCAATATATAAATAATTAATATTAAACATTTAAATAAATCACGAAAAGCTTACTTTGCTGAACATAATGTTGATTTGAATGTAGGACTTCTAACAAACAATTGATATAAATGTCTTTGAACCGCAAGTATTTATATTAAATTATATTCTATTAAAGTAGGTGGGGTGATACACTTGTCTCGGTAATAACTATGATAGTAAAGTAAAGGTCACTTATACGCTTATTACAAAACGTTAAATAATTAAGTTTTGCCACGCGTATCTAAATTCTTTCTCTGTAATACAATTGCTGTGGTGTAACATGACACTGACAGAGGTCTAAAATATTCAAATTTGTAAACCACATCGTTGCGTGAATTAGTACCGAAAGTAAACACAAAAATTAACAAAATAATATCTTGTTATTAAGTAAAAATATACTCATTGATTAAACCTGTGCTTTTTAAAAATATGTATGGCTATATTTACATAGGACGAAAAAGAGACTGATTTTGGCTCGACATTTTTTATCTATTTTGGTTGCGGAATTCAGTCTTTTAGCTTTTAGCTTTTCATGGTATAACGTCTTTTAGCGTATCCTGAATGGAACAGTCAATATTATTAATAGTTTTTGATCTATGACCATTTAAAAAAAAACACTTTAATACATGATTATTAAAAAAATTTAAACCAAACTAAGCCTTCTTGTTAGCAACTTACATATTAAAACTCTAAAATTACTAGTTGTATTTATTTATTTCATAAATAAATATGTTAGCAGGATTATGTGAAGCCCACTGATTTTGACTCGATTTCCCTTGATAGCCGCAACGTGCTAGCTAAACAACGTGGTACGTATGAATAGGTAGATGGATTTCTTTGTCTCTTTCGTAGGTAAAATTTAATCAGCTAAACGGCAACATCTCACGACAAATAGCATAGCTAATATTCGCTTATTTTACAATGAACAGAATTCTGAAATAAAGTAGTAGGGACAATATCTAGACAAGATTTTTATTTTTTTTTTATGGGAAAATTAGACATTTATTATTCTTTTCAGCAAGAAAAAATAATAGCTTATTAATTTGTGTGTCATTTATAGCCTTTATGTAGAACATAAGTAAATCACAAAGCTCTTTGTCCTAAAAATTGTTAAAAGGACAGTACTGGGTCCTGAGAATTTGGCATTTGAAATTGTTATTTCTATAACAAAATAGTTGTAAATCTTAATATTTTTTAGTGACCAACAAGGAACAGCAAATAATAACAGAATACCATATAAAGAAATCAGTTAGTAACATTTTTTCTATGTTATATTAGGTGAGACGCGGAAAATTCCTTTGTTTGTAGAACTACCCGTAAACTATATAGAAATATTCATTACTTAAAAAATGTTATAGTGACGTACGTTGACGTTTTTTTTATCACTGTTCATGACTTTATAATAATAATTACATAAAAATACATTTAAAATATAAATCGACACCGTCTTCAAATTGGTAAGATTAATTACATTTGAACTGTATTCAACCGTTTAAATACCCATGTATTCAACACTTAAAATATAATAGTAACTGGGCCAAATCAACAAAAGATTTTGGGCAAAAAGCGGTTATATACATGTCAGACCTTCAACGGATAGTTGTTAATATTTTGTTCCGTTTGTTGGCGTTTTTGTCAAAATCGAATTTACTCTTTCTTAAAGTCTTCTTAAAATCTCTTTTTTCTAATGAAGAAACACAACATTTGTTTTAGCTATAGTTACAATTTACAATGAAACGTGCACCGTACCAATCTCCGATCGATCAATTGTTTATTACTTGATCACTATACGCAGACGTAGTCGCGGTAAATAGCTGAACGTAAAAATAGTAGAAAATATATATTTTTTATTTTTGTATTATATCATGTGATTATTATAAGACATATTCTATTTTTTGTGACTATCCTAACAGTAGATTAAAAATAATTATATAGTACGTATATTTCACATGATATTTTAACCAAACTTTATTAGTAATGGAATTTGATCTAGCTGACCCACCGTGTGCTTTGTGTGGTGGTGTGTGGTAGTTTGTGGTAGTTTGTGGTGGTTGCCCCACTTGTTCTTACATAAAAACCACCAACAGTTTTTATTAATATTAATCAGAAACAAGCGATCCAGAAAACAACAACAAAATGTTTGCCAAAGTAAGTGTCAAATAAAATGCATGAAATATAATATTAATCGTTACAACTGTTTTAAGCTTAAATATTAAATCATAGATAATTCATGATACAACGTTTTAATTACTATTGATTTTATATCTTTTATTATATTGCGTCTTGTTCTTTGGTATTTTTTTAAAAGCATTTGCGTTTTATTAAGATTATTGCCTTTGGGAGTCTGCTGGCCGCCGCGAATGCTGGGCTTTTACACGGGCATGCTGTTTCATCACAAAGTATTATTCGTCACGATGAGGGCCACATTGGCGCTTCTTTGGCATATGCTGCACCCATAGCCCACGCAGCTCCATTGGCGTATGCTCCTGCGCTTCAGTATGCAGCTCCAGCACACTATGCTGGTCATGAGGAATATGTAACTAACTTTATATTTTAAAATATTATATGTATATATACAAAGAAAAACATTTATATATACATATAAGACTTAAAATTTAGATATTATTTAATCATTTTTTTCTAGGCTCATCCAAAATATGATTTCGCGTACTCAGTAGCTGACCCACACACCGGTGACCACAAGTCACAGCACGAGAGTCGCGACGGAGACGTCGTTCACGGCTCCTACTCTCTGGTGCAGCCTGATGGTTCCGTCCGTAAAGTGGATTACTCTGCTGATGACCACACTGGGTTAGTACTTGGGATTGTTTACATTTTTACCTAAATTTGAGCCTTATTGCATATTCAGTAACATAATTTTTTTGTTGTTTTTCTATATTTCAGTTTCAATGCTGTGGTTCACAACTCTGCACCATCTGGTCACCACCAGCCAGCCTACTACCACCATTATTAAGATCTCAATTAATAATTTCTGTGTTAAGAAAAAAAAATACTTAATTATTAAATGTTACTTATATGCTATTTACTTGTAATTATTTCATTACATTTTATTACAATAACAATTTTTTAAAACTAAATAAAGGTGATTCAGTTGTTAAAAGTTCTGAGTGTAATTTTGCTGATATATCTTTATAAACGGTCGATATGAAATATGGATCGAAACCAAACAATCAATTATTATCCAATTTTAAGCATTAAGCTGAAACTTTAATGTCATCTACATGTTTTGATGGACCATTCGATGAATTATACAATTTCAAAGCTTTAGAGGCTGGTTATATATAATATTGAAATTTACTCTCAAATTGATGATTTCCAATCTCCTTCATGTTTTCTCTACTCTGCTCGACAAATATAGGAAAATAAAAAAAAAAATACTAATTTGGTGTAAATTTTAATTGGCAGAATATTCCATACATCATTGAGAACGAAGCCATAACTTAATAAAAAAAAAACATTATATGTAATGAAAATATAAGGTTTAAAAACTATTTATAACAATCTTTTTTTCAATATTCTAGAATAATACTTTTGCATTATCACTATATTGATATTTACTTTTGTAAATTCTATTTGAGATCTAACATAACATTGACCCAATTTTATATACATTTGCAAATATTATATACTTTATGGACTTCTAACTAGATCTTACAGTATTTGTACAGTAAAAATTTATAGTTTTGTAATAAAGTTTTTAGTATATAAAGGATATATCTAGATTTCTTAGATATTTATTATACCTATACAGTATTACACAGATATAGGTGTTTTTCAAATATTAGGTTCCTCCTCAGTTTTTTTAGTTTTTATTGAAAAAGGAGATCAAGAGGCTAATGACTTGCAAGAATGCAAAAACTATAGATATTCGATTATTTATGTGTTTGTTTGTTCATGCATAAATTTTATGTGAAATAATATTGAATTTTGACGGTGGACTTCTGATTAAATTTAATTTTAATACTAACTATACTATAGATAGAACGAATTGATTTGGGAACGTCATTATGAATACCGGTTTATAATTACAAATAAAACTATATACAATAAAGAAAACGATGGTCATATTTGATAAAAATAGTAATAGGGAATTTAGCGCAGTAGTTTATTAATATATGTATTTAATCTTAACAATAAGAAATTATAATTGAGTATGTGGTGTACGAGCCCTAAGAAAAAATATTTGCATATGAAAAAAAATATTTTTAAGACAATATATTGAAAATTCTTCGTGAAATCCCATAAAAAAAAAGAATACGATATTTGATTATATAATTAAATAATCGGGCCTTAATATGAATATCAGCACTCTTAGGAAAATAAAAGTTTTTCAAATCTCAATTTGCTTAGAACGTATATTTGCTGTCAAATGATTCAAATAGCTCATCCGTGTGCTTGGAGTATTTTTATTAAATTAGCCGACCACTGGTATGGGTAATCGTTGGTCTACTTTACTTACCTCGACCTCTACTCTATCTTAAATAGAAAAGCTTACAATTAATGATGATTATATAAGCCTTAGAACGTCTGTAAGTATGGGTGCCTAAAATTAATTCTTAAAAAGCAGCATATTACTAGAAAACTAATAAAACTAGAACTTGCTGACTTCAATATTTTGGACGATAGATGGGCTCTCCAAGTTGTTGTCATCAATTCGTACACGAGCTGGATTGACTTAATTGACCAGACCAGAGCCTACCAGAGTTGGATTGACTTAATTAATTTTACTATCCTCTATCAGAAGATCAGCGTAAGATACCTTTTATAGGGTTTTTTAGGTGGGTAAGAGAGTTCGTATGACGATGACCAAATTTATATCAAAACTTGGAAGAATCTGTGTTTTTTTATCTTTGCATTGCTTCGAGGGTGGTAGAGCATTTTAAAATATTTGCAAGTTTTCAATTTGCAGATATGCATCATAAAGAACACTATACATAAATACATAAATAGCATAAAAATGTGGATAAAAGTAATAAATGACTGGAATTCGTATTATGGCTTATACTAAAAGTAGTATGTTGGTGTTACAAATGAAACGTAGGCACAAGGTCTTATGTAATTAAAAAGAAGATGGTCATTAAAATAACTACAAAAGATGCAAAGTAATAAATAACTTTTATTAACAAATATTAAAAGTTTCGAATAAATATGCATCAATAGTGAGCGTAGGCGGGTTCGGGATGAATGGCAGGAGCAGAATTGTGGACCACCGCGTTAAAACTGAAAAAAAAAATAATCATCAGTATCAAAAGCCTTATTAGATGTATTCTATAGCTTTTATAAGTGTTTAATATTTGCTCACCCGTTGTGATCATCAGCAGTGTATTCTACCTTGCGCACGGAGCCATCAGGTTGGACCAAGGAATAAAAACCGTGCACAGCATCACCGTCACGACTCTCGTGTTGTGCCTTGTGGTCGCCGGTGTGAGGGTCTGCTACCGAGTATGCGAAGTCATATTTCGGGTACGCCTGGAGAAATTAAATATTATGAGTAGCTTTTAAATCGAGGAGATACCATTAAATAGAAGGTGGTAATTGAGGAGATACCATTAATAGAAGGTATTTGCTTACATAAGAGTCATGTCCATCATAATGTCCCTCATACTGGCCTGCGTATGGTCCAGCATATGCAACCGGTGCAGCGTAATGAGCTAAAGGCGCGGCTTGTACTAATGGAGCAGAATTGTAAACTGGGGCAGCAAGGTGGCCTAGTACCAGTCCTTCATCGTGACGTACGATGCTTTGAGAAGAAATAGCCGGGCCGTGGTAGTAGCCAGCGTTGGCAGCTGCTAGCATAGCTCCTAATGCGAAGATCTAAAACCGATCAAAGGTAACTAATTATACAAAACCTTTTCTTCCATTTATATCGAGAAGGTATATTTTAATATTAATGTGCATACGTCAAGGTATTAGAATGCATTTTAGATCACAATAGCGCCTAATGTGATTCATTAAATTACAATCAACCTTCGTAATGGTTTTCGATTTCTCGTGGTCACTTTACATTTTCACACGATTAATTAATTAAATGTTACGAAGGATTTTGTTACACACAAATTAAATTAGTCACACTCACTTTGCTGAACATTTTGATCTGGTTTATTTCAGTCCTGGTCGGTGATTGATATCTATCGGTATTGTCTGATAGTTTTTATACAATAGCTAGTGGTTAAGAAGAAGTGGGGTAACCGCAGGTCAGGAGCTAGTGATAATGATATTTGAGGTCACATAAAAACCCCCATTATGAGCTCAATTATTCCTGTCATGGTTTATGAATCGGCAGCACGCATTGAGCATAGCACGTGGTGTATAAGAAAAAAATGTAGCCAAAGTGTGAGGGTTACCAAATTATACGGAGCGTGTAATAACTATTGTGGTTTAGATTGCTTGTATATTTTTTTATATTTTTAGAGTTGACTTTTAACAATGATTGATAAAATAAAACTATTCAGTAGTGTATTGTAATGCATTAATATAATATACGGTTTTGGAATGATGATTCAACGTTTTTATATATATGTTTTTTTGTTGGGTTAAAAACAAAAGCAAAAAATTCAATCTCGACTAGAAACATCTCGTTTTGTGTTCATTTAATGTCCTGGTGAGGAAAAAGATCTAGTTGAAATCTCAAATATTCTTTAAATTACCAAAACATAATGTAAAGTTATGTATGATAAATATCTTGTAATAAAAGGTTTTTATTTTGTAAGGTAAATGTGCTTTTGATGTTAAAAAAGGCGTTAGTTAATTTTCTATTTTTAACCCAAGATGACGCCGCTTGAAAAAAAATATATAATTATATGTTTGTAGACAAAAAAGTAAAAATAAATATATGTTTATAGACATAAAAGTAAAAATAAATATATGTTTATAGACAAAATAGGAAAAAATAAAAATAAATGTTGTCAAGTTTTAATGAAAAAATCTCCAAACTAATTATTTAAAATAGCTCTGTATGTTATGCTGGCGGCTCAAATGTTTTTTTAAGTTACAATGATCTCTATTCGGAGGTAGTTTGAAATGAACTTGGTCAAGGTCTTAAGTTGGGATCTATGACAAAAACACGAAGTTATTCCATTGTAATGACTTACAAATAAGACCAGTTTGATACATAAAAGAAATAGTCAGAAACTCTCTTTTTATGATTTAAAACAAAAATGCCTTAATTTACAAGTTACCGTCTTAAAGTTAATAAAAAAGAAATTGTAGATTTTTAACTATACAATATTTTTATTTTATTTTTTTTAATTTTTCATATATTTTAGTTCGACTTAATATAAATTGTTATTTTCTTACTTACATTTGAAGGATTTTTATCCCCTACCCTATTATTCTATTATATTAAAAAGCTATAGAGATGGAATTTCAATACGACATTTTTAATGCCTCAAAAAAAATGTAGGCATCTGTTTTTTTGTTTAACCAGCGTAGACTGTACGCTATTAGATCGATCAGTCAGGACAACTTTTTGAATTATTAATATTCAATTTAAACTGTCACTTATCAATTCACTTAAAATAGTTTAATTGAACTGTAGGTTTTGATTAAAATTAAATAATTTAATGACAGTTTCTCATAACATCGTATACTTTTTGAAATATCGTTTTTAAAGTGTAGATACGTCATATCTCGTATGAAAGTTTTGACATTCATTGCAAAACCTGATTTTGTTCTATTACGTTACTTATTTTTTAAGTAATATAGATTGAAAACATATAAGTGATATAGATTTAAAAAAAAATCAACATTAGCAATAATATCTGAGCTTCTAGAGAATTTCAAATACTCTATTATTTGTTGTTATTTACAATTATTTTAGATAAATGTTGAGCTAATGTTTATATTGTAAAGTATTTCAAAGTAATATATAATCACATTTCATACTATAAAATAAATAACGAACGAAATGGAGTCAACTTGCAAAGTCTTAAAGTTCTATTTTATTAATCTACTTTTATAAATAAATGAATAAATATATATAAATTTAAATTTTCATACAAATAGAATTTTTACATGTACACTATATTTTCAAATACTAAATTTCACAATTTAAAAGTGATTTTATATTTTATAAACACCGCGTTTATTTTTTAAAACATTAATTAATTAAGAAGTTATTAAAAAATCTTAAAATTTACATAATAATATCACAAGGTTGAATTTTACCAATATTACCTCATTATTACGCATTATTAGTATTGGGGTAATAATGAGGTAATTTTGGTAGTTTGTAAGTCAAAATGATTATTTGGCTGTCTTTAAATATATCATATACAAAAACCAATCAATAAAAAAATAATCTTCCATAAGACAAATTTTTATTACAGTACCAATTTATTGTTTTACCTTGTATACTAACTCAGATTCCGAAGTAAACACATATTATTTTTTTGTAATACAAAAGTATGTCAAATAGTGATCAAGAATATAAATTTTAAGAGACTTATTGTAAGTTATAACATTTTTTCCATTTACTTATTTTTCTTAACTTTACTCATATATGTAAGAACTAGTATTACGATATATTTTTTATCTCTCATATCTACTATACATTATATTTATTACAATATAAATATCAAACTCTTTTGTTAATATAACTCTGAAAAAATATTACCGCAATATAAAGCATAATTTCGTACTAACCCTAAGGTTGTCTGGAAGAAAACGCCTTTAGGCGATAAGACCGCCTGTTGTACTTTTAATGTGTATTTATGTTTGTAACTTTTAATTTTGTGGTGTGCAATGAAAAAAATAATAATAAATATAATTATATTTATGTATAACTCATAGATTTTAGAACTAATATTTGTCATTTATGTTATATAAAATACTCTTTTTGAATATTTTATATAAATATAAAATACCCTTTTGTTAATAAAACTCTGTCAAAACATTAACGCAATATAATGAAATTAATTATTGAACGAAAGTAGGTAATTATTTCATTTAATTATGAAACTTGTAGCCACATGCCAAGAGACGTTTGTTTTTTATTATTAGAGGCCACGAGCTCTTATTTTTTATTGCGATAATGTAGAGTGTTGTCATTTGCGTATACAGTATAGTTAGGAAAATTATAAGGTATTTAGAACAGATATTTCTGTAATATCTGTTTGGACATAATAATATGGTATGTTTTTCGAATCTTACAAATAGTGTGATATGAATGTTTACAATCAGCCCTTTTTTGTAAGTTTCATATAATATTTGAGAATTATATTTTCAAAATTATGTTATATCAGATTCATTTTTATTTATTAAATTCTTAATAGGATTGTATAAAAAGCATTAAAAATTGTTTATTAGATAAATAGGAAAGCCTTTTAGATAAAAATAGCATAAGTCTCGATGTGTTGTTCAAACTTCTTTTGTTCTTTATATAGAAATAACAACTGTGGTCTCTCATATCAACAACTGCTAATTAATATATAAGTTGGCAATACTTGCTTGAAATATTACCTAATTTCAATATTTACTATAAGTACACAGTGTCGGTACTAAAAGCATAATTCTATGACGTGATACTAACATTTCTTGTTTCCAAAATGCCCCATTTTTTTCATTCAGTTGATGTTTAATATTTTTTTAATATCCGTTAGAAAACTATTTTACAATAAATAATTTGTAAATTATTACATATTCCCTATGTTTACACACACCAAAAATATGCTTTTTCAAATATTTTTCGTTTTTAATATCATTCATCACATATGCATACATACAAATTCATGCACACATACAATATTCACGCATACATACAAATCCAAATAAGACATACATTCTTTGTAGTAAAACGCGACTCCGTGTTTGTGTTAAATTTTTGAAACGAAAAAATATGTTTTCTTGGTGGCTGTTTGTATATATAAGACCGTTGCTTAGTTTCGTGCTTATTTTTTTTGGGTTAAAATCCGAAAATATATATTTTTAAATCCAGTTATTGTGATAAATATGACTTTTCTTTTACAAATGTATATTTTCTATATAGTTTATTAGAGTATTTTTAATACATTGTAGATTTATATCTATACCCTATCGGGTAACACTAGACTTCTGTGTATATTTTTTTTAACAGTAAATTGTTATTCAAAATGCAGTTTTGGTCAAGTTTTAGGCTTAGCGTCAAAATAAAGGAAAGTGATATATATACATTTAGTTGATTTAATAAATAAAAATAATTCTTAATCAATCAGTTGGTTTTATGACCACAAAGAATCTTATATCGTACAAATTAGTTAGTATTCTGGCAATGTTTTGTCTATGGTGTTACAAAAAATAATATCAGTTTTATTGGTTCAATATCACTATTGTCTAATATTATGTTATATATATATATATATTTTTTTTAGGTACAAATACCTAATAATATATATATTAAATTTTTACATTTCTTTCTCATTTTAACACAATGTGTTAAAATGAGAAAGAAATATAAAAATATAAAATTGTGTTTAAAAAAAAATGGTCGTCGATAAAATTAAAACAGATCAAATTAATGAACTAAAATTAGTGATTCGTGGTTGGTGGTTAAAGAAAAGTTTTAAATGTATACACAAAAATAAAATCATACACACATTTATTTACACGCACATACATTCATATCTACAAAAATATAAATTATCATAAAAGAATACATCTCGTAAAGGTACGTCGAACTCAAACTGTGACTTTATGAAAATATAAATTAGTAGCTGTGGTACGCATGTTCGGGTGCGGCGTGGACGGAGGGGCCGGAGTTGTGTACAACGGCGTTGAAACTGAAAAGAAATATATTATTTCAGAAATTCAATTAATTGTCATATATAACTAGATATGTCTTCTGTAATTTTACCCGTTGTGGTCGTCAGCGGTGTATTCCACCTTACGGACGGAACCATCAGGCTGCACCAGAGAGTAGTAGCCGTGCACGGCGTCTCCGTCGCGGCTCTCGTGCTGTGACTTGTGGTCACCGGTGTGTGGGTCAGCTACTGAGTACGCGAAGTCGTATTTGGGGTGAGCCTGTTAAAAACCATAATAATTTTATGATATGGATAAGATAAATTCAAGCCCAAAATATTTAGTATATTTTTATCTTTGCGTACATATTCGTCATGTCCATCATAATGAGCAGATGGGGCAGCATAGGCTACGGGAGCATAGGCAACTGGAGCAGCGTGAGCCAAAGGTGCGGCGTAGGCATGGGGGGCAGAGTAGTGGCCTTCGTCATGACGGACGATGCTCTGAGAGGATACGGCATGGCCAAGACCGTGACCATGAAGGAGACCAGCGTTGGCCACTGCCAACATAGCTCCGAATGCAAGGATCTAAAAAAAGGAAACATGATTTTAAAATATGAAACAAATCTTAAAAGAAGAGTCTTATAAGAAAGATATATGTATATTTTATAAGATATAAAATAGAAAAAGGTATTAAAATTAAAATTAAAAATGTTTGGTTCTTTTATTTTAGGTTCACTTTATAACACGTTACTTACTTTGCTGAACATTTTGTGTGTTTAGTTAGACAATTGAGAATTGATTGATGTCAACGGTCCAGCACAATGGTTTTATAGAACACGGCCGCGTGGTTCGGTGGGGCGGAGAAATGCGCGTGCGCATTCAAAGTGTAGCAGACATGCAACTCAAGGTCAATTTGATATAAATACAGCGTCATTAATCATTGTACTAAAAATAAAACGGATAGTTTTTTTTATAATTCTTAGAATGTATTATAGTTAATAACATTTAATTTAGATAGATTTTCCATAAAGATCTTTAAATTTAGTTTTTGCGTTAAAAGATCAATAATACTAAATTGAAATTAATAAAAAAATATATATATTTCGGTTAAAAAAAGGCCTGTATAAAAAAAATATAGCAAAATGTTCATATTAAAAAGAGCGATTTGCATGAAGTCTTTTGGTAGTGTGAGTGTGAGTGACTTAGATTTCTAAAGCCTATCAAATAACAAAGGTTAATTAACCCGAAAGATAAATTAGTTTGATTATCTCATACTTTGTTGCCCTTAGCAGTCGTTTAGTAACACCTTTAGTTCGTAATTACGCAGCGGATTGTGATAATCAGTGATTTTGACTAAGTGGGTCAGGTTTAATATAAAGGCCATTATTTAGATTTTGATAAAGTTCTTATATTATTATAGATAATTTTTTTTAAAATTTTATCTTTTAAATGTTATATTTGAATAAGTGTATGTATCTGAATAAGTGTATATATCTGAATAAGTGTATATATCTGAAGTCATCCGTGATTACACTTAAATGGATATTTGTATTTGTCAGTTTGATAAAAATGTAATTCATAAAAAAAATAGTTTAACTAAACAATACAAAATGTTTTGAATAACCTTCAGCGGTGACTAATGACTAACCCATAGTATAAGGTTATTTTTAATAAAAGTAAGAATGTCGAAGCTTTTTGTTAAACGATCTATTATATTTTATTGTTCTTGAATAATATTGTCATTTAAATTTATTCTTCAGTTGCGAGTTATTATTTTTGTTATTTAGTAATATTTATTTCTTACACACAATATATATTTACGTATATATTATATATATTATACGCTGGTTTAATATAAAATGTTTGTAGGGTAGAGATAAGTATTGCACGGAAATGTTTCGTAAGTTAATTTTCTTAAAATTATCAGAACAACAGTGTTTGTTTCGCGCCTTGAGATTTATTATGTAGGTGGTGTAATTTTAAAGCAAACCATTTACCTTGTTTCATAAAAATAAATTCAAGTTTTGTAACGTAAAGGTGTAATGTGAAAGTGTAATTGTTTTACTAATAGATGATGTGATAAGTAAATATTACGTGTTTTTGGTATCCAAAGTATATATATGCTATTATAAAATTACTTTTGAGTTTTCCAGCTACTATTGCAGACTTTGGGTTATTAGCTCCAAGCTGAAATCTTTTATCATGATATATTCTTTTATTTTTATATTTCATGAGTCAATTGTATGAAGGATTTTTATTGTAACGCTTCATTAGTTATATTAAGGACAAACCAATTTTTATCTATAAGGAACATTCATTGATGAATCACAGAACAGTGGAGTTTAGCTTTAGGCTATTGCTATTAAGAGACCAACAAAAAATATATGAAACGTGACTTTGCTTAGATTGAAACAATTTTGGCGTTAATAAAAATAGGTACTTTATTCATTTACAAGTTTCGTGTTACATTGACATTACGTTATGGATTATATTTCTTGGTTAACCTGGCTTTGTTTGAATGCTTTACTGAGGCTAGTATGTCCCACGGTGTAAGTTAACAAGGTTTATTAGATGAAGGTAGTAGTACATAGGTAAGGGGAGAAACCGCACTCTGAGAGCCGTGCAGTTTGGATTGCAGACATTTAATTATGTCACTATACGAAATTATCGCGTTAGGTTCATGACCTTCTCCAGATTCCAAAGTTGCATGTACTTCATGATCTTCTTGTTCTTCGTGGGGTTTTTCTTCAGGTTCTTCATGGTCTTCGTGGGGTATTTCTTCATGATCTTCATGGACTTCGAGGGGTTTTTCTTCATGATCTTCATGGTCTTCGAGGGGTTTTTCTTCATGAGACTTATCCTCGGGAGTTTTGTCTTCAAGCGGTTTGTCTTCCTGTGATTTGTCTTCTGGTTTTTCAGTAGCATTTTCTCCACTGTGTTCATTTATTTTTTCTGCACTCACTGCTTCTACTTTTTTCTCCTCTAAAGGTTCCACCTCCAAATGTTCTTGTTTTACGGGAATTACTTCCACCGAACCTTCTTCGTGACTCTCATGTTTGTTTGTTAAATGTTCGTTTTGGACGTTATTGCAAGGTACGATCGGCTTTTTCTCCTCTTCCTTTTTTTCTGTCACTGGTGGTGGTTTGTGCTCCGGAGTGGGAGAAATGTTCCTTACGACAGCATTGAATCTGATGAAATATTATTGAATTTTGTTTATTACACGTTTAATAGATAAGGTTTTAACAATGTCATCATTAAAATTGAAAATTATGTTTATTTTTAATTAGCATTAGTTATAACAAAGTACAAAAAATAATGGAGTGATTTGTTAATACTTATAACCCATATTATTTAATACAAAAAAATGTATAATGATGCCTAATTCATGATACCCTTTTAAATCATCCGCGGTGTAAACGACTTCTCGGACGAAGCCATCAGGTTGAATGAACGAATAGTGCCCTTGGACTACTGACCCATCGCTGTGTTCGCTTTGAGTTTTCTTGTCACCAGTGTCTTCATCGAAAACAGCATAAGCGTATTGATAACCCCTTGCCTCCTGGAAAAACATGAGTGCTTTTAGTATCACTATTACCTTATTTTGACACAAAACTTTTTTTTTAAATAAGTTGCTTTTAAGAAATTTATTTATTTAAAAAATATGTTTAAGCACTTACATCCTTGTTTGTCAATATGACAGGTACACTCGGAGCGGCTGCCTTGTAGGTAACAATTTTAGCATTAGGCGTGGAATGAATGGGAGCCGCATTAGGAATGACGCAAGGTGACACACATGGTGATAGAACACTCGTTGCCAGCGGCTCGGAAATTACCGTTTGTAATGGTGCTTGAGATAAACGAGCCACTTGAGACGTGTATGTTAATGCAGATGGATTGTAGTTAATGTATTCTAAGGGGTGTACATCAGTTCCTCTTTGCACTATAACATTTGAAAACGATGCTCCAGAGATCGCATCAAGCGACCAGATCGCCAAAACTAGGACTAGTAACGGAGTCTGTAAAGATATTACAAAAGTGATATTTTATTTGAATATTTGAAATATATATGATAATTTAATTTGAAAACATAATGAAATACTTACTTGAGTTGTCATCTTTGTAGGAGATTTTCGGAAGACAAGTGATATTTTTCAGATGTTAGCTCGTCTTATATCGTGCTTTGTCTGTCCCTAAATATGCCATTCTGTAACACCGAAACAAACCATCAATGTCGTTGAATAAATGAATAGCGGTTAACAATTAATATGGTAATACAGATTTAACACTGGCTTCTTTCTAATCCTGTATTCAAAACACGATATTTACAAAAAGCAAATAATCTACCGTGAAAATCGTCTTTGTTTCTGGTATCGGTCAGTTGAACACTTATGCAATTTTCAGGACACTATAATTTATCATGGCTTATATTGGACTTCATTGTGTTTCTTACTGCCATTAAAATATACATCAAGATACGGCACCAGTTTCTTTAAATATAAATATGAACTCTAGTTTAATAAGAATAATTCTAAATCTAACGTGTGGGGTAAGTTTGAGGCTAACCTCTTTAGTTTATTAAAAAAATATTAAAGTGATTATAACCAATAATAAATAATATTACTCCTTTTAAAACAAGTGCCGTTACAAGCAGCCGTGACCCTGTTTATAAATAGCGAGTGGAATACAGGTTACATAGAAATGCCTTAAGCAAGTCTGAAAACTCTATCCAGTATATATGTATGCCGTTTCATAAAACTGTTTCATAAAAATTTTCTTCTCCGAAGTGTACCTTCATTGTACCTTTACATATTTATTTGTGGGATGTACTCAAAAATAGCGTCACAATCTTATATAGAATTTTAAAACTGTTTAAATGAATAATACATTTAATTTTAACTAATTTCAGACGTTACAAATTTATTTAAGTATAGTTACGAACAGGTCTCTGAACTCCTGTGGATTTATTAGAGCAAGCCATTTCAGTACAAATTATATATTATTAAAATATCAGGCGTATATTATTATAGTAAATAAGTAAAAAATAAGGACTTACTTAATATTTTTCTGGAAATTGTATTTTAATTTTTGGCAAACCTCAGATAGCCATAATTATTATTAGCCACTAAACAAAAAAGTTATTATTTTTACTACACCTTAAATTCTACATAATTCAAAATCATAGGTTGAAAGGACTTTGGTGATTTACTGCGAAATATTACCGATAATTTACATGCCATATTTAAACTTTATTCACTTAAAAAATTAAACGTAACATGACTAAAAATATATTTGTAGGCATCTTACAAATGTTATTGTATACTACAAAGTTATAAACATTGTTTTTAATTTCCAATGAAGCCTAGCAGATGTCGGCTACGTCCCAATAAACACAATAATACAAATCAACTACAAATATAGAATAATATAGATACCCCACGAGGGTAGCGACACGATAGCTCAATTGGTAAAGCGAAGGAACCTCATCCCAGAGGTTGCAATTTCGAATCCTGCTCGTGTTAATGAATTTATCATTAACACGTTTTTATAAATTTAACTATTATTTATAATAAATTTATTAATTCATCAAATTTTCTTCTTTCAAAGACTTATTAAATCAGACATTTAAAAACTTGTCTTCATTATTCTGCAATAAATATAAACATGTTTATCAACTCTAAGACGCGATTAAATCTGAATCCTAATCAACTAAATAAATGCCTATTTATTTATAGTAGGATTAAATGTTTAAATATCCACGATATTCAAACCTTTGAAGTCAATAAAAATCTCTAAGTTTTTAAACCAGCTATTATTAAATAAGGACGTCACCTAGAAATTTGAAATTATACTAGGTTTAAGCAATGTACAAAGGGAAATTTTCCATATGAATAACTAAATATAGAGTATTTAATCCGAGGTTAGGCTTCAGTGAATACTTACTTCAAATTATGAAGAGTACTTAAATATTCATTACATAACAAAAGTGTTTTGTTTTTTTAAGAATAACGCTATTCATATTGTATCTCAAAAACTCATAAATAAATGTATCAAAACTCATAAATAAATTACTATTCAGCAAAGATTAAGAATAAAGAAATACTAATATAATAATTCTAATTATCTCAAGACGAGTCTTCAGATTGGTGCAATACACAGCAGATTCACTTATTAATTATAAATTGTTCAGCCCCATTTACATTTGACCGATGAGAAGCTATTCTGTCGTTAGCACAAAATTGAAGTGTAACTTAAAATAGACTTGACATCAAAATGTATTTCTGTACATTTTTAATGTATTTTCAGTGCTTTATATTTGTGTTAAAAATAAGTAAAATCTGTAAAGTTTATCAAAATAAAATCACAATATTTTATTTCTATAAAAGCTTTTAAAAATAATTTATAATTGATGTAAATGACAATAAAAGTTAATAAAACAATAATAAAAGCAATAATTTAACTGGTTCTAAAACCTGTATATTTTCATGTTTGAAAATATATCCCTATCTAAATGATGCTAAATTCATCGCGGCGGGGTAGTGATGCAGTAGCTCAATTGGTAGAGCGACGGGACGATTTCCAAGAAGTAACGGGTTCAAAACAGTTCCTTTATTGGTTTATTTTCTAATCTATATTTATTTAAAAAATGTTCAAATGTGGAATTAATTTAGTAGTTTCAATTTATAAAGTATCTCGCGCTATAAAGGAAGCTATAAAAGGTCTCCTAGTAATTGATACACTTTGGATATGATGAAGCTCTCTCTTTCTATTTAGTTTATTTTATGTAGTCTTTCTTTATTACAATTTTCAATTTATAAAAGGTTTAGGTAAAATTACTGTTAGTAAAGTTATTTCATTAATAATTGATATAAACTAATTGTTTTTTGTTTAATGTAACAAGCAAAATACCAAAGGAATACAGAACTTAATAACTGTATAAACTATTTAATAAATGATAAATAAATATAATCAGATTAAAGAGATTTATGATTAAGATATCAGAATTTTTATTTAAAATAATTATGTTACATTTTATATCATATTATATCATATCATATCGTATCGTATCGTATCGTATCGTATAGTATCATATCATTTGGAAGCTGCACAATACTTGCAAAATAATTTTAAGTACAGTTATATTATAAGAAAGTATTAATGTTGCCTGTGAGTTATACGCAAAAAAATAAATGTAAAATTTTAAAGAGATAAAGACGATTACATATAGAATGCTTAATGAATAAAATTCATCGAAGCGGTTTGCGGTAGCTCAATTGGTTGAGCGACAGACAGGTTTCCTAGAGTAATAGTAGATATAAATTTCAACAAAAATCAGTTTAAAATAAAATACTATAAATAAAATTATTTTTTAAACTTTTAAAAGCGATTTTGACCCAAATATTTTCAGATGTCTTTTATAATTATTTGATACGACAGTGAACAGTCGATGGTGTTTTGTTTTCAATTGCTATATCATGTTAGTAGAAATCTATTTAACCACTTAAAGACAAATGTACGAAATAAGATATGTACGTTTGTATCTTTTGTGTGTTTTTTGCTTTAAAAGATAAAACGATAATTTCTATTAAACCAAATATGTCAGTTTGTCATATTAGTGATACCCGCTTTGTAAAATCCATACATAACATAAAAAAAAAACATTATATAAAAGTGTTAAGTGCTTTTTAACTCCGACTTGTTCTGAATCGATTTGTTTTTGTTTGTCTTGAAATATACTTCTAAAACATATTAAATTAATACAATACTTTATTTATATTATGATATAAATGAGTTTGTGATAAAGATAATTCCAAGACTTGATTTAAATTATAAGATGATGTTGAAAATTTAACTGTAAGGTTTTGATTTTCCTATACAATTTAGTATAAAAAGGATATTACATAATAAAAACAATTCATAGTTTTCGAAAAGTTTATTTTCGCCGCAGTCTTAAGATAAAAGTTCGTTGTCGATTAAAGACTATCTATAGTAAGGTACAATAATATCACATGAAGGTGGCTAGGAGCCAGTAGGTTTAGTGGTGGTACTCAGAGTGTACCGGCGCTGTGTTGTGGACTACTGCGTTGAAACTGTAAAGAGAGACGAGAGCTTAACAATGCTGTAACATTAATACATAAACAAGGAGATAAACCTAAAATTAATAAATAAGAAGATGATACTTTCTATATCGTCAAGAAAGCAATATTAGAAATAGTGGATCAAAACAATTAACCGTATCTTTTTCAATCAGACAGTGCTGCCAGTATCATAATTGAAAATTTGATTACAATATTTAGTTTAATAATTTATTCCCAATCAATATTTAATATTTGTGCGTTAATTTGTTAAACATAAAAAATATTTACCCATTGTGGTCATCAGCGGTGTAGGTGACCTTGCGGAAAGAGCCATCGGGCTGGAGGAGGGAGTATTCGCCTCTCACGACATCACCATCACGAGCTTCATGCTGTTCCTTGTGGTCACCAGTATGAGGGTCGGAGACCGAGTATGAGTAGTCGTATTTAGGGTGTGCCTGAAAAATAATTTCGGTTAAGTTAACTTATATAAGATGTACAGAGTTGTGGTTATGCCTCTTTGTTTTTTCAAAACTATCACAAAAAAAGTCGAGTGAGTGTAAACGTAACTATATCGTATAATTAAAGCATTTGTTCTATAAAATTATCTAAACTCATTCACACATCATAATACTGATAGCGATCTAAATATTTCTATTAGCTCGTATTATCTTACGCAATGGAAATTAAACCGTGCAACAATCTACATCTGCTGTTAAGCGTGAGAGTACAGTTTGTGCAAACAACGATACATTTGGTGACTGCATCATATAATTGTCTTCTAGCCTAGTTTCACAATATCCTGGGAAACAAGCTTATCGGCCCTCAGTCACGACTGGGACGCTGTTACGTAAGGGTAATATCGATTGTTTATCATCGATTCTATGACAATGTTAACGATTGGAGATTGCAGTTCTATCGACATAAATAAATCTAATTGGAATTTGTATTAAATGCTATTTTTATCAAATCTGATAAACAACAAATTAAAAAAACACGCTTAAAATAAGACAAGAATGACTACAAATTGTATAACCGTTGCATTCATTCAATCCACTGGTTTTTCGTGTGCTGTAATATGCGAAAAACTGAACACGAACGCTTTAATTAGAGTTATTAGTAAAAGCGAGTTTCTGGCGTGATTGCGTTGAAGATAATTCGTATTTACACTCGGGACCTATTTAGCTTGAACTGTCATGATGTAATATAATAGCCAAGCTGGATTGGCAGATACCATATCCCGGAAACGAGCAAGCTGTATTATGCAAGCTATCAATTAGTAAGACGCTATTGTGTTACACCATCGCCGATGGGAATAATCGAATGTTCTACTTGTTAGAACTATTTATTTTTGCAGGCGGTTATTATGTTTCTGTTTGCTGCAAATAAATTTCGATTTTAAATGTTACGTAACGTAAAGGCGGTTGTAAAATTTAAGTATGTTTACATTAATTGAATGTAATGATGGTTGGAATTGAACAATCTCTTAATTTAAGATATGTCCTTGACCACGTTGTTTAAGATGCTTAAACAAAAATTGCTATATAATTATTGTTTGTTCTTAATGCGTGCGGCGATCTACTCTAATTTCAGTCAAATAAATTTTACACATTGCGTTGGTTAATAATGAAATTCGTTTATAATATTTTTAATGAATGTTAATGACATTCGTAAATAGTATAAGATGTAATATTTTTAAAGAACATTCCTTTTATTTTGTTATTTTTTTGTTTTAATATAAACTTATTATGGTACATTTTAAATAATTTATGATTTGAAGCATTTTATATGTTTTTATATATTTACAGTATTTATTTATTAAAATTTTAATTAAACTTACGTGATAATCGACATGTTCATCGTGTCCCTCGTACTGTGCTTGAGCGACCGGCGCGTACGCAACTGCCTCATGGCCGTAGCCCTCACCGCCGTACCCGTGGGAGAGCTGTACTACCCCGGCTGCTGCTGCTGCCACCACGGACAGGATTACTGCTGCCTGTTAACAAATATAAAGCATAAATATTTCAAAACGATTCCAAATTGGAAACTATAGCTTTAAGAATAAAAGACCCATCGATTCAGAACTATACACGTTTTAAAAAATACTTTAGTCAAAACTATGAAAACACTCCATAAATATTTTTGTTATTAATTTGATTCTCTGTTATATTTAAATTATCCTCCAATTATAGAGTGAATGTTAAAAATTGTAATATTTATACCAAAATGTTAAACATAAAAAGGTAGAGATATTATGTAGAGCCACAACTATTTCTGATAATCATTCATTTTCAAAATTGGACAACTCTGAATTTCTTATAGAATTTACAGTTAAAGTATGATATTAACTATGTTATGGAATGAAACATTTCGGACGCAGTGAATTAGCTAACTCTTAAGGAATTCAATGTTCCAAATCGTAACAGAAACGACGAATCCTTTCACCATTATTCCCATTGGATTAGAAACACGGCCACTTACTTTAGCGATCATTGCTATTGTATAAGGTTTGCTTCGTTAGACCGACCACACACGACTGATACAAACTGCTGGAACCACCGACTTTTATATTGCACCAGCGAGATGCAAAACGTACGCGCTGTCTACGCAAGAATACGGTAGTTTGATAATAATAAACCAATTACGTAAATTATTTAGCTGTTTTGCAGTTCAAGGTGGTTTGATCATGTGCATCTGTAGACAATGGATTTTAAAAGTAGGTTATTTTGAACTAATGAGTGCTGTCATTAAGTTTATTCTAATATCAAAAATAATCCACGAAGTGTTAAAAAACAAGGTGTATATGGACGACTATTAATTTTTTATGTGCGCATATGGGAATAGGTATAAAAAATAATTCTTGAAGAAATACATTAGTCAAAACATTAAAAAAAAATTCAAAACTGCAGATGTAGAATACACCTAATTTTCTTTTTCCTCGTTTAATTTAAAAGAATATATTATAATTATTCTCAAACTCTACATCGACTTTTTTAAAAATGAATTTGAGAAAATTATACGATTTCAGATTTTATTTAAATCGGCATTTATGTTTTAATCGGTATCACGATAACCGGTTTTGTTTTGTAATATCCTCTTCTTGATACTGTAATACTTACGGTTAAGATAAATAACCGGAAGAACACACAACACGTATCCGTTGCTCATCTCTATGCCATATTATTGCTTAATAAAGAACATTTTAAGCATTTAGAATAGGCTCATCACTGCGATCTAAATCACGTTTTACGACTGTTTTCTCCGAGCACAATAATTTCCGACATGACATCACAGTTTTGCCAAGAGTCTTAAAAGCTTATGATTAGTTAGAAAAATATTTTTTGACGAGTCTGTGCATCGGTGAGTGTAAATTAATTATCGATTATATTATAATTGTGTTATAATAATAGAAGATACGTGTCGTTTTTTTAGAAAAAAAGATGTAGTATTTGGACGATGTTATTTTATGTTATTGTTTATTATTTTTTTTTCATCGTGTATCTTTTAAAAAGTCTCGTAACTTGTTGTTAAGATACAATTGTGAATGTAATAAACAATTCCTTTATAGAAATCCAGCAAACTACTTTTCAGGGTTCAATCAAAAACAATATATCCCTTTTGAAAGCTTTTACAGTCTATGAGAAAATGGAACATCTCTATTTTATTAAAGGCAATGTAGTACGTTCTATTTGATTTTTAAAGGGATATTACCATTTAAACATAAAATTCTAATATGAGTCCTCTCTATCTTTAAAAATGCAGCAAATGTATTATGAGACAAGAATAGTGAAATTTAAGCCTGATCGATTTTTATTTTTTGCACACGTTTTGTGAATTTTGACAACTGTCAAAAGTAAACTAATAAAAAATAATGGTCTTTTTACCGGCCTCCTTGCTTACAATATACATATATATATGTGTTTAATATTACGAAAAAAAAGTTAAATATTGATATTATATAAACATTTTTTTTGTTGATGTATTTATATATATCTTTCACATATTGTGATTGGTTTCTAGAGTATTATAAATGAAAAAACACCAACATAATTCCAAGAGTACGTAAAATAGTCTAAGCAAACTATAAATAAAACATTCATTGCATGAGAGTAGGTATCTTTAGCTAGATGAATATTGTTTACCAAATCTAGAACACGGAAATAAGATATAAAATATACACCAGCCTCGGTAGAAATAAGGTTTTATTGCACACGTCCATTGATACTTATAGCTTTGAAATTTAATCCTGAAAGGTAATTAGGAAACTCTCACGAAGGCCGGAATCAATATTTTAATATAAAATAACATGTTTATAAGATAAAGAAATACAATATCATGCTTAAAAGACATTAAATTTAATAAATTTATTAAACTAGAAAACATAACGAGTCAATTATTTATATTGTTTTTATTTACGATATGCAAGGATTTATTGTGCTTATTATTTATTTATCCACAATAAAAATAATGTAATGAGAATGAATTATTTTAATAAAATTTAGCTTTTTTTTTAAATAATATAATATTAATTTTAAATATAAGCTTTTCTTTTAAATTCTGTAAATAGTCTACAGATAGTAATCTTTCTTTTTGTTTTATTCTTTATGTTTACATTTATTACTTTTTTATATACTCATTAACTTTCTAGTTTTTAGCAGTGGTATTTTAAATGTGAAGTGCTTTTGTAATGGTTCTGCTTGAGGTACATCGTTATAGGAAAAGACTTTCACACTTGGACACACTTGGTTTGAGCGTTGATGACAAAATCAGTCAGGATCACATATTTGCACGTAACAATGTATCTATTTACTGAAATATTTAAACAATTGCTTTATAACTAAAATATCCAAAGAAATAAAATTATAATACAAATCAGACCAACAAACAAAGAGATACTTTAAATAAGATTGTTCAGATACGTCTTTGAAGTAAACCTCATGGCTGTTAAAAAATATTCTTTAGTTAGAAATTATAAAATTAAACGAATAAAATTGTTACGAAGAACGTAAAAAAATATGAAACTATTAATCTTTCTATTGATCTAAATTTCTTTAAATTGGTATATAAAGAGATATTCACTATAGAGTTTTTTTTCAATTTCAAATTGAATTAAATTAGATTTCTCTCAATGGTCAATATTTTATTTCTTTATAAATTATATCTGTTTGTGTAAGCTTATGTAATTATATCACATATAAATCTAAATAACACGTGAGCAGGGAATTAGAGCGTTGACGATATGTAACTGAGGTGCTACTAAGCTCAAAGATAAAATATTTAGAGTCAACCTTCAATAATGCTATAAAAATACCCGTGGACGGAATTGTTTTTTTTTTAATTATATAAAAAAAAATCTACTTCTGAGATATGTATAAGACATAAAGATATGTTGACGTTGCATTCTTACCGGTATAAAACTACTGCTATAAAAATACCCGCGCTAAAAGGAATAGTTTTTTTTACATTATATACCTAAAAAAAAACAATTAGTATTCCTGAGACTTATACATAAAAATATGTTGACGTTGCATTCTTAGCGTTATAAATCTAATCGCAAGTATATAATATTTCGTTAATTTTAAAATCACCACTTAAGACTGCAATAATTGATTACTTAAATTAACCTATTTACTTAATATAATATTAAAAATAAGGACAATGCATACGCTAGAGTGCATCCCACCATGCAACAGACTAAAACAGGTTTGATCCATCGACTATCGCCTCAGCGTATACAGGCTTCAAAATATGCGACACGGCTCATAAATTTGTAATATACTCATAGCGCATATACGTACAAACATCCACTTCAGTATATATATAAATATTAACTTATGCACGTATAATATAGTAATGTTTGATGTTTTTCTTCATAATAGCACCTTTTATCACCCGTTTTAGATTTATGTTCGTTTTTTATTTTTCATATTCACGATATGAGATATTTTTTCACTTTCTCCGGAAATGTTAATTACGAAGCATTGATTTTTTAGGCATCTTATTTGTTACTTTTGTATCAGTCAAGAACAAGCAATCCTAATCTAGCAAAAAAAAAGAAACAAAAACCATACATATTTATTCCTTATGAATGAATATGTATTGTTTTTCTTTTGAATTTTATATATATATCTATATATTACTAGAAGTTTTGTTTGGTTATTAAGAATACAATTATTATGAATATAATATTATTGTTTATATAACATTAATATTAATATACAAAGCTAATTTATGTTTTGTCTGTATGTGTTTTTTTTTTGCAATATAAAAAAATTGTTATCCTCAGAAGTGCAATCAGTACCTTGTTACCTAATCTAACCAGTATTATCGTTTAGTATTGTCCGTGTATTTCAATTGCAGAAACTAATTTATATGTATAGAGATCTAAAACAATAGGGAATATCAGTGTTTCACCAGCATTTAGAAATGTTCTATCTTAAACTAGAACGTCCATCTTGATGCGTATCAATACATTTACTAGACAAGATTTGGATACATAGATCTTTGTAGCTTTGTACTTTTTAGGTATTGCATCTAAGATGGTTGAAATTGATATACTGTGTGTTTGTAGTGCAAGAATTAAAGATTTCGAGTAATTATAAATAGAATAACGTTTTATTTCTAGTAACAATTACATTGTACGAAACAAAATACAGTAATAGCTTAATGGTGAGCCAGAAGAGGGGCAGAGTGATAGACTGGAGCATGAACCAAAGGAGCGGCGTGGACGGCGTGGACCAATGGGGCAGCGTGTACAACTGGGGCAGCGTGGACAACTGGGGCAGCGTGGACAACTGGGGCAGCGTGGACCACTGGGGCAGCATGTACTTGAGCAGCAGCAACATGAGCAGATGGGGCAGAGTTGTGTACTACAGCGTTGAAACTGAAATAAAGATAAAATTTTATAACACCAGTTAATTATTAAGATTTAAATAAAATAACAAACAGCTTATATTTCAGATTATATCTGTTATATTGAGCAAAACAAAACTCTAAAAAAGATAACGTTTTCGCGGGTTTGGTCTATTAGTATCGCTAGGTCTATCATACTTTACTGAATGCACACACTTACGTAATACAACTCACCACACAAGTTCATACGAGTGGTAATGGAACACATTCGTGCTCCACATATAAGATTAAGTGCATTACTGTATTTGGTATTAAATTATTGCTGATAATTTCTATTTCAAGACAAATTCTTGCGAAAAAATCTTTAAAACTCTGTTAATATGACTTATATGATTGGAATAAAAAAAGATAAGAATGAAAGGGGGGAAATGTTGAATAATATTTACCCGTTGTGAGCATCAGCGGTGTATTCAACAGTCCTGACAGCACCATCGGGTTGCACAAGAGAGTATTCTCCCCTCACGACATCACCTTCGCGGCTCTCGTGCTGGGACTTGTGGTCTCCGGTGTGAGGGTCCTCAACGGAGTATGAGAACTCGTAATGGGCGGGGGCCTGGTAATGTTTTATTATTAGAAAAAAATATCTTAGCTCTATCAAGAATAAATATTCTTGACAAATGTTTATTATGAGACAGGATGGATTACATTTAATTTTGAGTATATTCCTTTCACTGGAAACGTAATGATGACCATTCTAGGCACCATGTGATTAATTTTAATTATTATATATATCAATCGATATTAATATCAATCGTATTAGATAGATAGTTGATTCTGTCATTACGAAACATTATCTTAGAATGACAAGAACGTTGCCCAATACTAGTCTAATTGGGTTGTATTAAGTGTACATATTTTAATCATATTGCTTTTTTATAACTTTCACTTTCATTGTTAACTCATTCGGGCTAATACATTCTTACAAAAAATCTATATTTTAATTAAGTTAAACAATTAACTATTTTTATGGTAATAATGAGTTACATTTATTTCTTTACGTTTCTATATCACTTATTTGACTTTATTGAAACTAGCAGTGTTATTTAACTGTTTAACTGGCCTACTTTAATATTAAACGAGCTGTAGGTGAGATTTATTTATATACCTACATTTAATGGCATACTACTATTAAATGGTGGCACTTCCTTATGAAAGTCTGTGCAGATATTGATTTATTTTATTTAAGCTTCATTAATATTCCCAAAGTACTTACATGCTCTTCGACGTGCTCAGCACGAGCCAGGGCAATGGGGGCAGCATGGGCAACGTGAGCAACTGGGGCGAGGTGCTGAACGATGGGAGCGGAATGGATCAAAGGTGCAGCGTGTTGGATGATGGGAGCAGCGTGGGTCAGAACTGGTGCAGCATGAGCCACAATTGGAGCATAGTGGGGAGCACCGTGAGCTGGCTGGTCGTGGCGGACGATACTCTGGGATGAGACAGCGTGGCCGTGTCCTTCCTCAATGAGACCTGCATGGCAGACCGCCACGAGGAAGCTGACTACTGCGATCTGGAAAAAAAAATCAAATTCATTAAGCACGCACTAATCAAAGAAAGAAAAATTAAATAAAATAGAATTATTGTTTTTTTTTTATTAATTAAAATATTTTAATTTTTAAAAAGCCTGATCTCACTTTGAAGTACATGTTGATGCTGTATTGATTGAGTACAGTGTATGATAAGGACGTAGGTCTGGTGGTAGGTTTTTATACTCGGGTTGCATGTCACTTGATACCAAAACCGGTACCACGCACTATCACCTTTACTTTACGTCATTGCATTGACAGATCTGAGCTTCAAGGTTAAATTAAAGCTTTTCCAGAACTTTCTTAACTCAAGCTAATTACATACAACTAATATTACAATGTTTAAATTTTTACCCTTGATAGATATTTTAATCCAAAATCTTTTATTCTCCCTTAAACTAAGTTGATGCTTGGCTACATTCCACCACTTGGGAAGTGAAAATGTAGCCCTAGGTGGTAAAGCGCATCAACTTACTTAATTCTCTAAGCAAATATCTATTAAGGCACATCCTAGGTTTAAACGTAATATATTTTTCCTGTGATATCGACTGAAGTTATAAACTGTTTTTTAAATAAATAAATATGTCATTCTTATAAAACAAACTGCAATAATTTTAAAATAATGTTTGATTATTTATCATTTATTATAGCAGTTGTTTGGAATTAATTCATTTCACATTTCTTATATAATTAAAAATTCCTACCAATACTCTATCAGACAATGTCAGACATAAGCTAGTAGATATATAATATGGCGGCATATCTATCATCGCATTGTTTACGTTATTTATTGGTCCTGTGGTCTGACCACAATCCGGTAAGAAAGTAGTTCGTTAGGTTGCAACTCCACTACCTTGCGCAATAAGATTTAGATGTAATAAGCGTTAAATGTATGGTTAACATTCATTATACGATTCATAATAATGCTTTGACGGCCACACGTCTGGAAATATAATTCATAATTTAATTATGAATGCGAATATGAAGCGATCCATCTGGCGATGTATTGGTTAAAATAAGTTGTTATGTAAGATTTTTCCGCCTGTGTGAGTCACTGGGTTACCGGTGCATATATTCGAGTGTAAATAATGACCATACCGCATACTTCCCTTTGGCGTTTTAACTTATTGCCCGTCGCAGACTGGAGACGGGATTGTCGTCTTATTAATTTTTCGACAAGAAAATATATGTCATATTGGATTTCAGTACTGAAATTAATTAACGAGGAATTTATTTAATAAGTGTTTATTAGGAATTAATTTTAATATCTTTGTGATTTCGGCTCAAGAAGTCATTATTTTTTTTTAACATAATATCCACTAACTTAGCTTCTATTTTTTCCTTTAAGTCTTGGTTGATGCTGTACAAATATAGTGTTTATTATTTTATAATCATTATACAATATTTTTTTTTATTCAATATAACATTAATTTTTCTAAAATAAAATAAACTTTATTTATTACTATCTCAAACACTAACATTACCCACTTTTCAAAAACTGAATCCATTCGATCTAGAATCTTAAAGAAAGCAATAAAAATAAAAATTGTCTGGTAGCATGTCTGAGATAACTTTACATTCACCTTTAATCTGAGCTTGTCTTTTCTCGAAGGTCATCAGTTAAACATGATATTGGCAAATCAGCCAATTTTTACAAAACCTTCGTTGCATTTTTTTATGCCGCCTTTATTGTAAATCGTATATCTTGTCAAGACGATGAAATTTCGGTTAAAAAGGTTGATAATAAATAATAGAATATTATTAATTTAATTTCTTTGGGTGACTTTTTAAAAAGAGTTTTGAATTAAATTTTATACACGCAGTTATACATATTTATAAAATAAGTCCTAACTCACTGACACAATTCTGTCTAGGTCAAACCTACAAGGGCTATGAATAAACTTTTAGATAGTAAAAGTTTTAAATTAGTGGACGAATTGTCAAGCAAAACTATTCAATAGTTACTGCCAGTAAATTTTGCAAAAAATAACTTTAATTTAAGTTTAAGTTGTATAAAATGTAGTATTATCAGTATATGTAAACAAATATACTGATATCTGTTTTTAGTTATTTTTAAATTAATCCCTAAGGAGAGGTGACGAAAGAGAGAAGAAGAGAGAAGAGAGAGAAAAGAGAAGGTAACTTAATAATAATGTATTTTACCTACAGGACTTTATTAGCTGTAATTTTTGTTATTTAATTCACTTAAACTAGATATATTACAAGAGCTTTAAGAAATTGTTATCTGTAACTTTAAATAGTTATTATATCGATATTTTGATTTAATTTTTAATTTATTGCATATAAGCGCACTCTTATCAGCAACTTCAGACTTCCGTTCCCTCACGACTCGAAATCAAAAGTCATATATAATTTATTTTAATATATACAAATCAATACATTTTAGCCTTATTGTAAGCTATCAATACAATCCCATCCAAACCAATCTTTTTGAGTGAACAAGAGAAAATATTTAGAAAAGAAAAAAATGAAAATAATTCGTTATTGTGACTTAGTTATAACACACCAGAAATTAAAGATAGTTTTATTTAATAGTAATTGCATTGTATTTATAGCAGAAATCAGAGAAAATTCTAAACGTATCTTATTTGTTGACCGAGTTTATAACCATACAAAATTTCATATAAATTCGTGCAGTAGATTTTTCTGTGCTATGTTAATAAAGTAAAATTAATACAAAAAATATCAGACAAAAAATATTATAAATATTGATGAAAAAAAAAATAACGAATCATTATTCTACTTGACCTAGATTTTAAATGATAAATTACAGACCAATTTTATCTTATAAAGAGTAATAAAAAATAAGTTATTAAATGGTCATTAAAGATATTTTATTATGAATTTCAACTCTTATTAAAATATGCTTTTTAAAATACGTACTGACTGAGTTTGATTACTCAAGGTTTATATTGAAAGACAGTATTAATGAACTTGTAATCTCTGAACGCGTAATAAACTGTCTTGTAATGGCTGTGCTACATTCTGATGAGTGTTATTATTTGCTTTCTTATAAACTAGAAATTTAAAATATTGCCTCTCATTGACGTTTAACTTTACTATGTAAATTATGTCACAGTATTATTTAAATACCAAATGATATTAGTTAAAAAATAAATTGTAACGGGTGTACTATATTCTGATGAGTGTTTTTATTTGTTTTTTTTTTAACTAGAAATTTGAAATATTGTCCCTTATTGACGTTTAACTTTACTATGTAAATTATGTCACAGCATTATTTAAATTCCAAATAAAATAAAATCATTATTAATTTATTCACAATATTCATTTTCAATCGGCCCAATCGTATATGATTAATAAGTCTATAAATATATTTGTTATTTACATTGTGTAAGTGAAAGGTTTATTCACTGCTTAGTCTAGATCTATTTTGTTACTTGGACTTCATTAGATAATATATTATCAAAAATAAATATACCTCCATCTTAAATAGCTTGTCATTCCTTTTTGACTTAATGAGTAATTTTGATTGACTTTATATCAAATAAAATATATTAAGCTTTTAGAAAGCAGAACAAATAAATAAAGTAATTTTAATATCTTTATTTACTTGCGATTCATACTTTTAACATTAATAAAGAATAAACGATAATTTATGTTTTCCTTCGTTTTAGTAAACGATTGTCTAGAGTAGAAGCACCGTCCAAATAACTTAATAATATAAATTGTTTTGGACTGTAAAGTAATATTTTTGTTTACAAAAATTCTATAGGAATTTATTGGACAGGACTCATAATTAAAGTTTGGTTAAGTTTCTTAAATATTGATATATTTAAATGTGTACTATTTATTTATACTATGTTATATTTGTTTTAGTACGGATATTTTGATCTAGTTTAGAGGCTCTGGTTTGTGAGATGAAGTAAGTTTGTACATTCAAAGTGGTTCAATTGCTACATCTCGGAATATTAAATATGTAACGGAGTTTCATTGCTAGTTGTCCTGTTCTCGGCATCGTAATCACTTTCACTAAAACTTTATTTTAAAGTAAATATAAACGTAACTGTTATAGTTTTAACAAATAAAAATGATATCTTTATAATATTATTAATAGAAAGTTGGAGATCTACTCTATGAACACAAAAAATTGTAAAAAGACATTGACAGAATGGCTTCTTTCCCTAAAGTATGAGGAAGTTGAGTTGCTTTTAAGCATTAAGAGTAGACTTTGTATACACACACATATATATATATATATATAAACACTTACACACACACACACACAATACAATCTTTTCCACGCAATTATGCATATTTACACACATCAATACACATATTATCACACTTATCGACAAACACATACACACACACACACACACACTTCACTTTTCAAATGCCTGTTATATTCAATATTTACTTAATAATTTAATTTAATCTGATTATATTGTTATGGAGGAACGGAGTCTTCTGGCACAGGGATAATTTTACTTATCCTTAAAAGAAGACTTCAACCTTTTTGTGTAAATGATTGGTTGAATTTGAAATAAAATTATTATAATTATTATTATTATTATTATACGAATATAACTGCTATAGTTTTAACAAATATAACTAGTATAGTTTTAACAAATATAACTACTATAGTTTTAACAAATAATATACAGACAATAGAATTTAACATTCAGACATTCTTTTATTTTATTGTTAACACTGCTTATGTTTCTTCGATTTTTGACAAAAATGGAGTTTCACGAGACGATAAAAGAAGATACTTTCTTAAAAATGGATAACCGCAATAAAAGATTACTAAAATTGTTATAGTTTTAACAAATAATATGCAGACAGTAGGTTAATAAAAAAACAAATAATTATTATTTAATATTGATACATTCTTTACAGTTATTTTTTTGTTAACGCACCATAAGTTATTTCGATTTTCGACAAATTTGGAGTTACGAGACGATAACCGAACCTACTTTCTTAAAAATGGATACCGGTGTAAGGTCAGCATGTCAGAACTGGTTTGTATTTTTTAATCGTTTATCACAATGGCAGATGTGTCGCTTTATACCATAAATGGGTACTTATCATCCATAAAGTTTAATGTAGCGTAATACTTGTATTATATACGTAACAGCGATTTGCCATAATTTTAAAGCTATTTAATTTTGGTAGAAATAAAGTTGATATTTTTAAGTTTAATATGTATACCTTACTTGTTAGCATTGAGATTTACGATAATTATCTAGATATTTTTAAAAGTAAATATTTAAAATTGTCTTTTTAGTTAGTTTAATTAGTCCACGACTTTGTCAGTAAGATAATACAAGAACTAGATTAACTATTGCAGTTTTTAGATTACGAGGCTTCATTTAACACGTTCTTAGGTGAATATCTCTAACTCATAAGGAGCTCAGCTTAAATGTTATTCATTTTGTAGATGATCTGTGAAAACAAACATACACCATACCCTTCACTTAGTTGTATGTCTTAAAATTAAATATTGAATATAGAAATCGTTTTAATATACTCATCAATAGTATTAAAAGATATAGTATATTATAACTTTAGAAAATTATATTACTTAAATTAAATATATATTTGTAATTTTCATAAAGAATTGTGTATAAAACTGAAAAGAGTTAAATATTTAAGTTTATTATTACTGATATTTATTAATCATTATAAAAAAAATTATGAAACTAAGTAGTGTAATTTCAATGTAGTAAATTACATTTCAAGATGAAATTTAAAAATACGTTCGTATCGTTCTATACTTGTATTTGTCAACTAGTTCTCTTGTATATTTAATTAAGCCCATATCCGTTTTTCTATTTTTAATATGAATGAATTTTATAGTAAACAAAATACCTTGATTGATAGAAAATAGCTATAATTAAACCAAATACCATCAGATTTTGTAATTGTCGTATGATGGGTTTACAGACAAACGGATAAACAGACAAGAAACAAAATACGAGTTTATTCAATATATGTCTTTCGAAACATGGTACTGTCTGTATTTTTTAAAATATACATAAATAATAACTTAGCATCTATTTATATTATAATAATTCGTTAATAAATTACTACACTACGCAGCTGCTGTTTAAATATGGAGATATTTCGACATTCCGGTGACAGGACGGAAGTATTATAAGTTAAAATCCGTTCGTAACAAAGTTCGTGTTAGATGTGTATATGTAAGGAAAGTGTATTTTTAATATTTTAGTATATTTATTGTAATAAGTCATCGTATATATAAATTTTAAGAACCTAAATAGACTTATGTACGTAAATAGTACGTAAGATGGCAAATTTATGTTAGAAATAGGTAGGAATCGAGATAAAAAAACTTTAAAATCTTTGCTAATACAAATCAACATATAACATATGTTTGATTGTAATGTTAATTCTGTACGCGGTATAATCATATATATATATATATAAGTTTGATACAATCTTCATATTTCGTTCACACAACGAAAATATTGTATTAAAAGTGTCTTGTACTTCAAACATATTTTTACAATGTAATCTAAATACTGAGCTTATTGACTTATTCAACATGAAATAATGTATGCATAAGTCGTAAGTGACCTTGGTACTTTAATTGAACCGGAGAATAAACTTTCATTTTCATCATCATATCGAATTACTGTTTTTTGCTACAATGAAGCTGGGTCAGATTTCCCACACCATTAGCACACTTAGTGCTCTTGAATCGTCGGCTATTAAGGCTTATGTGTAAGTTTTTTTTATAACAGATGATGTTTCAAAACAAATATGCTCTGTTTTTTTTGTTATTCTTCATATCTTTCATAAGCCAACATGAATAATATCAGCAGTTATTTCATTAAAACTTATAACTAATTCATTGAGCAGAAAAATAGTCAGTTTCAATTTATATTTATTCAATTATACAATGAAAGATACCATATTTACAATTTGTATAACAATAAAGCATAAGACAAAAGAGCTGAAGGTTTGAAAATATACATCGCTTGATTATCTACGGACTAAATTACCTACTAATATCACAGTTTTTCAAGTTCTCAATGATGATGGATGACTGGCGGCGTGTTGTGAACGACTGCGTTGAATCTGTTGTGAAAATCAATTTTAAGTTTTTGCAAAATGTTACCTACAATCTTCTATAGAAAGTCTCCTAGATTATTGGATATATTAATGCCGTTATAACGGTTTATATTGTGTTGGCCCTTAAAGTTATAACTGAGTATATAAAACAAATAAAATTATCCAACAATTACTGTTCCTGGTTCATGTAACTCGTAACACAAGATTTCATTTTTAATGTATAAGTTACGTTATATTACAGCTCTCATTATATTAAAATGTAGAAACTGCGCTTATTTTTAATAATATGTAAGATTTTCGTGAATATAATTATAATTATCTGAGATTGATCTCTATCAAGTCATGGTCGTAAAAGTACTTAGATCATAATTATTTATATGAATAAATATTTGATTTTGAAATGGTTTTCTCACCCATTATGGTGGTCAGCAGTGTAGGTGACCTTGCGGAAAGAGCCGTCAGGTTGGAGGAGAGAGTATTCTCCCTTCACGACATCACCGTCGCGAGTCTCGTGCTGGGACTTGTGGTCTCCGGTGTGAGGGTCCTCAACGGAGTATGAGTATCCATATTTGGGGTGAGTCTTTAACAATTGAAATAATTAACATTTGAAGTTTTTGTTTTTGAACATTTTAAGGATTTTTTTGTATACTATTCTGTCGTTGGGATATCCAAAAGAAGATAATGATTGAAATTGACGTGTTAGCCATGCAAATTTTACTGTTGATATAATATACTATTAATATTGTTATAGAAAATATTGACACGGGCAGGACTCGAATTTACCTTCTCTGTCCCAGAGGTTGCTCAAATTTTTTATCCTACATTATAAGGTAAAATTAATTAGGTCGATGTAGATAGTAGTACATAATAAATATAAATATGAATACTATTAATTTCTTGCTTTTATAAGAAAACTGTGCATAAACTAAAAATAATTGGATTTGTAATTTTTTCTTTTTAAATATACAAACACTTACGAATTCACCGACATAGTGGTCTTCTTCGTGGGCAATAGGCGCAGCGTGAGCAACTGGAGCAACATGAACTGGGGCAGCATGAGCAGGAGCAGCATAGGCTACTGGGGCAGCATGAACGGGAGCAGCATAAGCTACTTGCGCAGCATGACCGTGACCAGCGTAAGCCACTGGGACAGCATGTGCAGCTGGTGCGGGATGGACAACTGAGGTGTGGATCGGAGTAGCATGATATGAAGGAGCAGAGTGGACTGCATAATGTGCAGGAACTTCATGGTTCACATAATTGTGCGACACGGCTGGTGCATGGTGTAAAAGGCCAGCATTGCAAGCTGCGGCCACAGCACAGATAACAAGGATCTGAAAGAGAGTTTTTCCTTAATCTTTTAGTATAGTGATTACAGTTGTAGTTTGACAAATATATATATACTATTAATAAATTATAAAAACATTAAAATCGTTAATAAAAATGTTGTATAACTTAACAGTTTTACAGAACTGAGCAATTGTTTTCTACGTAATCGTATAATAAATTGTCGTTAGCTTACTTTGGAGAACATTTTGCTTAGGTTAGATAGACCCAGTTGACTGGTGCTACTGTGCTAGCGAAGTCTTTTTATATTACAAACAACACATAAGCCGTGGGGGGGTTGTTTCTAACGATATCCGATCGGATCAAAGTAATTGCAGTTACCAATCTGCTCATTCTATCTGCTTGCGACACTAGATACATAATATGTACGGAAAATGTGAGAGGCTAATGATTTTTATACTTTTTATTAACATATTTTTGTAACTGTTATAACTTTATGTAAAATGCTGTCAATACTTTTCATGTCTTTGTATTTTTTAAATGACCATAGCTTTTAGAATCATTTTTTTTAATTTGTAACTGCCTAAATATTCATACTCTTAGAACGGTTCAATTTAAGCAAAGGTTTGTTTTGTCCATACAAAGGTCTAAAATAATAAAAATTTTAAGTTTTATTAACTGTGTATAAAATATAAAAAAAGAACTTAAAAAATATATTAAAAATATATCTTATTTCATTTTGCGTGTATCTCATGAAATTTCAATTTTCATCGAATTTCGACCTTCAACTAGAAGTCGGTAAAACGTTTTAGATATTCAGAAGGCAACATGTAATTTGATAATATGTTTAATGTATTATAAGAGTTGTGTAATTTGTAAGCCATTATTACAGAAACAGACATTCTTGAGTTGTAACTTAAAAATATAGTGTTATGACACTGAGGTTTAATCTGAAGCACTCTTTTCAACAGAAATAGTTTTTGGTATTACTTAGAATAACATTTAAACATTAATTTTAAATTACTAAGACAGTACATGTAAGTTGATTTGATTCCATTTGGGAATGGTTTTATTTAAGTACCCAGATTGGGTAATAGTAAATGTTGGAGAGATGTATATAATATAATTTACTTGATCTTAGTTTCATCACAGATGTGGCAAAAACTACATTAATTCATTTACTAAATAACTTCAAATTATATCACTACAAGTTGTGTGTATTTAAACCGTATTTTTGTTCGAAATTACGGTTATTTTCAACTCTTAATCAAAATTTAAAAATAAATTTGTTTATAATATTTTCATAGCTTACATAGTTGGTTATGTCACCGAATAAAATAATTAATTCTAGATTGAGGAATGCTGCCCTTACGTAAATGTCCCCTTGTACTAATAAAAGTGAAATACTAGCTGTAGTTAATTCGTTACATAACAAGATATATATATTATTATGTTTGCATAAGGATATTTTTTCTAATAATCTTTATTTTAATATAATATAATATAAAAATCTCAATAGCTTTTACTGAACCCAAGGAATTATTGTGCTGAATTTGAAAAAAAATATTTAAGTTTCTTAAATTTTAAAAATATGTTTTTTTTTTATGTAATTTAAATCTCAGATATCTTAAACCATATCTTGCTTACTGGGGCTATTGTGAAATAATGAAAGATGTGTAAAACATTGCAATTATCAGACCATGAGCTTATAACGGATCATTAAGATATTACTTCTCCAATGTCAATGCGTAAACCACACAATTTTTTTTTTTAAGTTACAAATTTTTTACACTTAAATAGCCTTTAGTCTGGAGGCTTTTGGATTAGGTTAAAATAATGAGTTTTAATCTGATTTAAAAATATTAAAAAATAAATATATACAGAGGTCTGGATTTTTATAATCCAGATCACAGACATTAATATGAATTATAATACTAATTTTGATTAGATACATAAGTTATTAAAAATATTTTATTTTCAATAAAATTTATTATCAATAACAAAAAATATAACAATTTCTCAAAATAATTTTCATAAATATATTTTTAAAATTAAATATGACGGTATAAAAATTATTATATAACAAATTAAAATCCTACGTAATACATTTTTGATTGATAATAAGATGACGCCACCTCAGAATCATCTAGAGGTTCTTTGTTTTCGACTTCTACGGGATGACTTTCTTCAGGAGCGACAACCATTTCAATGACTGGCATTTTGGCAATGTTATCATTTTCAGAATCAATTTTATCATTTTCATTAATAACTGGTTCTGCTTCTACGGCATTTTGAACAGGTTCTGCTGTTTCTATTGTCATAACTATGTCTTTGATATTTTCAGGTTTGCTGTTATTAAAATTTTCAGACTTATTTGCTTCTAATGATTCTGTTACATTTTCGGCTTCCAATTCTACTACTGGTCTAACCGTTTTGTTTTGATCTTTTAGATCGTTTTGGGTATTTTGCTCGTTAACAGGCCTTGCTTCACTGTTTATATTATTTTGGGGTTCTTCGTAATGGTAATTTTTATTTGGGAAGAAGTGATTGATTTTAATACCTTCTCCAACAGGGTGAAAATGTCTTGTATCATCAAACATCGAGAAAGCGCCATGTTCACCATGTTTGTGAATGCCTTTGGTAACAACTGCATTGAAACTTTAAAAGAATAAACGTGGCGTTAAAGTATAAAATACATAGTTTTGGATTATTACATTTTCTTCACTTACCCATTATGGTCATCAGCGTCATACTCCACTCTCCTCAACGACCCATCAGGTTCAACAAGGCTGTAGCGACCACGGACTCTGCCTCCATCTCTCATTTCATGATGATGTTTGTGATCACCAGTTTTCTTATCAGATACGGAGTATTCAAACTCATATTTTGGATAACTCTGTAATTAAATGTACTTATAATGTGATAAAGGAATATATATAATTCTTATGTAGTAATAAGTCAACAACGTAATTAACTTACATAAGTATCGTATTGTAATAGTGGCTGGGTATATGACGGATAAAATTTCACCATTTGCCATCCCTGTCCGGTTTTGGTTCTGTAGTTTTCTTCTCTTCGTCTTACACTAGGATTTATTAGAACCGCAGAACATATCCCAACGAAGTAAAAAAATAATACCACCTAAAAAAGAAACATGCTTATTAGAGCATTAATTTTCCACAAACCACTTTGCTTTGATTCCTAGGTACCTTTATAGCCATCTTATAACAATTAGGAAGAACCGTCTGTAACGGAATATAACGTTGGACTGTTAATTTAAGAAACAATTTTTTACCATTTTATACTTTTCTAAATTCCATTATATAAATTTTCTAAAAGTTTATCATCTCGGCTTCATCGGTTTATTGTATGAGAATAATGTGGATATATATTTTTTGTGATAACATCACTGCTTTCTAAGATCTAGTTATTACATTTTTTTTGTATAATACCAATATATTCTTGACTAGCTTGTGTCTGACTCCGTCCGTGTGTGATGTTCGTCCGTATACATCGTTGTTCGTTCAGAAAATTAGTTGAAAACTTATGGCACCCGAAAAAACCAGCATTTTCCAATACATATTTGCTAAATTATTATAAAAGTATAAATATTTGGTCTAAAATTTGCAGATATACTTTATAATACTAATAATAACTACTGGTCATAGTGTAATGTTATAAAAGCCTATAAAGTGGGTACCCTTCCTTATAAAATGGCTAACAAATTCAAAAGAATTTTTCTTATCTCAATAAATTTCAGGTTTATCGTAGTAGTGCAGACGAGTTTCCTTTTATTGATATAAATACAAAGTCAATGTACATTTTTAAGGTAAATTGTGAATATCAAATGTACACCTTTATTTTAAAAGAAGAATCATATTTGTTAATATAACCTTTTACAGATGTTCTTTTAATAATACTTTACTCGAATTATTGTAGTTATTAATAGTTTAAACATACATTTTAATTTAATTTTGTTTTATTGCTGTTGGATGAATAAGCAATTAGTTACAAAATAAAATTATTATTTTTTATAAAATATTATCAAACTTTATTCTCAAAATTATATATACATTTTATTCAGGACAAGAGACAGGAGCCGCACACTTTTTTTTAATTTATATTTCATAGCGTTGATAAATTTTCGATTGAAAACAGACTATTTATTAAATTTTGTCTTATCCACGTTCGTCTACCATTAAAAGATATCACAAGATCTCGGAGTAACAAGAAATTATTGAAGTAGATATATTGAACTAATTCAATGAAAAGAAATTTAATTAAAAGAAACAATTGGATACTGAGGACGCTTTTAATAAAACAATATTCCATTTTTCTATTAATTGTGTTGCGAAATGGAAGGGAAGTGCGAAGACTAAGGGAGCACTTAAAAAAGTAATTTCAAACAAAAATAATGGTACACTTACATATTATTTTTTTCACATAATATTGAAGCGTCAAACTAAATATATATATACTAAATAAATATATATATTCGTGTCATAACAAGGATTATGTGTTATAATGGACCAAAACAGGCCAAGAGCTATTTTTTTACTTTCCATTAATTCTAAACAAAACAAAAACCTACAGATAAAATATGTTATAGATCTATATTTCGTTAATTCAATACATTCTAACGCTATTGTTAAGAGTACAATGAATACGAGTATTCAATTTCGAGTACTTTCTATCTAAAAAAATATATATTTAAGAATATACTAAAGATACAAATCTATATTTATGTACCTAAAAGTATTTACCTTACTGTATATTGGCAATAACAGGGTACAAGTATCTAGGTCGAAATATTTAAGTTTGAATTTAGATTAATCATTTAGATGGCATAAAAATCCTATGAATTCTGTGTGTAGATTCTATTGTTACCTGTCAATTGTTACCTGTCTACACTCACGCCTACACTCTTATATTACAATAATCTGACTATCGAATTCGTCCTTCGTAAAAAAGTAATGTTACTCTTATAAAATTCCGATAAGCAAGTTTTGATGACCTCATCCTAAACCATTCATTCTTTTACTATGAGAAGCATTAATACAATACCATGAAGTGTGTTTTGACATTTGAAATATTAATGTAAAATTGTTTTTATGTCACATTTATGCATTAATAGAAAGCTTTTATCCTTTCACGTCACTGAGCAGGAATAAAACAAAATCATCTTATAAAGATCATAGCACTGTAATATACAATGAGCTCTTTAAAATATAATTGTAACTCTGTAAAATAAGTATGTAACGTTATTGTAATATTGCAAAAAAACTTCTTAAAACTATGATAGTTCTTAAAAGTTCATGGTAGGCCAACAGAATTTAAACTAAGTTCGTTTTATCTGATCAAAGCTTTAAAAAATTATCAGTGACTGAGATCTTTTTGCTAGTCTTTATAATAGTAACATTTTAATGAACTTATTTCTATTTGAAAAGCTTAGAGAATTATCTGACGATGATTAATTGAATAAAATTAACAATGATTTGAAAAGAAAATTAATAATTTACATTTTAAGGTTGAAGAAATGAAATTAGTAATCTCAATTATTCATATATGTATTGTATTCAATAAATACTTAAAAATCACATTTTGGTAATTTTGCTAGATGTATACTATTTAGTGGTGGTAGTATTGAGGAGCGGGGACAGCATATACTGGGGCCTTGACGACAAGGGGTACTGCCTTAACGTGGACGGGGGCGGCGGTGGGAGCGGTATTGTGTACTACTGCGTTGAAACCGTTGTGATCGTCAGCGCTGTACTCTACAGTCCTGATGGAACCGTCAGCCTCATGGAAGGAGTAGGATCCCTTCACAACATCACCGTCGCGAGACTCTTGTTGTTGCTTGTTGTCACCGCTGTGTCCGTCAGCCACGGAGTAGGAGTACTCGTACTTGGGGTGAGCCTAAAATTATGAAGATTGCTTGTTATAAAAAACTCAAATTAAAAAAACTGTGATGAATACACCAAAAAGTTATAATTTGTTAAATTGCTTACAATTTCTTCATGTTGGGCAACAACTTTAACCACAGGTGCAGCATGTACGGCTACGGCAGCTGGCGCCACATGGTAAGATACGGGTGCAGGAGCAGCATGGTAATTGACGGCTACGGGTGCAGGAGCAGCATGGTAGTTGACGGCTACGGGTGCAGAGTGGTAAGCTACTGGGGCAGCGAAGGCCAACTTGGCTACTGGAGCCAGAAGCTTAGCCTGGGGTTGATCATGGCGGACGATGCTCTGAGACGAGACAGCTGAAGCTGGAGAGTAGTGTACGGCTGCTGGCAGGAGTCCAGCAGATGACACCGCTACAATAGCGCAAAGAGCTACCAACTAAAAAAAAAGATCATTGGTTATTACCAATAATTAATTAACAATCAGAATTATTTTATGGCTTAAGCTTACTTTCGAGAACATGGTTGTTTGCTTGATAGTCAAATTATGAATGATAAGTATGTTTCATACGCGCATTTATATTCTCAATTAGATTTAGATAACTAGGAGTGGTACTTGTCAAACCAGCTTACTCTATGACCTTAGTTTTGGCAAGTTCATACATTTATACATTCTCTTGAAATACAATATCTGCAATAGTATTAGATAGATTACATAAAATTTATTACATTATAATATTAATATCTTAACATATTATATGAAACTACTGAAGAAAAATCATCACGTCAATCGTTTTTTTTATTAAAACTTATTATTTACGATTATATTAATCATTAAATATATAATTAAGTCATTTCAGTTGATCAAGTCAATTTAGTCAAGATTTAACTATACGATGCCGCAAAAACACTGATATTTGCAAGCTTTTACAATAAAATACTCGTCATGTAAATCATAATGATCTTCTTGCTATTTAAATCCTCCATGAGTTTTATAAATACTAATATATTTAGGAAGTAAATAGAAATAAATATATTCAAATTATCATAAAAATTGGTATAAAACAGACAAAAAAGTATTAATACTTTTAACTTATATAAAACCATTAATTTTAGCGTTGGTAACATATTTTATCTTACGGTGTGTATAACCTCGGGCAGGGTCAAAACAAAACTCGCTTCTTAACTCCCTCTTTTTGATTAGTGAACTTGAAAAGGCAAGTTGAACAATATATAAATTGCTTAGCTCGGCTAAAAGTTATCAATCAAACATCGACTAAGCCTAAAACATGTTCAGCAAAGTAAGTTTATTTCAATACAAAATTAAATATTAGGCATATGAAAATTAACATTTAATTGAAAAATTATTTTCTAGCTGGTAGCTTTATGGGCTGTTGTGGCGGTGTCATCTGCTGGACTCCTGCCAGCAGCCGTACACTACTCTCCAGCTTCAGCGGTCTCGTCTCAGAGCATCGTCCGCCATGATCAACCCCAGGCTAAGCTTCTGGCTCCAGTAGCCAAGTTGGCCCTCGCTGCCCCAGTAGCTTACCACTCTGCACCCGTAGCCGTCAACTACCATGCTGCTCCTGCACCTGTAGCCGTCAATTACCATGCTGCTCCTGCACCCGTATCTTACCATGTGGCGCCAGCTGCCGTAGCCGTACATGCTGCACCTGTGGTTAAAGTTGTTGCCCAACATGAAGAAATTGTAAGCAATTTAACAAATTATAACTTTTTGGTGTATTCATCACAGTTTTTTTAATTTGAGTTTTTTATAACAAACAATCTTCATAATTTTAGGCTCACCCCAAGTACGAGTACTCCTACTCCGTGGCTGACGGACACAGCGGTGACAACAAGCAACAACAAGAGTCTCGCGACGGTGATGTAGTGAAGGGATCCTACTCCTTCCATGAGGCTGACGGTTCCATCAGGACTGTAGAGTACAGCGCTGACGATCACAACGGTTTCAACGCAGTAGTACACAATACCGCTCCCACCGCCGCCCCCGTCCACGTTAAGGCAGTACCCCTTGTCGTCAAGGCCCCAGTATATGCTGTCCCCGCTCCTCAATACTACCACCACTAAAGAATATACATCTAGCAAAATTACCAAAATGTGATTTTTAAGTATTTATTGAATTCAATATGAAATAAATGAATTCCTTATATCAATATTTGTTATTTATTAATGATTTTTTTTTTGCATTTCTGAACATTTCAAGAAATATTTTTCTTGTAATAGAGCCTGAAATACTTTTTTCTTTTATGTTGATTACTTGTTATACCTTGTTTTGGTTTTGGCATTGCTATAGAACATGAAATAAGTTACACTTGTAATAATGTAATTTATGAGAACATTCAAATTTATTTAAACAATATAGCAGAATAAATATTTTATCACTTTCATAATATATAAGTTTTTAATAAAGTAAATTGAATACTGAAATGATAATAAATTCATACACTTTAGGCTTATATTTCCAAACTAAATTAAGAAAATGCCATGAATTATCAATATTCTATTATGTTAATGACTTCTTAAGAATTTTTTACAACAGAGAAGAGTATAATATAACGACGAAATTCTCCATTTTCTCCATATGTTCAAAATTTACGGATCCTTGTAGATAGTACCTTTATGTTACAGAAATATCTACTTTTTAGTCATCACCATCTTTAGTCTCAATTACTTAGGGTCTGCCCAATATGGTAGTAATATGTCTTACATATGTTGACGCATAATGTCTTGCGAAGAAATTGCTGCAAGCAGAAGAGTAAGGTGTAGAGGCAGGTGTAGCATGGTATGCATCTAGGATTTTAGCATATTATATTTTGTTCAGCTGCGGTAGGTGGCTAATGTGCAGGGGACTTTGGTAATATGCGGGGGCAGCAACCACCTTCGTGGTTATAGATTCCAGTGAGGAATTGTGATCATATGTGGGAAGGAGTCCAGCGGAGGACATCTCCAAATTAGTACAAAAAGTTAAAATCGGTAAAAAATGCATCACGTGATTTATTTTTATTTCATGCAATTTAAATAACAAATATATTATTTTTATTGAATATGTTGTTTTCGTTTTTCTTCATTTTATGCAAACGTTCATGCTATTGGTTTTATATTCAATAAAATTTATTAGATTACTTCAGGTGACAAATCGTCGAGGTTGTCACGTGGGCTGGTTCAAGTTTTGTTCTAGGTCATAAATGTACACATAAGAGCCCATTCACTTAATGATATTAAATATTGTTGCAACATGTTACTTATTAATGCTGTGGGCGTTGGAAATATAACTCATATCCAAGTGCTAGAAAAAAAGGCACAAAATGTGCACAAATGAATGTGATTTTTGGTGCAACCATGGTTTAATCAGTGGATGTGTTTTTACCCGAAAGCCTGCCGAAACTTTATCGAATTCATAAAAAAAAAACATATTTTCTTAACATTACGAGTCACTGTCACATGACACATGTTAAGTAACATTTTTTTTTTGCAAAAAATACTTTGAAAAAAAATTCTGTCTACTAAATTTTGTAAACGGTTTCATATTTATTAGTTCCTACTTATGTTTTATTAATTTTAATATAGGATAGATATAACATAACAAAATTATTTTAATACTATTAAAACAATAATAAAAATGTGTTACCATGGCAGTGTTGTTGTGTGCTATATACTAATTGATAAAATGTAAAAGGTTAAGGGAGGCTAGGAGGTAGTGGTAGGTTTTTTGAAAGGTAAATTTATAATGTTGAATAAGAATGTAACTTTTTAATGTTTAGATTTTTAACGTTTCTCTTAATATTAAACTGTTCACAATTTAATTGTGTTTATTATTACATGTTTATTAATTATAATTAATATTACAAACAACTTACTTGCAAAACTTTCTGATTACTAAGTTAGATGGATCTTTCATTACTTTTTGTATATATTGCCACAGATTAAGTGCCAGGGAGCATGGCATATTATGAAAATCTATTAGGTATAAGATGAGTTAGCTTTAACATAAATCAATTACCCTCGGCGAGCTTACTGTAATGTTTTTTTTATTATTATAAATAATGAAATTATATTTACATATGTATTTATTTCTTATCATACTAACATCGCATGTTTGAAAAAGTAGAAAGCTTTCTTCAAGAATAAATCTTTCACAATAATAAATATTTTGGATAAATGAGGTAAAATAATTCACATTTATTATATATTAATTGTTTTATTAAATTATTTTAATGTATTAATTATGATCTTCATACTCATTCTATTTTTGGATATTGTAGCCTCAATTCTTTACTTAATTAATTTACTATCTAATTAATTAAACATGTATTTTTACTTTAATTTTTCTTAGATGCTAGTTGTGTAGGACGAATTCACGTTTTTTTGGTAAATAAAAAAAAAGTGTGATTCATTGGTAATTTACGTTTATTCAAAAATAAATACTTAGTATATATTATGATTACGAAATTATTTACTGTGCCTTCGTATTATTGTTGAACATTTAGTGGTGGTAGTATTGAGGAGCGGGAGCAGCATATACTGGGGCCTTGAGTAAAAGAGGTGCTGCCTTGACGTGGACGGGGGCGGCGGTGGGAGCACTGTTATGTACTACTGCGTTGAAACCGTTGTGGTCGTCAGCGCTGTACTCTACAGTCCTGATGGAACCGTCAGCCTCATGGAAGGAGTAGGATCCCTTCACTACATCACCGTCGCGAGACTCTTGTTGTTGCTTGTTGTCACCGCTGTGTCCGTCAGCTACGGAGTAGGAGTACTCGTACTTGGGGTAGGCCTAAAATGTTATGATTGATTTAAATTGTGGTTATTAAAAAAAAATCTACAAATATTAACAACATACGATTTCTTCAGGTTGAGCGATAACTTTGGCAACTGGGGCAGCGTGGTAGGCCACAGGGACTGGGGCAGCATGGTAGGCGATGGGGGCTGGGGCTGCGTGGTAGGCGACGGGGGCTGGGGCAGCGTGGTAGGTGACTGGGGCTGGGGCAGCATGGTACGCGACTGGGGCTGGGGCTGCGTGGTAGGCTACCGGAGCAGCGATAGCTAATTTGGCGATCGGAGCTAATAATTTAGCCTGAGGCTGGTCATGGCGGACGATGCTTTGAGAAGAAACGACAGAGGCTGGAGAGTAGTGTACAGCTGCTGGCAGAAGACCAGCTGAAGACACTGTCACAATAGCGCAAAGAGCTACAAGCTGGAACAAAAGAATATTATTGAGTTACCTAATAATATTAAAAAAAAAAAGATTTCAACGTGTGTTCTTCAACTTACTTTGGAGAACATTTTTGATGTCTGCTACTGATTGAACACTGATTTATTTCGTTATAGCTCAGTGGTTTTATAGTTACTTTATCAGCGCCATCGGCATAGAACAACTTGTTTCTTGAACGACCTTGTCTTAGGTCAATTTTGACAAATCTATTCTATACATTCACTTGATCACCGTTGTGAAATGATTTACCTTTAATATATACTAGTGATTTCACATGAGTTACTTCTAATTCTAGTTAAATTCTTAATAATACGGAGATGAAATGTAGTTTCGAAGGATATGATTTTGTCAGAATATGATCCTTGAAGTTTTGCATTATGAGGAACATTCTGGATATATTAAAAAAATATGTTTAAAAACTTTAAAATTCCCATATCAGCCTAAGAGATCATGAAAAAAGTACTTTTAATTTCAATCCTTTGTAAAGATGTATTAATTCATGGCTATGTATTAATGAATAAAATAATAAATTGGTTTTATTATCTGATACATATAGAGGATCATTAATTAATCACATGAGGCTCAAAAGGTGGACTGGGTTTCGGAATGATCTACGCTTTTTCACAAAAAGACGCGATTATAATTATTGGTTTTATGTCAATATCAATCTGGACATTTTTTTATATAGTACTTTTCATTGACGAAATAAATAAGATAAGATAAGGTAATATTGTATTTTTTTAAAGGTATATTTTGCCAATAAAATACGTAGCGCTTGGTTAGGGTGTTATAGGAATAGTTAGGCCATCAGGACTGACTATTCCTATAACACCCGTACCAGAGGACAGCCTAAGCTGGACCTCTTTCAGCTGGTGAGGCAAGAGACAAGGGTGCCTGATGTGGAGTCACATACAGCCAACTGCCTGGACCTTCTACTGACAACTGATCTGGACAGGTATCGTGTAGAGGTTTTCTCCCCCTTGAGAACCTCCGATCACTGTCTGATGAAATCTGTGTTAACTTATTCCCAGCCGGATTTAGATCCTCAGGGTGTTAGGCGAATATGGAAATACAAGTCAGCAGATTGGGATGAGATGCGGCACTTCTATGCATCTTGTTCTTGGCGGCAGGTCTGCTTCTCTTCTGAGGATCCATCGAATTACGCGGATGCTATAACTGATGTGGTGCATCAAACAATGGAGTATTTCATTCCTTTTGCTGATGTAACTATCGGTGGCAAAGCTAGCCCATGATTCAATGCCGAGTGTGGTCATGCTGAAAAGCAGAAACATTTGGCATATGTTACTTGGGCAGATGCTCGAGACCTTAAAGCTCCGGATGTAAATTTCAAGGAGTGAGCTTTTAACCAAGCTGCTTAGTCCTATAAAAAGGCATTGCGTAGGAATCGTCTCGGTCGAATCGCTAAGATTGGCGAAAAACTTTCAGACAAGCCATAAGGCAGGCAGACCAGAGCTTTCTCGTCCCTTGCCAACGCGAATGAGTCGAATTTCTGCCGAACCTCACTGCCACCCCTGATGAAACCGGATGGAACACTGGCCCACAAAAGATAAAGCGAATCTATTTGCTTTTCTTTTTGATAAAAATTCACATCTAGACACTGGCAACGCTAACCCCATAACATTTTTCTCAATGCGGGATTTTAATGCACGAAATCCGCATTGAAACAAAGAGGTATGGAAAGCATTGTGTCGTCTAGATGTGAAGAAAACCAGTGGTACTGATGGTATACCAGCCATTCTGCTCAAGACATGTGCAGCTGAGTTGTCTCTTATATTAACACGTCTGTATCGCCTATCTTTCAAGACTGGAATAGTGCCGAAATCCTGGAAGCTTGCTAACGTGCAGCCAGTACCCAAAATAGGTAGCCGCAGGTAATGCAGGAGTTCCTCACGGGTATGTTCTTTCTGCAACTCTCTTCCTGCTGCATATTAACGATCTACTTAAACCCGGTATCTATGGGTATGCAGACGACAGCACAGTTGTGGAAAGATACCTGCTTAGTACTTGGGCCAGTAAAAATCAAGTACAGTTTGAAAGAGAAGCCATTGTGCAGCATGTGATTGACAAGCTGGAGGCAGTTTCCGTTTGGGGCAAAGCCAATCTTGTTAAATTCAAGGCTACCAAAACGCAGACGTGTTTATTCACCGCCAAAAGGAGTCCTTTCACCTTGACTCCTACTTTCCAGAATGTATCTTTGGAATACAGTGACCAACTTCAGTTTTTAGGGATAGAGATTTCATCGAACCTCAACTTTGGTCGGTTCATTGAGCTTAGAGCAAGAATAGCTGCCAGCAAGCTTTGCGTTTTTGCGAGTAGTTCACATCGGGACAATTGCTAGTACTTTATAAAGCACAGATCCGGTCGTGTGTGGAGTACTGCGGTGTTATAATGGCTGGTGGTGCAAAATGTCAACCTGCAACTCTGGACTCAATTGAGAGGCGAGCTAAGAGGCTGGTGATATTGGAAACCCTGAGCTGGTTGACGCTCAACTCCATAGCCTCGAACACAGACGTAGAGTCGCGAGCCTTTCAGTATTCTATATGATACATTTGGGAGAGTGTGCTTTGGAATTACACGTCCTGATTTCCCCATCCCCCTTCCATCACTGGGCGTACCGACGCACGGCGAGCATTCGTGGTGGACATACCACCTTTCCGAACGAAACGCTTTGCTTCGTCTTTTTTAATTCGAACAGCGAAGGACTGGAATAGATTGCCTGCGTCGATTTCCGTCCAAATACAATGGTGTCTTCAAACGAAGAATGAATAGGCTACTACTAGGTTGATGCGTCTTATCACCTACGACTACATCTCCTTTTACCATCGGGTGGAATGTAGTCAAGTGTCAACTTAGTTATAATGTAAAAAAAAACCACTTATATGGTGGGGACAGAAAGAGGATATAATAATAATAAATATATGAAAAGTATAACAAAGGGATAAATATATGTGTATTGACTTATAAGTTTTTTCATAAAATTATTGAAATGATATTGAATTGAATAAACAAAAAAAACAAAAAAACATTTATTCATTTACTTATATAAACATGAAAATCTTAAAAAATATAATTCGTCTTCAGGCCATACAGAAATAGATTTACTGGCCTTAAGAGAACTTCCCACCAATCATAATAGTAGTATTAAAAATGTTTTAATAGTTTATTATATTCTTAGCGTATATTTATTCACGGGATACAAAAACGTTTTTTCTTGTAAAACTAAATCGATGTTTGGTACAAAAGCCAGTTGTGGGTTGTTAATTAGTTTTTGGTATCCCATCACAGACGCCTTCAAAGGAAATTTAGCAAAATTATAAGAGCGCGCAATGTTGAGGTGGAGCCGTGGCACCTTCACGTGCGGGTTAAAAACGGGTTCAATTTTTGAGTCTTCTAGAGATGATAAATAAGAACTGAAATCACAAAAAGTACCCCTTAATTTGATATAAATTGGAAAAATAAGTCTTGCTAGTTATAAAATAAACATTGTTTTATCAAATTTCTCTTATTTAGAAAATTTAAAATTATTATTTATTTATAGAATGCCTTACTTAGTGGGTTTATCGTTTGTTGGAAATGTTTGTTGTTTGTTGATGTCATCATGTGCCTCCGCTGTAGTAACTGCCTTTAATAAGACGTCGCTCTGGGACTCTGGGCTCTTTTGTTTTAGTTCCGATAAGGAACTGTCATACTCTATATGCTAAAAATGAATGGTGTTCTTATTATGAGAATAGAAATTCAAAACTTTATTGTGTGTATACTTACATCCGTTTGTTTGTTTTTTTCGTTCAGAACATCGTGAGCGTATACATTATCTTTTTGTCTTGTTGGAACTACTATGTTATGTCCTTCTATATATTTTAAAAAATTTGCCTGAGAAACTTGACTATTTTCATATGAGTTTTTAATTAGTCTTGGCTCCAAATGAACTTTGTTTGTTTGTTTGGTAATATTTTGATCATTAGAAAAAGTTACGTCGTCGGGATTTAGCGGAGCATACTGTATACTTTTTAATATACTGGGGCGAGAGCGGAAATAGCCAATCAGCTGATCATTGTAATTCCTTGATTTTTCTGATGAATAATCGTAAAGAGAACTATACTTGTAAGGCAATGGAACATCATCTTGGCGAAAACTTATAGAAGACACGGTTTCTTTTTTTTCTCCTAAACAAAGCCCCAGTAGAAATAATGTAATTAAAATCTTAAAAAAAACAATTTAATTGTTAATTAAGATTTTTAAGTTAAAACATTAATATGGACGTTCTAAAAACATATATATAATAAATAATGTAAATTAAACAATAAAATATACTAATACCATTACATAAATACCAATAAATAATAAAACAAAACTAAACTTACATTTAACAACATCTTGCCAAATATATATCTGACAATCTTCTAGTGCCAAAAGTGTTAACCAGGTGCTAAGTTCTTTCATATACGTCAGACAGAAATTTTTATATAACAATTAGAACAATGCAGTAATTGCTATATTTATATTATATTTATTATTAACTTTTATCTGTTTTATTAGAACTAATCCACGTGATTGATTCTTGATGATCTTAATACCAATGAGACCCGATTGTTTTCATTTCTATTTCAATGATATCAACTGTCGAGTTATTGTTTGATCTCAGGCTATTGTTTATAGAGTTATAATTTCATCGCTAGACAATTGATTATATAATTGAGATAGAAATTCCTAGCTTGAAAAATAACCTGTTCATTTCAAAGATTTCTTATTCTCACTTCATAGCTCTGTATTTAACTGAGTAGACAAATTATCTATGTTCTACTTTTCAATTTAAGAATTCTTTAATAATAAAGATGAAATTGGTCATAATAATAAAACTATATTATGTCTTTGATATTAAATCTGACCTCACTTTTTTTTAATCTATAAAAAAAGTGTGCTAAAATATAATAATATTATAAAATATAATAATATTATAAATGAATAAATAACTGTTATTCATAGACAGAATTAATATCATCAAATTATTAACAGCTAAGGAAAAAATAATCTTTCCATTCAAAGATTTCAGTGATGCCGATGATATAATATGGCTCCGACAGAAAAATAACATTAAAATATTTATATCCTGCAAATATTTTTATTAGACATGAAACAGGAATGACAATACAAATTTAAGAATTGCTATAATATTAGAAGAAATGTTCTATTTTTAAATGTAGTCTATTTATACCGTAGATAAGTTGTTGACACTTCAATATAAATTTCGAGGCCAATGCCCCGGGGCAAGCGTGAAGCTGGTCCAATTTATAAGAGATATTTTTAAGAGATAATTTTAATTCATAGATACATATAACAATATAATGAATCAATTTTAACTAAGAGATCACCCCGTTCAATTAATCACTTATTATCTACCTGCAATTTGGATTAAAAAAGGTTGAATGGGAAGGTAAAATGGACAAAAATAAAAGGGTTTTCACACTAAAAATCTTTAAACAACACTGTGTTAGGTACCTTTTAAAATATCACAAAATACTATTAAATATGATTTATTTTCTTTCCACGTAAAATATTTGTTATTATTTCTTATAGCTTGAACCACATTTGCATATACATTGTATGTGTAATGAATAAAGCAGCCGGCCAAAATATTAACTGGTTGTCCGTGACCTTAAATCTGGGGCATAATTCTTCGTAATAATTTTAATGCAATACATAACTTAATTTATTCGCGTAATAAGGTTGATTATTAAATTAATTAAACATTTTTTACAAAAGCGGAAAAGATTTAAATTGCTGTCAAAGTTTGCTAATGATTTCATGTTGAATATATCTTAGTAGCATCCTATTTTTTTGATGTCTGTTTATTAATATTTTTGCTATTAAACTTACAATATAAAGAATATATATAAAGAATATATAAAGAATTTCGCATTCATCGAGGGAAACGCGGTTTCCCGGAGGTCACAGGTTTGAATCCTGTCCGTGTCAATTATTCTATCCTTTCATATTTATTTTCCTTCTTTAACCGATTCTATATTTCCAGAAAATCGGTTAAGGGCAAAAATCATGAATGATTCAGATTCAGTTCATAAAAAATAAAATAAAAAAGTTTCAATATGGTAAATGCTTAAATTTGACAAAAGAGTTTTGAAAAGGTTACTTTCACGTCCATGTCATATGAATATCCAGTAGCCAGACAGCCTTGACAATTTTAAAGTGCATGTATATATAAACGAGGGTTTAATAAGTCACTGTATCAGTCTTGTAAAATACACGACAGCAATATGTTCTCTAAAGTAAGTTTTTTTTATTAGACATAAAAATATACTGTTATATTTTTTAATTCTATCTACTGTAACTTTATGAGTATCCTTATTTTTCCAAAAATATTAATATTGAAATTTTAACAGGTATTACCCTTATGTGCTGTTCTGGCTGTAGCGGCAGCAGGCCTCCTACCTGAGCCACACTACTCCTCCGCTGCTGCAGTTTCTTCTCAGAGTATAGTACGTCATGATCAACCTCATGCTAATATTGTAGCCGCTGCTCCAGTTGCAATTCATGCGGCTCCAGTTGCATACCATGCCGCTCCCGTAGCTTACCAGGCCTCCCCAGTTCACTACTCATCCGCTGGAGCAGTATCCTCTCAATCTATTCAGCGTCATGACCAGGCTCATGCTGCTGTTGCCGTCGCTCCCGTGGCCCACTACGCAGCTGCACCAGTCGCTCACTATTCTGCCCCTGTCGCTCACTACTCTGCTCCAGTTGCCCACTATGCTGCTCACCAAGAAGTAGATACTCACCCCCAATACGACTTCTCATACTCTGTACATGACGGACACACCGGAGACAACAAGTCCCAGCACGAGAGCCGCGACGGTGACGCAGTGCACGGCGAGTACTCCCTGGTCGAGGCCGACGGATCTGTACGCACTGTTCAATACACCGCTGACGATCACAGTGGTTTCAACGCTGTCGTTAGCCACTCTGCACCATCAGCTCATGCTGCACCCGCACCGGCTCACCTTGTGGCCCATCATTGATCTGAATAACTGTCACTGTTTTATATTATTTTTATTTATTATTGTAAATAATTAAAATTAAAGGTTTATGACATTAAAGCGCTTATAAACTATAAATTTGTTTTTGTATGGTTAAATGTATTTATAATCTTAGTTCATAGCAAAAGAAAGTAAGTCCTGATTGCCCTGTGGCAAGGTGCAGATCACAGTTATATCCTCACCAGTAACTTGTGCTTAATTTCTCTCTCTCTAATATTTATACATCATTCCAATTAATCTCCAGTACTTTAATACTTTTTATGTGTATTGTATATATATCCTTAATATACAGTTGTTGTCGATAAAAATTCAGATTTCATTAAAATATATTATGTTGTCTAGGGATTTCAGTTTTAAGGTTTTATTATTATAAGATATGAGAAAATAAATGAAAATTCAATTAAATCGTGTTAAGGAAATAAACTAGAATCACGCCACCACTACTTTAAGGTTAGGTTAGGATAGGAAGGATAGCCAGGAATAAAGGAAGAAGCATTCAAATTATTTATAAATAATGCATGATATCGACAACTTCTAAAGGGGTTTCAGTGAAGTAATATTTCCAGAATTGTTATCAATGTGCTAGGCCAATATCGTGGTCATGGTTCATTATATTATAATAAGTAAGAAAGCGTTTAACGAGAGATGTAAATGTTTTATAGGATAGGTCGGTGATAGACTGGGACAGTTTGTTGTAAAAATAGAGGAATAGATGGATGTTTATGTATTTGTATATCGATGGATATATAAATTCATGCAAGTGCAAGCAATCCAGCATGCAATTCGTTCATTCAATAGTAGTTATTAATTCAAATTATACTAAAAGCGTTAAAAGGTAATCGCACTGTGTAAAATGGTCAATAAAATTTTTGTTAAGTCGATTTTTTTTTTACCATAAGAGACATTTTGTTTACGTAATATATAACGTAAGAAAGAGGTCATCGAATATAACATTGGGCGACATTTCCATAAAAAAAATAAAAGACCTAAACACTGTACTTTTCTTGGAGGTATAGAGCGAGAGAAGCAACTCTAACAGCCAGTATAGTATTTTTAGTAGAGTAGCATTTTTAAAGAAACTATACATTGCATATATAAATAAATACATACACACATAAGTTATAATAGCTAAACAATTAGGAAAACTTCAGGCTTAAAATTTTTAGGCAGTATATTCTCCAATTTGCGTTCGGTAAGTAAGATATTTTTAAACTTAAAGTATTTTCCAATACCTTAGACGTGTTCTATATATATTTTAAATTTAATTAAACGGTAGGATACTCAGTAAAGTTTAACCCTTAATTTCTGTGCTAACTAATATTGTAAAGGGAAATGTGAGTTGCTTGATCGTAAAACGTCTTAAATACTCAACCGATCGTCATAAAACTTCGGACACACAGTGCAGGGTGCAAAAAAGGACTTAAGGTATATTATACCCAAAAAAGTACTGTTTCCAAGGGAAAGATAAAAACCTTTTAGACTTTTTTACATAAACAGCGCGGGCAGACCAGCTGGTAAAATTTAGTAATTTTATAATTAAAACGAACCCTCGACACACACACAGACACACTTTTAAAATATATTTTAATATTAAGTTATTGCACAAAACAATATAATTAATTCAGCAGCCCGCTAACTCTTTCACCAGCTTATATCAAATAACTCAAATAAAAACCGTGAGTTTAGTTGTATACTTTGAAATTACGTGTCATATTTCTTTCTTTTCAATTCCCTTAAAGAAAAATATTATTTTTTTACTATTAAATACAGCTTAGTTTAATAAAAAAGTATTGATATTTGGTTTTATTTTATTTACTTAAATAATATATTTACTATTGATACTGAGTTTCATGTTTTAACCAAATTTAATTAATAATATAGACTAAACGTTAAAAAAGTATATTAACTATGTATTTTCATGCCTGCTTAAAGAAAAAGGATTGTAATTGAATTTAAAGTATAAATATGTAATGATTGAGATTGCTTGATGCTATGAATACTTTATAAATAAATAAGAATATATGATAAAAAAACACAGTTGCAGTTATTTGAAAGCTCTAATAACAAGTAGTATTTTATAACGCTGCAATGTCGTCAAAATTTATTCATGAAGATCAGAGTTGATGTTGTAAGGTTAAATTAACTCTCTTCTCTTAGCGCCGCGAACGGAGTTGAGTATATAAATATTAGTTGTGTTTGCATGTCAGAACACAAAGAGAAAGCATTTTAATACTGATCAATCTAGTCTTGTCTCGTCGACCTTGTGACACTGTAAGTTCACTTCAATGTGATCACTATAAAAGCCAATGTTTAAAAGATACAGTATCATTAGTCAATTAAATTCGGCAATATGTTCTCCAAAGTAAGTTAATAAAGTGAAAAAGTTATTTATTGTTAAAAAAATATTGAAAAAATATTTTAATATTTTTCAATTTACAGGTTGTTGCTTTAAGTGCTTGTTTCGCTGTGGCGGCGGCGGGCCTCATATCTGAGCCTCACTACTCCTCGGCTGCTGCAGTTTCGTCTCAAAGCATCGTACGTCACGACCAGGCTCATGGTGTAGCAAGAAATATAGTGGTCGCTGCTCCAGTTGCCTACCACGCCGCTCCAGTTGCGTACCATGCTGCTCCCGTGGCTGCCCATTACCAGGCCGCTCCAGTACACTACTCCTCAGCCGGAGCTGTATCATCTCAATCCATCCAACGTCATGACCAACCTCGCGCTGCTATTGCCGTCGCTCCCGTAGCCCACTACGCAGCTGCTCCAGTTGCTCACTACGCAGCTGCTCCCGTCGCTCACTACTCCGCTCCAGTGGCCCACTACTCTGCTCCAGTTGCCCACTACGCTGCTCACCAAGAAGTAGACACTCACCCCCAATACGACTTCTCATACTCTGTACATGACGGACACACCGGAGACAACAAGTCCCAGCACGAGAGCCGCGACGGTGACGCAGTGCACGGCGAGTACTCCCTGGTCGAGGCCGACGGATCTGTACGCACAGTTCAATACACCGCTGATGAACACCACGGTTTCAACGCTGTCGTTAGCCACTCTGCGCCATCAGCTCACGCTGCACCAGCACCCGCTCATATTCTCGCTCATCATTAAACCAAATGAAAATTGCTAGTTGTAATTATAATATACTGTATCGTATTTATATAATATTGTAAATATTGAAGAAAAATTGTTGGACAATGAATAAAAGCTCTTGAAAATTATTTGTTGCATTTAATAATATAATTTAAATTATATATTAGACAATTCATAAGTGTGTTAAATGTTGACAATATCTGGGGCATTATTTTAAGTATAAATTAATATATTATTATTTTCAATTAATACCAATATCCATAGTAATAAAAAATAGGAATACTAAGCCTGATTGAAATTAAAATTATAATACAGCAAAACTGTTGACCAGATTTTAATGGAATGTTCCTGTATTAGATTATTTGTAAAATTACTGGCTAATAGATTGTCATGAATATTTTTTTAAATAGTTTTAGCACTATTGATTCTTCATTGCCAGATTCTGTTGTTTATGTTACATACCGTCATTTTATTAATAAAATAATAAAAGAGTTAATAAATACTGTAATAGTTTCTAGTTTAACCGAATAATATATCTACTAAATATGAAGATAGACATGCCTATGGTATTAAGTTTTTTTAAATGATATCTCAGGAAAGGGGTCGAAGTCGCTTTGAATTTTTATTGTAAATAAAATACTATAAAGCCAAGTAAGTGACTACAAATACTATTACAGTAAATTTAAAACAAATTCTATTAAAAGTAAACGCTATATATTAAACTACGTTGATAAAGAGCTTTTATAAAACTCATTCCACTAAGCTATACATTTTAGTGTTTGCCAAGTGCCCGAAATTCGAGAGTAATTTTAAGTTAAATGTTTATGAGGATTTAGACTAGAACTTCTATAAATATATATTATTATTATTTTTATTAATAAATAACTTTTTTGAAAGTTTCTTCCAGGCAATTCACACTTACGAACAAGAAGTAAGAACGACTAAAAGACGTCGTAAAAAGCAGTATAATACATATTTCCGCCGGATAAACAGAGTATACCATATGATATTAGAATTAACATTTTTAAAGATAAATTAAGAGTCATGAGAAAAAGTAGGGTTGTCGGTTTAAATTTAATAATAAATACACGAAATCCATACTAGCATTTGCAGCGATCTCGCTATACTGACACGTAACCTCAAACAATGTCAGGTACTATTAAATGAAGTAGAGGATTTCTGTACTTGGACTGAGAGATTGAGGACAAAACCCAGTAAATTGTCTGTGTCTGGGTCGTGTCTGGTCTAACACCAAATATACCTCTTATGATCCGGGTCTTTTGATAGGCGGTCAAAGTGTTCCTACCATTACTGAAGCAGCCCCGTTAAAATTTTTAAGCAAAAAAAATAGATCACAAAGGTTGCACTCCATCTCTAGATATAATAGTCGATAGCTTTTTAAATGATCTTAAGAATGTAAGCGATCAAACAAACAGCAATATCAAAAAATCTTGGATATACGCTAACTATCTAACGTCACGTCCAAATTGGCTTTTTCTAGTTTACGATATTAATAAAAACTTTTTGTCAAAATTAGATACAAACGTCATAAAGATTTTGAGGTGGTGACTTGACACTTCAAATTTATTCAGAGACCGAAACAATTTAAGGATGAAATTAAAGAAACCATCGGACCTCTATAAACACCTAAGAGTTACGAAAAGACATATCGTCGAAAAATCTCATGATGATATTGTAACAGCTCTTCCAAAAGATAAAAATTACTCGTCACGACTTCAATTCTATAAACAATTAAACACTGGTTGGTAGGGTGTAGGGTGCTTTTAGAAAAAGGTCAATACTCGCGGCGCCATGATAAAGTATTGGAAATCATACTTGAAATCATACGTTAGTCTTTCAGTAGCTAGAGCGCAAAAGAGCGCAAAACCACCAAAAGATTCATAGAGTTCATTAAAGAAGGCTCGTCTAAAATAACAAAACAAAAGCCTTACTCTATCTTGGGGGCGGCTCGCGATTGGACTATTATGATGGATACGTATGAGAAACAGTATTGAATTCCTGTGGATATCGTTGTTTTGTCATCCAGACCGGACATATTCCTGTACTCTAGAGAGTTAAAGCACGTGATACTTGTGGAGCTTACTGTTCCGTGGGAAACTAACATCCCCATAGATCACACAATTAAAGTAAACAAGTATTACGAACTGACTAACTAGCTGACCAAGAAAAGGTATATAGTTAATTTGTCCGCGGTAGAAGTGAGAGCGAGAGGTATAACAGCGAAATCTTTCTGTAACCTACTTAAAGATCTTGGCCTCTCTAGAACTATCATCAGTTCATTTCTAGATCGTATTTCAAAGGCAGCATTGGTAGGTTCATTCCAAATTTGGTTAGGTAGGGAGAGGAGCGCAACCAGTTAAGGTGAGCGTGAATGCGCATTTTAAAGGAGCCCCTTAAATCTACACCTGGGTCGCAAGTCCCAGGAGCTGTTTGTACTCCTCTCCCTGCAACGCGATGAGCCCAGCACCCACACGCTTAATCCATGGAATGCTCAGAAGCTTCGTCTCTAGTGACAGATAATGTTTTTAATACGCTTTTTATTTTTGTCGTTTTGTATTAAATCACTTGACAATTAATTCCTTGTGACTTTTTGATATCAGACTAATATGTACTTGGCATTGACAGTGCGTGTAATATTTTTTAACAAGTATTTTTAATTATGCAAAAATTTTAGTTTCTTCTTCTCCATATAGTAATAATAAATATTGTTTATTATACACCCTGAGTATAAAATTACAAAAATTAAAAAATAACATAAAAAGAAAATGGTGCAGTTTTGGCCGCCTTATCTATAAAAAGCAATCGCTTCCAGGCAACCAATTGCATGGAGGAAAAGCATACTAAAGCCCTAGTGTGAGTGTGTTTGCAATGTAACAACAAAATAAAGGAGTATATATTCATGCATATACCTAATTACATATATTCAAACATACACTTATAAATAAACATACATATATACACATAAACAAATAAATAAATAAACGACATACACACTATAAGTTTAAAAAGTGAACTTTTAAGTTTACACGATTTGCATGGCTTTACACGTTTAATTTTAAGTGGAGATCATTCCAAAGTTTAGTAGGATTTGAATATTACTGCGAAAATGATTCGAAAGCCACTTGAGCTTTATACGGAGATGTAGTCATATTTGCGATGGCCAAATATGAACCACATGCAGACGTTTTGAAAAATTTGAGATATCGTTTGGATATTTATTCAGCAAAACCAAAGTTTATGCAAAGAAATGCTATTTAAGGTCATAGCTGAAAACAAAATGATAATGAAGCTGCACTAAAGTAAAAGTAAAGCTTTTCTGTAATCACTGCGAACGGAGTTGAGCGCAACACAAAGTGGTACACTTATTAAACCTTAGTTGTGTTTGCATGCCAGGCACAAAGAGAAAGCATTTTAATACTGATCAATCTAGTTCTGTCTCGTCGACCTTGTGACATTGTAAGTTCACTTAAATGTGATCACTATAAAAGCCAATGTTTAAAAGATACAGTATCATTAGTCAATTAAATTCGGCAATATGTTCTCCAAAGTAAGTTAATAAAGTGCAAAATTATTTATTGTTAAAAAAATATTGAAAAAATATTTTAATATTTTTCAATTTACAGGTTGTTGCTTTAAGTGCTTGTTTGGCTGTGGCGGCGGCGGGACTCATATCTGAGCCTCACTACTCCTCAGCTGCTGCAGTTTCGTCTCAAAGCATCGTACGTCACGACCAGGCTCATGGTGTAGCAAGAAATATAGTGGCCGCTGCTCCAGTTGCCTACCACGCCGCTCCAGTTGCGTACCATGCTGCTCCCGTGGCTGCCCATTACCGGGCCGCTCCAGTACACTACTCCTCAGCCGGAGCTGTATCATCTCAATCCATCCAACGTCATGACCAACCTCGCGCTGCTATTGCCGTCGCTCCCGTAGCTCACTACGCAGCTGCTCCAGTTGCTCACTACGCAGCTGCTCCCGTCGCTCACTACTCTGCCCCTGTAGCCCACTACTCTGCTCCAGTTGCCCACTACGCTGCTCACCAAGAAATAGACACTCACCCCCAATACGACTTCTCATACTCTGTACATGACGGACACACCGGAGACAACAAGTCCCAGCACGAGAGCCGCGACGGTGACGCAGTGCACGGCGAGTACTCCCTGGTCGAGGCCGACGGATCTGTACGCACTGTTCAATACACTGCTGATGAACACCACGGTTTCAACGCTGTCGTCAGCCACTCTGCCCCATCAGCTCACGCTGCACCAGCACCCGCTCATATTCTCGCTCATCATTAAACCAAATGAAAATTGCTAGTTGTAGTTATAATATACTGTACTGTATTTATATAATATTGTAAATATTGAAAAAAAAAATTGTTGGACAATGAATAAAAGTACTTGAAAATTATTTGTTGCATTTAATAATTTCATTTAAATTATATATTAGACAATTCATAAGTGTGTTAAATGTTGGCAATATCTGGGGCATTATTTTAAGTATAAATTAATATATTATTATTTTCAATTATTACCAATATCCATAGTAATAAAAAATAAGAATACTAAGCCTGATTGGAATTAAAATTATAATACAGCAAAACTGTTGACCGGATTTTAATGGAATGTTCCTGTAGTAGATTATTTGTAAAGTTACTGGCTAATAGATTGTCATGAATATTTTTTTAAATAGTTTTAGCACTATTGATTCTTCATTGCCAGATTCTGTTGTTTATGTTACATACCGTCATTTTTATAATAAAATAATAAAAGAGTTAATAAATATTAAAATAGTTTTTAGGTTAACCGAATACTATATCTACTAAATTTGAAGATAAACATGCCTTTAGTATTATGTTTTTTAAATGATATCACAGGAAAAGGGTCGAAGTCGCTTTGAATTAATATTTCATTATAAATAAAATACCATAAAGCCAAGTAAGTGACTACAAACACTATTCCAGTAACATAAAATAGAAGAAAAAGGGCGACCTTTTCGCTAAAGTGATTTCTTTCAGGCAACCCATACTTAGGAACAAAAACAGTAAAAGACGCAGTAAAAAGCATACAATAGACATTTCTGACAGATATACAGAGATATCACGTTATATAGTATAGTGATAGATAATGTTTTTCCATACGGTTTTATTAATGTTGTTTTTTATTAGATCACTCGACAATTAACTCCTTTATCTTCGAAATGCTCCTCCTATTAACATAAAAATAAAAATTTTAATATTATTATTACTAATTTTCAAAGCTACGTGAGAATTGCTTAACGCTGGATACAAGAGATGAATTTAATAAAGTTAATTATAAATAGGAGAAATACATTGAGAAAACAAAGGTATTGAATATCTTATATAATTCTATATATTCTTTTGTATGAATATTTTAGGAGAAATATTGGTCTGACCTTCATCTTTAAGGTTAGGTAAATCTATTATTCTTATGGGGTATTTTTAAGATAGTCGTTTAAACATACAACGGTGAATGTAGTGTCTTGACATAGCAATTAAAAAATAATGAGGAGGCAACCTTGAAGATTCTTTTATAATTCTTGGCCACAAGATATTTTAATTTTCACTGGATTAGGGAAATTTAAAATGACTGACTGACTGACTGAATGATTATAGATGTCAATTCGCAGGTCGAATCAAGGTCTTGCTTTAAGATCAGGTAGCGGATGGAGTTAGGTTCATCTTCAATCATTTTACTAATTATAAGAATAGACGTAAAGGTTAGTAAGTGTGGTAGATGTGTTTAAATGTGTTTAATGTGTTTAAAAAAAAAAATAGAAATGCAATTCCTAAGGAATTGTGTGTGGACTTTAACAGTGGTGATGAAATAGTCAATGAAAATTTGTTTTTTTCAAAGTTTTTAGATAAATGAATACTTCTCCAATAAATATTTAAAACCTTGACTAGAATGCCGTTTTTTACTTGTAGGACAAAGCGAGAGAAGCAGTTGTCAAAGGAAGTAGAATATGAAGTAGAGTATAAATAAGAGTTAACCAGTGCGGTCAGACCTACCCAGGAAAATTGTAGTAATTTTATAATTTAAATAAGGAGGATATTTAGAGGAAAATAATACTTATATTTAGATCTCTAGTTATTACACAAAACAAAATGTTTTCAGCTGAACTCTATCTGCTACACCAGCTCATATCAAATAACACTTTTACGATACATCAAAAAAACATTTTTTTTTTACTTTAACATTATGAATTTTCGAAGTGTACTTTTTATAAATAAATAAAAAACGACGAAATTGGAGAGATTTGATTGTGCTTATAACAAGTAGCATTAAACAAATTTGTAATGTCCTTAGAATGTTTATTTAGGAAGGTCAGAGTTTCTGTAACATAATGCTTTCCCCTAAAGAGAGGAAAAACTAAATGATATTGGTTTTTAACTAAAGTTCGTTCCTTCTACCAACAGAGCTGCGCGTAACGCTAGGTGTTAAGCTAATTATATTATGCATACAGACTGCGGGTTATGGACAAAGAGAAAGCATTTAAATTCTGCGTATTCTAGTTTTGTCTCGTCGACCTTGTGACACTGTAAGTTCACTTAAACGTGATCACTATAAAAGCCGATTTTGGTAAGATAAAGTATCATTAGTCAATGAAACACGGCAATATGTTCTCCAAAGTAAGTTAATAAAGTAAAAAAATATTTATTATTTCGAAAAATATTGACACAATATTAAAATATTTACAAATTTACAGGTTATTGCTTTAAGCGCTTGTTTGGCTGTGGCGGCGGCGGGCCTCATATCTAAGCCTCATTACTCTTCAGCAGCTGCAGTTTCATCTCAAAGCATCGTACGTCACGACCAGGCTCATGGTGTAGCAAGGAATATTGTGGCGGCTCCAGTTGCCTACCACGCCGCTCCAGTTGCGTACCATGCTGTTCCCGTGGCCGCCCATTACCAGGCCGCTCCAGTACACTACTCCTCAGCCGGAGCTGTATCCTCTCAATCCATCCAGCGTCATGACCAACCCCGTGCTGCTATTGCCGTCGCTCCCGTAGCCCACTACGCAGCTGCTCCAGTTGCTCACTACGCAGCTGCTCCCGTTGCTCACTACTCTGCCCCTGTAGCCCACTACTCTGCTCCAGTTGCCCATTACGCTGCTCACCAAGAAGTAGACACTCACCCCCAATACGATTTCTCATACTCCGTACATGACGGACACACCGGAGACAACAAGTCCCAGCACGAGAGCCGCGACGGTGACGCAGTTCACGGCGAGTACTCCCTCGTCGAGGCCGACGGATCTGTACGCACTGTTCAATACACCGCTGACGATCACAGTGGTTTCAACGCTGTCGTCAGCCACTCTGCACCATCAGCTCACGCTGCACCTGCACCGGCACATATTCTCGCTCATCATTAAACCAAATGAAAATCGCTAGTTGTAGTTATAATATACTTTATCATATTTATATAATATTGTAAATATTGAAAAATAAATTGTTGGACAATCAATTATTTTAATTTTTAAATTATATTTATACCTTATAATAAAATATTAGAACACTAAGCCTGATTCGAAATAAATTTATAACAAAAATATTGAGCTATTGACCAGTTTTTAATGAAATGTCATTGTACTGGATTATTCGTAAAGTCATTGGCAAATATAATAATTATCAGTAATTTTATAAACACACACAGTCTCAGCACTTTTATTTTTTATTGCAATATATTTACTTTATAATCTACTATACTATACTATATAATTTTAATTATAAAGTAATAAGAATTACGTGGGTTTCTAGGATGACTCAATACTGTAACTATAAACATGTCCATGATATTAATAGTTACATGAATGGTTTGGCCGGCAAAGGGTAAAAATCGCGTGGAATTTCTCTTTTATTATAAATAAAATGGTACTATAAAGCCAAAATAAATAAATAAACTACAAACACTGTTCCAGTTTAAAACAATTTTAGTTAAAAAAAGGCTGTATTTTAAACATTGAGACAAAGAGCTTTTATAAAAGTCGTTCCCCTGAACTATATATATATATATATATATATATATATATATATATATATATATATAGTTATATATAGTTCAAAATATATATATATATATATATTAGTAATAGTTCGCCAAGTGGTCGAAATTAGACAGTAATTTTAAGTTTAATGTTTATGAGGGTTTGAACTAAAACTTCTGTGCATGTACATTATTATTATTAGCTTTTCACACATAAAAAGGAAAATACAGCACAGAAAAATAAAAGAAAATACAAGGTAAGGGGCGACCTTATCACTAAAGGCAACATGATGTCTTCCAGGCAACCCTCACTTACAACACAAAAAGACGGGGCATATCAATACAATACCCGTAAAATACAAAACAATATATACACGAATCTATATATATATTTGCTTTAATATAATAATTAAATACAGTTTCTGACAGAAGGTATACAGCGTATACCAGATGGTATATTATTATGAGAAATAATATTTTTTAACACGGTTTTACGATTACGTCAATTGACGATCAACTCCTTGCGACTGTTTGACATCACACTAATATATACTTGACATTGACAGGGCGTGTAACATTATTTATTAAGTACTTGTAATGATATAAAATTATAGGCCTTCTGTACCTCTTGTAATCATACTTAAATTAGACCAAAATTTAAACTCTTTTTAATACAAAATATATCTGTGCATCTTAGGACGCTCTACAGAAGTGATAAGTAATAAGTCGAACTATAAATATATAATATTGAATAGTATTGTTTAACTTGAGAAAAGTTTAGGTTATTACTTAAATGTTATGATAATTAAATATGATAATGTTTGATGTGTGAAACGTTATTTGTTAATAAAATCTTTTATTGATTATAAAATACATTTCATTCTTAGGTCCAATTCTAAAATACGTGTAACAGAATTTTGCGTACGTACGTTATTTCTCATATTATTATTAAATCCTACAAAAGTAACGATACCTTATGGTAGCTATAATGAGTGATTTTTTTTACATTGTATGTCATCTAAAAATCTTGCAAAGACTGGAGAATTGTATTTACTTAACTACAGTTTTAAAACCAGTTGTAGCTTCTTCTGGCTTAATTATTATTAACTGTAGTAACATTTGACTGTAGGAACGATACTACATTTTTTAAACTCGAAAAGCAGCAAAACAAATAATCAAATCTTCGATTAAAATTTACGGAATTTTATAATAAGTAATACGGCTAGCTCTGTTTCTTAGAGAGAGAGAGAGGAGGAGCCTGCCTGTCACTATATGCGTGAGAGAAAGGGAAACCAGACGGAGTGGCGCCTGGTGAAGCTATCACTTTAACAATTATTTAAAATTAAAGAGATTTGAATGCGCTAATAATAACTAGTATAACACAAACTAACAATATTTATTCAGCAAGATCAGAGTTTATATAACATCGTGTTATGACCTTAAGAAAGGAAAAACTAAATGATAATGGTTCTGAACTAAAGTTCGTGTAACATTCTTCTGTAACCGAGACGAAAAGAGCTGCGCGTAATACGTTTATACGCGTTTGCATGTCATGTACAAAGAGAAAGCATTTAAATTCTGCATATTCAAGTTTTGTCTCGTCGACCTTGTGACACTGTAAGTTCACTAAAATGTGATCACTATAAAAGCCAATGTTTAAAAGATAAAGTATCATTAGTCAATTAAATTCGGCAATATGTTCTCCAAAGTATGTTAATAAAGTGCAAACTTATTTATTGTTTTGAAAAATAGTGAAAAATATTTGAATATTTTTTAATTTACAGGTTGTTGCTTTAAGCGCTTGTTTGGCTGTGGCAGCGGCGGGCCTCATATCTGAGCCTCATTACTCCTCAGCTGCTGCAGTATCATCTCAAAGCGTCGTACGTCACGACCAGGCTCATGGTGTAGCAAGGAATATTGTGGCCGCGGCTCCAGTTGCCTACCACGCTGCTCCAGTTGCGTACCATGCTGCTCCCGTAGCCACCCATTACCAGGCCGCTCCAGTACACTACTCCTCAGCCGGAGCTGTATCATCTCAATCCATCCAGCGTCATGACCAACACCGCGCTGCTATTGCCGTCGCTCCCGTAGCGCACTACGCAGCAGCTCCAGTTGCTCACTACGCAGCTGCTCCCGTCGCCCACTACTCTGCCCCTGTAGCCCACTACTCTGCTCCAGTTGCCCATTACGCTGCTCACGAAGAAGTAGACACTCACCCCCAATACGACTTCTCATACTCTGTACATGACGGACACACCGGAGACAACAAATCCCAGCACGAGAGCCGCGACGGTGACGCAGTGCACGGCGAGTACTCCCTGGTCGAAGCCGACGGATCTGTACGCACTGTTCAATACACCGCTGACGATCACAGTGGTTTCAACGCTGTCGTCAGCCACTCTGCACCATCAGCTCACGCTGCACCAGCACCGGCACACATTCTCGCTCATCATTAAACCAAATGAAAATTGCTAGTTGTAATTATAATATACTGTATTGTATTTATATAATATTGTAAATATTGAAAGATAAATTGTTGGACAATAAATAAAAGCGCATGAAAATTATTTGTTGCGTTTAATTATATAATTTAAGTTATTATACAAATGGTAAATGAGTTAAAAAATAATTGGAAATAACTACCATATTATTTAGATCCCAAAATACTCGTATACCTATATCTATCTATAACAATAAAATAGTAGAACATAATGAGTGATTTGAACGAAAGTTACAATACAACAAAACTATTGACCAGAAATAAATACATAGTTTTTAGGGTGAATGAATACTATATCTTTTAAATATTAAAATAAATATATTATGAATTCATTGAATAGTAATACAGGAAAAAGGTAAAAATAGCTTTGAATATCTGTTTCATTATTAATCAAATGGTATGAAAATAATGATGGAATTATTTTCAAGCTAAGTGACAACTAGCACTATTCTAGTTCACTAAAACAAAATTTGTCAAAAGAAAAGCCTATATTTGAAACTATATAGACACTCCCCTGAACTAGTGGTCGCCCATTGGTCGGAATAATCAGTTTCAATGTATATGTGGGCTCGGACCAACACTTCTATGTATATATATATATATATATATATTTTTCAGCTACGTCAGTCTAAAATCAACTACTTGCGACCAATTAAAATTAGACTTATACTTAACATTAATAGTTTTAATGTAAGCAATGAAATAGTGCGCTGTTTTTAAGTTTTTTTTATTTGTAATTGTATAAAAGTACTAGCTTTCTGTACTTTTTCTCCATATACCTAATCTTGATCGGTGTCAAATTTGGTAATCATGTTTATGTAAAAATATACATATATATATATATATATATAATATTGATTTAAGAATATTATACCATACTAGCCTACTCTTGGATAACTAAATCAGGGTGGACTGAAGTGTTCTTAACATTCGTTTTGAAGTACCGATCTGGAGAAACAAAACAGGTATTACCCACATTTGGCATAGGTTTAAAAGTAATTTAAATATTTTGCTATATTTTTTTAAAGGCATTTCTAATACTGGTTGTAAAAGGCGAAGTGAGATGCTATAGCCCAAATTGAAAATTCGACTTCAGATAAGATCAATTCGTTCACAGACGTTCAACAAATAAAACGTGCAAAAATAAGCTTTATCATAGTAAAACAGATTCTTTTTACTATGATATTAAGCAATTCTCATTGAATCAATTGCATCATACAATTAAGTAGTATTTTCGTCTTTTACGGCTATCTTTTTAAAAAGTCAACTACAAAAGCCTTATCCTGTTTTTGGTAATAATTTTTCTAACAACTTTTATATATAATTTAGTAAAATTTATGATGGATCAATCAGCAGCAAGTAATTCTTGCTTTCCTTGAAAATACTATTGGCATGGCATTGGACATGGCATTTTGAAAAATATTTTTTTACAGCATTACCAATTACTTACAATAAATATATTTTGTTATTTGAAACATAATATTAGTTACTAAATACTTTGGGACTTTTATTTTCACTATTTTAGCGATATATTATGTCCTTCTGAAGGAAATCACTTGTTTTTTAGTGAGTCCAAATCTATAATAAATTCATATGTATAATAAGAGAAATAAAATACTAAATTATCCTCAAGGAAAAATTAAAAGTCGTATCAAATGCCTAAAACCAAACCAAAACAATAAATAAAACCTGAAATCTGTATTGATGATATGAACGCAAAGGAAAGTAAGTTTTAAATTAACTCTAACAACTTATCTTCACTGACAACATATTAGACTTTTGACTATACTTTTTAGGTATTCTCTATCTACGTCCAAGACATTTTTTAAATTGTTTTTTTTTATTTCTCAATTCAATATTACCAATCAGAGTTTATACTTTGACCTTTAGAGCGGATAAACTGTATATGTATATATTTATTTCCTTGGTGTATCTTAAAGAATATACATACAATAATAAAGTTTCTCAACTAAAGTTTTGTTCGTGTGACGCCCTTCTGTTATCATCGCGAACGGAGTGGCGCGCAACACCTAGTGCTACATCAATTAAATTAATGCTGGTATCACAAAGAGAGAGCATTTTAAAACAGTTCAATCTAGTTTTGTCTCGTCAACCTTGTGACACTGTAAGTTCACTTAAATGTGATCACTATAAAAGCCAATGTTTAAAAGATACAGTATCATTAGTCAATGAAACACGGCAATATGTTCTCCAAAGTAAGTTTATAAAGTGAAAAAGTTATTTATTATTTTAAAAAAAAAATAATAATTATATTTTAATATTTCTTAATTTGCAGGTTATTGCTTTAAGCGCTTGTTTGGCTGTGGCAGCGGCGGGCCTCATATCTGAGCCTCATTACTCCTCAGCTGCTGCAGTTTCATCTCAAAGCATCGTACGTCACGACCAGGCTCATGGTGTAGCAAGAAATATTGTGGCCGCTGCTCCAGTTGCCTACCACGCAGCTCCCGTAGCGTATCATGCTGCTCCCGTAGCCGCCCATTACCAGGCCGCTCCAGTACACTACTCCTCAGCCGGAGCTGTATCATCTCAATCCATCCAGCGTCATGACCAACCTCGCGCTGCTATTGCCGTGGCTCCCGTGGCCCACTATTCAGCTGCTCCAGTTGCTCACTACGCAGCTGCTCCCGTCGCCCACTACTCTGCCCCCGTTGCACACTACTCTGCACCAGTTGCCCATTACGCTGCTCACGAAGAAGTAGACACTCACCCCCAATACGACTTCTCATACTCTGTACATGACGGACACACCGGAGACAACAAGTCCCAGCACGAGAGCCGCGACGGTGACGCAGTGCACGGCGAGTACTCCCTGGTCGAGGCCGACGGATCTGTACGCACAGTTCAATACACCGCTGATGAACACCACGGTTTCAACGCTGTCGTCAGCCACTCTGCCCCATCAGCTCACGCTGCACCAGCACCCGCTCATATTCTCGCTCATCATTAAACCAAACAAAAATATCTAGTTGTTAATATTATATATTGTACCATACTCTTATGATGTAAATATGAAAAAGTGACAATTAATTAAAGAACTTGAAAAATATTTGTTGCATTTAATTACATAATTTAAATTATTAGAAAGATCAAGACCATGTTAACTATTGTAAATAATCTGCGCTTCGTTTTCATTCAGTAAGAATGTATACCTGTATTCTCAATTTTAAAATAGTAATGGGATAAAAGGAAATATATACATTAAATTGCTACGAATTTAGTACAGGACACAAAACTCAAAAAATAGTCCCAGAGCTCAAACAAAGCGGTTTCGAAACTCAAACAATTTTATTTTTTGTCTGTTTTCGCAATAGACAAATTTAAATTTTATGCAATTCGGCTGAGTTAAGGTTTTTATTTTGCTCAATATATAGTTTTTAGAAAAAATATATTAAAAAAAAAGTATTTTCATTGAATAACACAAAACTTGAGTTGGGTTATAACTACAATACAACTGTTCACTAATGATACATTTCATTTATCAAAATCGCCTTTCATAGTGAACATACAGTAGTCAAGTGTCAGGGATACAACAAGGGATAAACTATTAAAAAATCTGATAACAAACGCTTTCTTTGCATACAAATAAAAATATGTTTATATTTATATTTACGAATTTACAAAAAAAAAAATAAGAAATCGAATGATACCCTTGACTGCTTCCTTACTCTGTAATTAATTATTTAACGATAGTTGGAAGTTCAAATAAATATATGTGATATATGTGAAAAGTAAATAATCTAATCATAATCAATATGTGAAAAGTAAACAAAGAAAAATTGAAGCCTATTACTTCTGAAACACTATACTTATATATATTTTTATATGGCAGAGTTACTTAATTTAAAATCAATACTAATATATAAAGCAGAACAGTTTGTTTGTTTGTTTTGAACGCGCTAATCTCAAGAACTACTGGACCGATTTAAAAAAATCTTTCAGCAAAAGACAGACCATTTATTAAGGAATGCTAAAGACATCATATCATATCATATGCAGATATTTGAATTTGATAACACCTTTGTTAACACACTATGAAATAGAAAAAAAAATGGAAGTTGTTTTTTAGGGATGTACTAGGTTTAGTACAATGGATGTTCAGGAGTGACATTGAGCAAAGAATTATCTATCTAGGAACTAGTAAAGGAATATAACACCGGCTCTTGCAGACTTTGTTTTACTTTGAAAATATATGAAAAAGCTGCGACTGCTACTGACTATAAATTTCAAACTATAATATATTCTGTTTTTCGTCCTGTTTTTGGTAATAATTTTTCTAACAACTTTTATATATAATTTAGTAAAATTTATGATGGATCAATCAGCAGCAAGTAATTCTTGCTTTCCTTGAAAATACTATTGGCATGGCATTGGACATGGCATTTTGAAAAATATTTTTTTACAGCATTACCAATTACTTACAATAAATATATTTTGTTATTTGAAACATAATATTAGTTACTAAATACTTTGGGACTTTTATTTTCACTATTTTAGCGATATATTATGTCCTTCTGAAGGAAATCACTTGTTTTTTAGTGAGTCCAAATCTATAATAAATTCATATGTATAATAAGAGAAATAAAATACTAAATTATCCTCAAGGAAAAATTAAAAGTCGTATCAAATGCCTAAAACCAAACCAAAACAATAAATAAAACCTGAAATCTGTATTGATGATATGAACGCAAAGGAAAGTAAGTTTTAAATTAACTCTAACAACTTATCTTCACTGACAACATATTAGACTTTTGACTATACTTTTTAGGTATTCTCTATCTACGTCCAAGACATTTTTTAAATTGTTTTTTTTTATTTCTCAATTCAATATTACCAATCAGAGTTTATACTTTGACCTTTAGAGCGGATAAACTGTATATGTATATATTTATTTCCTTGGTGTATCTTAAAGAATATACATACAATAATAAAGTTTCTCAACTAAAGTTTTGTTCGTGTGACGCCCTTCTGTTATCATCGCGAACGGAGTGGCGCGCAACACCTAGTGCTACATCAATTAAATTAATGCTGGTATCACAAAGAGAGAGCATTTTAAAACAGTTCAATCTAGTTTTGTCTCGTCAACCTTGTGACACTGTAAGTTCACTTAAATGTGATCACTATAAAAGCCAATGTTTAAAAGATACAGTATCATTAGTCAATGAAACACGGCAATATGTTCTCCAAAGTAAGTTTATAAAGTGAAAAAGTTATTTATTATTTTAAAAAAATAATAATAATTATATTTTAATATTTCTTAATTTGCAGGTTATTGCTTTAAGCGCTTGTTTGGCTGTGGCAGCGGCGGGCCTCATATCTGAGCCTCATTACTCCTCAGCTGCTGCAGTTTCATCTCAAAGCATCGTACGTCACGACCAGGCTCATGGTGTAGCAAGAAATATTGTGGCCGCTGCTCCAGTTGCCTACCACGCAGCTCCCGTAGCGTATCATGCTGCTCCCGTAGCCGCCCATTACCAGGCCGCTCCAGTACACTACTCCTCAGCCGGAGCTGTATCATCTCAATCCATCCAGCGTCATGACCAACCTCGCGCTGCTATTGCCGTGGCTCCCGTGGCCCACTATTCAGCTGCTCCAGTTGCTCACTACGCAGCTGCTCCCGTCGCCCACTACTCTGCCCCCGTTGCACACTACTCTGCACCAGTTGCCCATTACGCTGCTCACGAAGAAGTAGACACTCACCCCCAATACGACTTCTCATACTCTGTACATGACGGACACACCGGAGACAACAAGTCCCAGCACGAGAGCCGCGACGGTGACGCAGTGCACGGCGAGTACTCCCTGGTCGAGGCCGACGGATCTGTACGCACAGTTCAATACACCGCTGATGAACACCACGGTTTCAACGCTGTCGTCAGCCACTCTGCCCCATCAGCTCACGCTGCACCAGCACCCGCTCATATTCTCGCTCATCATTAAACCAAACAAAAATATCTAGTTGTTAATATTATATATTGTACCATACTCTTATGATGTAAATATGAAAAAGTGACAATTAATTAAAGAACTTGAAAAATGTTTGTTGCATTTAATTACATAATTTAAATTATTAGAAAGATCAAGACCATGTTAACTATTGTAAATAATCTGCGCTTCGTTTTCATTCAGTAAGAATGTATACCTGTATTCTCAATTTTAAAATAGTAATGGGATAAAAGGAAATATATACATTAAATTGCTACGAATTTAGTACAGGACACAAAACTCAAAAAATAGTCCCAGAGCTCAAACAAAGCGGTTTCGAAACTCAAACAATTTTATTTTTTGTCTGTTTTCGCAATAGACAAATTTAAATTTTATGCAATTCGGCTGAGTTAAGGTTTTTATTTTGCTCAATATATAGTTTTTAGAAAAAATATATTAAAAAAAAAGTATTTTCATTGAATAACACAAAACTTGAGTTGGGTTATAACTACAATACAACTGAACTCCTGACCATATTTTAACGAAATGTTGTAAAATTGGCGTATTTGTTAAGTCGCTGGCATCAGCTAGTCCTCAGTAATTTTTTAATAATGTCCGCTTTATTGATACTTGGATGCCATATCCTCAACTTCGTAACTGACATTAACGGTAATTACAACCAGTGACAAGCAGTTACAATAAATGGAAATAACATTGAATAACATTGAATATCTATCTCATTAAACACTTTCTTTGTTTAAATTTCCACAATATCTGATGATTATACATCAAACATATTATTCCTTACGACAGAATGATATAAATATTAAAATAGGAGATATTAAATAAAAGGACACATAATTTCTTTGCTCGATACTTTACCAAATATTCTCTTTCGTAAGTTAATGAATGATTTTATGACATTTATAATATTTATTAACATTATTTATTGTGTTGCAGTAATAGGAAAAGAAAAAAATAAGTACAAAATAAGTACAACCGCTGTTAGTTTCTTCTTATACTTAAAATAACTTTATAATAATAATACTATTGACTATTTTTTCTTCATTGCATAACACGCGTCCAATTTCATTACAAAAATATCTTATTGGACACTGTGTCTTTGTCACTCCTTATCACCACATAAGGAGCCCAAAAATTAGTAGATAAGTAAAGATACAAATTCCCAAAAAAACAGGATTATTAAGCTAAACTTTATAAATAATTAAAGAATATCATAAACGTATTTATATTAAAAATATTAATATAGAGAACATAATTATTTAAATGATACTGAAATACTATTAATAATAATAAAAAATTGCCATAAATTGACGTATTCCAATTTTTTATATTGTAGGCATTAAATAATCACACATTGAATAAAAGCCATTTAAGTAAATACTTTTTAAGGCGGTGACATTTTTTTAACACTAGCTGACCCAGAAAACGTCGTTTTGCAATATAAAGTATTATACATTCCCCCATGTATAATAGATGTTGTATTGTACTTTGACTGGTAGTCAATAGATGGCGCTAGCTTTAAACTCTATACCTGATATTCAAGTTACTAGGAGATATTGACAAACACAACGCTTGCGCCTGTTCAGTAGTTTTTTCATGAAAGCCGGACAATAGAAAGACAGACAAAACTTTTAATCATCATCACTCATTGAGGGTGAATGTTTATTTCTTGATGAGCAGCGTAATGGGCCACTGGAGCAGAGTAGTGTGCAACTGAGGCAGAGTAGTGGGCGACGGGAGCCGCTACGTAGTGGGCCAAGGGAGCGACGGCAATAGCAGCACGGTGTGGGTCATGACGCTAGATGGATTGGGATGATACAGCTCCGGCCGAAGAGTAATGCACTAGGGCGGCATGGTAAGCAACGGGAGCTGCATGGTAGGAAACTGGAGCAACAGCTACGACATTTCTTGTTACACCATCAGCTTGAGCGTGGCGTACGATGCTTTGGGAAGAAACTGCGACTGCAGAGGAGTAGTGGGGCTCAGATATGAAAACCATTGCAGGTAGAGCGAAAAAAACGCTTAAGGCAAATATCTGAAAAATAATAAATTTTGTAATTTAATACATAACATTGTATAATTATAATAATTTGAAACATTTTTTAATGTTAAGAGACTTAAAAAAACTAACATATGTCTGTCTATTTTTTAAAACTTACTTTCGAGACCATATTGCTGAGTTAAGTTCACTAATGATACATTTCATTTATCAAAATCGCCTTTCATAGTGAACATACAGTAGTCAAGTGTCAGGGATACAACAAGGGATAAACTATTAAAAAATCTGATAACAAACGCTTTCTTTGCATACAAATAAAAATATGTTTATATTTATATTTACGAATTTACAAAAAAAAAATAAGAAATCGAATGATACCCTTGACTGCTTCCTTACTCTGTAATTGATTATTTAACGATAGTTGGAAGTTCAAATAAATATATGTGATATATGTGAAAAGTAAATAATCTAATCATAATCAATATGTGAAAAGTAAACAAAGAAAAATTGAAGCCTATTACTTCTGAAACACTATTCTTATATATATTTTTATATGGCAGAGTTACTTAATTTAAAATCTATACTAATATATAAAGCAGAACAGTTTGTTTGTTTGTTTTGAACGCGCTAATCTCAAGAACTACTGGACCGATTTAAAAAATTCTTTCAGCAAAAGACAGACCATTTATTAAGGAATGCTAAAGACATCATATCATATCATATGCAGATATTTGAATTTGATAACACCTTTGTTAACACACTATGAAATAGAAAAAAAAATGGAAGTTGTTTTTTAGGGATGTACTAGGTTTAGTACAATGGATGTTCAGGAGTGACATTGAGCAAAGAATTATCTATCTAGGAACTAGTAAAGGAATATAACACCGGCTCTTGCAGACTTTGTTTTACTTTGAAAATATATGAAAAAGCTGCGACTGCTACTGACTATAAATTTCAAACTATAATATATTCTGTTCTTCGTGACGACACTTTGACACTACAAAATTTATTGTTATTGCTTTCTTTAATTATAAATAAAGATTTTCATTTATTTCATTACGGACTTGAAACTGGCGATTTACAATATTGTATGTAAAAAAAATTGTATAATTATATACATTAAAATTAAAAAAATAAATAAACAGACTTTTATAATTTTGAAGTGTTTTAATAATATAAGTCATTTAAATTATTGAATATTTACATTATTGTTCATAAATACATAACGTGTAATCAGTATAATTCAAATCAATGGTGCGCAAGAATATGAGCGGGTGCTGGTGCAGCGTGAGCTGATGGTGCAGAGTGGCTGACGACAGCGTTGAAGCCGTTGTGTTCATCAGCGGTGTATTGAACAGTGCGTACAGATCCGTCGGCCTCGACCAGGGAGTACTCGCCGTGCACTGCGTCACCGTCGCGGCTCTCGTGCTGGGACTTGTTGTCTCCGGTGTGTCCGTCATGTACAGAGTATGAAAAGTCGTATTGGGGGTGAGTGTCTACTTCTTGGTGAGCAGCATAGTGGGCAACTGGAGCAGAGTAGTGAGCGACGGGGGCAGAGTAGTGAGCGACGGGAGCAGCTGCGTAGTGAGCAACTGGAGCAGCTGCGTAGTGGGCCACGGGAGCGACGGCAATAGCAGCACGGTGTTGGTCATGTCGCTGGATGGATTGAGATGATACAGCTCCGGCTGAGGAGTAGTGTACTGGTGCGGCCTGGTAATGAGTGGCCACAGGAGCAGCATGGTACGCGACTGGAGCGGCGTGGTAAGCAACCGGAGCAGCGGCCACAATATTCCTTGCTACACCATGAGCCTGGTTGTGGCGTACGATGCTTTGAGAAGATACTGCAGCAGCTGCGGAGTAATGAGGCTCAGCTATGAGACCCGCCGCCGCCACAGCCAAACAAGCACTTAAAGCGAATACCTGAAATATGATTAATATGAAAAAAAAAAATTGGCAAATGCTTTGATATATACTTTGTCTTTTTAATAAAATATTTATTTACGTACTTTGGAGAACATTTTGCTAAGTTTATTTCACTAATGATTCATTCAATTTAAGAAACTGAGCTTTTATAGTTATCAAATTGAAATTAACTTGCAGTGTCACAAGGTCGACGTGACAAAACTAGATTGAATAACCTGAACAAGTGCTTTCTCGTCATACATACAAGCAAAGGTAGATAGATATATTCGGTAAAAAGTATCTGTAATATTATTAAATAAACTATTATAAAGTAATGATTAGTGTTTTATTTTGTTTTTCATAAATAATAATTACTTAGTTTTTGTCTTATTGCGCTTTGCCTTATCTGTTTATAAAAAATATACTTTATAAAAAGAGCTATTAAAACCTTTTTGATACAAACCTCACTAATTTTAAAAAACTGTTTATACTTTTATAAACTATATTTATGTACTTAGAATATGTACCACTGACCATGAAAGTATACTTTTCTTTTTGTAAAACTGTAGTGTAATAATATATTATAGCGTAATAATACTAGTAATAAAAAATATGTATTATAAATATATATGTATAATCCCGCAGAAGCCGTAAACCAGCGGTACAAAAAAGGGGAAACCTATACTGATAACAATAAACGGGTTTTCAGTATTTGCAAAACTCTTCAACCCAATGATTTGGTTAAGAGCCGGTAAATGATAACGGTAAATGATAAATAATACCATTAAGTTTGATTATAGCTCCACTGGTCATAACTATGATTATTAAAATAAAATATACGTGTGTGTTTGTGTATTTGAATATTTTTGTTATATACAGAAAAGTGTCTATACATGCAATTATATGTATTTGTGTGTGTGCCTGTCGGTTACGCCTATACATTTTGTAAAAATTTTATGCCTAACATTTATCATTGGGCTACATGCCTGATAGCTCACACAGAGTATACTTTCATTACAAAATCATTCGTTTTTAATTAGAAAATCCGATTGTTATTAAGTAAAACGTGTAAAACCATTTTTTTTATATAATTGAAATAATTTAATATAACAATCATGTCAAAATAATTTTTTTTTTATCCCATTCATCATTTCAATGTATAATCTTAATAAACTTCAAGGTTTTACCTAAAAAATACAGTAACCTGGAGGACAAATGTTTTGTTTCAATTTTATTCGATTTATTTGCATATATGTATGTTGGAATCTTGTAAAAAAGGATTTCTGAAAATATTATTTGCCTCTTTCATGCACTAGTCTTATTTATTCGTTTCTGATCAGGCTGTTCGTTAAAATGTATCAATGTATACGCAGATGTCCATTGGCGATTTGTCACTCACAGTCAAAAGTATCGCCTGTTATTTGCTACATTAATAACAAAAAATAAATAAAATAATATTATGAATTCAATTTACTTTTTAAAATCATTTTTTTTATTAAATATAATAACTGTTTCTTAGTAAACTTTTAAACTATTTTTTTTGATAAATTAACAAATATATTTTTAATAAGTAAAGCATAATACCTCTTCTTGGTCCTTAAGATCAATAGTATAAATCAACCTTGAAAAATACCCGTTATTGACTTGATGGCATTTGATCTTGAAACGGCTTAAACGATTTTCTTCATTAATAACCAAGAAAGCACATTCACATTCAAGTCAGCTTCACACCAGAAAAAAAAAACAAAATGAATCCCGTTAGAAGTTAACAATCGTCTTATAACACTCACAGACACATGCATGTCCAACATTTTAAAGAAATACAGATTGAATAACGTCTAATACAAAAAAAAAAGTTATTATAAAGTGAAAGTACTTTTCGCTTAGGGTTTTTAATCTTATTTTGACCTGCTGTCCTTGTGTCACTCCAAGTTTAACTCAACGTGGTCAGTATATAAGCTGATTTAAAAAAATAAATTGTATCATTGTGAATAACATACTCAGCAATATGTTCTCTAAAGTAAGTTATGTAACTAACTAGTTAAACTAAAGAAAATGATACATATGACTATATTAATATTTTATTACTATCATATTAACGCCTTATTTTATTTCAGGTATTGGCTTTAAGCGCTTGTTTGGCTGTGGCGGCGGCGGGTCTCATAGCTGAGCCTCACTACTCCTCAGCTGCTGCAGTATCTTCTCAAAGCATCGTACGCCACGACCAGGGTCATGGTGTAGCAAGGAATATTGTGGCCGCTGCTCCGGTTGCCTACCATGCCGCTCCAGTTGCCTACCATGCTGCCCCCGTGGCCGCTCCAGTACACTACTCCTCAGCCGCAGCTGTGTCATCTCAATCCATCCAGCGTCATGACCAACACCGTGCTGCAATTGCCGTCGCTCCCGTGGCTCACTATGCTGCTGCTCCAGTTGCTCACTACGCAGCTGCTCCCGTTGCCCACTACTCTGCCCCCGTTGCACACTACTCCGCTCCAGTGGCCCACTACTCTGCTCCAGTTGCCCATTACGCTGCTCACCAAGAAGTAGACACTCACCCCCAATACGACTTCTCATACTCTGTACATGACGGACACACCGGAGACAACAAATCCCAGCACGAGAGCCGCGACGGTGACGCAGTGCACGGCGAGTACTCCCTGGTCGAAGCCGACGGATCTGTACGCACTGTTCAATACACCGCTGACGATCACAGTGGTTTCAACGCTGTCGTCAGCCACTCTGCCCCATCAACTCACGCTGCACCTGCACCTGCACATATTCTTGCGCATCATTAAACGAACTATCGAATAGTCATATTAGTTACTATGTTATTTACTATTTATTTTGTAAATATTTTTTATTTCTTCAAATAATTTAATATTTACGAATACAAAATTTGCCAGCAAAACTTTTGTTTAATTTAATATATTTACTTATAATATAATATTTTTTTGGTTTATTATGATATTAGTGTATATTCAAGATAAGCCTCTAAACGTATGTTGTACTACGAGGAATAGCCAATGCGAGAATGAGATTTCAAGCATAAGTATAAAGCATAAAAATACCTGTTTTCTCATTTTGCTTCATAATGAGAATTACTTTGTTAACATTTTATCATTTAACATATCATATAATTTAAACATGTCTCGAGACTATTTTTGGTAGTCAGTAGTTACTGACTACCAAAAATAGTTTTTGAATAGTTTTTGAATAGTTTTTGAATAGTTTTTGAATTATTGGCGAGCTTAAAAAGATAGATAAATAGTTATTTATCTATCTTTTTAAGCTCGCCAATAATTCAAAAATGTTAACGGCAGATAGTTAACATGACAATGATTCTACATAATTTCCAGTTATATTTGGAATGAGCGTTATTATAGCTTGATTTTCTACTGGAACCATTGCTTAAATTGGCTTCAGATATTAATAGAAACAACCTTAAAGCGTCGAAAAAAATTTTTTAGGTTAGTCTAATTTTTTTCAAGAAATCTTCACCAGTGTCTACAAACATAACGTGTCTTTCAATAAAAAGTACTTCTACTACACATATTTTCTCAACAGCCTTCTAGAACGCAGTGATCGCATCTTTGGCGATAAAAACTGTATCTCTTTGAGCTGGTTTTTAATTTTAGGGATCCAAAAGACGTCACATGGGGCTAAATCAGGGCTGTAAGGTGGAAGACTCAAAATATAATCCTTTTCCATATAAGGTAAATTAGTTTGATTAAACAATTCACCAGTTTTCAAGTTGGATCTGAAATCGTAAAAAAACATAATGTAAAAATGTTTAATTTTGAAGCAAAATGAGAAAATAGAATTCTGCTTTGGAAAAATTATGTGAAATTCAAAGCAGAATTTTTATTTCTTTGACACTCGAAAGTTTCATAATGCTGGTAAAATTTTATTTTATAAATTAATATATTAGAACTCTTTTTTTGTATTTAAACTTTTGTGAACCATGACTATTATATTTATATTTACTCGGCTGTATTCACGTCATCGTCGGGTTCTTACTCATGAGCTCTAAACGTGGCGGACTCGCGGCGTGAACTGCGTGCAGCAGCTCTCTAGGTGCGACGCGAAGATGGTGGCGACGGTTGGGGGAAGGTGTAGTCTTCAGAGCTCTTTTGCAGGTCTTCTTTACTCATCGTTGTAATACGTTGTGTTCACACTGAACTCACCATGTCACTTTTAAAAATATCTAAGTAGTACTTGCTCTTTATTATTTTAATAACCGGTTTCCAAACCAATGGTAAGCTCAACTTGAAATAAAAAAAAAAAACTATGTAAACTAATGAAAAATACATATTCACGTTCACACTCATATATCTCATAAATATATAGTGTATTTATAAAACTATTTAGAAAGGTTTGAAATTGTATATATTAAATAATATTAAATTTAATGTTAACCCGATGAAATTTTGCAGCAATGTTTTCACGAAACTTGCAATTTTGTCAGTATATGCTAGTAATGCATAAAAAATATTGTAAATTAAGTTTAAGTTACACACAAATCGTATAAAATATTATTAATCTACCATGCCTGTAACTATGAAATTGTTCAAAGTAAAGAATATACGCTCTTAATTACATAACTAGATTTAATTTAATAACAATTTACGTTCTACCAATATGGTTTGTCATGTATGATATATGTATGATTTTATTATTTTAACAGATTTTAGTATACTAATATAATTTAAAATAATTTAGTGATAATTTTATAGACAGATATAATAAAAGAATAAAATGACATGCACTGCTAGGCCAAGGATCTTGAAGTCAATATTTAGTAATAATTAAACTAGAAAAGATCGGATGATCTAGAAACTTCGTTCAACTCCTTTCAAGTTACCTTTCTAACAAAAATAATTAATTCAGAGGCAGTTCATCCTTTTGGAATCTGTGAAGCGTCACTAGGACAGAGATGCGCATGATACGAAATATTTTAATTATGACAGATGCGTCATGATAAACACGGATTCAATATCATCTAAAATAAAACCATTTAAAAGTAATTAAAAAGAGAAAGTACTTCTCACTTAGAGTTTTTTATCTCAATTTGACTTGTTGTCCTTGTGACATTCCAAGTTTAACTCAACGTGGTTAGTATATAAGCTGATTTAAAAAAATAAATTGTATCATTGTTAATCATAACCAGCAAAATGTTCTCTAAAGTAAGTAATTTAATTAACTGATTAAAATAAATAACCACATATTGCTTACTACTTTTTTTAATTAAAATATATTTATCTTTTTATTTTCAGTTGTTCGCTTTAAGCGCTTGTTTGGCTGTAGCAGCGGCGGGTCTTATAGCTGAGCCTCACTACTCCTCAGCTGCTGCAGTTTCTTCTCAAAGCATCGTACGTCACGACCAGGCTCATGGTGTAGCAAGAAATATTGTGGCCGCTGCCCCGGTTGCATACCACGCCGCTCCAGTTGCCTACCATGCTGCTCCCGTAGCCGCCCATTACCAGGCCGCTCCAGTACACTACTCCTCGGCCGGAGCTGTATCATCTCAATCCATTCAACGTCATGACCAACACCGTGCTGCTATTGCCGTCGCTCCCGTGGCCCACTACGCAGCTGCTCCAGTTGCTCACTACGCAGCTGCTCCCGTTGCCCACTACTCTGCCCCTGTAGCCCACTACTCTGCTCCAGTTGCCCATTACGCTACTCACCAAGAAGTAGACACTCACCCCCAATACGACTTCTCATACTCTGTACATGACGGACACACCGGAGACAACAAGTCCCAGCACGAGAGCCGCGACGGTGACGCAGTGCACGGCGAGTACTCCCTGGTCGAGGCTGACGGATCTGTACGCACAGTTCAATACACCGCTGACGATCACAGTGGTTTCAACGCTGTCGTCAGCCACTCTGCACCATCAGCTCACGCTGCACCCGCACCCGCTCATATTCTCGCTCATCACTAAACGATCATTCAGACAGCCATATTAGTTACTATGTATTTTACTATTTATTTTGTATATTTTTTTAATTTAAATAACTTAATATTTACAAATACAAAATGACAACAACAAACTTTTTGTGTTTAATTTAATGTATTTACTTATACTGTACATATACTTTCTAGTATGAAATCTGGAAATCGGCACGTTAGTATAGTATTATGCTGAAAATCTCATTCTCGCATTGTTTATTACGTACTAGGAATAAGCAATGCGAGAATGAGATTGTTAGCATGAGTATAAAGCTAAAATAAATACCTTTAACTTATTTTACATGACAAGAACTGAAACTGAAATATTATTCTGAAAACAGGAAACATATTTCCAATTTAAATTTAATAAAAAAGTATATAAATTTATATTAATAATATATATTTCAACTATAATGAGACAGAGACTATTTTTAGTAGTCAGCGTCTATTTATCATCGCTTTAAACTGTCCAGTAGCTCAAATTGTGTACACTATATATAATTAACGGAAGATAAGCCGAAATGTCAATGAAAATGTAAAATTTCTAGTTGTTCAAATGCTTGGAATTATCGATAGTTAAAGCGATCGATTAAAGCTTAAGCTGCTTCTGGAACCGTTACATTTTTCATGAAATTTTCATTTTCATTTATACAAAGTTTCATGCGTCAAACAACAAGTATTTCCTAAACAACTTTCTTGAACGCAGTGATCGCATGTTTTTGATGTGAGGAATCAAAATAAAGTCGCATAAGGATAAATCAGGGCTGTAAGGTGAGAGACCCAAAATATAAAACTAAAATAATCAAAAGATTGACCAGGTTCCAAGTTAGATCGGAAAACGCGAATATAAATTATACGAAATGTTCTCGATGCAGATTACTTTTTCTATCAAATGCGATAGTTTCACAATGCGGATAATTTTTTTCTTCTAACATGTAAATTACAACAATAATACCTTATTTTTGAAATAATCGAGTTTTCAAAATATTTTTTTATGGGCCAACGCATACAAAAACGATATATAAAAACCTTTTAAACAAACATTTATGAGTGGAGTGAATTAGATAAGAATTATTTAATACATAATTTCTTATGTAATTCCATTATAAAAAATATATATATTACAAATTGTCTGTAAGCAGCCATTCTGCTGGGATATAGGGGTGGTAATTTGGTGAAATATAGATAATTATCTTTTTGACTTCTTATTAATAATAAATAAAAAGTGGTCTTTATTTTCTTTTTAAATGAATATTTATTTACTATGTTCATATAACTCGTAACCGTTTACTTATAAATATTCACTATTCAATGATTTTTCCAATTAATTAATTTAATAGTAATATTACTATTATAAACTATTCATAATATAGCTATGGAATAACTATTGCACATATATGGAATACTTATAACTATTGCACTTTGTCAAAGGTGCTAAACGGCAAAGTCGGAGTTCATTGACTAATTGCATTGAAAAACGAAAGAAAGTTGTTTTTTTATCAGTGAAGATGTATTTTAAATGTTATTTAAAAAGTGAATATAAAATTTTAATACTTTATGTACGTTTGTAATACGTTTCATTTATAGGATTTTAAAAAAAATACAATTTTCATTACAAATTGGACAAATTGGAAAAAAGGAACAAGGTAATTGTTACGACGTTATATAATATGAAATCAACATGAGCCGTTGTATTTCACAGCGCTTCTAAGTTATTATTATTTAAGAAACTTCAACGAGATGTTATAAAGCCATAGACCTTTACAAAAGATCGAAAATAACAATTATGCGAAAACAGCAGCATGAATGGAAATAACTGAGAAGATATTTTACAGCTTTATTTTGTATTAATTTAATTAAATGATAAATAAACCTAATTAATAATTTATATTTTCTTTTAATTAGGTGTTATACAAATATATATAATTTGTATATTACTTTAGAAGAATTTTGTTTTACCATATAGTCGGAATTTTTGAAATTAGCAAAAAGCGTGACATCTTGGTTACACTGACCTTACTCTCAAATTGATTCCAATCACCTCTATGTTTTCTCTACTCTGTTCCACAAGTATTGGAAAATAAAAAGTTTATATTAAATTGGTGTACCTTAAAATTGGCAGAATATTCCATACATCATTGTGAATGTAGTATATCTTTTAAAAATATGTACCGACCTTAAACTAGGGTGGAGGTTGAAATAACGCCCTTTGGAAGCTATACAAACTATTTACACAGACAATGATTCATACGATCCGATATATTAAATCATGCCAGATACGTCAGGATATACACAGGTTAAATATCAATTTAAATAAAACAGTTTAAAAGTAATTAAAAAGGGAAAGTTCTTTTTGCTTAGAGTTTTTACTCTTATTTTGAGCTGTTGTCCTTGTGACACTCCAAGTTTAACTCAACTTGAACAGTATATAAGCCACTCTTAAGACATGAAATGTATCATTGCTATTCATACTCAGCAATATGTTCTCTAAAGTAAGTGTTAGAATTAAGTGGCCAAATTAAATTTAATTAAATATTCCCTACTTTTTTTAAAATTAAAATATTAACAAATTATTTTTTCAGGTATTGGCTTTAAGCGCTTGCTTAGCTGTGGCGGCGGCGGGTCTCATAGCTGAGCCTCATTATTCCTCAGCTGCTGCAGTTTCTTCTCAAAGCATCGTACGTCACGACCAGGCTCATGGTGGAGCAAGGAATATTGTGGCCGCTGCCCCGGTTGCATACCACGCCGCTCCAGTTGCCTACCATGCTGCTCCCGTAGCCGCCCATTACCAGGCCGCTCCAGTACACTACTCCTCGGCCGGAGCTGTATCATCTCAATCCATCCAACGTCATGACCAACACCGTGCTGCTATTGCCGTCGCTCCCGTAGCCCACTACGCAGCTGCTCCAGTTGCTCACTACGCAGCTGCTCCCGTCGCTCACTACTCTGCCCCTGTAGCCCACTACTCTGCACCAGTTGCCCATTACGCTGCTCACCAAGAAGTAGACACTCACCCCCAATACGACTTCTCATACTCTGTACATGACGGACACACCGGAGACAACAAGTCCCAGCACGAGAGCCGCGACGGTGACGCAGTTCACGGCGAGTACTCCCTCGTCGAGGCCGACGGATCTGTACGCACAGTTCAATACACCGCTGATGAACACCACGGTTTCAACGCTGTCGTCAGCCACTCTGCCCCATCAGCTCACGCTGCACCTGCACCTGCTCATGTTCTTGCTCATCATTAAGTGGACCTACGCACAGTCATGAAGATTAGTAAATACTATTTATTATCAAATAATTAATATTTATGAATATAAAAAATTAGCCAACAAATCTTTTGTGTTTTTTTAATGCACTTACTTACATATTTTTTTATTCCTTATATTTTTATATTACTGTGTTTTTAATAATATATGGATATCAAAAAGTTATTAAGTTGGTACTGCGAGCACCAACAATTTATAAAATTAAACTTATGGACAAGTATAAAGCTAAGAAAAAAGTAACCTATTACGTATATATATATAATATTATCCATACACTTTAAAAAGTTTTTGTGTTATGAGAATTTTGTTTAAGAAATGACAATAATTATAATAATATAAAAATGTATAATTAATTATGAATATGTTACGTTGTTATGAACGGCCGTTGTCAATATTTCAACGACATTAAAACAGAGAGTATCTTTCATAGCTAGTTACTATCTATTTTAAAGATAGCTCCAAAATATATTCACTATCTTTACCTAACGATAGACAAGCTAAAAGCCAATTTTTCATTCCCAGTTAAACAAATGATCCGAGGGAGTGTTATGACGACTCAAGCTTCCCTTGCTTTAAATTGTGTCATACATTATTTACTACCACTTACCTATTTAAATTCAAAAATAGGTAATATTTGAATTCGTATAAAAACATGTAAGTCGTGCTTTGTTTATAAAAATGAATAAAAGCATTTAAAATAAAAAATGCACGAATTTAAGAGCACACGAACGTATAAGCTCTGGGTTAATTTTTAATTAATTATTATCTTACTTACTGCGTCGATTATTTTTTGAATAGTGCATGAGAAACCAGAAATTATTCTATGAGGATGTACGTGAATTTTCAAGATATTAAACATTCAGTACCTTTACATTTTCTTTACACATAATATAAGTTTAATCTAGCAGCACTATTCGTAATTACCATTTCTTACTCAATTGTTATGTAATATTCCCAGAACTGAATGAATTTCTCAACCTCATTATTACAGTTTACCTAACCTAACATCAACCTTTAAAGTAATTTTGCTCTACAAACAGTTGACCATCAAAAAAATATTAAGTGCTTACGTGTCAAATTAAAGGTAGTTGGTGCAGATAAGGTATCATTATCAATATTATTTTGTCAATTAATTATTACTTAGCACCTTTTATATATTATAAATATATTTATAAGTATCGGTAGTATTCCTAAGTGTTTGCAGAAAGCTCTGGTAAGACAATTACCAAATAGAAAAGGTTTATGTAATCTAAGTCTTTTAGAATTACCATATTTTTGTACAACATATGAAAGCAGTTGTATCCCTATGTTGAGAATAATATTTTTTTCCATGGCCCAGTACACACAGCTCTACAACAGAATTGGCAAATGCTTTAGACGATAGTTTTAGTGCACAAGAATTAGGTCAGAACACTATTCTAACTCTATTGGATTTTTCCCTAGCCTTCGACTTGATTAACAACGCTGGTTGCTAACCTACATTTTAACAGTTTTAATTCTGAAAATATTGGGTTTGAAAGTTACTATATAAATATAATTAAACGATGTTTCAACGCCTAAATTTAAGTATAAAATGGTTACGAAGGATGTTCCACAATGATGGATTGAAATATAGTTTGGTTCTATTTTATACTCGTTGTTCTCTGTTTACCAAACGCAACATAAAACATTGGAACTATCATGTAATACTGACGTTATATAAATGTTTGTGTGTTATTCTTAAAACAAAGTAAAGAAAAATTTCCAAGAGAAATTTCAACGCGTTTTGGAAACTTAAATCATAATGGACCAAAATTTATGCTTTGAAAAACTTGTTATTTGATTTGACTGCAACTGTTTTTTTATATGGAGTGTGATGTACCACACTCGCATTTATAGCACTAGGCTATTGTATTATGCAAGCTGAGCAATATTAATATTGTTATAGAACCTATAGATACTACTTGCGAGCAGTAAACTTATTCAACTTGTTCTAAATGTCTGTGCCAGATACTGTTTTATTATAAAATCACGAACGCATATTACATTTTTTAATTCTACAAATAAAAAAAAAAGACTATAGAACTACCACATTTGGCATTCTTGATTTTTAGTATATTAAACATTCTTGTGTTAGAAACTGAAATGGATAATTGACCATAACTCTAACCTATAAAACAAGATCTTCTACTAAAATTGTAATGGTCCCTTCACACGTCAGATTATAGTAATAGCAAAGTTTTTGTAAATATTAGTATTATTTTTATTTTAAATCATTTTATTTAATTTTTAAAGTCTTTCTCAAACTTTAGGTATAAACTTTGTGTAACTTCCTAATAAAGCATTTTAAATTTGAAATAAAATGGATATTATTTAAAATTGTATTAAAACTATTCCTTTAAAGCATTTCACATATAAAATCTTTGAATATAGTGCTATGGGATGGCAAAGTGATTTGACAAAATAGATTACGATTTGTAATTTTAAAAATGTTTTTGAGTAAAACATATCTTGTAAATAGTCAATATTTCTGTAGCTTTCGCAATTAACACAAATTGGAAATATTCGTCCTGTGCACCGTAGACTTAGAGAAGACAGGGGGCAGTGTGTATATAATAAGCACGTTACCCTCAACGTCATTCTTATAAAAAAAAAAATTACACAAAAAATATGCTTAACATTAAGAACCTCAAAAAAGTATATGTAATTTCCTCAATAGATTTAACTGTTCGAGTTACTCCTACTTTTAAGTTTTATCTTGAGTTTTTGCGTTTTTCTATGGTCCCTATGTAGCTTGTTATATCACCTTCGCAACGCTGGGAATTGTAGATCACGAATGTAAACTTTCATAAAAAATCGTTGAAAAATGCGATAAAAAACTAAAATAAAACTGGTTAATTTCTTCGGAAGTTACGAAGCGTTAGAAGTTACGATGCGTTAGAAGCGTTAGACATGGAAAAATACGAACAGTACGAATATTGCTAATTTGACAGATGCGTCATGACACAAACAGATTCAATTAGGTCTAAAATAAAACCATTTAAAGGTAACTAAAAAGAGAAAGTACTTTTCGCTAGGAGTTTTTAATCTTAATTTGACCTGTTGTCCTTGTGACACTCCAAGTTTAACTCGACGTGGTTAGTATATAAGCTGATTTAAAGAAAGGAAATGTATCATTGTGAATCATACTCAGCAAAATGTTCTCCAAAGTAAGTTATAATATAATTGAAAAAAAATAATAATCACCATGTTCCCTGATTCATTTTATTCATTTTGTAAATTAAAACATTAACCAATTAAATTAACAACTTTTCTTTTTAAGGTACTCACTTTAAGCGCTTGTTTGGCTGTGGCGGCGGCGGGCCTTATATCTGAGCCTCACTACTCCTCAGCTGCTGCAGTTTCATCACAAAGCATCGTACGCCACGACCAGGCTCATGGTGTAGCAAGGAATATTGTGGCCGCTGCTCCAGTTGCCTACCATGCCGCTCCAGTTGCCTACCATGCTGCTCCCGTGGCAACTCATTATCAGGCCGCTCCAGTACACTACTCCTCAGCTGGAGCTGTATCATCTCAATCCATTCAGCGTCATGACCAACCCCGCGCTGCTATTGCCGTCGCTCCTGTGGCACACTACGCAGCTGCTCCAGTTGCTCACTACGCAGCTGCTCCCGTTGCACACTACTCTGCCCCCGTTGCACACTACTCTGCACCAGTTGCACACTACTCTGCACCAGTTGCCCATTACGCTGCTCACCAAGAAGTAGACACTCACCCCCAATACGACTTCTCATACTCTGTACATGACGGACACACCGGAGACAACAAGTCCCAGCATGAGAGCCGCGACGGTGACGCAGTGCACGGCGAGTACTCCCTGGTCGAGGCTGACGGATCTGTACGCACTGTTCAATACACCGCTGACGATCACAGTGGTTTCAACGCTGTCGTCAGCCACTCTGCACCATCAGCTCACGCTGCACCAGCACCCGCTCACATTCTCGCGCATCATTAAGTGGACATACGGACAGTAATAATAGTTACTATGTAATTTACTATTTATTTAGTAAATACTATTTATTATCAAATAATGATATTTACAAGTAGAACAATTTTGCCAACAAAATTTTTGTGTTTTATTTAATTTATTTACTTATTATTTATATTATCATACCATATTATTTTAAATAAGATCCAATTCAGGAAGGATTAATATGATTTTTCATTAACTTAGAGGTAACACTTATTGGATAAAGCCAAGAAAAACGTATCAACATTTTCAAAATTATAATAGAACTATGTAATTTTCATAACGTTATAAATTTATTTTCATTGGAAAAATAATTAGTTAACATGTTATATCTTATTATCTGAAAAAAGGTATTTTTTGAGTATGAAACTATTTTTGTTAGTCAGATACTATGTATCTTGCTTTAGAATCCGTCTAACATAGCAAAACTCAAAATTGTCTGTCAAAATTTCTAGTTAACGGTAAACTATTCAAACGTCAATGCTACGTTCCCAATGACACAAATAATAATATTTTGCAAGATATAATTTGGACCAAAATAAAGAAAAAATATGAATAGGAATTTTTAAAGGTACGGGAATATTAAAGATAAATGTTCTGTTCTTTAAATTTATAATAAGTGTATTATTTTCACAGGTATGTAATATCTGAGAAAATATTTTTAATTTTAATTTTAAACAACTTCATTGCACACATTATAAAAGAAACAAAAAGTACAAAAAATCAGTAAAACAATACGTGACTTTATCACTAAAGTGACCTCTTCCAGGTAACCCACACTTACGAACATAAAGAAATTGATATAAAAGAAATAGCAATACAAACAAATTATATAGTAAATTATAATTAGATATATATCATAAATTCCAAATAAAACATTGATAGTTATACAACAAGTATACATACAATACATATAACATATATACATACAGTTAAATGAATTCAAATACACATACTACATACCTATATATATCTTCTTCTTGATTATAGAGTTTGATCATGAATAAATAATTCGTATTAATTATTAAGATTATTTTTTTTTTACCTTTGCATTACAATAAATTTTGTTATTGGTATAATAACAAAATTTATTGTAATGCAAAGGTAAAAATAAAATGTTAGAAATAAAAAAAAATAGTAGATATCACATCCGTTCTATAAATACAATTATGTTATATTACTAGCTGTTGCTAGCGACTTAGTCAGATCCCACCCAGACACTAAAAAGTTATATATTCCCCAATTTTATAAATATGTTATATTGTACTTTGACAAGTAGTTAATAAAAGGTTTAGAGTTCGTGTTTTGTATATCAATGTGGCATACAGATATTTTACGCAACGAAGTTGTTTGACTAATCTGTTTTACAAATAAGCATTTAAAGTAAAAAATTGTAATGGAACAATATAAAGTAATGAAAATATAATTTGTATTTGTTTATATAACTATCTATAACTAGGTCAAATATATCAAAATTCGTAATCGCTGCAACAGGCTTTGTAGAGATAATCATTTTTTTTGATCAATTGAAGAGAAAGACTCAATAAAAGTCTGGAACTTTCTTAAATCTCTAGGAGTTGGTCGAAGTAAGCAAAATACTGAACATATTTCCAATACTGATTTAAACAATATAAATCATCATTTTTCTACGTCTGCACTTCTGGGTGATGCTACTAAGACTTGTACTATAAGCCAACTTTCATCTCCTTCAATTCCGAATTCTCCAACTTTTTATTTAAGTCATTTTTCCGAATGTGATATTAAGAATACCATTCTGTACATGAAATCTGATGCAGTTGGTCCTGATGCTATTAGTTATAAAATGATCATCCCTATCCATGACATTTTAGTCCCTTCCATTGCGGCCTTATTTAACAACTCCATTACAATCATAAGTAACAGTCCAGGATAGAGTTTGATCAAACTTTATCCTGGACTTTTCAGATTAGTGAGGTGAGTAGAAAGATATTTGCAGCCATGGGATCTATAAGAAGAATACGTAATTTTCTTCCACACTCTACCAAAGTTGTTTTAGCTCAATCTCAACTTTAGATTATGCAAATGCCTGCTATCCTGATTTACGAGAGGAACAGTTAAATAAACTTGAACGCCTTTAAACCCTCTGCATAAGGTTCATATTTGGTCTTCGCAAATATGACCACATTTCTCATTTCCGTAAAAAACTCAAGTAGCTTCCCATTCGTTTTCGCAGGAATATTAATATGCTTAGCCTTCTATACTGTCTAATGTTCAACCGTTCAATTCCTTCCTACTTAAGAGAACGATTTGAGTTTTTGACTAGCTCTCATAACCGTTCTCTTCGTTCCAATCAAAACCTTATCCTTAAAATTCCTTCTCATTCATCCTCTTTCTACTCGGACTCCTTTACTATACATTCCACTAGACTTTTGAATGATCTCCCGCTTAAAATTAAAAGTGCTAATTCCTGTAAATCGTTTAAACGGTGTCTAAAAGTTCACTTTTTAAATTAATAGTGTTTGTCGTCTGGTTATTTATTTGTTTTTGTGGATATGTGTATGTTTATTTAAAGGTATATGTATATATGTATATATTTATATGTATGTAATTAGGTATATGCATGTACTCGTATATATTGTACGTACTCGTATAACTCCTTTTTTTTGTTTTTACATTGTAAACACACCGACACTACGACTCCAGTATGTTTTCCTTTTCCTCCTTGCAATTGGTTGCCTGGAAGAGATTGCTTTTTAGCGATAAGGCCACCAAAATTGTACCATTTTTTTTCTCTCTGTTATTTTATTTTATTTTTTTTGAAATTTTTTACTCAGGGTGTACAATAACGAATATTTATTATTATTATTATTATTATCTTCTATCGCATTACCGATCTCCTTCAAGACATTGCAAATATCTTAGCATGTCATTTCATGACGACTGACGTCGTCAGGGATAAATCCTGAAAAGAGAACAGCGGTGCGTTTCAACCTTTTCAGAGATAACAGATAAAAACATCATCAGAAAAGCAACTGTTTTCAGCTACCCGATTAAATACAAGGATACCAGATAAAGGATAAGCACGGCCGTCTCTATCCCAGGGCAGACCAGCCAGTAAAATGTATAATAAAATAAAGCTTTGTAAGAAATACAATAAATTTATCACGATACGTGAGCATCAACTCTAACCATGGCTTACAGGTACTTCAGAATTAATCCTGGCGGATGTAGAACTTTTTTAATTTTAATTTTCATATAATTTATTATAATGGGATTCCTTCGCAATTGTTTGTTTTTTCTTGTAAACTGTATAAATTTTCTAGCACTCTTTTATTACATAAAAAAAGAAACGAATCTCGAAAAAATAAATATTTGTTGATTATGAACTTATATTTAGGTTTAGAACGCGATCCTATTCAAAAATAATTATAATGAGTAATGTACCATGTTTGCTCTTTTGTATTAAAACTTAGCCTTTTTATTTTTACCAATATATCCAAATTTAATGTCACGGCTATCTTTTATGTTTATTTTATTTAAAAAACTAAATTCCAACTTTATTGAAGGACATTTTAATTTTCGCAGTGGGTCATAAAGTCTATGTACGAAACCATAAAGAGAAAGCACTTATCTTTCTGATTTTTATATCGTGTTTTATCCTACCAACCTTGTGACACCAAGTTGACGTCAACGTAATAGTATATAAGTAGATTTTGATAAACGAAATGTATCATTAGCGAATTATACAAAGCAAAATGTTCTCCAAAGTAAGTTTATATTGAACAGTGTAATTAAATTTGTCCAACTACATGCTAATATTTTTTTTAAGTGTGGTATAATATATACATTTTATTTTTTAGGTATTTGCTTTAAGCGCTTGTTTAGCTGTTGCAGCAGCAGGTCTCTTGTCTGAGCCCCACTACTCCTCAGCTGCTGCAGTTTCTTCTCAAAGCATCGTACGTCACGACCAGGCTCATGGTGTAGCAAGGAATATTGTGGCCGCTTCTCCAGTTGCCTACCACGCAGCTCCAGTTGCATACCATGCTGCTCCCGTAGCTGCCCATTACCAGGCCGCTCCAGTACACTACTCCTCAGCCGGAGCTGTATCATCTCAATCCATCCAACGTCATGACCAAAACCGTGCTGCTATTGCCGTCGCTCCCGTGGCCCACTACGCAGCAGCTCCAGTTGCTCACTACGCAGCTGCTCCCGTCGCTCACTACTCTGCCCCTGTTGCACACTACTCTGCACCAGTTGCCCATTACGCTGCTCACCAAGAAGTAGACACTCATCCCCAATATGACTTCTCATACTCTGTACATGACGGACACACCGGAGATAACAAGTCCCAGCATGAGAGCCGCGACGGTGACGCAGTGCACGGCGAGTACTCCCTGGTCGAGGCTGACGGATCTGTACGCACTGTTCAATACACCGCTGACGATCACAGTGGTTTCAACGCTGTCGTCAGCCACTCTGCCCCATCAGCTCATTCTGCACCCGCACCGGCTCACATTCTCGCACATCATTAAAATTTTAATAAAAACAGTCACTATTTATTATAAGACTGCTCTTATGTGTTACTATTGTATATTTAGATGTAATAAATAAATAATTCCTATTTAAATTATATTTATTATTTTTTTTAAAATACCGTGTTATAGGATCTTCGAAGAACCGCTAAAAAACTTATTACACGTTTTATAACAAACTTTGCTGTTAAATGGAAATAAGATATTTAAAGTTTTATATTTTAATAATAAAATGGTTCTTTCTTGCTATATTCCTAGTATTTATATTATTATCCAATACTATAAGTGACACTCAAAGAGTTTTTTAGACAAAATCTTCTTTTAAATGTCAAGTGTCATCGTTAACATGTATAAAAATATAATAATTATTCGTATGTCATCAAAAAAAAATTGTATAAAGTATATAAGTACATACTTAATACAAATCTTATTTTTCTGAACAAATTATTATTATTAAATTAATTTGTCTTCTTCATAATGAATGAATATAAAATAAAAACATTACGTTTTGAAATTTTCATTTTAGATTATTATTTGGATGAAATTAAATTTGTACTTACAAATATAATAAAAATAATCACACATCAAATTTTTCATTTATTTCTTTTCTTACGAAATTAATTGAGAATATGCTAGATAAGCCACGAGGGACACGTGAACTTTAATACACTAACAGGCTAATAGCTAACTATAATTTAATTAAATTTATACTAATCTATCGTAGAGTTGAGATAGAGTAGGACACACAGAAAATGTTATTCTACCGTCTCACATCTCACAGTTACATATATACCCGATAGTACATTTATGTAACAAGTGACGGTGAGAGCTCTTAAATATATTATCTTTAAAAAGTTCTGGGTGCACTTTTACGTAGATTTTATTATCTTTTAGTATAATTTTTAATTTTAAGTTTTCTAAAGGCCAGGATTATCATAAAAACTAAATTACGCTTATAATTTTTATATTTTATTACCACTAATTTTGTTCAGACAACGGTAATCTACAAGAATATAGTAAAATTGAAGACTCTATTTGTTATAGTTTTTGGAACTTTTAAACTATTTTGAATATTGGAAGACGATGGAATTTGAAATAAGAATCATTCGATAGCATTTTGAGGAAGATAATGGACTTAAGTTATATTGTAATACGTCCCATACACGCCATACTATAAAGTGCCTCTCCACAAAATATAGCAAAGTATTTGAAATGCGTTATAGTAACGTTATCATACTGTGGCCTTTAAAGTTTTTATATACAGTTTTGAACTGATCCTAACTTGTAAACGCCTTTAAAAAGTTATTTTAGCTAGCTAATGCTATAAAGAGACTATCATCTATAAATTCGTTAGTTTGCAGAAAAATGGAAGAACTAGTAGTAATACGTAAAATTCACCGCAGTTCACCTTATTTTTTTTATTAATTCCCCCTACCCGTGAACTCACAAGCAGATGGTTTCATTATTGTACGTGATTACTGGCGATAGTTTTCAGGAAATATATTTACTGTAGGTGCCAACTTTATGGGAAGAGTAGTAGGAGATCTGCACCGAGTAACACATAATAGGACGGAATAACTGTGATAGGATTATGCTTGCGTATAACTTTTTAGTTTATTTAATTCCTAGAAACAAATTTATAATATAAACATTTTTTCGATTTGAAAGAAAATTTATGTAAACGAGTACACACTTACATAATAAGGCTTTTAGAAATTAGCAGATATTATCCATCTGAGGATATTTTATATTAAAACGTTTAATATAATTTCAATTCATATGTAGAATAATTCAATATTACGTGTATTCGGCGAAGGCTTATTTCAATCCGCTATATGTAAATAAAGGGTCTAGGTTATTGATAAAAAAATAAATTTTTAACCTTCAATTAATTTAAGGTCAGTTTTATTGTAAGGTTTATCGTTTTGGATATTCGATTTAAAAGAAAAAAAGGGAAAGCTATCGTCTCGGATAGATTTTTTGAGATCCAGTTTTGTTTTTTCGACCTTGTCAACTTCAAAATGAATTACTATAAAAGCTGGTTCGTATAAAATTAAAATATCAGTAGTACATTATACTTTCGCAAACATGTTCAGTAAAGTGAGTTGATAATTTATTCATATAGATCAATAATATTGTAATATAAAAATAATGTTAGCACAAATTGTATGTTATATATATTTCCTTTTTTTTTTAGATCGTTACTTTGAGCGCTTGTTTGGCCGTAGCGGCAGCAGGGCTTTTGTCCGAGCCCCACTACTCCTCAGCTGCTGCAGTTTCGTCTCAAAGCATCGTACGCCACGATCAAGCTCATGGCGTAACAAGAAATGTTGTGGCTGCAGCTCCAGTTGCCTACCATGCTGCTCCCGCCGTGTACCATGCTGCCCCGGTCGCTTACCAAGCCACCCCAGTGCACTACTCATCAGCCGGAGCTGTATCGTCTCAATCCATCCAGCGTCATAACCAACCACGCGCTTCCATTGCCGTTGCGCCCGTGGCCCACTACGCAGCTGCTCCAGTTGCTCACTACGCAGCTGCCCCCGTAGCCCACTACTCCGCTCCAGTTGCCCATTACGCTGCTCACCAAGAAGTAGACACTCACCCCCAATACGACTTTTCATACTCCGTACATGACGGACACACCGGAGACAACAAGTCCCAGCACGAGAGCCGCGACGGTGACGCAGTGCACGGCGAGTACTCCCTGGTCGAGGCCGACGGATCTGTACGCACAGTTCAATACACCGCTGACGATCACAGTGGTTTCAACGCTGTGGTCAGCCACTCCGCCCCATCAGCTCATGCTGTACCTGCACCCGCTCACATTCTCGCTCATCACTAAGTTTGTTGTTTATGTTTTTATTGATAAATATTTATTATTATAATATAATTATTGCAAACAAAAAATCTTTTTTAATATTTTTAATTATGTTTACAACGCGGCGTCGAGGGTCGCACTGTCTCTGTAGATGGCCTTCTCAACCTAAAACTACGACCAGCCGTTTGTTTCCTATTTATTTACGCGGGCTTCCTGATTTTTAAGTAATTTTAATAGAGCATCGTTAGTTATTAGTATTATTGCTCTATTTCGAATTCGGGAAAATAATCATAAAGAACATAAAAATATTTAAAAGTTACCTTACTACAACATTTATTTATTAAATTACTTAAATAATAAAATATTGTATAGGTATATAGTGAAAATAATGAAGTTGATATTAGTGGCTTACAATACTCTGTAAGGAGACTGCGATACCAGGTGGGTAATGAGTCGCCGAGAAGAGTTCAGCAGATGCAATGGCTACATGACTATTATTTGATAAATAGAAAAATAATTATACTATGAAAAATGTCTTGTATTTTTTAATGTTTTAGCTTCTTACATTATTTGACGTAAGAATGTTTTTTTATTACAAAGTTATAATTGATTTATGTACAATCAACATACCTATAAGAATATCGCTATTATACAAATTGGAATTAAATTAGCAAATATTTAAAAACTAAAAACGCAACGTACTTTAGAATTCATGACTGTATTTTGATTGCATTTCTTAATATATAATTCCTAACTGTAAAAACGAGAGTTTTTAAGGTTTATTGTATAGTAAAAAGAGGTATATTAATACAAGGCAAACAGGTCTTAATATACATATTTTATTATACTTTACTAGCTTAAAATCGTTTCACATTCCAAATTATGTATTTTTGAATATATTGTTTCAAAATGAATGAGTATTTTTTTATGTTTGCTGGAAGACTTGTATGCATCTTATACATATTTTAATAGTAAATACTGTTTCTAATATAATATTTAATTAATATTCATATGGGATGGACATTAAATTATTAATAATCATTTATTAATAGAATATTAATAAAAATACACGGTTGTTTTTATACTTAAAATATTATATTATTATAAATAATTTGTAAAAATAAAAAAAATAGCTTGTATTCTTTTAATGAAATAATTAATTTTTAGAACTGAATGGTAAAAAAACATTCATCTTTATCCTGTCAAAGGTATATTATATATTATTTCTGTTTGTATATGTATCGCCTTACATACAATTAAAATAAATCTGCGTTGTTGTAGTATTATAACTTTGCTACTTTTATACGAGTAGGGGCAGTTTTGTAAGTTTAAATGGCGGTAGCAACGAAATATGTTCTGCAGCTGTCAATTACTTTTATCTGTCCTTTTTTAAATTAAAGTAGGTATACAAATATAACGGTAATAAAAAAAACACTGTACATGAATTTTCAGATGTATTATATAGAGAATGATTATTGCTAGTGTTGTTGAAGTATAATAAAGTAATTATAATTGCAAAACAGTCAATAAGAAAAGTATTTGCATTTATAGGATATAACTTATATTCTTGAGAAACGGGAATAAAAAAATATGGAAGCAGAAATGAAAAACCAGTAAGTCTGGACATTCCTCTCTGAGATAGAGATACTACCAGGTCAAACCCAAACCATTCATGTTGAAATTAGTAGACTATATCTCTACTACAATGTTTCCGGTTTTGATATTTACTGTTCAACCGACTGATTTAATATATAAAATATACCAACGATTATGTTAATTCTGACCAACTCCTAATACCTGTCTGAACCTGAGTCCCGATATACTAGAATGGTTTTTAATAATTAATGAAGAATTTTTGTTAATAATGAATTAAAGTAACATAAAATAATACTTGGGATAAACTAATGAAAGATGAAGAATGTAAGTGTAAAGTAAAGTTTATTATTTTAATGATGATGCTTCGGTATAATGTGATGGGTATCATACTTCACGTCAGCGTGAAACCTGAAATATAATTGTTTGAAGTAAGTTACTGGTATTTCAGCTGTATCGAAGATTGTAAAGCCAGTTATACAATCTTCGATACAATCAATATCTTAAAAAACATACTGCAAATATATATATGATTGGAATTCATGTATTTATGGCATAAAGCATTTTTTTTATTCGTGCACTATCAATTGAGACATTTTATTTTTCTGTCTCGGATATTAGCCCTATTGGCTGTTACAGCGTCACCGAGGGACATTTATTTTTATTATTTTTCACACTCAAATATTATTTCATCTTACCCGGTGTGATGGTCGCCATGGTAGTGGACAGTTCTCTCAGATCCGTCTGGTTGATGCAGTGAGTACGCGCCTTTCACAACGTCACCGTCGCGGCTCTCGTGCTGAGACTTCATGTCACCGGTGTGCTCGTCCGACACTTTGTACTCGAAGTCGTACTTTGGATGTGTCTAAATAAAATTATGAGAAAATTAATAAAGTTATTGTATTAGCAACAGCATAAAAAAAGGAATGAAGTATTACGTGGTAATCATGATCATGGCCAGGAACGATTTCTGGATGTCCGTCATGACGAGCGATGCGATTGGAGGAAAATGCGGACCCAAAAGAGTTATCATATCCTGACTGAGCTGACACAGTGATGGCTAAAGCAGCTAAGCAGAGTACCTTTAAAAAAATATTATATATTTTGTTGTAATTTTTTATCTTTATCTTTTAAAAAATAGAATAGTTGGTAAAAAAACAATGTTTGGTGTGCGTACCTTAAAATACATATTTGTGAATCAAAAACTGTTGTCGGTAGAAAATGTAAACTGAATGTTATTATTACAGATTGTTTCAGTTCTTATATATGGCTGCCAAATTTTATTGCTCCTATATCGTGTCACTGTCAGCAATTATAAATGTACCGTTAACAAAAAAACGCAACCATTTTCAAATATTACGTAAGACAATTGTTACTTATAAAGTGTGGTTACAAAAATACTTTTGTTTCTAGGTTTGCAATCTTAAAAGTTTGCTAAATGAAAAAAATACGAAATTTGAATAATAAAAAATCTGGAATATAATAAAATTTGATAATATGGTATACATTTGTGGGTGTAGTCAACAAATATTCCCGCATTAGAGATATTAGCCCTTTTACACGTAGTTTTACAAACATATAATTAACGGACATAAAGTAGACTATATTCTCAGACTAGAAATAAAAATCTGTAGATTAAAGACTTCACCTGTATTGTAATCGAACCTGCTACCTTTGGCTCAACGGCCAGGACCACTAATCACTAGACCAACAGTCTGTCCTAATATTATATATGATTTATGTCTCCATATAACTTTGTTTATGAGTCGTATTTTATTATTTTTCTGTTTGCCACCCATTTGTCTGCCTGCCATACTCCGTTCGTACCAGATTAACGTTCTTTTAGAAGATAAGACCGTCTTATTGTATGCCTATGAAAAGTGGTAATATTTATACCAATATTTTTGTTATGTTTTTTGTGGAGTGAAAGAATATATATATATACATTATTCTATCGTGATGTTTTTTCTTTCAGAGTTCTTGTTTTTTTATTTGTATTATTATTCAATTAAAAGAGAACATCACATTAACCACGACTTTTCTTTATTTGAATTTTATATCTTGGCTTAAAACTTTATTAATATTCTGTCTATTGTTTAAATATAAATATATTACTCGATTGAATGACAGAAATACGGAAATAACTAGTTGTCTGTGGTTAGTTATGATAATATAATAAGCTAAGCTAAGCTAAGAGGTGAAAGTATAATGTGTTATTTTATTCATATTAGTTTTAAATAGCTGAATATATTTCTTAGAAATGAATATGTGATATATGTTAATATTTTTTTCTTTTCCTGCGCATTGGTTCGATTTGTTTTATACCTACCTCATTCTCCTACTCCTTCTCGATCAGGATGCAAAAATAAAATCTACTTCCAAATTTCACAAATAAAAATACCTACCTCCTTCTCCTACCCACCTCCTTCTCGATCAGGATGCAAAAATAAAATAAGCTACAACGTCTAAATTTCACAAATAAAAAGTACGTAAATATAAATCGCAATCAACAAATAAAAATATAAACCGACACACGAATGCATAAAGCCATTATATGTTAGCACACAATATCGAATAGCGTTTGACAACGCTGTAACAGTTTCTCAAGTCGTTTAAATAACTCGATCGGTTAATACGTGTTACTTTACTGACACACTTTGATACAAAATATTGTCTCAGAGATACCTTTATCTTTACATATCTTTTTTTTATGACGAAATATATCTTTTCTTATGGTACGAAAACTGTTTTTAAGTTTTGTGTAAAACATATTGGTATTATTTATTTGTTCGGTGAGTAAAAAATGTATGTTTTTGTATATTTGTTTTCTTATTGTCAGTATCATTTGAAAGCAAAAAAAATAATGATAATTGTATGCAGAATTTATCTGTTGTTTTTGAAATGGCTGACGCTGAAGCTGAAGGGTCTCAGTACGGTCAGGAATCACATTTAGGACAATATATTTTTGAATATGACGGAGAGACCGAGGGTTCATATAAGTGAATTAATATTAGAAATTGGCTACAAACATGTTGGCCATATTTTGCTCTTTTAATTTTTTTAATAAATATAGAATGCAAAAATTATCAACACGGACTCCTATCTGTGAGCTCTGGGAGTCCCTCAGCCACCACAGCTACACGTTATCGTGTCACTGCATCAGATTTTAATAATTTTCTTGGAAAAATAATTATGTCGATGGTCACTTTTTGTTTATTGAATCTTATTTGAAATTTTCTTATGATTTTTCTTTACGTCATAGTAGATAAAAGTCATAATGATATTTAAAAAAAATATATTTCTTTAGATATAGATTTTAAATATAATATACCAATTTAAAAATGTTCAATTATTACTTGATTACTTCATTATTCTACATGCGTATATATATATATTTTTTAATTGCCCAAAAATAATTTTAAATCATCATTCACGAGTTACTAATTATGATTTATAAATTTAATATTTTTAAGTAAACAGTTGGTACTTCCGTAATTGATCCTTTAGAACTTACGAAAGATAAACAAAAGCAAAATTCTTAAATATATCCGATACACCTTAATCTCTTGCACCAAAATATATCCCTTAGATCTTATGCATAGAAGCAAAATATTCAGTTACACGCCCGGACGGATTTACGGAATCTTATTATTTAAAGCAATTACTTTATAAAACAAACAAAAAAAAAACGAGGGATATTTTAATTATTTATTAATGTTAAAGTAGCGTGATCGATTTGTTTCTCATATATTAGCAAATATAATTAGATTTTTATTACCGGTAATGAGGAGACCATCGACACGTGATGTGAGTTAACCTAGAGCAGTGAAACTTAACAGCACGCAACGTACAGTTGAAAACAACTAAAAATTAGTGTTCCTTCATTTAATTTGATTGGAAATGGAAAAAATAGCTATTTTCAGTCAGAGAAAATAATCTTTAAATTCTAAATAAAATAGGTTTATAAACCATTTATTTTTAATGACGATTGAAACATTTTGTATTCAGCTGATTCTGAATTTAAATGAAATAACTTATTTGTAATTATCTGAAATTCGTAGACCTCAAATAATTCTATGTATTGAATAAGTATTTTATTTACAAAGAAATGGTCTTCATTTCTAATTTATTTCCAACTATTAATCATATGATGAAAATAAATATTTTTTTTATTTGTGATGCAATTCATGTTTTAGGAAAAAAAATAATCGTGTGTAAATATTTTTGCAATTTAAGCGTACTATTTCGTGAGCATTTATCACGCAATATTAAATACTTATTAGAGATAAGTGTAAATTATTCGTTTATTTCTAAATTATGACCGGATAGCCAAATAATTGTATACCTCATACATTTAATGTTAATCGCAAACTTAAAACCTGAATAATTACTTTTTATATATAGTATTTACAGATTTAAGCCAGAAAATATTTGAAATAAACATTGGATATTTTTAAGACAATATATTTTGTTTCGTGGTATAAAAGTGATTTATGTATATAGAAGAACATTTTATTTATATAGCACATGCCAAAGAAAGTAAAAAAAATATTTTAACACTAAAAAAAAAAAAACATCCGCGCAACATAAAACATTTTTGAAATCAGTCGCCATAAGGTCATCATGAAAGTGGAGGTGTTCAGAAAATTCCGAAATTACCCCAATTATATATACAAAACAAATGGAATTTTGGATTTAATTTTTTTTATACTTTAAATTGACGATTGTTGTTGCAGTAGTTTTATTTTAACCACGAATGGGTTTGAAACTAATAACGCTATACTTCTATGCATATTTTAAATGATGAAATTTAAAAAAATACACTAAGTTGCTTCAGATTTAAGGTGTGACTTATACATAAAAAGAATAAAGGTATTTTTATTTGGATGCTTTATTAATAGAATTAGTCATAGTATTAACAGTGAAAAGGAAAAAAAAACAATATATTATAACAATATTTCAATAAATTTTATCACAGAGCGCTGAAATACCATTTTAATGGTGTCTGGGTTCATGATGGTTAATATTGTATTTTACGTCGGCATGGAAACTGAAACAAAGCAAAATAATTAATTACTCTTCGGCATAATTTTGAGTTAACGGGTCTTATTCTTCGTTTTAAGTTGCAGATAAAAAGAGACAGCTGCAAATCCTTCTTCTAAAATAAAGTTATCAAACCTTTTTTTCTTCTAATGGTGTTTTCATTTGTCTCCTTTGATAGTAAAACAAAAATATAAATAACGTTCAAAAGTCTAGTCGAAATATCCGCCATTTATTTGTTTTATGGAAGAGAAACAACTAACGGAAATGTTAAGATTAGAAGTGTTAAGAAAACTGCAACAAAAATAGTAATCCTACAGAAAAAATCAAATAGTCTTACCCAGTATGATCATCGGCTTGATAATGAACTGATCTCTCATGACCATCGGGCTGATGTAAGGCATAGTAACCTCTGACTTTGTCTCCATCTCGAGATTCGTGCTGAGACTTGATGTCTCCTGTGTGGCGATCTTCTACTTTGTACTCGAACTCGTACTTAGGGTAGGCCTGTGTTGATTAATTTAATTCAAATATGTATTGTCATAGTAAAATATTTGTAAATTCTGGTACTTCATCATAAATTTACATCATTTGATTTATTTGTTTACACAAAAGCCTGCATAAGTTAGCCATGATACAAGCATAGCATATTTGATCGACCTACAATTTTAAGAAATTGAAGCCCAATTTACTTAATAAAAATATATCACTTACATAATAATCAACGTTATCATGGCCATGTCCATAGCTATGGCCATAATTATTGCCATATCCGTAACCATTTCCATGTCCATATCCATAGCCTTGACCATATCCATAGCCACGATCATAATCGTGGCCATGGTGATTTACATGTACAATTTCTGGATGACCGTCATGTTTAGATATATATTGCGAAGAATAGCCCTCTCCGTACCCGTAAGCATGACGGGCCACTGCCACAGCTAATAAGCCAAAAAAGCAAAACACCTGAAACAGAATTAATAAAAATAATAAAACGTTATTTTAAAATTAACTTCAAAGAGTATCTAGGGATATTATTAGCAAATTGATTGATGTTATTAATACAGTTATTATTAGTGCTAAAAAAAATCACAACAAACCTTGGTGAACATTGTTGTTTAAAAAAAAACAGGTTCTAAGGCACTGAGTGTACTGATACTTTAAAATCAAAATCCACGCTATTTATATCGGAAAATCTAATCGAGGTTACAATTGATTTCACTAAACGTAATTAATTAGTGAGCTAATTATATTTTTATAGACATGTAAACAAAATGTATATAAACATATATTGCAATAATTGTTGTCGTAACTTAATAAGCTTTAAAATTAACCCATTCGTCCTATCGCTGTTTGCGGAGCTCACCATAGTACCTCGCCAAGTATTCTCCCAACCTAAACCAAGCTTAAAATTCGAATTAGTTTCATGTCGGTAATCTAGAAAGAGGCCACTTTGAAAAAATCGCTAGGACAAGGCAATACTTCACATTTGGCCAAAGCCAAGGTCTGTATAAAGCACAGGTGCAGTCAGTCACATATAGAGTACCGTACTCATCTCCAGATCCATGATCCAGGTTCACATCACCCTAGTATCGGATGCTGCTATTCGACCGAATACCGTTTGAATTGTCGAGAACTCGTTGCTCTGTCAAAGGCTTTGGTGGCGCGAAAGGACATCGCAACTCTTTGCATCTTCTACTAAAGTTATTACTGCTGGAAGATTTTCAAAGAGCTATTTGATAGGATTCCTGCTGTTGATTCCAATTCCATTAATGTCCATTGCTTTTTACTGCAATACCATCGTTTTGCCATAATATATTTAATATTAATATACCTTTGAATTCTCGTAAGATCCATATAAAAGTTTTGAATATATTTACAAATATTTTTTTTAACGAACAATGTTCATTTTTATATGATGTAAATAATACCTACAGTTATTAACGTTTTTGGTTATCTTGTATATAATTAGAAACTTAGTCGGTTATGCTTCATAAAGCAATGTTAAAATAATTAATACATTTCAATGATGGTCACGCAGGTTTTTCATATTTTGTAAACCAAATAAATAAAATAGAGAATTATTAATATTTTTCACTATTTTAGAAATTTTCTCGAATATTTCTATATGAGTTTAATGAATAACCTTTAATTATAATATTTGTATATTTCGTTGATAATCGAAAATATATTGTCAATGTATTTACATTTATATGACGGCGCGTTTGATAAAATGAGTGAACGAGTCAGTTTCAATGTCAGTGTTAGCTGTCATTGAATTCAAACTGACGTTGGCGGTTCGCTCTGACACGACACTTGGCGCTAACGTACACAAAGAAACATAACGGTCGTTTTTAAAATTAGAGAACGACGATAGATTCACATGATATCAGTGCGTTACGTGTTCGGTGGAGTGTCGATTAAATTAGTGACTTTAATTATAAGACAATTGATCTGTGCTTGTACTTTGTGATTTATCAAAATATATTGTAACTTCAAACCACGTGGTGTTATATTCTACTCGCCCTAATTTCCACGCCCGCTAGGGATCAACTATGGACGAGACAGAGCTTCCCTCCGCCGTCCCTTTATCAGAAGTGGGATACGGAAGGCGAACACCAGACGAAATAAGTGAAAATCCTAATCAATCAGCGCACGGCTTGCTACGCAACATGGAGGCTTTGCTATCTCGATTCCTAGAGACCTCGCAACCCTCTCAAGCTTCGAGTAATACGACGGCACAGCTAATACGCTTCGACCCCGATGAACCAGACGCCGATATAGAAGGTTGGTCTAGAATAACCGAAATCGTCGTAAATAGCAGGAAACTAGATGGCGCGGAGCTTTTACTAGCTCTCACGCACGCTTTGCGGGGCCGCGCGGCCCAGTGCTTAACTAAATTGAGCGCTTCTCAGCTAGTATGGCCGCAAATAAAGGAGTTACTCCTAGCAAAGTTTGGGAAACCGATGCTGCCTCAGGATTTTTTTGATGACATACTTAGATTTCAAGTTGGTGTTAGAGAAACAGCAAGTGAAGCCGCGATGCGTCTCTGGGGCATGGTAGAACAAATCCCACGCACTGAGATGCCAGAAGATATCATGGTTGGCTTTGTGTCTTCAGTTTTGTGCCAAAAGGATGCCATTATACGCCGTGAGCTACTATCGTGTAACGTTACCAATAAAGCCCAGTTATGCCGGATTTTGAAGGGCATCTCCTTAAAACGGAGGCTTGAAGGCCCAGACTTCAATGACGTCGAGCCAAAGAAGATTCGTCCGAACGAACCACGCTTCCAGGGAACTTGCCACCGATGTGGTCTACCGGGACACCGAGCAGTAGACTGCCGCAAGCGTCGAGAAGAAGTCGTTGCTAAGCCGACAACGACAAAGACTCCTGAACCTTCTCGGATGTCGCGAAGCACCTCGCGACCCTTCACCTGCTTCGTGTGTGGCCAACAAGGCCACGTGGCGTCGACATGTCCGGACCGCAAGGGGGTGCCGGCCGGTGAGCGGCCAGTGGTCAAAGAAGTCCATCTGTGTGAGCGGAGACCAGCGACTGGCACTTTGACTACATCTTCCGGTGAGCCCGTTTCTTTTCTTTTTGACAGTGGATCCGCTTGCTCATTAGTGAATAGTAGCATAGCCAATAGACTACCGGGCACTTTACATGACGATTTCGTGTATCTTACTGGAATAGGCGAGAACAACGTGGTCAAATGTAGCTCACAAATTCTTAGTGTTATCAATCTCCAAGGTATCCCGATAGAAGTATTGTTCCATGTGGTCCCTGACACAGCTATAGGCGAGCAAGTAATCATAGGCCGGGATATTTTAGATAAAGGCGTTACCGTCGAAGTAAATCGTGATCAGATTCGGTTCGTGTCGCGTAAGGAAGTCGATGTTATAGAAAAATCGGGCCCAATAGATTTTAATAGCATTGATACTGACCTACAAGGCGAACATAGGTTGGCATTAATCGATATTTTGCTTAAGTATAGTGATTTCTTCGTAGACGGTATACCTACGCGTCGTGTCACAACCGGATATATGCGAATAGAACCTATCGATCCGACCAAAACTGTACAACGACGCCCTTATCGGTTGTCCCCCGCGGAGAAAGAGGTAGTAAGAGATAAAATTAAAGATCTCCTCGAAGCTGGCGTTATTCGTGAAAGCACGTCTGCATTTGCTAGCCCGATACTTCTCGTTAAAAAGAAGGACAACTCCGATAGGATGTGCGTCGACTATCGCGAGCTGAACGCGAATACCTGTCCTGAACATTACCCATTGCCTATAATCGACGAGCAGATCGATAAGCTTCATGGCGCGTGCTATTTTTCGTCTTTAGATATGGCATCGGGCTACCATCAAATTTTAATCGATCCAGAGGGCGACAGTGTAGCTCGCACGGCGTTTGTGACCCCTGAAGGTCAATATGAATATTTGGCGATGCCTTTTGGGCTACGTAATGCAGCTTCTGTGTATCAGAGGTGCATTAACAAAGCACTAGGTCCCCTCAAAGATACTGTAGCTCTGGCTTATATGGATGACGTACTTTGTTACTCTGATGACGTCACACAAGGCTTAAAACGTTTAGATCTCACCCTGAAAGCCCTATCTGAAGCAGGTTTTTCACTAAATGCTCGGAAATGCAAATTCATGAAAAAAGAAATAGACTATCTGGGGTACGTTATAAAATCAGGCAAGGTCACCCCAAACCCTAGGAAGATCCAAGCCGTAGTAGACGCGCCCACACCACAAACTGCAAGTCAGGTTCGTCAGTTTTTAGGTCTAGCATCCTACTTTCGTCGTTTCATTCCAAACTTCACTTACCTTGTGGGCCCGTTGTACCCCTTGACAAAGACGAAGGGGGCGATAACGTGGACGAATGCGCATAACGAAATTCACAAAAAGATCGTACAAATATTAACTTCAGAACCGATCTTGACAATCTTTGACCCTAAATTACCAGTGGAACTACATACTGACGCAAGCTCAGAGGGGTATGGTGCCATACTAATCCAAAGACGAGATAATCTGCCCCACGTGATTTCTTACTTCAGTCGCCGAACGACCGATACGGAATCCCGCTATCACTCATACGAGTTAGAGACCTTAGCGGTCGTTCGATCGGTGGAGCACTTTAGGCATTACCTGTACGGTCAGCATTTTACTGTCTTTACGGACTGCAATTCCCTCAAAGCTTCTAAGTCCAAAATTGATCTTACTCCACGTGTCCACCGATGGTGGGCTTTCTTGCAGGCCTATGATTTCGACATAGTGCACAAACAGGGAAGTAGCATGGGCCATGCCGACTTTTTATCCAGAAACAAAAATTAAACCTGTTAAGTTTGTACAACTCCACGGGGGCTGGTTGAAAGTTGAACAAAAAAGAGATAGCGAGATCCAAGACTTAATCGAAAAGCACCATAACAGTGAACTCCCCGAAACAATATCCTCCACTTATGACGTCCGCAATGGGTTGCTCTATAGGAAAATTGAACGAAACAAGAGTAGCTTTTGGCTTCCCGTTGTACCTCGCTCCCTCACATGGTCCCTGATCAGTCATGTCCACATCGAGATCAAGCACTTAGGTGCTGATAAGACGTTAGACAAACTTTATGAGCAATATTGGTTCCCACAAATGTCTAAATCTGTCCGTAAATTTGTTGATTCATGCATAGTATGCAAAGCGTCAAAAGGCCCATCAGGTGCCACTCAAGTCAGGCTTCACCCAATTCCGAAAGTCTCCACTCCCTGGCACACTATTCATATCGATATCACAGGTAAACTTAGTGGCAAAAGCGATCTAAAAGACTACTCCTCAGTAATCATTGACTCATTTACCAAATATGTCCTCCTAGAGTATACTCCCTCTCTGGATTCGGCAAGTGCTGTAAAGGCAATAAAGAAGGCTGCGTGTTTTTTTGGCGCTCCCAAACGCATTATAGCCGATCAAGGCAGATGCTACGTAAGTGCCGAGTTCAAAGAATTCTGTCGCGATCACTTTATAGAACTCCACTTCATATCCACAGGTTCCAGTAGAGCCAATGGCCAAGTAGAGCGAGTCATGCGTACCCTGAAAAGCTTACTCACAATAATTGAAAACGACCCTAACAAAACGTGGCGCGACGAGCTTCTTGATGTTCAGTTAGCTTTGAACAGTACAAGGTCTAGAGTCACCGGATACACACCCATTGAACTGATGTTTGGAATAAGGGCACAATCGTTAGGTATAGCCAAAATATCCCCAAACTCCGAACCGGTACCGCGACTTGATTTAGACACGATAAGACGTAACGCTGCCGATAATATTACCAAAGCAGCATCATCTGAAATAAAACGATTCAACCGCGGTAAAGCAATTGTGAAACCTTTCTCTAAAGGCGAATATGTTTTTATAAAAAATAACGAGCGCAATCAAACCAAACTACATAGAAAATTTAAGGGACCATTTATAATTACCAACGTGTTAGAAAACGATAGGTACGAGTTAAAAAGCATCGATAGATCTAATCGAATTTACAAATACCCTCACGAAAGTCTGCGTTTAGTGCCTGGGGGGTCATAATGGTTTAGTAGAGGTAGCTACCTCTTTGATTAATGATGATGAGGAGGAGGAAGCCGAGACGGCGGGCCAGGGTCAAGTGAATGAAGCGGTATCATCGGACGATGATACAATCTCAGTAGCTAGTTCGCGCACTATGACCGCCAGCTCGGCAACCCTTTCAGCATCAGAACGTGAAGAAGATAATTAAGGCGTGAGTAGCGTGCTAATTGTGTGTCATATTCAACACTTACGAGACAGTTGGTGCCAAGTCATATGAGATGACGTTAGGTAGAAGTGCGGGTGGTAACTGCACCCCGCTATGGCAGTATTTGCAGGAGGTCAAATATTGCTATGATGTTGTGTCTCAGCTGCAGGGCCGTCCGGTCCAGGTCGTCATAAGAGATGTCGAGCTTGGTCGAAAGGACACCCCGCAGTGGTATTATTTGCAGGAGGTCAAATATTACCAGGAGTTTGTGAGTTTAAGATTCGAGGCCGTCCGGACCAGTTTGGTCGAAAGGACACCTTAATCGGATTTCAATGACTGGAGGCCAAATGTGAATACGGATACGCGAGTGCACTGAATGATACCTGCTTAAATGGTCAGGATAGACGAGCGTAGAGAAAACGTGTAATCTCAGCGGTTTCTTTCCTTTCATTCCAGGTCCTCGAGCATCGGAGGGGACAGATGCGTACGAGGACGTACGTACGTCAGTCTGGCCGTGACGGCGCGTTTGATAAAATGAGTGAACGAGTCAGTTTCAATGTCAGTGTTAGCTGTCATTGAATTCAAACTGACGTTGGCGGTTCGCTCTGACACGACACTTGGCGCTAACGTACACAAAGAAACATAACGGTCGTTTTTAAAGTTAGAGAACGACGATAGATTCACATGATATCAGTGCGTTACGTGTTCGGTGGAGTGTCGATTAAATTAGTGACTTTAATTATAAGACAATTGATCTGTGCTTGTACTTTGTGATTTATCAAAATATATTGTAACTTCAAACCACGTGGTGTTATATTCTACTCGCCCTAATTTCCACGCCCGCTAGGGATCAACTATGGACGAGACAGAGCTTCCCTCCGCCGTCCCTTTATATATAATATATCAATGTAAATACATCGACAATCAATATACTAAGCAATTTCTAATGATTACTTAACAAGACTGAATTCAAAAGAATTAAAATCTAAATTAAATTAATTTTGAATTGCAATGATATATTTTATTTACACAATTTCATTGATTAGCACAAACACGTGAAGATTTCTTTTTATAAGTAATTAGTCGTCCTCCAGCGATATATTAAATAATGCGATCTGTTACTGTCAGACTTTTTTAGGTTATTAATTAAAAAAGTTTAGTTTCATTACTGAAAATTTGGAGAATATTAAAAGCTTTGATACTTTGGTAGGTGGTAAAACTCATATTTTTTAAACAAGACGCGAAAACCCCTCAGTTTTTTTTATAGTTAAGACAATACATTTGTATAATTAAGGTTAATTACTTGTTCATGAAGCGTGACTTAAAAGTGCCTAATGATGTATCATACTTGAACGAGTCAGTTTTGTAATTTATCGGACCAATATTTATGTAAATTAAAAAAATTACGGCACTCTTCGACTCACAAAATAATATATTAAAAGTATGTGACTACTAATTAGTATTAATAATACACATACTTAGTCAACTCTCATTTATTATAAATCAGCATAAAACAGTCAATAGAAATTTAAAAAAACTAAGAAACAAAACAATATATCTAACTCTTGGGATAAATCAAAGAATTATTATAAGTTGTTTTTAGTAGTGGTGGTGTTTAGGGGCGATGTGGTGGGTGTCGTATTTCACATCAGCGTGGAATCTGGAAAAAGATTTACTTTATCTTGATCAACATTACTTATGGTGAATAAAATTCTATAACTTTACATACCCAGTGTGATGATCACCGTGGTAATGCACTGATCTGACGGAGCCATCGGGCTGGTGCAAGGAGTAGTAACCGTTCACGTGGTCATCGTCGCGGCTCTCGTGTTGGTCCTTGATGTCACCGGTGTGAGGGTCCTTCACTTTATACTCGAACTCATATTTAGGATGGGCCTGTGAACAAATAATTAAATAAGAATTCTCATAATAATTCAAGTTCTGTCATTTTTACCATGTATATGCAAAGAACACCATCCGAAATTTGTATTCGTTAAAAGACAATGTGTTAACCCTCACGTGGTAGTCATGATGACCATGGCCGTGTCCGTGAACAATTTGTGGATGTCCATCGTGACGGGAGATGTAGTTAGAGGAGTACCCTGATCCATGTCCATGACCGTACTGTGCTGCAGCAACAGCAGCGACGGCAGCGAGACACAATACCTATAATAAAACAACATATGTTTAATTTTAAATAACTTATTGACCAAAATATTTTTTAATTTTAGTTTAATATTTTGTTGTAATTATAATACCTTGCAATACATTTTTACTAAGCTCAGAAAAGCTGAACAGCTGAATGATACATAGTAGCACAGATTGGAGTCTTATATACAATTAAAGCAAGGGTACAGATATGATTTCACCGCAAGCAATTACCCGTGAAAAGAAGTTGTAATCGGTATCTGTAGACATTTCTTAATATCGACATGCAAAATATTACAAAGAGAGGCTTAAATGGCTAGTCGTTATAACGAAATCACCATCTATCTGAATAACGATCGATTACTAAGTTGTGTTATCATAGCCGATAAACTGAGTGATAACGATATATAGTTATTTCTTCAACCAATATTTCCTCTGCATTCCTTAGTTTTCTTACTTGATAGATTAATTTTAATATAACGTTTAATATAACTTGAAAATACGAAGTGAAGATAGAAAGAAACAAAATATTTCTTATGGGTAGAATTTGCGAAAAGGTGTCCTGAGGGGGAAAGCGATCCACGCTGTCTTTGAAATTTGCAGCACAAATCCAGTGACAAATTATGCTTTACCACCCTTATGGAAGTTGGAGAAGAAGTGAAGAATAGTAACCAAAGGGAAGGGATTGCGTTGTCTCATTCACCGACAGAAACGTAGATAGTTATAAGCCATATCAACCTTCTCTAAAACTATGGTGCTATCTATTCCATTTAATCCAGAGTGTATATGAAATGCAATCTCATTTGTCTTTGTTTTGAGTACAGAAAGGCTCTGTCACTCATAAATAATGTTGAATAAATCTTGTTCCATTCTTAAGAAAAAAATTATAATAAATATAATACAATAAGAATTAGTCTTTTTAAGAGTTTTTAATTCAGCTACTAAGTTTTTAAATAAATTACTTCTTGTAATTAAAAAGGGTGACATAAAATTCCAGTAAATTATTAAATTAAGTATTCCCGGATACCATGGTATAATTGGTGTTATGCGAAAATTCAGCTTTACCTTTTACGGTTTTTATTTCAGTCTCTTTGTTTCACAGTTCTATGGAAAGCATTAATCCTCTTGTAACATATTTGTATAATTTTACGTTTGTTTGTCTAAAAACTTTTTGTGATAAAAACGATAAAATTTGTCGCTTATTTTTTTTTACTATTGTCTTTAGGACCTTTTCTGACAGAATCGTGACATGGAAATTGCAAAGGACCTCAAACAAGCTGTATATATTTATATCTGGTCTGGTCATAAATGAAGATGAGTGTTCGGAATTTAAAAGGAAGATGTCAATCTGTAGTGTAAGAGCCTAGAGGTCTCGGCTAAGATTAGAACGGCCCCACATTTTTCCCAAGGTGTGTGATTATTGCAAAGGTAGAGCTTAAAAACTATAAGACAAATAAAAACCTTTATGTACAATCATATATTTATGACAACAATCAAATAATTTTGCAACAACTAATGTATCAAAATACATACATTTTAAAAAACAATAAAATTATCTACAATCCTTTATAAATTTTGAGCCACCAATTTAACTTGCATTTTAAAGTTCAATATGCCATTTGTGTTTTTTAAATAAATCTATATTATATTATGTGATTGCATAAAACATAGCTATTAGTAAATACGAAGTGTAGAAAAAATCACGTTATTTGTAATTTTCATTTCGCGATAACTAAGTAATAAAAGGTTAATTGTAAAATATGTACTGAGTTTAATAGATCACGTAATCATCTTAAGATAATAGAAGCATCATATCGGTTAAGAAAACTTCGCAAATAGTTACTTTTTCATTAACATTAGTGATATAAAAAAACTGTGGTTTACACCTAGAAAAGTATTTTGTACCAAGAAAAATTCAGTCATATATTGATGTCGTACAGTTTAAACTATTATGTTTTCAAGATGCAAGACTTTTTACCGTCATCATTATCACTCTAGCAAATTTGTATACATGATACAAAGCCAAGAGTTTAGATATTGTTTTAAGGGAATGATCGTGGTTTCAAAAATTAAAAATTAATTCCGCATTCAAATTCTGATTCGTTATTTAAATATACAAATTATTTTTGATATGATAAAAAAGTCTGTCTGTAGCAAAACTATTTACCATGAAATATACAATACTTTGGGCTATTAAGGGGTTCAATGTAACTTAAATTTGATCAAATAAGAAACTATTTAGTTAATATTTCATTTTATTTACAATATATAAAAAAAATCAATAATATTATAGTTTTTAATAATGGTGTTTGGGTACGATGTGATGCGTGTCGTATTTGACGTCGGCGTGAAATCTGAAAAAAATAATATTAACTTTACTTTCAAAAAGCTGAGAAAAAAATAATAATTGCATTTTATGAAAATATTTTTTTTCCTATTTTATGAAAATAATATATTTTTTTATAATAACAATTAGGAAAACTCTATATAGCTGTTCGAACTCCTAAATATCTCATAAGTCTCACCCAGTGTGATGGTCACCGTGGTAATGCACTGATCTGACGGAGCCATCGGGCTGGTGCAAGGAGTAATAGCCGTTCACATGGTCACCGTCGCGGCTCTCGTGCTGGTTCTTGATATCACCGGTGTGAGGGTCATTAACTTTGTACTCGAACTCATATTTAGGATGCGCCTGTGAATAGACAAATATATCGGGGTAATAATAAATACCTTTGCTACAAGTTTTATTGTTGCTTTATGGTCTATGCATACTACGTTTTCATAAACGTAGTGGCAATTTATAATAACAATATATAAACCCTCACGTGGTAGTCATGATGACCATGGCCGTGTCCGTGAACGATTTGTGGATGTCCATCGTGACGGGAGATGTAGTTAGAGGAGTACCCTGATCCATATCCATGACCGTACTGTGCTGCAGCAACAGCAGCGACGGCAGCGAGACACAATACCTATAATATAGTATTTTATTATTCTTACTTTTAGATGTTTTTTTATAATTATATATAACTTTTTAATTAAAGTTATTGTTAGTTTTAAAGTTTTAATATTACCTTGCAATACATTTTGTTTACTGCTTTGATTTCTAAGCTCAACCACTGAATGATATATAGTAGCAGAGATTGGAGTCTTTTATACAATTAAAGCAAGGGTACAGATATGATTTCACTTCACGCAATTGCTCGTAAAAATGAGTTGTAATCGGTATCTGTAGATATTTCTTAACGTCAATATGCAAAATATTACAAATTATATTTCAAATGCCTTTCCTAATTATTATTTCATGTACATAAAATTTGTATGGATTGTAAGTTAATGGTTGACCTACTTGTTTGTATACGTGATAGACGACTGTCCTGTCACCATCCACTTACCATTATCTCAACTGTTTTTGCTCGGCGCCATCCATAAATTATTTTGGTGGCGTAATTCTTGATAATTGCTGTTTGTCCGTCCTCATTACGTGACCTTAATCCTTGACTTTTTCTCCTTTTATCTTTTCAATCATGAGTGCTGTTCTTAAATGTTAGAGACTCAGTTTTTACTGTTTCCAATCTCATCACGTTACAGTAGCCGTAAGCTGCCTCTTCGCGTTGCCTACGGGGCACGCCCTCTTTTAAGTAATAAAAGCTTTTTTAACCATGACGTAGCAACAACAAACTTGAAATCTGTTCAATAATATTAGACGTGTTTAAAATATTCTGGAACAATGTTCGTGTTAAACTTTTGTTTTTAATAACAAAAAATATATTAACTTTTTATTATAAGGCAACGGTTTTTACTTATTTCAACCTATTCACAAGTAGGTATTCTATTGTATCAAAGCAAACTCGTATTTCAAAAGTTCAGTTTTAAATTTTTTATTGTATTCATTATGTATATTTTTTCAGAATAGTTTTTAAAATTACTCCTCGTTACGTTGCAGTGACATAAAAGTTAATTAGTAGTCGATAATCATAACATCAATCCCAATTTACGAGTATTGTATTAATATCGTTCGTGAAATTAATTTAGGAATAATCTAGGGTTTTCCTTAAATTTTAAATTCTATTTATTTTGACGCATAGTTCTTAAAACTTTCGAACTTACCCGAGTAGAAAAAAATATTAGCCCGTTTTACAAATGATAACCGCCAACTTGCAATTTAAACTTGTCCATACAAGTGACGCGAGCACAGCTACTACATGTTTCATTTTATACGTCATATTAAGATTATAAGGGCGCTTATAGCATAAAAATGTACGTGAAATTGTGGAGTGATAAACAAAATAACTGCCTAGAAATCAAACAAATTGTGCAAAATTACCATCAAATCGACAAGTACAACATTCGCGAAATTAGTTACAAGTGCAAAATGCACATATTGTTAATTAAGAGTGCATTATATTTTTGGACAAAACTATTTTCTAGAGATTCACAAAAATATTTAAGGAGTTTTCTAAAGAAGACCACTTTCAGAAACCCTGAAAATATTAAAAAAATGAACCTTAATAATTTATTTGATATTGCATATTTTGATGCCTTAGAGAGAATAAATGTAGAGAAAAAAAAGTATTTAAAATAAAATAGACAAAGTCAGGTCGTCTGGCATTGACAAAACATTGACGGACAAGGGAGAAAGAACTAGGCAAAGACGATTGGAAGAAGAAGAAAGGAGTGGACAAAGAAAATTATTAAGTGTTGCATCTTCTTCTACAAAAAGTAGCTTAGAATGTCTAGAGGTAGAAAAGTTCTTATACTACCTAGGCTAGTCTTAGAGCGATGGCAGTTAAAAATAAGAGACTCAGTTTACATTCTTCTTGCGTTCGTGGAAACTTTTAGTCTGAGCAGCAATGATTTCCCGATTAACGAAAATCCTCGATTCAGCAAATCAGAATTTAGAATTGATTGATTTTGTAAAAAAAACATTTTGCCGAGACAAACACTCATCTTTGTTAATGTTGTATAAGGACTGAACAAAGATTTTATAAGAGACGAATACCGTGAATTGGATGAACTATGCATAGTGTTTTTTGTAGGAGATATAGAAAAGAAATACACTATAATAATCACAATAATTTAAGATGACTGCGCAGAATGATTATTTATTTATCTTTAAATGCTCTGTGGCAACTAAAAAATCTTACCAAAATTTGTGCTTTTTGAAAATGTAAAAAGAGTTCGAAAAAATCTACTAAACTAGAGAAGAATAGGTAACTTGAAGGTTGTAAATGACACTGCTAAAAGAGCTGTTAAATTAATGTAATATTTTAACGGACTTATTACGGTTGAAGAAGAACAGAAACAGTTGCGCTGTGTTCAGGAATATAGAAATTTGTAACCAGACAGTAAAGAGAAGTTACCTTGGCTATGCATGATGGCTGTCATTTTTTTATGTTTTTATATAATTATTTTTGTTGAAATATTTTTTGTATCCATTTAATTTACTTTATTGCATTAATATTAGTTTTAAAGCAAACAGAAATATCAGGATAGAAAACATTTTTTGTTTAATTTGTAGCTTAGTCCAATCATGGAAAACGAAGAAATTTTCATATATGAGTATATTTCGGAATTAACAAAAAATATAACGGGTATGCATTCCAAAATTCAGGTTTTTTTTGTTTTTTTTTTTTTTTTTTTTACATTGAACTAAGTTGTTGCTTGACTACACTCCACCTGATGGTAAGTGAAATGTAGTCATAGGTGGTAAGGCGCATCAACTTAGGAGCAGCCTATTCACTCTTCGCTTGAAGACACCCACATTGTACTCGGACGGAAATACCGACGCAGGCAAGCTATTCCAGTCCTTCGCTGTACGAATTAAAAACGACGAGGCAAAACGTTTCGTACGGATAGGTGGAATATCCACAACGAAAGGATGGATGCTCGCCGTGCGTCGGAACGTCCGGTGATGGAAGGGGGATGGGGGAATCAGATCATGCAATTCCAGCGCACACTCACCAAAATGTATCCTATAGAATACTGAGAGGCTCGCGACTCTACGTCTGTGTTCGAGACTATGGAGTTGAGCGTCAACCAGCTCAGGGTCACCAATTAGCCTCTTAGCTCGCCTCTCAATTGAGTCCAGAGCTGCAAGATGACATTTTGCGGCACCAGCCACTATATGGCCACAGTACTCCACACACGACCTGATTTGTGCTTTATATAGTACTAGCAATTGTCTCGGTGTGAAGTACTGTCGGACCCTCGCAAGAACGCCAAGCTTGCTGGCGGCTGCTCTTGCTCTAGACTCAATGAACCGACCAAAGTTGAGGTTCGAGGAAATCTCTATCCCTAGCAACTGAAGTCGGTCACTGTATTCCAAAGATACATTCCGGAAAGTAGGAGCCAAGGTGAAAGGGCTCCTTTTAGCAGTGAATAAACACGTCTGCGTTTTGGTGGCGTTGAATTTAACAAGGTTGGCATTGCCCCATAGGGAGACTGCCTCTAGCTTGTCATTCAAACGCTGCACCATGGCTTCTCTTTCAGCCTGTACTTGATCTCTACTGGCCCGATTACTCGGCAGGTATCTTTCCACCACTGTGCTGTCGTCTGCATACCCATAGATACCGGGTTTGAGCAGATCGTTAATATGCAGCAGGAAGAGAGTTGCAGAAAGAACGGACCCCTGAGGAACTCCGGCATTTATTGTTAAGGGCTCCGATGAGCACCCGTCAACAACCACTCGGATAGTTCTTAGATTCAGGAAGTCCGTTACCCAGCCGATCAGACCAGGAGATATACCGTACGCTGAAAGCTTGCTTAAAAGGCCCGCATGCCAGACCCTGTCAAATGCCTTCGAGACGTCTAGAGAGACGGCGACCGCTTCTCCATTCCTCTCGATAGCTTCGCCTAAAACATGTGTAGCATACACTAGAAGGTCCCCAGTGGACCTATTTCGGCGAAACCCATACTGTTGGTCACTGAGGAGATCGTTACCTTCTAGGTATGTTAGAAGGCGCGAGTTCAATACACGCTCCATAATCTTGCAGAGTATGGAGGTGATTGAAATCGGTCTATAATTTGCAGGATCGGCACGACTGCCCTTTTTGGGCACTGGCTGCACGTTTGCAAGCTTCCAGGATTTCGGCACTATTCCAGTCTTGAAAGAGAGGCGATACAGACGTGTCAATATAGGAGACAACTCAGCTGCACATATCTTGAGCAGAATAGCTGGTATACCATCAGGACCACTGGCTTTGTTCACATCTAGACGACACAATGCTCTCCATACCTCTTTGTTTGTGATGCGGATTTCAGGCATCGAAATCCCGCAGTGAGGAAGATGTGCTGGGGTTGTGTTGCCAGTGTCTAGATGCGAATTTTCAGCAAAAAGAGAAGCAAATAGATTCGCTTTCTCTTTCGCTCCATGAGCCAGAGATCCATCTGGCTTCAGCAGAGGAGGCAGTGAGGTTCGGCAGAAATTCGACTCAATCGCTTTGGCAAGGGACCAGAAAGCTCGACTGCCTGATGGCTTACTTGAAAGCTTCTCGCCAATTTTAGCGATCCGACCAAGTCGATTCCTCCGTAATGCCTTTTTGTAGGACTTAGCAGCTTGGTTAAAGGCTCTCTTCTTGAAACTTACATCCGGAGCTTTGCAGTCTCGAGCATCAGCCCAAGTAACATATGCCGAATGCTTCTGCTTTTCAGCATGACCACACTCGGCATTGAACCATGGGCGAGCTTTGCCACCGATAGGTACTTCAGCAAACGGGATAAAATACTCCATTGCCTGATGCACCACATCAGTTATAGCATCCGCGCAACTCGACGGATCCTCAGAAGAGAAGCAGACCTGCCGCCAAGGATAAGATGCAAAGAAGTGCCGCATCTCATCCCAATCTGCTGACTTGTATTTCCAAATTCGCCTAACACCATGGGGATCTAAATCCGGCTGGGAATAAGTAAATAAAGATTTCACCAGACAGTGATCGGAGGTCCCCAAGGGGGAGGAAACCTCTACAAGGTACCTGTCCGGATCAGTTGTCAGCAGAAGGTCCAGGCAATTAGCTGTATGGCCTTCTACATCAGGTACCCTTGTCGCTTGCCTTACCAGCTGAAAGAGGTCCAAAGACAACGCAAAGTTCCGCGCTTCTCTTCCAGCATGGTCGGTCTTCTGGTATGGGAATAGCCAGTCTTGATGACAGGCATTAAAATCCCCCAGAAAGACGAGCTGCGTTAAAGGGTACTGATGCAGAGCCGTATCAGCGGCCTCACTGAGATATTCAAATAAGCGAGTTGTCTCCTGATCACCGCTGTGCGAACGGTAAACACAGGAATACAGGATTTTTTCGTTTCCTGTGTCTACTAAAACCCATAGCACTGAAAAAGTGGGGTCTTCAAGCTGGCGGAGACGCATAAAACAGAGGTCATTCCGGACATACACACAAACCCCGGCACGTGGGCGGAAATTATGCTCCAACGTGTAATTAGGAAACTCGAGGTGTGCAGCGGTCAAAGGACTTTGAATCTGCGTCTCCGTCAAAAAGAGCAACTGCGGCTGCTCTGTCTCCAGGTGATGGTGGACAGGTAAGATATTAGAGTGCAAGCCTCTGATATTAGTGAGGTGCACATGGAATGAGGAGGAGTGCAACCGCTGTGAAAACGTTTTGCCCTTTTTGACTTTTTTCATAAGAAATAATTGTGGAGTGAATAGGATGGAAAATGGCAGTTGAACGAGGCGCTACGTATCGAACCCGGCGTTGAAACTGGTGTTGTCATGCCACTGGGGGGCTAGTCTGGAGACTGCGGGGACGCCCGAACCCCCCCAGGGATCGCCATCGGGCCTCCTCATCTGGTCGCCAGCCAGCACGATGGAGCCACCCTGGGATTTTTCGCAGTTGGCGGGGCAGCCTTTCGTGGATGGCTGATCCACTACTTGGGCCCCCAACTACCTGCGGTCGGCCAGCGGAAAACCGTTTCTTCGGATCCCGCTACCCTCCACGACTAGACACCCGACACAATAAACACCAACTCGCCGCCTAACCGGCTCGCCAACGTAACGCAACTGTTCAGACCCATTTCCCATGAACGGCTTCATCGTACAACGTGCCGGAACACGACTAAGTCGTTTTGCGGCACGACTTTTGTCGATGGGTGGTAACCTTGCCGCCGGCTGGATGTTATAACCTACCACCGAGGATATAACCTATGATATACTATAACCTATGATATACTTTTCATTCATGTTTAAAAAACAATGTTTTTGAAGCGCTGAATTTCTTTTGGTACTGTCCGTAGTTTCCAAAATTTCTAAGCTCTTGTATTTAACAAACTCCTATATTTCACGCTCTTATTTTAAATATAATTTTATTTGTAAGTTGATAGGTAATGTAAAGTTTATCTATATATAATTCACTGTTAAATTTATAATTGTTTGGGGTATACACCACTTGTAGGCTATTTACATTAAATTAAGAAAAATACCATTTGTATTATATTGCACTGTATTTACAAATTATAAAAAAACTAATTTTTGTTCTCAATAATGGTGCTTGGGGACGAGGTGATGCGTGTCATATTTGACGTCAGCGTGGAATCTGAAAAAATATATAAGATATAAGCTAAAAATATAAACTATCAAAATGCTGAAAAGTAAATTAATTTCATTAGGAATAGTAGGGTAAAACCAATTATGTATAGAAGTTTGAATTACTTAATATCTTATAAGTCTCACCCAGTGTGATGGTCACCGTGGTAATGCACTGATCTGACGGAGCCATCGGGCTGGTGCAAGGAGTAGTATCCCTTCACGTGGTCACCGTCGCGGCTCTCGTGCTGGTTCTTGATATCACCGGTGTGAGGGTCCTTCACTTTGTACTCGAACTCATATTTAGGGTGCGCCTATAAATATATAATAAAGATCATTATAAAATGATTCTATGCCTATCTTATTTATGTAAAGAACATTATAAATAGAAGTGTCATTAATAAAACAATATGCTAAATCCTCACATGGTAGTCATGATGACCATGGCCGTGTCCGTGAACGATTTGTGGATGTCCATCGTGACGGGAGATGTAGTTAGAGGAGTACCCTGATCCATATCCATGGCCGTACTGTGCTGCAGCAACAGCAGCGAGGGCAGCGAGACACAATACCTATAATATAATTACTTTAATACTGACACTTTTACTTGCTTTTGTTATAAATAAATGTATATTTTTTAACAATTGTTATTAGTATTAGTTTTGATGTATTTAATATTACCTTGCAAAACATTTTTTATTTACTGCTTAGATTTCTAAGTTCAATAGCTGAATGATACATTGTGGTATAGATTGGTGTCTTATATACAATTAAAACAAGGGTACAGATATGATTTCACTTCACGCAATTGTCCGTAAAAGTAATTTGTAATCGGTATTCGTGGATAATTTTCAACATCAACATGCAAATGGTCTTTTATTCTCATCTTTATATTGTTATTCAATAATTGTAAACATAGATGACTAACTCATCATCATCCATTTAGCTATATCCCAACTATTTGGGATCTTGGGATAGGTAATGTGTGAATTTCTTTTACGCTCTCTTAAATAATTACTTTAACCATTTACTAGACTCCAAAATAAATTATCGACTGCATTCTTCTTCTTCATTCCGCATCTATACTTCAATGTTTGTTTTCTTTATACCTAGCGTGGCAGTAAAATATAAGTAATTAAAAAAAATCACGTATCGTACGTATATGATGAAGAATTCAAATTACGCGTGACCGTTAATGGAATTTCAGTAAAATATGCTTCAAAAATATTAAAATTTATATCAGTACTTCTTTATTATTAATTTTTAACTTTATGGGTTCATTGGCAGCTCTAGTTTTCCCAGTAACACTAGATAAAACATCCCAGGTTGCTTTTATTTTATCTTCTGAATTAACGATTTTATTTCTTATATATATATCGACTTGGCTTGTAAGCAAACGTTCTTAAATATTTTAGAGAAATTCCTAACTTTATTCAAGAACAAGGTATCATGATTCCATTGCCTCTCACCATATAAATCATATAACTTTTCTCTACTTCTATGTATTCCCACGGTAGCCCAGTCACTAAATTTAAGATTTAAGTATTTTATCCTTGTTTTTGACTTAAAATAAAAATAAATAAAATAAATAATATTGTTATTTCATTTTCAAAATAGAATAACTATTAAGTACACTACCATCACATATTCTAAAGTCATTATTTTCATAAAAGTTATATATTAGTAAATTTAAATATGAAAATAAACACAATCTGCATTAAATTCATTTTTATTATATCATTATTATTATTTTTATTATAAGCAATATAAATCATTCATTCTGATTTCGATGATTAATGCTTGATTTTTATTTACATGTAATAAGAAATACTTACGAACAGATAATTATTTTAAAAGGCGTAAGTAAGATAGATCAATGCTAATATTACGTCGTCGTTCATTAGTTTCCGCATACGAAGGTCACGCGTGTAATTGTTTAGCTTTCATTGTATTATTACGCGATCTTAAGGGAAAGTTTATTGAATATTTTTTTTATATTGCTTTATTAATTTATATAGTAATTAGGTATACAATAAACGGGCATAGGTACTTCTAATATTAGTCTCGAGCTTGTTGATGATAAAGCAACCAAATATTACTAAATAATATTGTTTGAAATTGTCTATAAACATGTTAAGCTTATATAAATATGTATTTAAGTCAATTTTAAGTGACATTGCAATTATAAGTTATTTTAAAAGTGAAAACTAATATTAGCGAAGAAGTGATCAGTGAATATATGTAGGTATATATATTAGTATAGTTAGAAAGCACTTATTATTTCAGAATTGTTTGTGTCACTGACCCTCATACACCAATGTTGTTTTTTATTTGCTTCCCGAGAATTTATTTAACGCACTGGGTCATATCTACTTTCGTGTATCATTTATGCGAAATACGAGGTTGTTGCATTTAGCGTTTTTACTAATTACCGTTAAAAAAACTCGTTTCTAATTATTACTAAATTAATTTGTAGATTTTCTTTTGTAACCATTAGAAAAATATTAAACTTTTGCATTACATCTGTACTTGGTGTGAAAAATTATATCTGAGGCGCTATAGAGTACCTTATGAACGTTTATGATTGTAAGTATTATTCATTCTCTGATTTATTAAATATATTTTGACTTAGAAAGTAAATTTTTCACTTTAATCTTCTAAATTACTACCTAATTTTTATTGAGATATTATATATAGAAATATTATCTTACTTAAAATTGTATTTTATAAAACAGCTGTTAGCTGTATTTTATAATTTACAGATTATGTTAGTTATATTGAATAGTGAGGCGTGACAGTTCACCACGACCATAGGTCCTAAGCCACTTACACGAAAGAGATCTATGAGCTTCAAAAATAATTGGTTTCTAAACAGACTACTCCTATTTTAGATAAAGTTGTAATTTTAATATCTTATCAGAAATGTGTATTTTATTATTTACAGTTGTAATAACCAAATTGAACAATTTATGTCGCATTCTGGGACTTCTTTATGTCTTTATATGTAATAATAATAAATACTTTCTAATTTTTGTGCAGTAATTTAAAAAAAATATGTAAATGTTGACCTTAGATCATAGAACAATTTAAATGTTTTCTTTGAGATACTTCAAATGTGTGCTGAAAATTGCAAATTGAAATCTCATATTACAAGTGTTATAAAAATGTAGGTTTTCAAAATATTTTAAGAATATAGAAGCTTTGAATAGGACTGACCCATATCTTCCCGAGGGTGTCGGGAGGATTAGGTCGGGACAAAATAAATGTAGATACCATTCCTCACTACTTTTATGAAAGTCCCCAGTATACATTCTCAAGAAAGCTTGACATCAGCTCGACGACTGGTTCTAAAAACTTTAAGAAACATATTGCGTTGAACACAAATTATTGGAATTAGGGCACGTGGTTCAGGATGGTGATTTTTCTTGAGATTACAAGTAAAAAATCAAAACAAAAAGAATGAAATTCATGACCATCGAATTTAATTTAACTGATAAGAGAAGTACGAACAGCAACCAGGTATTATATTTATATTTACCCGGCTTTATTCACGCAGAAATTAAATCGGAATGTGCCCGACTAGTTTCAAACCCATTCGGGTTCAACGCGAGTCCGCCACGCTCAGAGCCCATGATTAAGAACCCCGAATGGGTTCGAAACTAGTCGGACACATTCCGATTTAATTCCTGCGTGAATACAGCCGGATAAATATAAATATAAAAGTCATGGTTCACGAAAGTTTAAATATAAAAATTAGCAACCAGGTATGTTATTTATAGCTACGATTTGATCATTTTGCCACAATGTTTGTTTCGAAATAATTACATATTACAGAAAAAGCCATCTATAATCTTTTAGGCTTTTCCCAAAGGACAACCAGGAGTTTCATGGTTCATTATGCCATTTGTGATTTATTTATAATTAAATTTAAGGTTTTGGTTATTTGCAAAAACAAGCTTAAGAAAGTACGTAGATGACATCATAATTAGTTATTTTTATTTCGTGTTCACTCCTAAGATATTATTTTTAATTAAATAGTAATAATATAAATAAATTCCAATTCTATTGATTCACTTTGTAATTATAACAAAATCATGAAAAAAAGGTTAAAAAGCTTAACAAAACAATCACTTATTTGAACATTAATAATATATAATAATATTGTAAGTTCTTAGCAGATCATTTTTAAGATATTTTCAAAAGGAACAATTCAGTCATGAATTATTGTTGTCCAGCTTTAACTTCAACGCCCTCTGATACAGGACTTTCTGCAACTTATTTGACGTATATCACCCGTGTATTAACAGCTACCTCTTCGAATAATACAAATTTCCAAAATATACACTTCTAATTTAAATATCTATTCCTTTTTTTTATAATAAGTTATAATCAAATGGTCTTATAACTATTCACCATTAAGTATATTATAGGGGCAATTTATATTTATTAAATAAGAAAATATTTGGTTTATATTTCACTGTATTTACAAATTATAAAAAAAACAACAACATTTTAGTAAAGTTTTCAATAATGGTGCTTGGGGGCGATGTGATGCGTATCGTATTTGACGTCAGCGTGGAATCTGAAAATAAATATATATTATTTATAGTATAAAATACTGCTAAATAAATAGTAATTACATCTTAATAACATTTTATTTCACAAGGAATAGTCGAAATAATAAGATAATATTATTATAAGAATATGGACAATGTATAGAAGTTTGAACTACTAAATATCTTATAAGTCGTACCCAGTGTGGTGGTCACCGTGGTAATGCACTGATCTGACGGAGCCATCGGGCTGGTGCAAGGAGTAATATCCCTTCACGTGGTCGCCGTCACGGCTCTCGTGCTGGTCCTTGATGTCACCGGTGTGAGGGTCCTTCACTTTGTACTCGAACTCATATTTAGGATGCGCCTGTGAACAAATTTCCATTTAAGGATTTTTGTAATACTTACCTTTAAAGTTCTTTAGTTGTTAAATGTATATTATCCAAAAACACCATGAAAAAGCAGTGTTAATTAATGTTAACCCTCACGTGGTAGTCGTGATGACCATGGCCGTGTCCGTGAACGATTTGTGGATGTCCATCGTGACGGGAGATGTAGTTAGAGGAGTACGCTGATCCATATCCATGACCGTACTGTGCTGCAGCAACAGCAGCGACGGCAGCGAGACACAATACCTATTATATAATTACTTTTTTACTCACACTTTAACTTGCTTGTATTAACTTACACTTTATAACATATATTTTTTATTTAATTGTTAATATTATTAGTAAAAAAATATTTAATATTACCTTGCAATACATTTTTTTAATGCTTTGATTTCTAAGCTCAATAACTCAATGATATGTTGGAATATGGATTGTTGTCTTTTATACAATTAAAGCAAGGGTACAGATATGATTTCACTTCACGCAATTGCTCGTAAAAATGAGTTGTAATCGGTGTCTATACATATTTGTCAACATTAACATGCAAAATATTACGATTGGTCTTTTGAATATCTAAAAATATATTTACATAGAATTGGTCAAGACATAGATTGTTTCATTGGTTGTCTTAGTTGTATACATGATAGATGACTGACTCATCACCGGATGGTGTAATGTCAGCTATCCTTATCCCAACTTTTCGGGATTGGTGCAATATGTTAATTGCTTCAACATAATTCTATTCATTTTAATATGAATGGAGAAAAATTGTAATGTTGATTCGAATTTTCTAGTTTTTTTAATGCCTGTTGCGTTGTGTTATGAAATAATGTAATAATCAGATCAGTCTATCATCTCAGATATTTTGGTATTTTTTTTAAATAATCAACAGTAAAATTTAAGAATTTTTATAATAATAATTTTAATTTATTTTATTAGTTGTGATTACTTAATATTTTTCCCATTTAAATGACGCAAATTTCTTTGTTACGGCATATAATGTATTTAATTAGGAATCAAAAGGATTGTACTCTGAAATAAAGTAAAACCAGATAATTCCATAAAACAGAAATAATTAATATTTAGATAAAAAAGTAAACGATAATTATCAATAATTCAAAACAAAAATTATTACCAAATTTTTAAACACATAATAGACAGCATATCAAATAATAACCATTTTTGTTTTTTTTTTAGTACAAATTACAAACAAGTGAAATAATTCTTGTATCTCGAGAAGTTGACATAAATATCGAATACTAAAAACTTCTTGCCACGGAAAAACAATCTCTTAAAAGAATAAAAAAACTCGTCGAGCACACACATTACAGTAAGGGTCACTAACTGGAGCTAAATTCAACAAACAGTTATATTTTTATCAACGACTTTCAGTATATTGCCAAGATTTAATAATCTACCGTACAAAGCACTTCAGTATCCTTTAAGTTTAATATTTTAAGTATTCTTTTATATTAAAGATATATCTATATGGTCGCTTTATTTTTCAACATCGTATCTTAAAAATTACGATTTTTTTAATCATTAATTTGATCTGCCAGCTAGGATTACAAAAGTACCAAATTCCAATTGAGATATTATAAAGAAGTTTTCCGAAATTTGACAGACAAACTAATTCCTGCCTCTTCTCGATACCGGTCATTTAACTTTAAAAACATGTAACTTCCCATTCGAGAATTCAATCTTGTTTCTTTTATACGAAAGAGCAGATTGCTCCATTTAGTGTTGTTACCAATGTACGAAAAAGATAACTCGTTACTAATTAGTATTCATTTAATTTGTAGTAATCTTTGTAAACATTACAACGATACTTGGTAATAGCAGATTTTTATCTGACGCGCTATAACGTTAAAATTTAAAAATTATAATTCTCTGTTTTATTATATATTTTTTGACTTTATCAAACAATGTGTCTTTTACTATTTACAATAACAAATTAAATAGTTCATGTTGCCTTTTCAAATTTATCTGTATCACAGTGACAGCGCTTATATTTCTATACTTAATTCCAATACCAGTTCTTCATGAAGCACAAATGTCATGTAATTAAAAGAAAATGTCGTGTTATTTGTTTTGGGGTAGGTAGCAAAATACAGAAGCAGAAACGGTTGAAACCTAATGTAAAAACTATGCAATTACGTCCCTACATTTGCGAGAAACGCATTATTATATATTATTGGTATAACCTTACATGTGATAAGTAAAAGACGTTTGTTAATGCGATGGTTCTTCTTTTAAAAAAAGCGTTTCTAGACAATCAAAAGGAATTCTTTTAAAGTAAAAAAATACTTAAAATATTTTTTTACTTTTCTTGGCTAAATGAAACTAGAATATAAAAGAATGTTCCTTTGTATATAAAATTAAGGAGAATGGATGGACTCCATTGGTTTAAAATCACTGCATGACGCTAAGATAAATCGTAGTAAAGTGCCTTCTAGTTTCTGAACAGTGCCATACAATATATATAAATGTTGACCACAGATGATGGAAAAAAATTCGATGTTTTTGAGCTATTGAGCATTAAAAATCACAAAAATAATTCCCAAACTACAACAGTATGAACACGTTTGACCTAAATGGACCCATGTCTTCCCGAGGGAGCCAAAAGAGCCGGCTAAGATATGAAATAAAAGTAGGTATTCCACACTAAAGCCTATTCAATTTAAATTTCTAAAAAAGTTTGACGTCAGACTGACCTCCAGTCCTGTAAACTTTCGGCAACATATTGCATCGACCCAATATAATTGCAATATGTCCAGGTAATTTAGAGTGGTGATTTAGAATAGTGATTTCTTGCAAAAGATAAAAAAAAAATCTATGTACCTTCAAAAGTGCCATAAAACTGATAAAAGAAGCAAAATCAAAGTAAGCAGTAAAATTTAGTTATTTATAGCAATGATTAGATAATTTTGCCATAATGCAAGAATCGAAATAAATACATATTAAGATATTTTTTTTGTCTGTACATGTTAATGTAAATAATTTTTTGAAATTATGTTTTGAAATCAGACGATAACTGCATAATTTGCGATTTTATTTCGCAATAACTCCTAAGAAGTAAATTCAAATCAGAGAAAGGAAAATACGGATATGTTTTTAGTTTAATGGTGACATAATATCTGAAAGAAAGACGTAAAAATTATCATTATTTCACGAACTTTAAAAATATATCAAAGGATATACTGTAGATATTTAGAAGATTTCTTAGAACCGTACATACAAAAACAATTCAGACATATTATATTATGGTAATTCAACTTTTATATTCTCATGCATGCATGACTTTTTACAACTTATTTGAGGTATATCGTAACTCTAATAAATTTATGTATATAGAAAATAAAAAAGTATGTCTTTAACATAACCATTTATTTATCATTTAATATAAAATAAATTGGAAAATTAACGGGTTACAGGCAATTTAAGTTTGATTAAGTAAGAAACTGTTTGATTTATATTTCAGTGTATTTACACATTATAAAAAATAACATAATATTAGTTTTCAATAATGGTGCTTGGGGGCGATGTGATGTGTATCGTATTTGACGTCAGCGTGGAATCTGAAAAAATATATATATATGTATATTATTTATACTATAAAATACTGCTAAATAAATAGTAATTCCTTCTTAATAATATTTTATTTCACAAGGAATTGTCGAAATACTAAGAATATTATTATAAGAGTATGGACAATGTAAAGAAGTTTGAATTACTAAATATCTTATAAGTCTCACCCAGTGTGGTGGTCACCGTGATAATGCACTGATCTGACGGAGCCATCGGGCTGGTGCAAGGAGTAGTATCCGTTCACGTGGTCGCCGTCGCGGCTCTCGTGCTGGTCCTTGATGTCACCGGTGTGAGGGTCCTTCACTTTGTACTCGAACTCATATTTAGGATGCGCCTGTGAAAATATAAATATATTAGGATAATAATAAATACCTTTCCTACAAGTTTTATTGTTATTTTATGGTCTATGCATACACTACGTTTTCATAAACGTAGTGGCAATTTATAATAACAATATATAAACCCTCACATGGTAGTCGTGATGACCATGACCGTGTCCGTGAACGATTTGTGGATGTCCATCGTGACGGGAGATGTAGTTAGAGGAGTACCCTGATCCATATCCATGGCCGTACTGTGCTGCAGCAACAGCAGCGACGGCAGCGAGACACAATATCTATAATATAATTACTTTTTACTCTCACCTAAACATGATTTTTTTTTGGGTAATAAATATTATTTATAAATATAAAAATATTATGTTTTTATATTGTTCCTATTATTATTTTAGTATTCGTTTTAATGTATTTAATAATACCTTGCAATACATTTTTTTTGTTTACTGCTTTGATCTCTAAGTTCAATAACTGACTGATACATTGTAGAATAGTTCGGTATCTTTTATACAAAAAAGCAAGTGTACAAATATGATTTCACCTCACGTAATTGCCCGTGAATATAAGTTGTAAACTGTATTCGTAGATCTTTCCCAACATGAATGTGTGAAATATTGCAAGTGGTTATTTAAATCCTATAATATTTTTCATTTACAAAATAACTACATATATATACTACTATTATACTATAATAAACTTAATCAAAATGAGCCGGAAAAACATCTTCGCCTCTTCTCGTTGCTAGTTATTTAACCTTAAAGAACATGCAGCTTACCTAATATAAAAGAATTCAACCTTAAACGTACTGGTTTGTTGTCTAATCTCGTGTTTCCGTTTTGTGAAATACGAGATTGCTGCGTTTCGTGTTTTAACTAGAGACTGACTACAACTTTGGCTAAATTGCCAACTAACCAACCAGGCTGTAACATAGCCGGCTAATCGACCGACTACGTCTACTCTGAAAAACCGCTTTTAGTATTTTTTTTCTAAAGAGGTTTTTTTTTGGTTAACTCTAGAAATTCAAATATTTTAAATAAAAATGTATGTACTTTGTTAAGTATTCAAACGTACCAAAAGAACTGTACGAATGTATATAATTTGGAAACATATGTATAAAATTACCAGAGTTAATACTTTTTTTTAATTTAACGTTCTTTAGGAACCAATTGTAAAGAAAAAAGGAAATGTAACGTATAGAAACCTAATTAGAAACCTGAGGGCATATTACAACATTAAGAAGTGAATAACTTAGTACATTTTTAAGAAATATACCTGGATAGTATGAAAATTGGCACAGTTAAAATGTATACGCAGAAGAGGTGCAGAAAGCTTATATTTCTATATATAATGTAAAACAGACGCAAACACTCATAAGCATTTTTACTTAAAATTACGAGCAAATTTCTGCCATTGGGCGATCACTAGTATATACTAATAACCTTTCTTCTATAATTCTTACATAAATTCAAAATTATTTTTTATTTTTTTTATATTTTAACACCCTGAAAAGGCTGAACAAATTTAACCAAGATTTAGAAGCCCCATGTACCTAGATTAGCACATATTATACTTTTACATACTTAAAATGTTCTATAGTAAAGCATAATTAAGTAAAATAAAATATCATTCAAACGCAGACTTAAAGGAACATACATCAAACTAATACACTTCTTGTTATTAAAGCTAAATAACAATAAATAAAGCAAACTGCTTTGAACTATTTTTTTTACCTTTAAGCATCGAAATATACTATAATAAATAGACCCGACTTTACTCATCGGGACATCCCTAGTTTTAATAAATTTATGTTAAAATTAACTTGATGCTTTGGTCTTAGATTATTTTTATTTACCTCTAATAATAATTTGAAAAATACTAAACTTTCTCAAGGTTCATTATAATCTTTGAAATAACTCGTTCCAATGTCATTTCTTTATCTATCTCAGTAATTAATAGCAAGAAAATACTGAAAAACGGTACACAAATTTAATATAATTCAAAGAGTTACCAAAATTCGGAAGCAGAGGTGCTTGAAGCTAAAATATGATTCAATTTTATGTAATAACTGTGCAATTACATTCCCGAATCTAATGTTAAATCTTATATCCATATATCGGTTTTTTTATTTTATTTTTTATTACGATGGTAGCTCAAAAAGCCTTTCTAGACAATAAAATGGAATTGTTTCTAAGTCAGTAACTGCACTTAGCACTTTTAATGTTTGTTACAAAGGGAAATTTAGTTTTTACAATAATATTCCTAAGAAAATAAGCTTAAGGAGAGTGGACTATAATGAATTCGGTTATAACCTCTGTTGGCAGCTAAAATAAATCGTGGTAAAACTTTTTTTTATATTTAAACCCTCGTGAACCATGACTATTATTTTATATTACTATTATATATATTACTATTTACCTGACTGTATTATATGTTATGCTTGGGAGTCCGCCACGCTTAGAGCTCATGAATAAGAACCCCGAATGGGTTCGAAACTAGTCGGGCACATTCCGATTTAATTCTGTGTGAATACAGCCGAGTAAATATAAATATAACGTGTTAAAACTGTTCAAGCTAATAATGTTTTATGTTTCTTCTAGTTTCTGAACACTACTATACATGTTTAATGTTTTGGTTTATTATACACTATATTTAACACCGTAAAGGAGTTCCAAAAGACATAAAGCCATAAACTTCCATCCATTAAAAAAAATCACCTTTCAAGTGGTGAATATATTTTTTAAGGTAAGCTCGTGGTTTCCGAAAAGTTTGCCGCATAAATACAAACTCCTACACTTCTCAATATTAATTTAAGCATATTTTTTTCTAAAATTAGTATGCTATCTAAAAGACTGTCCTTAATTTAACTATCCAGCATTAAATCTATAAAAGGAGCGTTAACGGGTTCAAGGCAATTTAAATTTGGTTAAATAAGAAACTATTTGGTTTATATTTCACTGTATTTAAAAATTATAAAAAAAATAACAAAACATTTTACAGTTTTCAATAATGGTGCTTGGGGACGATATGATGAGTGTCGTATTTGACGTCAGCGTGGAATCTGAAAAAAAAATAATATCAGCTATACTATAAAATACGACTTAATAAATAGTAATTACCTCTTATTAAAATTTTATTTCCCTTGGAATAGTAAAAATAATAAATATTATTATAAGAATATGGACAATGTTTGAATTACTAAATATCTCATAAGTCTCACCCAGTGTGATGGTCACCGTGGTAATGTACTGATCTGACGGAGCCATCGGGCTGGTGCAAGGAGTAATATCCTTTCACGTGGTCACCGTCGCGGCTCTCGTGCTGGTCCTTGATGTCACCGGTGTGAGGGTCCTTCACTTTGTACTCGAACTCATATTTAGGATGCGCCTGTGAACAAATTATCATATGAGTATTTTTGTAAAAGTTGCAATTTAAGTTCTATAGTTGTTAAACAAGTCACAATGTAAACCCTCACGTGGTAGTCGTGATGACCATGGCCGTGTCCGTGAACGATTTGTGGATGTCCATCGTGACGGGAGATGTAGTTAGAGGAGTACGCTGATCCATATCCATGGCCGTACTGTGCTGCAGCAACAGCAGCGACGGCAGCGAGACACAATACCTATAATTAAAATATTTTATTAACTCTCACCTCACCTTTTCTCAAAAATAAATTTTACTTGCTTTAAAAAAATATAAACATATAAACACATTATAAAATTATTATTAATATAAATTTTAATAGAATACTATTATATAATATAATATTACCTTGCAATACATTTTTTGTTTACTGCTTTGATTTCTAAGTTCAATAACTGACTGATACATAGTAGCATAGATTGCCCTCTTTTTATACAATAAAGCAAGGGTACAGATATGATTTCACCTGACGCAATTGCCCGTAAAAATAAGCTGTAAACGGTGTTTATAGATCTTTCTCAACATCAATATGTAAAACATTTCAAATGGTTTTTTAAACGTCTAGCCTAATTATATATTTATTTTACATAATAATTGTATAGAAGCTGAACGTAAATTAGAGATTTTTCTAGTTTAATGTCTAATAAAATATCGATTATGGAAACTGTTTGCATACCTCGTTTCCACATCTTTTTGCATCGCTGAGTACGTTAAGCCACTGGTCTGGTAATAATTATCAAAAATTGGGACAATAATCCATTAAAATCTTAAAGAATTTTAATTGAAACCAAGTAAAACCTTTTTGTACTTTAGGAATTAGGAATGGTGATAGTATTGAATAATTTGATGTTAAATGATTTTGATTGTTGATGAGTTAATTTAATTGTCAGAATTACTTTAAAGCTATAAGTTTTGATATTTTAGGCGTATAGTATTCAAGTGGGGTTAAGGAAAGAAACTCGTGTCCATTTTATAAGTACTTAACTTGATTTTGATCACCCGGAAATAGAAATAATACATCAATAAACTTGGTTGTTTTTAAGTGCGTCGCCAATATATGAAATAATGTGTGTAATGAGTAAATATCATTTCAAGTATATTTGAACCCAGCAATCTGATATTATTAAAAATCTTAGAAGTACAGACTGGTCAATATAGTTATTTCTAAGTCTTAAGTTAACTTAAACTTAAAAAGCGGAGGAAGCTTATGTTAAACTGTATATATTTTGTTTTATTATTGAAATCTGTAAATTGTTGACCATTTTTATTTTTTCATTTTCTTTATAATGACCTAATGATATCTTCCCGATTTGATGGTCTGATTACCCTGTACGAACAACGGCCACCCTGAATTCTTATAGGCACATATAACAAGTTTCATATGAGTTGATAGTAACGCCATCTAGGTATTTGCGCCTGGTTACATGTACAGACACATGAGAGCTAACAAGAAATAAAATATATGAGAATAAATATCTTGATTTTTGTTCCTCTATATTCATTTAATATAATTATTTATTCTTTTGCAATTAAAAGAATTCAGTATTAATTATGGATTATGATGAAACGCGTTTACTTCATGAAGATGCTTAAGTTATTGGATTCGTTCTCATTCGCAGAGCAATACTGTTCACAACTTTTACACAGCTAAGCGCAACTAAATCTTGCCTATTAGTGCTTTTTTTAGTCGATCACGTTATTGTTAAAGCTACAGGTGGAGGTTAGGCCATTACTATCCAACTATGGTTTATTTTAAATAAACTTACCAGAATTATAATAATATGAGAATATGGTATGATAATTTAAGTTTGATTTGATTAAATGAAGTATTTAACAAATTGAATCGGATTTAATCGTAATCAGTTGACATTATGTTGTAAAAAGAAATATATATTATTTATAGTAAAAATTTAAGAATTTGAGAAGTCAAAAAATAAACTGACTTTAAATATAAAAGCATCAAATAAAAACCCCAAAGATGTTTCTACTAAAAAGTGTAAAATACGAGTTAAATAAATTATTTGGAGATTCAATTCAAAATATCACAAGAAATATTTAATCGTCTAATTTCCGTTTAAATAAAATTAGTACATTAATTACATTTGTAACCCAGCTATCTTTTGTCTAAATCTGCTACTTTTAACAAAATATAAATATCTGTGGTGTGTAATTATTGGCCTGTTTAAATTTCGTGTCGTGTATATATTTTTTATTATATCAGCCAGTCTAACCCGCTGCTTAAGGAACTTGAATCCAAAACTTCAACCTTGAGGTCTGTCAAAATCTTTATGCCAACTGAGGATAAAGAATTTAGCATTGGTTGTAAATCATTTTTAACGGGACTGATGCGATTTCTATCAGGTTTCTTCCAGCAAATGTTTAAACCTCAATTAACAAAATGATATATATTCTTAAGAAGTTTTTCATTAAGAAGACATTTTAGGAATTATGGATTGGTGTGATATTTATTTTTGTTTTTTGTAGTAATTTTGTAAAAACAAAACTAATCCTTTGTAACAAATTAACAGATTTGAGTGAAAAAAAATACTCTGATAAATATATTTTTATTAATCGTGTCATATAAATATTTTAAATATATTTTAAAAATACTCACTTTACAGTAAAAAATCAATTTATAATAGTTAAGGCTCTCGCTAGTTTGCGCATTTGGGGGCTTATAAAAACGGTTAAAAAAATTAATTAGAAGAAATACTCTTTTTTTATATTTCATTTATTTACAAATTGTCTACAAAATATAACAAATTTATATATTCATAACATAAACATTTAATAATGGTGCTTGGGGACGATGTGATGAGTGTCGTATTTGACGTCAGCGTGGAATCTGAAAAAAGTTTATTAAGTGTTAGATTTAACATTAAAAGGGATTACAAAAAATAATTATTAGTTTACTATGCACAGAAATTTTGCCTATTAAATCTTACCCAGTGTGGTGGTCACCGTGGTAGTGCACTGATCTGACGGAGCCATCGGGCTGGTGCAAGGAGTAGTATCCCTTCACGTGGTCACCGTCGCGGCTCTCGTGCTGGTTCTTGATATCACCGGTGTGAGGGTCATTAACTTTGTACTCGAACTCATATTTAGGGTGCGCCTGTGAATAGACAAATATATCGGGGTAATAATAAATACCTTTGCTACAAGTTTTATAATTATTTTATCTTTTTATGCATAGACTACTATTAAAAAGTATTGTCAATTTACAACAACAACACTTAAACTCTTACGTGGTAGTCGTGATGACCATGACCGTGTCCGTGAACGATTTGTGGATGTCCATCGTGACGGGAGATGTAGTTAGAGGAGTACCCTGATCCATATCCATGGCCGTACTGTGCTGCAGCAACAGCAGCGAGGGCAGCGAGACACAATACCTATAATATAATAATATATTTAAACTTTATAGTTATCTTGAATTTCATTTAAATTAATACATGGATAGTATATAAATTTTTACTTTTTTGTTAATATTTCAATGTAATTACCTTGCAATACATTTTTTGTTTAATGTTCTGATTTCTATGTCCCAAAACTAAATGATACATAGTAGCATAGATTGGAGTCTTTTATACAACAAAGCAAGGGTACAGATATGATTTCACCTCACGCAATTGCCCGTGAAAATAAGTTGTGGTCTGTAGTCGTTTCGGTGTTTCTTAATCACGCTTAGTTAGTAAAAAAAGTAACTGTATTGGTATACAGATACTTTTTGTAACAATTAAAAAAAAATGTAATGCTTACATATTGTATGAAGAATAATATAATGTAAGAATACAACTTTTTTTTGTTGGCCACATTGTAGTTGTAAAGTAAAAAAGGAATGTGGTTAGATACTTTACTCTTCGACTTATTACTATTGAGATGTCCGTTTCAATGATTACTAGCTGTTGCTAGTGATTTTTTTCTATTATTAATCCTCTATGCGTTAAATGAATGAATTGAATGCTTTTTGTTCAAGTTATCTTGATTCGGACGAAAAGCTATAACTATACGCAAATTCATCTAAATTCATCAGGTCGATTAGGCACCATGTGTGCACAGATAAACAGACAACAAATATATAGTAAAAGATACTATTCTATTACTATAATATACTTTACAAAATTATAATTATGTTTATCTACTTAGTCGACCTATCTCTATTTTAGTCACTTTATTTTCTTATTAGTTTTATACCTTAATCTTAGAAGGGTTTAAAAGTCATTCCCAATAATTTAAATATTAGTATAATATTATGTATAATATAATGTTTTATAACGCATATTAAAATTCATATTTTAAATAAAAAATATCTTAATAAATTTAAATTACGTGTCACCAGGTTTGTCCGCTATAGATTTCTAACCTACTGAACCTATTTCAATTAAATTTGCACACCGCGTACAGTTTCTTTCAACTTCAAAAATAGGATATCTTTATATTTTATTTATTTATTTACTTTATAATTATTTATTTATGACCGTCAGATAATCTAAAATATAAATAAAATCTATAACTAACAGATTGCAATGATCTGTTAGTTCGATAAGATTCTAATAGATGGCGGTATAATGGTATAAGGGTAGGCAGTATATTGTTAACTAGATTGAGTAAGTATCCAATAGATGTCGTTTTGTTCTAGTATAAACGTTTCAAATAAGATAAAATTTAGTAGGTTAACCGATCACGTGTTACTGAGTCTAAAGTATAAGTTAAATTTATATGAAAGTAAACGCAATACTGTGAAATTCAATATAAACATATCATATTTTTTTATTCTATTGCACAACTATACACGAGTACCTAGCGACTATTTGACATCGGACTATAATATACTTGACATTGACAGTGTGAAAGAAAATATTTTTTAAAAGAGTTTCAGCTTTCAGCACTTCTTTTCTTTATAAACTTTAACTATGACAAATCTCATATTTTGATCTTAGTCTATACTTATGGTATAATGGCTTATAAGTTTATTTATTGAAGGTAAATTTCAAAGTAATTTTTCCGAATTTAATAATTACCGTAAGTACCGAAATCATATTTTAGTAATGGTTTCCTATGATTTAACACTTTTATATATTTCTATCACATTGTCGGTTTAAATCTACTTATAATATCTTTTATTTGATGATTAATAAATCTTCTGTTCAAATTTCACGCAGTACATGTGTATTTACATCTTAGTATTAATTATGAATAAAGTATTTGAATCATTAATCTTTTATTCAAATCAATGCATCACGACGAGACTCGTCGTCGTCGTAAATCTTGCGAATATAGTCGGACATCAAGTTATTTTTGAGGATTATTTAACTTATTTTAGTAATTAAATATTACAAATGTAACATGTAAAAATTTACGATTATCAATACATTTTTGTAATAAAGTAAACTAGAAAATAGAGTAAAGTAACAGTCAACCCATACCACATTTCATGCGGTTGTCCCTTTCTGTTTCATGACTTCTTTACTCGCAATATAAAAAAAAAGTAATTCATCGCGGCTTATTAACATTACATTCATTTAAGAACACTTAAAAAGATTAAAAGCTTAAAATTTGTAATTAATATAATGAAAAACATGTAGAATAACAAGTGTTATACCAAATTCAAGTATTATAAAGTGACAAATTTATTGTTTTTATCTATTTATGTATATAACTAATATGCATTTGCGTGACATTATTAGTTGTAATACTGGCTAAAGAAGTGAAGTTACTAGTAACGGGGGACTGGGATCATTCACATATAAAGCGAATGTATATATAGCGATAAGAAATAAGAGAAGACAGGGTCTAGGGAATAATAAGTAATGGAACGCAAAACAATAACATAACATTCTATGGAAATTCGTAATTTTATTTAAAAAAAACTATAAACATTAAGCATACTGTCTGAACGAAGGAAACAACCATTTCATTGTTTTAATAATTAATAATTATAATAACAAATATGAAATTACAGACGAAAACAAGCAATATGTAAAAAATTTGTTGTTTAATTATTAACAAATACTTACAGCCATTTTCTTCTTGGTCAAATGCGTGATGTAAGATCATAACTTTACCTTTCTTTCAGTATATAAATAACACCGCATTGTTCTAACACGTATCATTAAGTTTTTGAAGTAAGACGTCAAAACAGGTTTAGCAGAAATGTTTTCAAAGGTATTTAAAATGTGATAAGTTTTATAGGTGGTTGAAAGAGTATCCAAGAAGTTTCTTTCCGGTTCATATCCATAGACTGATGGTCTGCCGTCTCCATAAACTGATGGAAAACCGTGCATCTCAGTCTGACGTTTCATAAGTGCGATGTGTATTTGAAAAAGAAGAATTTGACTTTCAAAATGATTTTGAATATTAATTTTAATGAAAATATTATAATAATCATGACAAAACGTTTATAATTACTTTCAAGCTTAATAAAGTGTTATGATTAAAGGTATTCTGTTTGGCTGTCCTTGTCGCTGTTGCTGCGGCACAGTACGGCTACGAACATGGATCAGCGTATTCTTCTAACTACATTTCTCGTCACGATGGACATCCGGAAATAGTGCACGGACACCATGGACATGATTACCATGTAAGTGTGAAGCATAGGTTTAATTTTGAGCAAACTGATGATATAAATACTAACTTAGTATGCATTGACCATCATATAAATAAATACTTTGACAGGCGCACCCTAAATACGAGTTTGAGTACAAAGTGAACGACCCTCACACCGGTGACATCAAGGACCAGCACGAGAGCCGCGACGGTGACCACGTGAACGGCTACTACTCCTTGCACCAGCCCGATGGCTCCGTCAGATCAGTGCATTACAACGGTGACCACCACACTGGGTAAGATAGAATCTAATTGCAATTCAATGACACAATAAGTGTGACATGGCTATTACCTAGGTATTTATAAAATTATATGAAAATGAGATTTTAGACTATTTATGAAAAAAAAACATTTCAGGTTCCACGCTGACGTTAAATACGACACACACCACATCGTCCCCGAACACCATCACGGAGGTCATTACTAAGAACTATACCAAAAAAGGAAAAAATTGTTATTGTTTTTTTTTTATTTGATGTAAATATAATAAATTTGTCAAAAGATTATTAATTTTCATTTATGTATTTAAACTTTCTTGAATCATGACTATTATATTTATATACCCGGCTGAATTCACGGGGAATTATATCGGATAGTACCCGGCTAGTGTCGCTCGAAATTAGTTTCGTTCGAAATTAGTCTAATTTTCGTTCGAAAGTAGTCGGGCACATTCGGATATAATTCCACGTGAATACAGCCGGGTAAATATATATATAATTTTCATTTATTATAGAGTGTACGGTTCAAAGTATATAATTAAATTGTTAGTAATTTAATTAATATGTGCCTTATGAAAAATTAAAAACCAAATTCTTTATAAACAAAGGTCCAAAGGTCAAAGTGTAATAATACTCGTATAAGTGGTAATGCAATTATATCGATATTATGACATTACCAATTTTAAACTTGATGTAATGGGGTATATAACAAATATTCAAATTTCAGTTATCTAAAACATTTTCAAACATAATATAAACGCTATAAAATTCATTCAAATTAAAGTTTATATTGGAAGTATCATATTTTATACTTTATTATTTAGTTTCTTCATATAATATAGAGTAACAAGAAAAAATATTTTTTTATTCTATCGTAAAAAACATTTAGTGAATGCCAAAATAATATCTAAGATATTTTCCTAGTGTTCGCTAAAGGTAGATGGAAGATATGTCAAAAAAAAAATTGTGGCAGCCCCCTAGACGCATTTTTTCACTGCCCTACGGATAACAGCAGAGAACACCATAAGATACCAGTATCCTGGTAACTAACCAAAAGCTCCATATACGAAAGTCAGTGAGTTTCACTTTTCCCGACTACCTGGACCAGCATTGCGCGCAGTTATATAGCCCCCTTCTTTTTGGCAACTTTAGTCATATATTTTCCTCCGTCGGTTCAAAATGGTGCTTTTAAGTATATCTTCAACGGTTATATAGTGATTTCGTTAAAAATATTTTTTCCGCATCAGTGTTATTACACCGAATAGTCGCAAATTTACATCGTATAAAAAATACCCTTTCGCGCATTTACATAATCTTAATACAGAAATAGAAGCTGTTAATGAGGACCTTAAGCGAATTCGAGAATGGACCGAGGCATTTGGTCTATTGATCAATCCCAAAAAATCTCAATCTTTGATTATTGGAAGTAGACAGCTGCGCAAAAAGGTTGATTTTAATGATATAAATATGATATATGATACGACTACGATTCCATTGTCTGACACAGCTAAAAATCTGGGTCTAACAATTAACTGCCACTTGTCTTGTTCAGTGAACATAAATGAAATAATTAAACGTCTTCATTACTCACTTCACTCTTAGAGGCGCTTGCAAAACTTTCTGCCTTTATAAACAAAAATATTCCTAACTCAATCTCTACCTCTTCTCGACTACGCTGATATATGCTATTTAGATGCTACAGAGGAGCTGCCTGACGAATGAGATAGTCTTCAGAATTTATGGATACATAATTCATATACGGCCTGCGTAAATTCGATCATATTTCCGACCGACTTCCCACGTCAACTAAAGTGGCTCCCTATTCGCTTTCGCGGGAATATGCACTTGCTAAATACTCTTTTTAATATTTTGAATAGCTCTGCACCGGATTATCTGCGTGAGCGGTTTAGTCTATCTGTACCCACTGACAGACCATCGCGTTCGTGTGTAGTTTTAAAACCGCTAGACGTTCCACGCTATAGGAAGTAGAATAAGTAAGAATAAGTAGAATAATAATAAGGAATTAGAACAGAAAATTGTGTATCTTCTATTCTAATTTCTTTTCAGTACAGCAGCACAATTGTGGAACTCACTACCATACCAGAAATTTATAATAGCCCTAGTGTTAATTCTTTTTAATATAGATTGAAGAAGCACTACTTATCGTTATCTATGTAATTATTTATTTATTTCTATTATATTTAATACATGTATATAATATGTATATATTATATTGAACTGTACATTTATTTTATGTAACCTTTTTAGTAATATTGTATACATTTATTTGTCATGGTTGTTGTTGCTTTCTGTTGTGTTTTAAGTTTAATGTACCTAAAAACCTACTGTCTCCATGAATTGCTATTTTTTTTAAATCTTTGGGTAACAGGAAGAGATCTCTTTTAAGATATAAGTTATCTAATGTACAAAATATATGTTTTAAATGCTTCTTGTGTACATGGGTACATAAATAAATAAATAAATAACCTCAGTGAACATAAGAAGGGTTATAGTGCGTTAATCTTATAAGCTAGATGTATACTGTATCGGACTTTCTTTTAGAACTTTTAGAGGGGAACAATTATGTAGTAGTTGATTTTTACGCAACTTTCACCGTTTACTCATCACAAGGAAAGCTGTAAATTTTGCCCTTTTCGCAATATTTTGTATTGCTACTCTTCCTCTTTATATTTTAGCGCGATTATATAGCCTTCAGCAATTCTCGATAAGTGGACTTATCTTATACTGAAAGAATTTTTCAAATCGGTCCAGTAGTTCCTGAGATTAACGCGTTCAAACAAACAAACTCTTCTGCTTTATATGTAAGTATACATTAGTATTTATTTTTATACTATGATCCTAAACACAATCCACTCTAATATGAAATTGATTAAGTCATATAATTTATATGATTTAGGCAACTAAGTGATAAAGCAAAATCAGTGTTTGCTGGTTTAACGACTTCTGGCTGTAATTGGGAATTTTTATTCGACGGTCTTAGTAGGTAATATGAAACTAAACGTGCGCAATGGCATCCTTTCATTAACACACTTTTATTACCTTGTGTATATATCTATCTCTAGTTGTAACGAAAACTTTGAACGTGATTTTGACCGATTTTGTCGTTGGACTGATTTGACAATATCAAGAATTGATGACAATACAATAATAATATATTTTCTACTTAAGGTATTATTTTACAAGGAAAGATATGGCATCATCATATTGATAGCGATATTATACCAATCATAATAAATTAATCCTAAACCTTCATTAAATCTTTTCAATGTTAATCTATACTGTAAAGCTAGAAACATTGTTTAGGATTTTCGAAAGATGCCTCATAGATGTCACCACCGTTCCGATAAAGACGAATATGTAAAGAATGTTTAATTTACCGAGTCCGTCAGCAATACGGTAGCTCAATTACTAGAGCGAAGGGACGGTTCCCCAGAGGTCGCGGAGAATCCCTGCCCGTATCGGTTTATTTTTCATTCTATTTTTATTTGTATTTGAAAATATATTTAATATGCTATACATGTTTATAAATATTTTCAAAGAGTAAGAAGAAGTTCTTTTCATTAAAAGACTTTAAAACATATTTAATACATTTTAAGAAAATAAGACTTACATTACTAAAGGAATTGTGAATTAAAAATATACGTTTTGAAAAGCTTATTTTTTGTAACAAGGTTGAGTTTATACTAATTTTTCATGATAATTTGTTGAAAAAGTTTCTTAAAAATCAATCAATTGCAGCGTAAAAACTTTTATCTATTTTGGCAACTACAATATTTATATTTATATCATAATAGAGTAAAACTTTCTAAAAAATAATACTATATTTCAGTGAACGTCTTTATAGAAACACTAAATTAACATAAGAAGTATATAATAGGATAACAAAATCCACGCTTATATACTCTGTAGACTGTAGATTGACTGTAGATTGTTTATATATGAACGTGGAATTAGTTATACTAGATTTATATATTTAATGGTTTTTTTTTTGAATTGTGCTTATTTTAAGAATTTTACAAAAATCACATTGTTTTTTGAATGATTCATAAAATTATGTTACAAAAATGTAAGAGGTGATATTTAAAATATAATATATATATATATATATAACAGATTTTTGTGGTCAAGACGTATTTCAAGGTGATGTACTATGCTCTCGATGTCGCCTGTGTGATGAAATTCTATTTGTTACTCCCACTACTGCTTTGGGTACACTTTTAAATACAAATAACGTTAAATGTAGGTATATATTTTTTGTGAGAAAAATATATTTACAAGAATTAGGGTACTAAAAGTATTACATGAGGGTTGGGATGGTTATAGGGAGAGTTGTGATGCTGTTCCTCGACATGATGGCCCTGGTGGCCTTTACCATGCTTCTCCGAGTGGTTACTATAGTGAGAAAAAGGTACTGAAGATAAAGTCTCCTCATCATGATGGCCTTCCTGAGCCACTACTGCAGCAATAACAACGAAGAAACATAACACCTACAAAAAAATATATACTGTTACTTTTAAATTTCAGCAAAGTTACCCTAGTTCCGGACAATACACACATTTTCAAGGGATTTTTGACAAAAAAATTTACTGTATTCTTATAAAGTAATATGTAAACTAAATGATATTTACCTTATAATACATTATGATTTAATCAGAATTCTTCAGTTGAACTTAAAACACAAGTCATATATTCTTAGCTAATATTCGTGCTATTTATATATGAAAACCTAAGGAGTGGATGTAGATTTCACCCGAAAAAATAATTGATTCAATGAACTTCGTTGTTTATGTGTAAGAAATATTTTTGCAGTAATTAAAGTTACTAATTCACTATTCTGATTAAATTATTATTTTTACTTATTTACAAACTAATAAATAAATAAAAGCATTTGGCAGCTTGCTGAAGAAACAGATGAAATCCAACGAAACCATGTCAAAATGTAACTCCGTTAAATCAAAATATAAACTTAAACCTACTACGCAAACGTACTTAGATACAAGTGAGTGCTCAACCGTTGAAATAAGATGTGCAAAGACGCTCAACATTTCTATCCCCTGTTTTAAACCCACGTTATTTAATAATTCTATATGAGTAGTTAATGACATAATAAACTAAACCTTTTGTCCAAATAACAGCTCTCTTGACTCCGTAATCTTGTTTGTCCGTCTTAAATCACTCTAGACTGAAATAAATAAAGTACAAAATAAAATAACTATGACTAAGAAATATTATGATTTGTTAAAATAATATAATGAAGATGTTAAATTAACATTTAAATACATACAATACAAAAAATCTGGCAAAAATTTGTTACAACGTTGATTACCCATTTTAGTGTTAAAGCAAAGATCTCAAGATGTCATCGGGCTCGTGCAAGGAGTAGTATTCCTTTACGTAATTACTTTCGCGCCTCAGAACAGCCTTTGTTAATTAAGGATGTACCTGATGATAGCCTTCATGAGCCACTCCTACGCAATTACAATGAATAAATATAACTTCCAAAATACATATATATCTTTCACACATTAACATCAGCAAAGCCTTTCGGGATAATAAACGGTGCACAAAAAGTTATCCAATTTAATGCATCTTTTTCAAGATATAAGCGATATAAAATATTAACATTTTTTAAATAAAATATCATTGAAAAAGTAGTAAAACAATTTAATATATGTTCTAGAGTAATCGCGTAATGAAACCTTATATTACAGTTGGAATACTACGTTGAATAAAAAATATAAAACGATGTTTGTCAACTCAACAAACAAAATCTATGGAATATGATGAAAAGTATCACTTCCCTAAACAATTCTAGATATATATAATATAATTCTAGAAATACTGAACCACTTTACCTTAAATAGTCTCCAAGTAAAACATATTTGTAAATATTTCGAACCATTTCAGAGTATTTGCAGTAGTCCAGTAATATCTAAAGTAGCTTTTTAGTGACATACTTTAAATGTTTGTCATTAATGAAATCTGAACAAAAAATTGACGTTAACTGTTTGTTGAAAGCTAATTGAAGAAACGTAATATGATGGCTGTTATATATATAATATAATATGTGTGCTTATGTGTCATTGTCATTGTCAGTGGCACTTAGGAATTTAATGTAATAGATTTTATTTTCAATGTTAATCCTGTTCCATAGAAGATTATGAGTCTTTACTTTATGTGATTCGTCACTGTGTTTTAATTTCAAATTTCCTTTTATTGTAATAACATCAATATAAGACTTATTTTGAAATATATTAGTGTAATAATAAATAATATATTTTTTTATTTTTTATTAATTATTATTTAAGTAACCCATGATAAACTGGAAGGGTATTTATTTATCTGGCCTTATATTTATAATATATTGGAGTCTTGTACGGCTAGTTTCGAAATTATTCGGGGTTCTTCTCTATGAGTTCGATGCATGGCGGAATAAACTGAACAGTTCCAAATGAACATAAATACAGCCAGATACAGTAAGCAATAAGGTAGTTATAATCATCAGGCATCACGAAATTTTAAATATAAAAAAGAAATATAATTCTTACTGTACAGCTGCTTTACCGCTTTAATTTTAAGAGAAGCGTCGCTTTTAAAGCGCTAGAGTTGGGTGTTGACCGTGACCGTGACCGGAACTAAGTTGCGCAGTCGCTGACCCAGATTTTTCTGTTCAATTTACGGTATTGACTTGATTTGCATAAACTTTTATTGTATGCTGGTTTTAGCCTATTTTTTTTTACAAAAATAAAATCCGAATAGTTGTCTAATAATATAGGTTATATTTCTTTGAGATCATTTATTATGCCTTAATGTTGCATAAGTAGGCAAGAATATAGAGTATTTAATTAAGATAATTTTCGTATGCATAATACATTATAAAACAGTTAACAATATTATGTAACTTCTAGCAAGTAGGCAAATGGAAGTAGTTACATAATCCTATTTTTAATATCAACGACAAGTATAGTACCAGTATAGAAAGTAAATAAATAAAAGTATTAAATTTATTAAATGTTTTTAATTTTGCATAAAAATTAAATGAGATCGTGAAAAAAACGTACAAAAGCTTAGATTATATACATTAATAACTTGCCAACTATTTCATCTCGTCTTCGTGTTTCTTTGGGACGATATGGTGGGTACCATATTTGACATCAGCGTGGAAACTGAAAAACAAAATGAATTTGTTTATCTTTATCAAAGAATAATTGGTAACTTAGCTTTCTGCAGTGCGCGATCTAATAAAACAATTTGTGCTGTATTCAAATTCCAGTGATGTTTAAAAACATGTCTTACCCAGTATGCTTATCGCTTTCATAATGGACTATCCTCTCAGACCCATCAGGCTGGTGGAGGGAATAGTAGCCCTTTACAACGTCCCCATCTCTGGTCTCATGCTGAGACTTGAGGTCTCCGGTATGAGGGTCCTCCACTTTGTACTCGAAATTGTATTTGGGATACGCCTGGATGTAATATATAATAAAAATTATGTAGGTATTGTCTGACATTCACGTATCTTGTATATACATGGGTATTTTACCTTGCATTGTGTACAGGCTGATTATGAATGTGATATAATTTTAGGCCACGAATTATACAAGTTGTCTTATATTATTAAATTATACAAAACAAAACATTGTTTTAATTATATAATAAATAAAACACACACTAATGTTATATTATATGAATATAACTTTGAGTAAAGTTGTATAGTGATGGGGAAATTGGAATTCCAATAAAACTTACATAGTAATCATAAGCAACGCCATGGCCGTGGCCATCTTTTCCATCACCGTGTCCAACTTGCACCAGCTCTGGCTTGCCATCCTGGCGGGAAATGTGTAGAGAGGAGTACGCCGCACCATGTTCGTTAGCCATCACCATGGAAGCCACAGCCATAACACACAATACCTAAGGGAAATAGAGTTTAATTGTGAACATTCTATGTAAATATAATGTACGATTGGTTGTTATATTAATACATGTCTCTACCTTGGAGTACATCTTTACAGTTTCTGAAAGGTACAAAGTCCGATAATGAACTGATAACTTCTGTTAATAATCGAGTCTTTTATATTATCAATAACAAGGGTGACCTGCCAAGGTAAAAGATTTCTCTATTATAATAAAATATACTATAGTCTACTTGCAATTATTTCGCAAAAACGTTACCTCCGATCTCAGGTTTGTGCTTCGTCATATTGTTAATTTTAAATATAATTAAAATGAGGCAATGGGTACAGAAATGAATTATTCCAATTATGTGGTCAAAATTACTATCTAACATATAATAAATTTCATTTTAATTGTTATAATATTTTTAAGTATATATCTGAGTATTTAATTAGTTTTACTTCCTATAGACATTAAAAAAGCTATGCTTTATTCTTTCCTAAACTCAATAACATATATATAAATTTAATAACCGGTGTATAAAAAACAGTAACCAATTGATAGTATAGAAAACTATTATTAATAAAGTATAACATTGCGTTATGCTATATTATTAAATATATTTATAAACTATGAGCACCCCGCTTTGAATTCGCACAGGACAAATTTACCAATGACGAAACAAAAGCATGCTTATTTCGTTAAATATCTCTATCGCCAGTAGTTAAGATTTATCGTAGTCTATCAGACAGTGAGTCAGTTAAAATGTATATTGGCAGATCTCTGAAATTCAACGTCACGTATATATTCAAATTTTCATACACAAATACCATCTAATCAGATGCCTTTAAAAAAATACCTATTCATATCTATGAGTTCTCTGAAGCCGTTGTCGAATCTTAATTCATTCTTTCATACATACGGAAATCAATATTTATTTCTATGATACAGATGGACCGCTTCATTTTTGCCGTCAGTACTAAAAGTGGTGTAAATACTGAGGGCAAAAACAAAGCATTTGCCTTCGAAGTATTTTTATCTGGTTTGTTATCAAAGTGTAATTTTAAATTTACCATAGCAATATTAATATTCATTTATAACGCATTTTCTTAAATATTTAAAACAAATTATACTGGCAGGCATATGTTGAGTAATTAGAAATTGGATGTGTTACATTTACACTTAGCTCATTTACTTTGTAATATTAATATAAAATGTTAATTTGTTTTTTGTTTTTTCTGATATCTTTTGATTTATTAAGCGACTTGGTGATCTAGTAGAAGTGGAAGGTCGATACCAGAACCAGAACTAAAGATTTTAATTTAGATTTCCATACGGGACAGTTCTTTTTCTGAATCACAGTTTGTGTTTTCTGTTATTGGGTTTTCTTTTGTTGTTACTTATTCTCTTACGATCAAATAGTTTGAAAACATAAAAATATCGTAGGTACCACCTATGTTAAATGTACAAAGAAAATATAAGTATGAATTCTAACTGGCAATGTAATCTCTACAAATTTTTAAACAATAATTCAAGATAAGTAATTATCTTTCTTTTAAAAAACGATAATATCTTTTTATCTTAACGAATATTGCAAAACTATTATATCACAGCGCAGCAACGCACTGAATGTTTTGCACGAGACAATTGGAATGGATTGGTCTCGTCTGATATAAGACAATTTAAAATCGAAATCTAATGACGTTTGACTTATCAGTATTGATGGGGCTGTTATTAATACCGGTATTGATATGTCGGAGAAAAAAAAATATTAAGAATATTGAATCTATCTCAGTTATAAGCTGATATTAATGCAAAAATTTTATACCTGTATATATTTATTATATGTTTTATAATTGTGTTATACTTATAAGGATAGTTTTCCTTGTGTATATTAATTAGAATGTAAATATAATTATTATTGCACCACACTCCCAAATACGATGAGAATTCTTCAATCTTAGGGGAGACGCGAAAAAATTGCTATTTCGCGTTACGACTTCTAGTATGTTATTTTAATGCATTTTTTTTTGTCTTCTTGTATAATATAAAAAGTTTTATTTATCTATCTGAATTCTGCTTACTTATAAGGAAGAAGGATAGATTATTTAATTCCAACACAAATTAATCAAAGATGACATTATTATTCATTATATTAGTCGGAATTATTAAAAAAAAAAACATTTCCACATTTCGGTAATATTTTCGTTTTTAATTGAAGTTATTAAATATGTTGTCGTTTAGATTTCTAGCCATTTCTGAAATATTGGTGCTGCGCAAAACGAATCAATTATTTAAAATACTTAAGGATAAATTCATATTTATCAGATGTCAGCAATAACAAATATATTAATACAAAATTACATTTAATGTAATAATATAAAATATATTATAAGTAAAACCTCATTTTCAATTGATTTTATTTAAACAGGAAACTATTTTTATCTGTTGATATAACTATTTTTATATGTAACTATTTTATTTATAACTATGTATTTTATATATATTGTTATTTTATATTATTTGTTATTTTATATACAACTATTTTTATATATCTATTGTAGGAGGACCAACGAGCATATGGGTCCCATGTAATACGAGTACTTGCTTATATTATTTCAATAAATAAAATGTGTGTGTTCATGTGTTTTTTTACCAAATAAATAGTTACATATTTTATAATCAGTGCGTTGTATTATAGTCAGAAATAATAAAATTAGAAAATAATGCAAAAACCCACAACACTCTTATTTAGTTAATAATAATATTTTAAAAATATTATTATTTAGTAAATAGTAACATGTAAAAACTATAAATAAATATTTTGTTAAGAGTTACATTTTTTTTAATCGGCGTCTCACTTTAACCTGTCTTCATTTATGCAGTGGCGAGCATAAACTGACTCAGGTTTCAATGACAAGATTGTTTTTTAAGAAAATTGCATGACTCTGCCTCTTTTAAAAACCTTTTGTTTTCATAAAATTGCAAGACTGTAACTAAGGAAGACAAGGAAGGTCGTAATATATTATACACATATAAGATTTCTTTAGTGTATTATTTATTTTGATTTGACGGTATAGTGTAAAATGATCCGAAATACACTATAAGAGACAGGGTTGAACAAAAAATAGCAATATGTTTTCGGTAAATATTGCTTTGAAAATTTCAATATTAATTAGAGCTGGCAAAGGTTTTGATAATTTAAATAACATATTATATGTCAATTTCAAGCAACTAACTAAAAACATGATGTTTTTATATAAGCGCGTTTCTCTAGGTTTAGAAGTAAATAAAAGTTAATCTATTTTAAATCTGAATACTGATACATTTGTATGTAGAAGAAGTATTAGAAATCTCAAATTGACAGAGTACTTTACGACGTTTATATTAATGAGATTTTGTAGACGCTTTATATGTTTTATTTATAACTTAAATATTAGTATGTTTTAAGTGGTTTTAAATATATATATATATATATATATATATATATATATATATATATATAAATTTATTAAGTGCGCTATAAAAAATAAATTTAAATATAAAATATATATACCTACGTACCTGACTACTTTATCACAAGTATTTTTGCTATTTTAAGACTTGGCATGAAAACATCCAATTTTAAAATTACTTTTTTGATTAAATATCTTATACAGTTATAAAAACAATTTATAACTGGATAAGATATCCAATCTTTCGTTAATTAAGACAAATCGTTGTAATAAATTTAAGAGCATTTCACTGTCATGTCCCAGTTTCATGAAATCTGTTTTATTTACAATTAAAAGATAAAAGGTTTTGACAATCAAATTATTGTGTAATAGTAAATCTGCAAATTTCAGTGTTTTCATCTAGACTGGAATGACAACCTTCACATTTGTTACGTATATTACGTCAGACGGAACGCGCTCAAGTTACAAATTAGACGCCCCAAGCAGTAACAGATTGATTCAATTCTTTCTCGTAACGTCTCTGGTATATATTAAGGTTTGACCAATGCTAAGTCATCAGTATCACTGCGGAAGTCTTTGGAGAAAGATCAACATGTTAGCTAAAGTATGTGTCCGTTTATAGAACTTAAAATTATTTTAATATTATTAATATAATAAATTAATATTATAAAATATTTCAGATTTTAATTTGTGCCATCGCGGTGACTGCGTGTTACGGTCAGGAACATACTTACAAATATAAACTCATAAGAGAACCATCAAGGGAAAATAGGTATCCATCTCGTCATGGCGCAGTGAATCTTGTTCATTTTGAACCTGCACCAATTCATGAAGAGCAAGGACAAGCACCAGAAGAATCTTATCAACCTCAATTACACCACGAACCTGCCGCATCTTATCATCCCCAGGCTCATCACGAACCGGCGACATCCTCACAGAGCGTTGTCCATTTCCAGCCCGCAAACCACCAGGAATCACAGTCTCAAGAAGCTTATGGTGAAATCAATGAACAACCAATCGCCTACAAACATTACTATCAAGAGCAAGTGAAACTACAACCAGAGGTCAAAAATAATGTACACTCCCTGCATTATCCCATCGCTTCCCATGAAGTCAAGTCTGTTCCTGAACCTGCTCATGAACAAACACATTACATCAGTGTACCAGCTCATAGCCACCAGACCTCAAACCAAGAGTCTGAATATCATGCACCAGCACACCATGAAATTGAATCTCATTCCCATGACGAGCCAATCGATTATTATGTAAGCTAACGTATTCTTATCACATCGCTAGTTCAATGACGGGCTACCGGCAGTCATTTATTTAAAACTTTCTACCATTCATTTCTTTTACCAATTTAAATGTAAAATCATTTAAATGAGATCATTATCCAACTATTTAGTTACATGAAATGTTTTTTTCAAGGCCTATCCTAAGTACCAGTACGAATACAAAGTCGAGGACCCTCACACCGGAGACAATAAATTCCAACATGAGATCCGAGACGGTGATAACGTGAAAGGCGTCTATTCTTTGCAAGAAGCTGACGGCTCTGTCAGAACCGTTGAATACACTTCGGACAAACATCATGGGTAAATAATCTTACTATTGTACTATTACTACGACATGTTTTACATAAACAACTCTTCGTCAGATTCGATTTATGAAGTAATTTAAAAATTATTAATTTCAAAGTATTTCTAATTTCAGGTTTAATGCCGTAGTGAAGCATTCAGCGCCCGGACACCATGTACATATAAATAGTCATCACGAAAACTAAAAATGGAATAATTATTACCTTTGTTGAATTTGAATGTGTCTAAATTATTGTAACTACTATTAGTGCTTGTTGTTATATGTGTAAATAAATATTATGATTCATACAAATATTTTAATTTCTTCATCTTTCAAAGCTTTTATATCAAATAGATAAATAGTTCAATCTTAATTATATTAGGTATTTAAGGATATATAAATGATTGTAAGATATCTGTTCATTATATATAAAGACAGTGAAAGGAAGCGATATGGAAGGCTGCGTCGAACAAGTTGGGTTTACTGTCCAAATACTGATGGTATCTCAATGAAACGAAATCGCCGACTGATTGCTATATCAAACTTGCTATAACAAACTAATAGGTATATGCAAAAAGAATATATTCAATTGTTATTAAATTAATATATGCATGTCCATATGGGCAAAATAAGAAAAACATTTGCCTTCTTGTCATCAAAGAATTCGTCTCCTTCACTTTTATTAAACATACTTTCTTTTTCTATGATTAATTTTAAAAACAACTAGGTGCGGCTCATAACAAATTTACGTAACACGATTTATGAAATCATATTAGTAAATAAAAAAATATATATGCATTTCATCCAGTTAGTCAAGGATTTTTTTCTCCTTATTCAAAGAAAAGCTATTTATTTATTAATTTCTTTATATTATATCTGTTTAACATTTGTAACAATAAAAGATTCTAAATATAAAATAACAAGCTTCATAGTATTTTTATAACAATAAATTTTATAAATACATTCAAATCTCAAAAAATAGATAAAATAAGTAAAGCTTCAATAAATCACTAAATAATGTCTGAATACTAGTTAATTGTTGATTTAATTTTTTTAATGATACGATAAACTTAAATATATTTCTATCAATCATTTGAAAGTTATTCAAGAAGAAAGCTGAAGACGTAATGTTACATAATCAAAAACTATGTCAAATTACGTACATAAATTGATGTCAAATTAACATAAGGTGTTAAAAATTTAAATTTTTATATAATTTATTTCTAAAAGGAAATCAAATAAATCTTGTACGAAAATGCAAAGTAACACTTATTTATGTAATATTATTATATTAAAAAATATCTATTTAAACGTACCTACTTGACTGCGCCAGCAATAAGTATTGAATATTTGTAGCCTGTTTGTATTTCATACATTTGTCTTGTTTGATTCTACATATGATATGTAGATTGATTATTGATTGTTTTTTTTTTTATTATTAAATATTTTTATAGATTTAGTTTATATAGGTTTGTAGTTTGGCTGTCAAGTTCTAGTATTATTGTAATTTTAGTTTATTATTTAATTTGTTATTAACAGAAAAACTTTATTTGCTTATTACATTTTATTATTAACATTATTAGTAAAATAGTTTAAATTTACGGGAATAAATCACCAGCTATTATTATTGAATCTGTTGTAAAATTAAATCAAACAAAAATTTATTATTTGTATCTCACAAATACGATCATTTCTGTTCTGATCTCATACACAATTGTTCAACAATAACATAATTACATAAAATTTAATCGAAATTTAGGTGAAAAACTATAATTAAAATGAAAAAATATAAATATTAAATATTATTTTAAATTAAATATAAAACCTATTCTTGGACATTGTGAATGACAATTTGTTAAATATTACAATTATTTAATAAAATAAAGAGCTAAGATAAGGTGTTATTTTTTTATAATGAGATAACGTTATAAACATTTTCTCAATGTTGGCTTTGTCATTAATTATTATATAATTACTTATGATGGCTATACGTTTTATGAATTCATATTGTCATGGCTAGAAATGTTAATTGATGTCATTAAGTTATTATATTTCATTTTATCTTTATAAGACGATTGTAAAATAAGGTGTCCTGAATTCGCAGATGTGATTTTTTAATGGTACTGAAATATCATTATTTCAAGTAAGTTTACTGTATAAATATATAATAATCCATTTATTCTCTGAAGCTTAATTTTGTAAGCACTTATCTTAAAAGCAAATAATCACCTAAAATATTTTTACTACTTATATATCATTAATTCCGCACAACAATATCGTTAATTTAAAATCAACAAAATCAATCAACGATTTTTTTTTAGTTTGTAAGAAGACTGAAAGATTGATATCCGGTTTCTAGTCGGACTGAATGATAAAAGCCCTTATTACCGTCAAATCTCATTTTAAGCTTGCTGATTGTATTGTGGCGGGAGTGACAGCAAAAAAAAGTTCTGGATGATTCCAGAAACCTTGTTATTCTCTAAAATGCAAATGCAACGTCTTTGTTAAATTGTGGCTATAATAACTTATCACTTATGTGTATCCGCGTTTTAATAAATTAATACACACTTTACGCGTACGATTCTTTAAATGCATGCAAACTATAAAATTCGTTAACGGGCGTCACGTCGGAGCACGAGTATACGCGTCCACTCCTTTGAAGCCTTCCATGAGGTCTGTTTTTAAATGAGTTACGGACGGAGTATAATAATTATAAGTAGTTATAAAATATAAAAAAAAAAAAGAACACATAATTTACGCGTACTTTTTATACAAAATGTTCTTATTTATATATAATTTTTCATGATTTTAATCAATAAAAAATTTAATAAAAGCAATTTGAAAACTTGTTTTTTTTTTTATTTTCCTTCTCGTTTAGATTTTCATATATTAAAAGAAATATCAAACTAAAAAAAAAACATGCGGTGTTTAAGTAAATCTCCTTTAATAATTGATATAAAACGTGGTGGTAGGAAGTTACAGTATTTACGTAAAAACGAATAAAACGCAAAAAACCATTTCAAGCTATTCGATCTTATGTAATATTGGATTTTTTTTTACCCTCTGTGAATGTGATTCTGTGAATGTGATCAGTTCTATTTTCCATTTCAGTACTTTAAATCAGTCTAAACATTTATATTTATTAGTTATTTTTTTAATCATAACAATTTGCTTCCTCAGCAGCTTCGAACACGGTCAGTAGACCGCTTTTAATGTATTAGAACTAAAAACAGATTTTATTAATTTACTTCAAAACATGTTTGTTACGCAGTAACTTTAAGTGCCTTTCGGTTTCCGAAGTCCCATTTAAATATATATATATATATATATATATATATATATATATATATATATATATATATCAGCCTACCATTTGCGCCATCACATGTTATTTTTATATAGTGATTTTCATTATTATCGTTCAAATCGCTTATGAGTTACAGAAGGACATATTGACGGACAGATATATATTAAAACTAGCTGTTGCCAGCGACTTCGTCAGCTTCAACCCAGAGAATCAAAAAATAAACCATATAACATCTCGTAATTTTTATATCAATCTTTACTTTTTTATTAAGAAATATATTGATATATTACGTAGTACTTTGACAGGTAGTGTCATAGATGGCGCTAGCTTCAAACTCTATACTCGATTTTCAAGTTATTCTATGGCATGGTGATATTGACAAACACAACGCTTGTGCCTGTCAAGAAGTTTTTGCGTAAAAGCTGGACAACAGACAGACGACAAAACATTCAAAATGTTTTTTTTTTGGATAGTGTTACTTGTATAAAGACCCCTGGGGGTGCTTTTTTTTAGTTTTTTTTCAATTTACAAAATTGAACTCCTCTACAGTTTTATTATATGTATATATTTTAATATTTTATTTGACAAGGTAAATGACTCACGAAACGAACATTGATAAAATAATTAATATGGTGGTTTAGATTTACAAATGGTGGAGTTATTCATAAACTTGATTCTAAACTTACTTATGTAAATTCAGAAAAGCTTTTATGTAGATTTTGAAAGAAGCATATACCTATCTGTAAAAGAGAAGTCTACAATAATCATACCATCAATAAATGAAGATATGATTTTCCTTTTTTTTACTTACAGAATGTCCACTGTTTGTTGTCGTGACAATAATACGACCGTTTAATAAAATAGAGGAAGCCTGAGTTAGAAAATAAATCAAATATGTAACAGTAAAATAAAAATATAACTTTATTGACTTAAAATAATTTGCTAAAACTATATTCTCTATTCTTTTTAATAATGTGACTGACCGTGAGGTGCATAGTGTTGGGCGGGCTGGGCGTGGGTTGACGGAGCAGAATTTTCTACTTGAGCGTTGAATCTGTAATAAAGATAAAATGTCAATATATATTTCTTATAGTATAATGTTGGTAAGTCTATATAGCCATACATTTACATTACATACAGAAGTATATGTAATTAAACAATTATAAAGGCGTACCCGCTATGTGCGTCCGCGTTGTAGTGTACAGTGCGAATGGAGCCATCAGGCTGGTGAAGACTGTAGGAGCCGGTAACATGGTCGCCGTCGCGAGCCTCGTGCTGGGACTTGATGTCACCGGTGTGAGTGTCAGCCACGCTGTACTGGAACTCGTATTGGGGGTGAGACTGAAAAATTTAGAATCTTTGTGTAACAAAACCGTGAAAAAAAAAATTACTTGCATAACAATGTGGGTAATATTGCTACTTACGTGATAGTCCTCATGCCCGTGAGCATATTGATGTTGATTGTGGCTAAGGACAGGTATAGCTGCTGATTGGTGGTACGAGATAGGAGCGGAATGAATGGCGATTGGCTGAACGTGGTTGTATCCATGCTGGTTTTGCGATATGTCGTGGCGAATGATGGACTGAGATGATGTAGCATGGCCATGGGAATGATGTTGAGCGCTTACCGCCACAACCATAGCCGCTGCGATGACAACCTGCATAAATATTGTAGGTATAAAGTTACCATATTAAAAAAATATATTTATCCCATAAACTTTTTTTTTTACCTTTAAAAACATTTTTGTATAGTTAATGTTAACGATCAAAATGAGAATGATAAAATTTGACAAGTAATTTCGGCTTTTATATTTAAAAAATACTGTATGTACTTAGTATGTTACGTAGGAACTGGATTACAAGTTTTACAAACCGGGTTATAAAATTTTTGATTGTTTTAATTTATGTAACAAGATCATATATTTCATTAAGCCTATCAGAAAGAAATTACAAATAAGCAAATTAGCATTTAATATATTTTTGATTAACGTTTAATAACACAAGCTATGTTAACATAGTATTGGTTTGGTAATACATAATGTACTATTTTTCAAATCAAGATACATCCCAAACCTTTTTAAATATTCAATAAATATAGATATAACAATAGAATCTACTAATGCTACGATAAATGAACTCTTCACAAAAAATATTTCATTAAAAATATTTATGAAAAATAAAATAAAAAACATATCAGGAAATTTGACCCTTTTTTACCTCATAAGTACATAATAGATAATTGGGTAATGAACTCAGAATTAAAGCTTACAATCTCTGAACCTGTTTAAAAGAACTTGTAATCCAGTTACTACGTAAGACACTAAGAAGTTCGGTAAAAATGGCTTAATATAAAAGAGCAAAGGACAGCTGAATTTATATCATTATCATTTCACTCATTTACCAAAACACATTAAATATGTTTTTGAAGGTAAGCAAACTGAATTCTATATTTTTAAATAGTATTTTGTTTATTTAGGATATACAACAACTGTAGTGAATGAACGGTTTTTTGTTCTACAATAATTTTAATTTATTTAGTTTAATATTTCTATGTCTCAGGTTAATTTACTTAAGGATTATCGAAATTACTAATAATTCTATTCTAAGCATAATTCTTTCGGGACTGGTGATTATGCCATTATATGAACCATACGAAAAAGAGAGTATTTTAAAAAAGGTATATTAGTTTACTAAGGTCTAAAACATGAATTAAATATAGTTAATTCAATTGTCTGTCTTCAGGTTGTAGCTTTGGCCGCTATGCTAGGCGCGGTATGCGCCCAGCACGGTTCCCACGGACATGCCGTTTCATCCCAGTCTATCATTCGTCATGACAACCAGCACGGATACAACCATGTCCAACCAATCGCCATCCATTCCGCTCCGATCTCGTACCATCAACCCGCCGTAGCTGTTCATGCTGCTCCAGTCTCTAGCCACCTCAGCATCCACCACGCTGCTCCAGTCGTTCAACATGTCGCTCCTATCAGACATGTAGCTCCCATTGCTCACGTTGCTCCCGTGTCTTACCATGCCTCACCTGTCCATAACTACAACCAACATCAATACTCTAACGGACACGAGGAATATTATGTAAGTTAAAAAAAATCCTAAATATTTATTGAAATACTACATTTAAATAAAACACCACTCGCTATTCTTTATAAAAGGTTATCGTTTTTTTTATGCAAATAATCATTAAATATTTTATTTTTTAGTCCCATCCCCAATACGAGTTCGAGTACAGCGTGGCTGACACTCATACCGGTGACATCAAGTCCCAGCACGAGGCCCGCGATGGTGACCAAGTGACCGGCTCCTACAGTCTTCACCAGCCTGATGGCTCCGTACGCACTGTACACTACACAGCTGATGCACACAGCGGGTAAAATATGCACTATTTGTCGTTTTGTATATAAGTGGGCATTCAGTTAAACCCTAAAATTTAAAATATTAATATATTTCAATATCTTTCAGATTCAACGCACACGTAGAAAACTCTGCACCATCAGCACATGCTCAGCCCCAGGCACACTACGCCCCTGTTCATGTTCTGGCTCATCACTAATAATGTATAAAAATTAGTTAAGCGAATTCGAAGATAATAAACTGATTAGTTATACATTCTTATTGTTATTATTTAAGATCTCTCGACGACGGATTTTGTTGAAAGTTTTTTGTTATTTAGCTATTAATGTGCGGCAACATATAAGCTTTATATTATTTTAGATCGGAATATCAGATTTAATTTTTTGTCCGTCGGTCTTTTGTCCAACACCATCTATTGATGTCCTGTTAAACCTGTCAAAATACTATATAACACATGTCTCCTTGGTATTGCTGATTTATTAAAAATTATAATTCCTTTTCTGGATTTGACTAGTATTCTATTGTGGAAAGAAGATTCTTTCCACAACTAATAAAATATTAAAAACTAAGATAGTTTTTAATATTTTAATTAGACTTCGGAACAAACTACTGGAAGTTCCTAACAGAAGGTCCCATTATTGGATTGTTAGATAAATCCTATTGAACATTTAAAATGTATATAGGATATCGTAAGATGATAACTATGTCTCTGAAGTTTTTGATCTTAATATTACATATGACTGTATAGTTGATGAATGTTTGATTGTAATAACTGACATTGTAGCCGTGGTTACGATAAATATAATAATAACTTATTTTTAACCGTTTTCAATGTCCATAAATTTAAGCAGAAATTATATTTAAAACTGTTGTCCATTTATATGATATTAATACTACACAAACTAACGTTTAAAATATTGATATTTTTCTCTTACAGAAAGCCCACAGTTATATGATAAAATATGTATATAGTGATTAATAAATTCAATAAAATATTGTAAAGTAATTTGTGATTTTTAGGAATACTCTTTTTCATATAACACATAAGTTGATTAAAAATTTTCAAAATTGAAAAGAAAAACGTGTGCAAATCTTAAAGAAAAATGTGTACAAGCGAGTTTTTTTATGTATTACAAAAAAAATCCTTCAAACTATTTTTATAATAGGTAAACACCAAATAATAATATAATAAATAATCTTATAAAAATCCACAAGAAAATGTATTGGGACCGTTATTGTTTCTTGTATACATTAATGATATGCCTGAAATAATTACATATAGGAAATAAAACAACATCTCTCATTTAGTAAATAAATAAGTTTAATGTTGACTGCCGACGTCGCTCGCTTTCGCTGGAATATAGACTTTGTTATCTGCTCTCTTTAATATTCTGAATAAATCTGCACCGACTTATCTGCGTCAGCGTTTTAACCTATCAGTACATACTGACAGACTATCAGGCAGTTTTAAAACCGCAAGATATTTCACGATATAACACTATCTCCTATTTTTATTCATTTACAGTACAAGCAGCACAATTTTCTAAGTCACTGCCACCTGAAATTTATAATAGCCCCCCTGTTAATTCTTTTAATATAGATTTAAAAATCACTATTTATCGTTATCTATGTAATTATATATTTATTTCTATATATATTTATACATTTTAATTTTTAACTATATATGTATGTTATATACGTATTATTCATTATTATATGTATGTTTATTAGTAAAATATTATGTATTTATTTGCCATTGCTGTTGTTTCTTTCTCTTGTGATTTATCTTTAATGTACCTTGGGTCCTACTGTGTCTGTCTGCAACTATTTATATGTTGTTTTTTAAGTTTTGGGTTAACTGGAAGAGACCTTTTTCAAGAGATGAGCTATCCAATAAGCAAATTATATATTTTAAGTGCTTATTGTAAACATATTTATATCAATAAATCAATCAATCAATCCTTTATACGAGTAAGAGACTGGCTAAGTAGCAATCACATAAAAAAATCTTTCGGAAACTAAAATAATGGAATTGTTAACATTTAAAATAATAATAAGGTAATAAACAATCTAAAATCGACAATATTTTTGGGTCAGGATCACATCCAAGGAGTATGTTACTACATCCTTGGATGATATGTGTGTGAGTCTAGAGACTAACACATTTAAGAGAATCTTGTTTTGGGAAGCAGCACTGCTTGCATATTTTGAATGTTTATCTCCAGTACTAATAATTGGAAATATATTTTGGGGAATAGTAGATTTTAATAACAATTCAAGATTTTAAAAAATATATATGTACAATACGCGGGTAGGGTATTTAGACAGTTGTTGACCTCTACTTAAAACACTTAAAATTTTGTCCTTACCCTGACTACATATTTGAAACATGTATATGTGTAAGAAACTACTTGAATATTTAAAAATATTTATAAAATAATAGGCAGTATTACGAGGCACCAACATATACTGAAAATATGCGATGCATGCGATGTGATGCGATGCGAAACATGATTTATATAAAAAATAATGTATACTGTATGTCTATTATAATGTAAAAACATTTTCCAGACAATACATATTCCAAATAATATAAAAAAATATTGTGTTTATCTACTAATGTTGCAAAAAAGTTTACATTAATAAAACTAAACGAAAAAGGTTTAGAAAATTCTAAAGGAACATTTTTAATAGGAGATCCTTATATTCATGTCAGGAGAACTGACCCTTAACAAGGACAAAAATACATAATTGATAATTGAGAAATGAAAAAAAAAACTTACAATCTCTAAACTTGTTTACGTGAACTTGTAATCAAGTTACTACGTAAGACACTAAGAAGTTCGGTAAAAACGCTCAATATAAAAGACCAAAGGACAGTTGAACTTATATCATTCTCATTTCACTCCTTTACCAACACACATCAAAAATGTTTTTGAAGGTAAGCAATCTCAACAATGTTGTATTATATCGCTTTATAAAGTATTATGTATATTTAAGATAATCCAAATAAGCAACCACTGTTACAAACGAACTGTCCTTTTTACACTGGTTTAAATTATTTAGTTTAATATTATTTTGATCTCACTGTTATTTAATCAAAGTTTCAGGACTTGCGCTTATTCTATAACATAAAATAAACCGATTAAAACAAACTTTATAAATGTAAAATGTATGAAATGAGAAATATATATTTTATATCTTTGAATAAATAACGAAATATTAAATTTCCTTTTCTAAGGTTGTAGCTTTGGCCGCTATGTTAGGTGCGGTATGCGCCCAGCACGGTTCCCACGGACACGCCGTTTCATCCCAGTCTATTATTCGTCATGATAACCAGCACGGATACAACCATGTACAACCCATCGCCATCCATTCCGCTCCGATCTCGTACCATCAACCCGCCGTAGCTGTTCATGCTCCAGTCTCTAACCATCTGAACATCCATCACGCTGCTCCAGTCATTCAGCACGTCGCTCCTATCAGACACGTAGCTCCCATTGCTCATGTTGCTCCCGTGTCTTACCATGCGTCTCCCGTCCATAACTACAACCAACATCAATATTCTAACGGACACGAAGAATATAATGTAAGTTACTACGATTATATAGTAAATATTAAAATATTATAAAAAAGAAAAAAAACCTAATAAAAAATATTTTTAAAGTTTATATTTTTTTATATACAATCAAACAAATATATATTTTTTCAGACCCATCCCCAATACGAGTTCCAGTACAGCGTGGCTGACACTCACACCGGTGACATCAAGTCCCAGCACGAGGCTCGCGACGGTGACCAAGTGACCGGCTCCTACAGTCTTCACCAGCCTGATGGCTCCGTACGCACTGTACACTACACAGCTGATGCACACAGCGGGTAAAACATGCACTTTTTGTGTTTTTGTATATAAGTGGGCATTCAGTTAAAACCTAAAATAAAAATAAATATTAATATATATCAATATCTTTCAGATTCAACGCACACGTAGAAAACTCTGCACCATCAGCACATGCTCAGCCCCAGGCACACTACGCCCCTGTACATGTTCTGGCTCATCACTAATAATGTATAAAAATTAGTTAAGCGAATTCGAAGATAATAAACTGATTAGTTATAAATTATTTTAGTCATCATTTTAAAATCCCGTTCAGATACACTCATTCCATAGTTTAGTTATAAAATAATATATAAGTAACAATTTTAAAAATGTCCAGTCTACAATCCCATAAGGCTTATTAAGATCAGATCAGACCAAATTAAAATGAAAGCGTTCGCCTAACAAACTGGGTAGTAACAATTAAGAACTAACACGATTACTTAAACTCAAAGCAAATATGCATCAGAAATCGACTAACCACTTCAATTCCATAAATAATTTATGATTGTATCTGAAACATATGATGTTGGGTTAAGAAGTAGCAGAAATGTACAAGAGAAGAATTAAAAAATACTTTATTCGGCAAAACAAAATCGATAAGTATCGAGAGCAAGCGAAATGCAAAATGAGTGGGTGACCACAGGTGCTATTTGTTTTCCGTTAGTTTTGAGGTGACCACCTCATTATTGGTCTCCAGTGTTTTTGACGTTTTATTTATATGCATTCCAAATCACTCCCCTAGTTCGAAGTAATTCAGTAAGATGAGGTAAACCAAAAAGGCTTGCTATTTATGTGGAGAAACAGTAGGAATAGTTAAACATTTGTTAATAGCGTGTAGCGTCCTATCAAAAAAAGGTCAATAGTTGTGTCGTAACGTTAAAGTATTATAAATCATATGTGAGGTGGTTAGTCTTTTAATAGGAAAAGCATAATAGGGTATAACAAACAACAAACGATCTATTGAGTTTGATAATGAAGGTTCAGATTCAGGTTTGATAAAGAATTCTTTAAAAAAACAAAACAAAAGCCTCACTTTAATAAATAACAAAATAAATAAATAATTATAATCTATGAGGCGGCTCGCCCCTTGGACTGTTATGGTGGATGCCTATCAGAAACAGTATAGAATCTCTGAGGATATTGTTGTTTCGTCATTCAGACCGGACATATTCCTGTACTATATTTCTTGTAGAGCTTACTGTTCCATGGGAAACAGATATCTCCAAAGATGTCACATTTAAGATAAACAATTATTAAGAACTAACCAACGAACTGACCAGGAATAGGAATAAAGTTAATTTGTATACTTTAGAATTGTGAGCGAGAGGTATACCAGCGAAATCTCTCATACCATTATAAAATATAGAGATATAAAAATGTTTTGATTGGATTAGATTAGATATAAAAATGTTTTGTTTGGTCTAAGCATATATTTTCTTAGCAAGGCAACAAAATAGTAACACATTCAATTGCTTGGTTAAAATATATTTCAATTAAAGCAGTGGGGCAGAAGAATTTATTCGAGTTATTAAAGATAACGATTTATTAAGTATTATAGTTTCGAAATAGGTTTTTAGTCTTTTCCGGATTCAATTTGAATTCAATTGTGGAAAAATTATATTTAATCGAGAACATAAATCAATCAATATTAAATTTCTAGTTAGTTGTACTCCCTGATTTTATTTTGATTAAAATATCAATATTTTTGTAGTTTTTCTTTCTGATATAGTGTTAATGCAACAAGTACCACCACATCTTAATAGAAAACCGTCATTTTCAAACACTTATTGATATTGATGACTAGTTCACTAACATTTCCTAAAAAGGTCATACGAACTATAAATACGAATTATATTTAATAATGATGTATGTTTATTCTTTACTGTACACCAAGGAAAGAAAATATATATACAGACAAAGAAAAAAAACATAAGGTGAGTACAAGTGGCAGCCTTATCACCAAAGGGCGATTTCTTCCAGGCAACCATTACATAAAAGAATTATACTATTATTACAAGTAGTGGTAGTAGCAGTATTTTATATTATGGCTATAGACATACATCCGAATAACTACACACTAATATATGTATATATATATATCGTATTATATTATATATATACGTATATTATATTATAATATACGTATATATATATATCGTATTTTAAAAATATTGTTTAGTATACTAAACAATATACTAAACAATATTTTTAAAATACGAATTATTCAATATGTATTTATGTCTGTATGTAATAACTTGTGAACCTCCCCGGCTTTGCAAGGGTGCATTTACTGATTAAAATATTTGCTTGGTACTCAGTCACTTCTATCTCCTGTGATTTTGTCAGTGTCAGTCAGAAGTGTTAACCTAAAGGACATTTTTTTGATTGAAATTTAATCAAAAATAACACGCAAATTGACAACTAATTTTCAACAACAATCTTATACAACAAAATTTAATTAGAATTCGTAAGATTTAATCAGGAATGTCATGTACCAATGACTTGACAATGCCTTGTCATGTACCAAACACCTTTTTAAAAACCAATAAGGTTCGACGAACATACCTAAGTTAGCCAATTAAACCCCAGCAAGCCAAGTTAAAGCAAAGTAATTAATATAATAAATATGTTTTAAAAATACTTAGATTTTCAATCAATAAAAAGTAATAATTATTTCCGAATAATATTAAGTAACTAAATAAATTATACTTAAGTAGTAAACTATATTTTATATTATAGTAATAATATTATTGTTGCCCAAGATCATGAAAAGCATAATTTTGGACTGACTGGGCATCTGTTGGTGATGCGAAATTTGCAACTTATTATTCTTGAAATCAAGATGTGTCAGGTTTTTTTGACGGTAATATTATAATGCAAATAGAGATAGCTCCGTTTGGTATTTTAAACTAAACAACGATAGAACGTGTATTATTAAGATCTTAAATGTCTTATCCGACAATAAAAAAATGGGGATATCCATGAATTACCAAAAAAAAAAATATATATTGTAATGGAAATATGTATTGAAATAAATTTTGACAAATAATATTGTCGGAGAAATTATTAAAGAATGAATAAAGAAGCACGAAATGTCAAGTACAAGATTTCTTATATTTGGAGAACTGACCCTTTTTAACATATAAGTACATTCTAGATAATTGAGTAATGAACTCAAAATAAAAGTCCACAATCTCTAAACCTGTTTACATGAACTTGTAATCAAGTTACTACGTAAGAGACTAAGAAGTTCGGTAGAAATGGAGTAATATAAAAGACCAAAGGACAGCTGAATTTATATCATTATCATTTCACTCATTTACCAAAACACATTGAATATGTTTTTGAAGGTAAGCAAACTCAAGTGTATTCTATGTTTTTAAATAGTATTTTGTATAACAACTGTAGTAAATTAATTGAATTTTATTTTTTTAATTTTTGTTTATTTTAATTAAGTTTAATTTAATTGAGCTAACTCAAGGATTATCGTTATTATTACTATTTCAGTTCTAAAAACAGTTTTTTTTTAGGACTGTCGATTATCCTATTAGACGATGTAGACAAATTTCTTTCTTCAGGTTGTAGCTTTGGCCGCTATGCTAGGCGCGGTATGCGCCCAGCACGGTTCCCACGGACACGCCGTTTCATCCCAGTCAATCATTCGTCATGACAACCAGCACGGATACAACCATGTACAACCCATCGCCATCCATTCCGCTCCGATCTCGTACCATCAACCCGCTGTAGCTGTTCATGCTGCTCCAGTCTCTAACCACCTCAGCATCCATCACGCTGCTCCAGTCGTTCAACATGTCGCTCCTATCAGACACGTAGCTCCCATTGCTCATGTTGCTCCTGTGTCTTACCATGCCTCACCTGTCCATAACTACAACCAACATCAATACTCTAACGGACACGAGGAATATTATGTAAGTTGCTGTGATTATTCGGAAAATCTGAATATTTATTATTAAAATTACATAGATAAAAATTATATATATATTATTTTATCAACCGACTTTCACAATTCTTTTCAAAAAGTTCATATTATTTTATGTAAAATTAACGAATAAATACTTTTTCCAGTCTCACCCCCAATACGAGTTCCAGTACAGCGTGGCTGACACTCACACCGGTGACATCAAGTCCCAGCACGAGGCCCGCGACGGCGACCAAGTGACCGGCTCCTACAGTCTTCACCAGCCTGATGGCTCCGTACGCACTGTACACTACACAGCTGATGCACACAGCGGGTAAAATATGCACTATTTGTCTTGTTTGCATTTATTAAACCTTAAACCCTAAAATTTCAAATATTAATATATATCAATATCTTTCAGATTCAACGCACACGTAGAAAACTCTGCACCATCAGCACATGCTCAGCCCCAGGCACACTACGCCCCTGTACATGTTCTGCCTCATCACTAATAATGTATAAAAATTAGTTAAGCGAATTCGAAGATAATAAACTGATTAGTTATAAATTATTTTAGTCATCATTTTAAAATCCCGTTCAGATACACTCATTCCATAGTTTAGTTATAAAATAATATATAAGTAACAATTTTAAAAATGTCCAGTCTACAATCCCATATGGCTTATTAAGATCAGATAAGACCAAATTAAAATGAAAGCGTTCGCCTAACAAACTGGGTAGTAACAATTAAGAACTCACACGATTACTTAAACTCAAAGTAAATATGCATCTGAACTTGACTAACGACTTCAATTCCATAAACAATTTATGATAGAAAAATATATAAAGCTGGGTTAAGAAGTAGCAGAAAAGTAAAAGATAAAGACTTAACAAAATACTTTATTGGGCAAGACAAAATCGATAAGTATCGAGTGCAAGCGATGAGCCTAGAAATGCCAAATGACTATTAAAATGTTGTGTACTTGTTACATTAACATTATCACAATGTTAGATAGAAAAAGCACAAAAAATATGTGTTATAACCAAAATAAAATCAGGGTACAAAAAAAAATACAAAGTACAAAAGCTTAGTCTTTTAACATTGATTGATTTATGTACTTGATTAATCAGAATTTTTCCACAATATATTTCAAATGAATGCAGAAAATATTAAAAATCTATTTCGTAACTATAATACTCAATAAATTTATCTTTAATAACAATTAATCAATCTTTAGTATATTGTAACCAATGAATTGAATGTGTTACTATTTTATTGTAGTGTTAAGAAAATATAAGCTTAGACCAAACAAAATATTTTTATATTATATTTACATCGAAATGATATAAGAAAAAATCTGGCACTGGCGACCCAGGTGTAGGTTTAAAGGGCCCCTTTAAAATGCGCATTTACGCTCACCTTTACTGCTTTTGCTCCTCTCCCTACCCACCTAAATTTGAAATGAACCTACTAATGCCACTCTTGAAATACGTTCCAGAAATGAACTGATGATAGTTCTATAGAGGTAAAGATTTTTAATAAGGTTTTAGATTTCGCTGTTCTACCTCTCGCTCCCACTTCTACAGTATAAAAATTAACTATATACCTATTCCTGGTCTGTTCGTTGGTCAGTTCTTAATACTATTATATTTTTTATTGGGATATTGGTTTCCCAAGGAACAGTAAGCTCCACAAGTATCACGCGCTTTACTACTTCTTTTACAGTACTGTCTAGAGTATAGGAATATGTCTGGTCTGAATGAAGAAACAACAATATTATCAGAGATTCTACGACATCTACACCAATATTACTTTGTTCCGAAGTATACTTAATGACTTAACAATATCGTGGACATTTTTAAATACAAAGAAGTAAACAAATATTGGGCATACGTATAGAAACTAGCATATTCCACAAATACAATATCGTAGTCCAATCCAGAATGAAATAGAATCAATATTCGAAACTATGCTCCTAAATAAATCGGCTTTTTTATTAAAAGAAATCATTCAAAATCTAATTAATTGGAATAAATTCTAATCTGACAATACTAAAATTATATATTACTAAAATTATTTCTGTTACTAAAAAATGTATGATAAGACACATTTATCATTGTGACATCGAACTGATATAACACACTTACATGATTTTTCATGTAATTATTTCATTCATTCATTTTTCATTTGTTTCTGGATTTTTTTTAAAATAAAATAAACCATTAACGTATGTATTTAAAGTAACTATTATAAAATAAATAGAAGAAGGCACTAAAGCAATTCCGTGACTACGGGTGGAAAAATTCGGGCGATTAAAGGTTAGGAGAAAGGTCTTTTCCTTTATTAGCGACATACATTCGTTATCTATAATAACATATTTATATGTCACGATAGATAAAACAATGATCTATCACAAGCTCTGAATAATCCACAATTATGATATATGATTCCATTTCTTTTCCTTTGTTGTTAGCACTGTTGACTGTCACAGCGTCAGCGGGGAAGTGAGATTCCTACTTACCTTAAGTTGAAGTAATTGCTGGAGTTATTTGTTGCCTGGCTACCTAGTTTGATAAACTACCTACTACTACTGGCTACGTAGTTTGATAAACTATGTACTACGTACGATTTGAGTTTGGTCTGACTTGATCTATATTACATTATAAAAAAAAAAACTAATGAATGAGATACATCTGATTGGGTCTTTTAAATGATTACAATAAGAATTTATAACAAATCAGTTTATTATCATCGAATTTACTTAACTAGTTTTTATACATTATTAGTGATGAGCCAGAACATGAACAGGGGCGTAGTGTGCCTGGGGCTGAGCATGTGCTGATGGTGCAGAGTTTTCTACGTGTGCGTTGAATCTGAAAGATATTGAAATATATTAATAATTTTTATTTTTGAGCTTAACTGAATGCCCACTTATATACAAAAAGACAAATAGTGCATATTTTACCCGCTGTGTGCATCAGCTGTGTAGTGTACAGTGCGTACGGAGCCATCAGGCTGGTGAAGACTGTAGGAGCCGGTCACTTGGTCGCCGTCGCGGACCTCGTGTTGGGACTTGATGTCACCGGTGTGAGTGTCAGCTACGCTGTATTGGAACTCGTATTGGGGATGGGACTGAAAAAAATAATACTTTTTGGTTCATTGCAATTAAAAAAATATGAACTTTATAAAACAATTGTTAGAGATGCAATCTTCATTAATGCAATATTTCAATATTTACTATATAATCGTAGTAACTTACATTATATTCTTCGTGTCCGTTAGAATATTGATGTTGGTTGTAGTTATGGACGGGAGACGCATGGTAAGACACGGGAGCAACATGAGCAACATGAGCAATGGGAGCTACGTGTCTGATAGGAGCGACGTGTTGAATGACTGGAGCAGCGTGGTGGATGTTGAGGTGGCTAGAGACTGGAGCAGCATGAACAGCTACGGCGGGTTGATGGTACGAGATTGGAGCGGAATGGATGGCGATTGGTTGGACATGGTTGTATCCGTGCTGGTTGTCATGACGAATGATAGACTGGGATGAAACGGCATGTCCGTGGGAACCGTGCTGGGCGCATACCGCGCCTAGCATAGCGACCAAAGCTACGACCTGAGAAAAGAAAATGCATTGGTTATATTTTGATTTAAAGATATAAGACACATTTCTCACCTGAGTAAGCTAATCGAAATATACGATAATATATTTGTTTCACGCTATTTTAATTGGTATGCATAATGTAATAGTATAAAAAAAGTTCTGATAGTAGTGTGTTTAGAACTAATAAACTTAATTATATCGAATTATCGTTATTATTAAGTTTTTTAACTTATTATATTAACATTAAGCTAAATAAACAAAGCAGCTTAAAAACAAGACAATTCGTTCGTTGAAGTTGTTGTTTGTCTTATATGCATATAGTAACTATTTAAAGGGATAGAATAGAATTGAGTTTGCTTACCTTCAAAAACATATTTAATATGTATTGGTAAATGAGTGAAATGAGAATGATATAAATTCAACTGTCCTTTGGTCTTTTATATTACTCCAAATTTTACCGAACTTCTTAGTGTCTTACGTAGTAACTTGATTACAAGTTCATGTAAACAGGTTTAGAGATTGTGGACTTTTATTTTGAGTTCATTACTCAATTATCTAGAATGTACTTATGTGTTTAAAAGGGTCAATTCTCCAGATATAAGAAATCTTGTCCTTAACATTTTCCTTCAATTTTTCTCAATTCATTGTTTGGTTAAAATTTCCTGTAATATTAGTTGTAAAGGTTACATTTATTGCCATACATATTTTCACCAAAATGTTCGTATGTTATTGATGAAAATACCATTTTTTTTCCAAAGAAATCTATAAGAAACATCGAAAGACTTTTATTGTTATATAGGTTGGAGTTGCAGACATTTTTTAAATTATTTGTTTATTATTATATAATAAACAAAAAAAAAGAAAAACATATATCTTAAATCTTTATTTGCAGAATAACATAACACGATCCATCAACAGATGTCCAACATTGTGCTCCTCATGTTCTTGCGCATCACTAATTTTATTATTGTGATATAAAATAAAGTTTATTGTCACATATAATTTATTTACTTGACAAATATAATTTGTAAATACATATTTAATTTTAGATACTGCTTAGTAATCTAAGTATGTTTAAACCATATTGATAATATTAATAACTTATTCATTTTAATTTGGTTTACTAATGCTGACGATGTAAGCCATATATGAATTTAACAAAATTAAATCTAGACCAAACCAGACTGTTTTTTATCAGTAAATGCACCCTTGCGAAGCCACCGCGGGTCGCCATTAATTATTGGTTATTATTTTAATTTGTATTTTGTCACCTGATATCGTAGCATACTGGTGTCTGTGAGCTAGGAACTACCAATAATTACTATTACAATACTAATATTGTAACAATACTTTATATTTGGTTAGCAAAATTAAAAATAGGTTCACATATTCTACCGGTTTTAAATATTGTTATTAGAATGTATATACAAATCATGTAAGACTAGATTTGTTAACAGCTAAGACCTCATTTTGCTAATCTTGGTTTAGGTTAAATACCATAATAGTGAAAAAAAATAAATAAACTTAAAATTAATTGAAATATACCATTAAATTGGTAACAAAAACAAAATGTTGCTGACAGAATATAATTTATTGAAGAGAATTTCTAATTGCTATTTTTTTAATACCTAAAATGATAATCTTTTAAATTGTCTGCCAAATGTTTAAATACACTTATTAACAAAGAGTATATATAATTTTTATGTAACGCATTTTTTTGCATCTGCACACATACGTTATGTTTGCTGCCTTTCATTTCATAATTCGTTAAAAGCATATTCAAGTATTTTCTTTCATAATACTGATATCAAATATGTAGAGGCAGGTTAAGGGCGATATTTTAAGTGTTTTAAATAGAGGTCAACAACTATCTAAATACCCTACCCACATATTTCGCAAATATTTTTTTAAAATTTTGAATGCCTTATTAAAATCTACTGAATTTCCCTGCAGTATAATTCCATATTTTAGACAAATATCGCTGACATGCGAGTTGAGTTGGATTAGACACTCCTTGTATGTGAATACACTAGTGACCCAATGTCCGAATATGTGTTATAATGTGATAACCAAAAATGTTTTTGATTTTACATTCTGTTATATTAATATTGTTTTTAATATTTTTTTTATTAATTATAGCATAATACATTTGAAATTGTGTTATCTTAGATTAAAAAAAGATTCATTTTTATGTTTTTGTTATTTAGCCAGTCTATTACTCTTTTACTCTTGTGTAGGATTAATTCACTTCGTTGCCAAATAAAAACTTATTTCGTACTTAATGATAATTATGTCATCTGAAAGCGACACACACTCATGTTTTATTATGCCAGGCATATCATTAATATATACAAGAAACAAAAGCGATCCTTACATACATTCTTGTGGAACTCCATACTTAGTATAAGGTTAGTTTGAACGAAATTTATTTTATAATATCCAAAGACCCTCTTTATTTCTACGCAACTTTATCTGTTAAATGTAGAAAACTTTTAATCAACTCAAATGTAATATAAAAAAAGTATTTCCAGAAATATTTATTCCTTAACTTACTTAACAAGATTTTATTAAATACATAGATTACTATATAATATTTCTTCATGGCATGTATTTGGGGATCTTCTGTAAAGAAATATATCTTAAGTGTTATTTTGTGTAGTGTTAATATAATACAAATGGACTTTTGATTTAAATATATATTCTTTTCTTTAATTTATGGACATTGGAAACTATTAAATATAAGTTATATTTTTTTTATAGTGACGACGGCTACAGTAGCAGATATCAAAATCAGACATTTGTCAACTTAAGGGGCATCTAATAAGCAAAGAACTGGACCTCCTGTCAGAAACTTTCATTGCTATCATACTTTGTTCCAAAGTGTTATTAAACATCTAAAAACTATTTTTTTTTCTCAAAAGACTCCTATTCAAGTCCAGCATAGTATAAAAATAAAATCATAGTCGAAACTATTATCCGTAAAAAAACCCGTACCTTTACCTACTCGAAGAAATCCTCCTGCTCAAAATCAAATATGCCAAGTAGGTATATGTTACAATAATTCAATTAAATGTATTACTATTTTGTTTCCGATGTAACCAAATATATCTATTGACCTAAAAACTTAACATATTTATATTATTTTTTCATCAAACTGAATCAGAAATTGTCATGACATATTATTTAAATAATTTCTGCCATATTTTGATAATCTGGCAAATAAAATCAATGAGGCTTAACAGTAATAATATGACTACGGAAAATTCGGGAGAAAAAATAAACTTAGCCAATCCTTTGATTCAATGTATAGACTCGCTATCTTATTTAAACATATGTAATTATATGTTGTGATAGATAAAAACTCAATCATTCACAAACACCGAATGATCCATAATTATCAGATAATATTCATACTTATTTTAAGTTTATATAGTTGCATTAGTTCTTTGATACCTATCTGTTAATAGTTTATTAGGTTTTAAATAAATTTGGTCTTATCCGATCTTTAAGCCATATAGGATTAAAGATAAGACATGTCTAATATTATAACAAATATATTATTTTATAAATAAACTTTGGAATTAGATGTATCTGAATGGAATTTTAAAATGATTACCAAAATGATTTATAAATAATAAGTTTATTGTCTTCAGATTCGCTTAACTAATTTTTATACATTATTAGTGATGAGCCAGAACATGAACAGGGGCGTAGTGTGCCTGGGGCTGAGCATGTGCTGATGGTGCAGAGTTTTCTACGTGTGCGTTGAATCTGAAAGATAATGAAATATATTAATATTTTTTTTTATTTTAGAGCCTAACTGAATGCCAACTTATATACAAAAACACAAAAAGTGCATGTTTTACCCGCTGTGTGCATCAGCTGTGTAGTGTACAGTGCGTACGGAGCCATCAGGTTGGTGAAGACTGTAGGAGCCGGTCACTTGGTCACCGTCGCGGGCTTCATGCTGGGACTTGATGTCACCGGTGTGAGTGTCAGCTACGCTGTACTGGAACTCGTATTGGGGATGGGTCTGAAAAAATATATATTTGCTTGATTGTATATAAAAAAATATAAACTTGAAAAATATTTTTTATAGGTGTTCTTTTTTATAATATTTTAATATTTTCTATATAATCATAGTAACTTACATTATATTCCTCGTGTCCGTTAGAGTATTGATGTTGGTTGTAGTTAAGGACGGGAGACGCATGGTAAGACACGGGAGCAACATGAGCAATGGGAGCTACGTGTCTGATAGGAGCGACGTGCTGAATGACTGGAGCAGCGTGGTGGATGTTGAGGTGGCTAGAGACTGGAGCAGCATGAACAGCTACGGCGGGTTGATGGTACGAGATTGGAGCGGAATGGATGGCGATTGGTTGGACATGGTTGTATCCGTGCTGGTTGTCATGACGAATGATAGACTGGGATGAAACGGCATGTCCGTGGGAACCGTGCTGGGCGCATACCGCGCCTAGCATAGCGGCCAAAGCTACGACCTGAGAAAAGAAAATGCATTGGTTATATTTTGATTTAAAGATATAAGACACATTTCTCACCTGAGTCAGTTAATCGAAATATACAAGAATATATTCGTTTCACGCTATTTTAATTGGTATGCATCATGTAATAGTATAATGAAAAGTCCTTATAGTAGTGTGTTTAGAACTAATAAACTTAATAATAACGAATTATTGTTATTATTAAGTTTTTTAACTTACATGAACAAAGCAGCTTAATAAACAAAGCAGCTTAAAAACAAGACAATTCGTTCGTTGAAATTGTTGTTTGTCTTATATGCATATAGTAACTATTTAAAGGGATAGAATAGAATTGAGTTTGCTTACCTTCAAAAACATATTCAATGTGTTTTGGTAAATGAGTGAAATGATAATGATATAAATTCAGCTGTCCTTTGGTCTTTTATATTAATCCATTTTTACCGAACTTCTTAGTGTCTTACGTAGTAACTTGATTACAAGTTCACGTAAACAGGTTTAGAGATTGTGGACTTTTATATTGAGTTCATTACTCAATTATCTAGAATGTACTTATGTGTTTTAAAGGGTCAGTTTTCCAGATATAACATTTTCATTGTACTTAACATTTTCCTTCAATATGCGGGTAGGGTATTTAGATAGTTGTTGACCCCTATTTAAAACACTTAAAATATTGCCCTTAACCTGCCTCTACATATTTGAAATCAGTACTATGACAGAAAAATACTTAAAGCTGCTTTCAACGAATTATGAAAGGAAAAAACATGACGTATATGTGCACATGCAAAAAAAATGCCTTACATAAAAGCAATGTATACTGTTTGTTAATTAGTGTAATTAAACATTTTGTAAACAATTTTAAATATTATCCTTTTAGGTATTAAAAAAATAGCAATTAGAAATTCTTCTCAATAAATTATATTCTGACAGGAATATTTATTTTTGTTACCAATTTAATGATATATTTTAATTTATTTTGAGTATATTTATTTTTTTCACTATTATATTATATAGCCTTAACCAACATTAGTAAAATGAGGTCTAAGCTGTTAACAAATCTAGTGTTATAGCTATAATGCATTGTATATATATTCTAATAACAATATTTAAAACCGGTAGAATATGTGAACCTATTTTTAATTTTGCTAACCAAATATAAAGTATTGTTACAATATTAGTATTGTAATAGTAATTATTGGTTCCTAGCTCACAGACACCAGTACGCTACGATATCAGGTGACAAAATACAAATTAAAATAATAACCAATAATTAATGGCAACCCGCGGTGGCTTCGCAAGGGTGCATTGACTGATAAAAAAACAGTCTGGTTTAGTCTAGACTTAATTCTGTTAAATTCATATATGGCTTACATCGTCAGCATAAGTAAACCAAATTAAAATGAATAAGTAATTAATATTATCAATATGGTTTAAACATACTTAGATTACTAAGCAGTATCTAAAATTAAATATGTATTTACAAATTATATTTGTTAAGTAAAGGAATTATATTTAAACAATAAAGTATATTTTATATCACAATAATAAAATCAGTGATGCGCAAGAACATGAGAAGCACAATTTTGGACATCTGTTGATGGTGCGGAAATATCAACCTAATATCATTCTGCAAATAAAGATTAAAGATATATCTTTTTCTTTTTTTTTTGTTTATTATATAATAATAATCAGAGAATTTAAAAATATCTGCAATTCCAACCTATATAACAATAAAAGTCTTTCGATGTTTCTTATAGATTTCTTTGGAAAAAAAAATGGTATTTTCATCAATTACATACGAACATTGTGGTGAAAATATGTATGGAAATAAATGTAACCTTTACAACTAATATTACAGGATATTTAAACCAAAGAATGAATTGAGAAAAATTTAAGGAAAATGTTAAGTACAAGATTTTTTATATCTGGAGAGCTGACCCTTTTTAACACATAAGTACATTCTAGATAATTGAGTAATGAACTCAAAATAAAAGTCCACAATCTCTAAACTTGTTTACGTGAACTTGTAATCAAGTTACTACGTAAGACACTAAGAAGTTCGGTAAAAATGGAGTAATATAAAAGACCAAAGGACAGTTGAATTTATATCATTCTCATTTCACTCATTTACCAATACATATTAAATATGTTTTTGAAGGTAAGCAAACTCAATTCTATTCTATCCCTTTAAATAGTTACTATATGCATATAAGACAAACAACAACTTCAACGAACGAATTGTCTTGTTTTTAAGCTGCTTTGTTTATTAAGCTGCTTTGTTCATGTAAGTTAAAAAACTTAATAATAACAATAATTCGTTATTATTAAGTTTATTAGTTCTAAACACACTACTATAAGGACTTTTCATTATACTATTACATGATGCATACCAATTAAAATAGCGTGAAACGAATATATTCTTGTATATTTCGATTAACTGACTCAGGTGAGAAATGTGTCTTATATCTTTAAATCAAAATATAACCAATGCATTTTCTTTTCTCAGGTCGTAGCTTTGGCCGCTATGCTAGGCGCGGTATGCGCCCAGCACGGTTCCCACGGACATGCCGTTTCATCCCAGTCTATCATTCGTCATGACAACCAGCACGGATACAACCATGTCCAACCAATCGCCATCCATTCCGCTCCAATCTCGTACCATCAACCCGCCGTAGCTGTTCATGCTGCTCCAGTCTCTAGCCACCTCAACATCCACCACGCTGCTCCAGTCATTCAGCACGTCGCTCCTATCAGACACGTAGCTCCCATTGCTCATGTTGCTCCCGTGTCTTACCATGTGTCTCCTGTCCATAACTACAACCAACATCAATATTCTAACGGACACGAAGAATATAATGTAAGTTACTACGATTATATAGAAAATATTGAAACATTACGTTAATAAAGCACACCTATAAAAAATATTTTATAAAGTTCATTTTTTTTATAAACAATTAACCAAATATATTTTTTTTTCAGTCCCATCCCCAATACGAGTTCCAGTACAGCGTTGCAGACACTCACACCGGTGACATTAAGTCCCAGCACGAGGCTCGCGACGGCGACCAAGTGACCGGCTCCTACAGTCTTCACCAGCCTGATGGCTCCGTACGCACTGTACACTACACAGCTGATGCACACAGCGGGTAAAATATGCACCATTTATTAAACCCTAAACCCTAAAATTTAAAATATTAATATATTTCAATATCTTTCAGATTCAACGCACACGTAGAGAACTCTGCACCATCAGCACATGCTCAGCCCCAGGCACACTACGCCCCTGTACATGTTCTGGCTCATCACTAATAATGTTTAAAAATTAGTTAAGCGAATTCGAAGATAATAAACTTATTTGTTATAAATTCTTATGATATTCATTTAAAATACCCAATCAGATGTATCTATCGGCGCAACAACGAATTGTACGACTAATGAAAATCGGCAAGTCATCGTGCAGGTGTTTCAAACTTTGTAAACAAGTGATTAGTGATATTTGACCCACTCCTTCGACTATGCTGTGTATAAAAGCGAGGCACAAGGAAGGGAAATGGTCGATTCGTTTGTTACTGTTCATACGGATAACAACTGTGTAAAATTACTTTACTTAAAATAAAGTTTGAGTTTACTGTATTGGTTTATTTCTATTATGGACCACCAAAATATCAAGGAAAATAGATAATGACGTCAGCTGTGCCTGACGTCATAGTTTTTAAAAGACACCGGACCGACTTACTACGACATCAGAAGTGGGATATGAAGCTCATTGGCTCACTATATTTGAAAAACAGCTGAAGCATATAAAGTTGTTTGAGCTTGAATAAGCTCTTAGTGAGGCACTCAAAGGCGGCGACTCATCTTACATGTGGGTATAACGAAAATAATTCAATGAATTTTTCTTTTTTTAGTGCATTGGCGTAATTAATGGCAAACCGAAGAATGATGAATATTTGGAAGCTTAAACTATTCGTTTTATGAGTCCATTGATGACAAAGTAGAAGAAATTGCCGCGTCAAGTGATGGCGAGTAAATTGGTTTTATCTTGAGAAAACGATAAAGCTATCTTAGACGGTGACGTTCGCGAGACAATCAAACAAGAGGTTTGTTTCCGTTTGTTTGTTGCGGCAAAAGCGGGTATGTTCCCTGGAGTGATCGTCGCACCAACGGAGGCGTAGGCGGTGCGTCTTCGGGCCATGTAGCCCCTAGAAGCGGAGGCAATGGCTTACCTGGTACATTTCGACAACTATTACATCGCGGGTATTCGCAGGTGATTGCTATTATCTGGTGAGTTGTAATATTTTTATTTGTATTCTGCTGCCGTATACTCTCTTGTTACGACATACGTAATGTGGTAGAACAAATTATTTGCGACGTTAAGTCACCCGTTAAGAGTTACAGATTTTATTGTCCATACTTTCCAATAATTATTTTAAATTCATCATCACTTTGATCCCGTGTGGACCACGATCATATTAAATGATCCAGACCACACCATCGACCTAGACCCATTTCCTTTAGAGCCTCTGTGGACCACGGCGCACAAGTCCGCCTAGACCACAGCATCATCACTTTGATCCCGTGTGGACCACGATCATATTAAATGATCCAGACCACACCATCGACCTAGACCCATTTCCTTTAGAGCCTCTGTGGACCACGGCGCACAAGACCGCCTAGACCACAGCATCACTTTTATGTACTAAAACTTAAACAATGCAGATTTACGTGGAGTGACTGTATTGAAAATCAAATAAGCGGTGGCATGATGCGCGGAGCATTGTCATCTCTTTGTACTTAATCTCATTATACTTCGCTAATATGTTTATGAATATTGAACTATGGCTGATGACTTTGTGAAGTTGATTAGCTAAAAATAGTTTACATTATAATTCTGCTAACTTTGCTAATGGAATATTCTTGCGCTTTTGTTAATTATTAATCATAGGCCAAAGATCTTGTGAGAGTCAATATTCAATTACATTACCTCTTAGTATCTACAAGAGTGGTACCTCTGAGCTAATTATGTGTTACCCTTGTGCTATTACCATGGGTCCTTGATGAATCCATAAGAGAACCCTGAGATACCATTGGGATGCCTTGTGGAGCCTTAACTAGACACGTACACACCATAATCTGGAGAGTAGTACCTCTGAGCTAACCACGTGTTACCCTAGTGCTAACCACGGGTCCTTGATGTATCCACAAGAGAACCCTGAGATTCCGTTGGGACGCCTTGTGGAGCCGTGGTAGACACGTACTTACCACAGATCTACGAGAACCTTAAAGAACAACTAATAACCTGGTCATTACGAGTTACAGTTACTAGTGCTCACAAAATCTTCCTATGTTTACAAGACAGTGCACGAGAGGTGTCATTGTCTACTGATTTAACACTATTTGAAAGGGCTGTATTGCTTACAGATGCCTACTCAAAAGAAAATGTTTCATTTGCTTTCAGAGTACGAAATTTATATAACAGGGAGGTGCAGAGTATGCACCGCCTTTCAGATGGCCGTATCGGCGGAAGAACCCCAGCATATCGACCAATGACCCAGGGACTTTCAAGAACACGGCTGGTGCAGAGCGCGCACCGCCGGTCAGAATGGCCGTATCGGCGCAACAACGAATTGTACGACTAATGAAAATCGGCAAGTCATCGTGCAGGTGTTTCAAACTTTGTAAACAAGTGATTAGTGATATTTGACCCACTCCTTCGACTATGCTGTGTATAAAAGCGAGGCACAAGGAAGGGAAATGGTCGATTCGTTTGTTACTGTTCATACGGATAACAACTGTGTAAAATTACTTTACTTAAAATAAAGTTTGAGTTTACTGTATTGGTTTATTTCTATTATGGACCACCAAAATATCAAGGAAAATAGATAATGACGTCAGCTGTGCCTGACGTCATAGTTTTTAAAAGACACCGGACCGACTTACTACGACATATCTTATTCATTAGTTTATTTATAATATAATATAGATCAAATCAGACCAAACTCAAATCGTCTACCTGATAAATTAGATAGTCAACAAACAACTCAAGAAATTTCTTAAAATTAAGGTAAATAGGAATCATATATGATAATTGTGGATTATTCAGAGCTTGTGATATATCATTGTTTTATCTTTAGTGACATATAAATGTGTTATTATAGATAACGGATGTATGTCGCTAATAAAGGAAAATATTTTTCTCCTAACCTTTAATCGCCTGAGTTTTTCCACCTGTAGATATAAAATTGCTTTAGTGCCTTTTACCATTTTTTTCATAATAGTTTTTTCAAATACATCGTTAATAGTCAATTATATTTTATTAAATAAAAATACCAGAAACAAATGAAGGTTCGTGTAATTTTTATTTAATTCTTTTATTATGTTTTATGAGTTCGATGTCATAATGATAAATTGGTCTTATTATATATAATTTAGTAACGGAAATAAAATAGTAATACACTCTATTGACAGATTAGCATATTAACCTATTAATTCGATTTTGAAGGATTTCTTCAAGTAAGTAAAAAAACCGATTTATTTAAGACTATAGTTTCGAATAGGGTTCTTATTATTTTTTTGTCTTTATTGGAATATGCTACTTTCTTTACGTATGCCGATTATTTCTTTACTTCTTTGTTTTTTAAAAGGTCCTGATTGTAAATTGATGATTACATAAATCTTTTTTTATTTATTTTCTATTCGACATTATGATGATTTTGAAGAAAACTGTTTGTTTTACTGCACCACATTTGAATAGAAAACCCTCACTATCAAGCTAATTATTGATATTACTGAATCTTTTAGTAAAATTTGGAACTAAGTAATGTAATATCAATACTCTTCTAAACAGTAATTTCGGCTTTTAACTTGTTAGATAAAGCAAATCTTTTAAACCGTAGAATGTAAACTGTGTCTGATTTTAGTTCTAGGTGGATGTAGATGACGTAAATCCAACTATAATACTGCAACACAATTATTTTGGGCAATGGAACAATGAAGTATTCAGTTTAATTTCTCATCATATCTTTACTCTGTGCAACATTGTACATTGCCTAGTTGTAACTCGGCTGGTTTTTTGGATCTCCGGACGTTGTGATCTTAGAATAATATATGATATAGTTTGACGGATGTGTCATTTTGATTTTGTCTCTTTAGCCGTGATTATTAGTAGGTGTGCATAAGTTATAAGCATTATAGGATAATAAATAACTACTTATATAAAACAATTTTCAGTGATTATAAATTAAATCTAATTATATTTAAATAAATAGTCCTTTTATATTATTATTATACGACACACAAAATAACATTAAAAAAACATATATATTTTGTTTGTTTTACGAAAGGTCCCTAAATTCCTATCAAAAAAAAAATATATAAAGATTTACGCATTGAATAAAATATTGTTAAGTAACTTGTGATTTATTTATATCTACAAAATATTATATTGACCTGTGGTTCTTAGCTGATTGTTTAAGTTTCAAGTATGTTATGAAATCGGGTAGCGAAATATATTAAAATAATATTTAATAGTTACTTGCGGTCCAACTCGGCTTCGCAAGGGTGTATAAAGTATTATATTTATATTATCCCGGCTGTGTTGACGTTGAATTAAATCGAAATGTGCCCCACTAGTTTCGAACACATTAGTCTTACTCATGAGCTCTGAGCGTGGCTTATTCGTGACGTGAACTAGTCGGGAACATTCCAATTAAATTCTACCCGAATACGACCGGGTAAACATAAATATAATAGTCATAGTTCACAAAAGTGTAAATATTAAAATAAAGTGTATAAATTAATTATACAAATTTGCTTGGTGCTCAGTCAATTTTATTTCCAGTTGCTTTTTCGAAGCGTTGCCTGTCATTAGAACTGTCAAGCTAAAGGTCACCTTTTTGGTTGATATTCAAACAAAATAACCACCCAAGTTGACAAATAAATTAAAAAAATGTTCTTGACAATTATGAGGATAAAAAAAAACTAATAAGGCTTAAAAATCAGTTTTGTCTGAAACCAACATTTTATGACCATCCGTCAGATCTGAAGATGGGTTTTTGACATGTAGCAAACATATTTAAAAAAATATATTTAATGTAAAGTTTTTGCCTCGTTTCTATTATGTTATATATAAATGTAATGTACATATTCAGCCCCAGTCAACCCAGTTAATATTATTAATAGGTTTTAAATATACTAAGGAATAAAAGGTAATATGTATTTACGAATAATATTTATTAACTACCTTAATTATATTTAAACAGTAAGCCATAATCATAGTAAAAACTTAATGATGGGCAAGAACATGAGGAGCGTAATGTGGGGCAGGCTGGACATGTGTTGATGGTGCCGAATTTTCAACATGCGCGTTAAATCTGAAATCAACAAGATATTTAAATAAGAGAATAATTTTACTAGCTTCTACAGCTTACGTGACAGGTGCTATAATAAGGTTGTACACGCTCACCCGCTGTGTGCATCGGCGTTGTAGTGTACAGTGCGTACGGAGCCATCAGGCTGGTGAAGACTGTAGGAACCGGTCACGTGATCACCGTCGCGGACCTCGTGCTGGGACTTGATGTCACCGGTATGAGTGTCAGCCACGCTGTACTGGAACTCGTATTGGGGATGGGACTGAAAAAATAATATTAATTGGTTAATTTTATATAAAAATATCATGAACCGTTTAAAAATAATTGTGAGAGGTGTTCTTTTTTAATGCAATATTTCAAAATTTTCTTTTTATTCGTTGTAACTTACATAATATTCTTCGTGTCCGTTAGAATATTGATGTTGGTTGTAGTTATGGACAGGAGACACATGGTAAGACACGGGAGCAACATGAGCAATGGGAGCTACGTGTCTGATAGGAGCGACGTGCTGAATGACTGGAGCAGCGTGATGGATGTTGAGGTGGCTAGAGACTGGAGCAGCATGAACAGCTACGGCGGGTTGATGGTACGAGATCGGAGCGGAATGGATGGCAATTGGTTGTACATGGTTGTAGGTGCTGGTTATCATGACGAATGATAGACTGGGATGAGGTAGCCTGGCCGTGGGAGTAATGCTGCGCACTTACTGCTCCCAACAGAGCTACTAACAAGGAAATCTGAAAAAAAGTGTTATAAATAAATATAATATTACATTATTATCAGCAATTATGAAAATAATTTTCAATAACTGCTATATTTTATGATAATACACATATGAATTGCTATTTTAATATCCATGTTATATTTTAACTAATATATATTAGTTAAAATAACTAATTATTAATATTTGGTATGTTTTTCTCACCTTTGATATCATGATTATATTTTTAAATCTCAAATTCGAATGATACAATTTCCGACCTGCTGATCCTTTTTATATATCCGAAATATTGACTCAATAACTTATGTCACATTACAACTTGTTTAAGAATGTTCACGGAAAACGGGTTTGACCTGTAACAATCAAAATTTAAATGAAAGTTTGTTCAATTCAGTTCAATTTGTCTGAAGCACCAAAAGATACCAAATCTTTGTTTGAATGATAATTTAATAAATTTATTATTTTTTGGAATACAAGTTTTGTATTAAAAAAATGTGATTTTAATGTTTTTAACTAATATTTTACGTAATTCGATGTTTTAAGTAACAAAAATAAGCATGAAAAAGAACTCTACGTTTACTAAGTAAATTGCATACAAATGAAAAAATAGAATACTGTATTGCTTCGAGTGTTACGTTATTGAATAACAAATGCTGAAAGACGATACCAATAATATTTCTTGTAATAATGAATATTTCAAACAAATTGTTTTTAAATAAATAATATAAAATATTATTGAAGAAAATGTTACATTAAGGAATAGTTATGCGCGTTCATAACTTAGAAAGGACCGTATCTTCTCGAGGATGCCATAAGAGTAAGCTAATGGACAAAAAAAAATTAAATACCATTCTGGGAAACTTGCCAAAAATTTGTCGGAAATCCTACCAAGATGTGTTAAGAATAAAGACTAACTCCACGCCGACCGCCGCTCCTAAAATCTTTTACCAAAAGGTTTGATATACTTGCAGATGAGTGAGTGAATGAGGCAAGATAATTTATAAAAAAATAACCCTTTTTGAATAATTGGAAGTGAATAGCTATAACAAGAAGTATACAATATATTACGTGTAGCCCTTGTTATCACATCTAGTTACTGTATACTTACTGTCGAAATCAAGTCGGCTATGTTCTATGGTTCGCTCGTTTTTAAAATAACCTATTTTTGTTATTAAAATGAATAAACGGTTTAAGCGATGACTTAAAGCAACTCGAATATTTGGATAGTTACAAGTCCAACTGGTTTTCAGTAAATATTCTTGAACCAGTGACAATATTACATAAAATATTGAACTATAATTTTGGCAATATAAAAAGGGCTGCCCGAGCGAAAATTTTATCATTCAAACTTAAGAACAAAAAATTTAAACATGATATCAAAGGTGAGAAAAATATAACAAATATTAATAATTATATATTGGTTAAAAATATAAAATAAATATCATGTGCGTTAATTATCATTAAATATAGCAGTCATTTAAATTTAATTTCATAATTACTGATAATAATGTAACATTATATTTATTTATAACACTTTTTTACAGATTTCCTTGTTAGTAGCTCTGCTGGGAGCAGTAAGTGCGCAGCATTACTCCCACGGCCAGGCTACCTCATCTCAGTCTATCATTCGTCATGATAACCAGCACGGCTACAACCATGTACAACCAATTGCCATCCATTCCGCTCCGATCTCGTACCATCAACCCGCCGTAGCTGTTCATGCTGCTCCAGTCTCTAGCCACCTCAGCATCCACCACGCCGCTCCAGTCATTCAGCACGTCGCTCCTATCAGACACGTTGCTCCCATTGCTCATGTTGCTCATGTTGCTCCCGTGTCTTACCATGCGTCTCCCGTCCATAACTACAACCAACATCAATATTCTAACGGACACGAAGAATATTATGTAAGTTACAACGATGATATAGAAAATATTGAAATATTGCGTTAATAAAGAATACCTCACAATTATTTTTGAAAGGTTCATGAATTTTTATATGCAATTTACCAATCAATATTATTTTTTAGTCCCATCCCCAATACGAGTTCCAGTACAGCGTTGAAGACACTCACACCGGTGACATCAAGTCCCAGCATGAGGCCCGCGACGGAGACCACGTGACTGGCTCCTACAGTCTTCACCAGCCTGATGGCTCCGTACGCACTGTACACTACACAGCTGATGCACACAGCGGGTAAGAAGAATACTTTTTTTTTTTTATTTGGGCCCATGATTATTTTTTATATATATATATATATTTTTTCAGATTCAATGCTCAAGTAGAAAATTCTGCTCCATCAACACATGTCCAGCCCCAGGCACACTATGCTCCTGTCCATGTTTTATCTCATCATTAATAGATATTATTGTTTAAATATATATTAAGTGTACTAAATAGTTATAAAACTGATTTGTTAAAAGATATATATTTCATTTTACCCAATTCCCTTTCATAGAATAATAGACCTAGAATTTTTTTTTACATATAGAAAAATATTTTATATCTCCTTTCGTGAATGAAAAACAAAGGATAGTGTATCATGAAAATTTATTAAAGGGGAAAAATATCTCTAAAAAAATGAAAATTACGCGTCTTGCATTAAGTGGGAAAAATTGCCTCGATCGTTAGGCTCATTTTTGGGGTCTTGAAATCTTCTTTATTGTTATCAGAATGTTTCATACACTAAAATTCACTTGTATGACCAAAATTAAATGATTTGAATTTTTACATACCTTTAATTTTGACATATAGTATATTACTTGTTAAATTATTCTTGAATCATGTCGGGCGTACGAATTTCTCTTTTCGTTGCTTTTTGCTGCTCCACCCTGCTTTACTAGTAGTGCTTTTAAATTTAAATTATGAGTATCGTGAAATTGTGGCGGTAGATTGTGTTTTGAAAATTTTTAAGTACTTTGTATTATCCATGTAAACTAAAACAACAATCAGTTAAAAATGTTGAATGTCAATTTGTGGGACGAGCGAAAATTATTTTTTTTTTTTTGGTCCTCATTAATACCTACAATATAATGAAGCATAATCTGTATATCAAACAATTGATTAAAATTTATTGCTATACGAGTATGTTAAATATGTGAAGCAGATCCATATGTTTTGTTTTCATTTATCATAGAATTATACTATATACTACTATATATTAACTTTAATACATTATATAGTATTATACAGTACAATACAATATAATATTATACCATTAAAAAAAATAGTTCTTTTATGATACTTTAAATGTTTTTAGTTGAAATTTATTGAATGTTATTAGTTGAAGTTGTTACAAATACGAGTATATAATTTATGAAATACTATTTTTAACTGCCTAACATTAAAAGGTCTTTAGAAAACTGAACCTTATATATTGTTAAAGTGGGGTGGTTACGTTTTGGATTTCTCAGTTATTTGGATATATTTAGGATTAAATAAAAATAAACGAGGTTTTAATGAGAATAGTTATATTACATAAATCTGCCTTCGCCTAGCACCCTTAGGTATCTCCTAACGTTTCATAAAATGTATGCTCTAATCTAAATTCGAAAACGGTAAAAGACTTACAAAACTAAAAAGAGAAGTATAATACAAAAGCTAGCACCTCAGGTACTGATTGTGAAGTCTTGGGCCGTTGTCCCATCAGATACACCTTATGAAACGCTGTGCCTCTAAGCGAACCTTTCAATGAACCGTTACCAAAGCATCCTTGTTACGTTGTCGCATCCTTATCCTAAGTATAGATAGTAATAAATATTTTTGTGTAGTTTAGCCGTGGAGGAGATGACCATGTCCCAGGGATGCGATAGCGACCGGCGCATGCGCAACTGCCGCTGTAGCGGGATGACCAGCGTGACCTTGTCTGCTCACTACAGCGTTGAATCTATTAAACAACAAAGCTAGATTAAAAATTAAGAATTAACAAATAATTTGTAGTCGTTTAGTTGGTAATCTACATATTCTTTTTAATTATGAATTATTTATCAGGTGATTTTTTTCAATCATTATTCATAAGGTAAAGCAAAATGTACATTTTCAATAACATACCCGTTATGGTCATCAGCAGAGTAGTTAACGGTACGGATGGTGCCATCGGCTTCCACGAGGGAGTATTGTCCCTTTACCACATCACCATCTCGGGATTCCCATTGGCTCTTCTGGTCACCGGTGTGGCCATCAGCAACGCCGTAGTTGAATTGGTAGCGGGGATGAGACTAAACAAAATATTACTTTGAAAGAACTAATTGGGCTTCAAAATTTTATAGTAGTTTTATTTCTGGCTGCTTTATTAATAAATCTCGATGGGATTTCAATAATTGTAGAACTGATAAACAAGTTACTAATTTATAGTATTATTATTAAAATGATCAATGTGATTAATAAGTAATTATAACTTACATATACTTCAACAGGGGCTACAGCGTGAGCGACGGGAGCGTGGATCAAAGGAGCGCCCAACACTGGTCCGTGAGATACGAGAGAACCGTGACCTGAAAATTATTATTATTTTATTTTATTGTTATTATATAAATATGTTATTATTATTATAGTTTAAAATCATTTTTAAAAAATAAGTTAGAAGGAAATACATATAGTTTAAATTACGAGTTTAGTCGAAAATCGTTCTGTAAAACTAAATGAGCGCATTTATTACTCTAAGAAAATAATAATCAAGTCTAGTACCTAGTCCTAGTCCATAAGCGGGAGCTGCAATGGCATGGCTTGCAATTGCAGGTGCTGGGTGTCCTAGCACTATGCTTTGAGAAGATACAGCTCCATGGGGACTGGCAATGAGTCCTCCCTGAGCTACCACCAGGAGAGCGCACGCGACGATCGTCTGTATAGTTAAATTATTATTTGTTGTACAATAGTAAATATTGTATAGTGAAATACTTGCAAGAGAATATTTTAAATAGTATACAAAAAATATATATTTATAAACATTTTGCACTTTTTATATAAATATATTTAATATCAAAGTTAATCACGATTTCCAATATTCACTTATTTACCTTTGCGAACATTTTCACAAAATCTTATTGAGATGAGAACGTTAGTTCTGAAAGCACTAGGACTTGATGTGTGTCTAATCCTAAGATATCTGAGGCTTATATAGAGGCTGTAGTATGCCCTATAGGCAGACCTAAGGTCTCGTTTGCGGTGTCGCAGGGTACATATCTATGCTACTATGAATAGTGGGCGCTGCCTGCACTAGTCTAGATAGACTAACTTAATGTGGCCTATTGTTTCGTCAAATAATTTAAAATATGTATAAATGTCAATACTCAATATATACATCCTTATAATTTAGTTAGTGAATTTAAATAAAAGTATTTTATCTTATAGTTAATTCCTTATTAACTTTCGATACTATGGTAGGTACCATTAATACCCATCTACCATTAATCATGATGTAGAAGGTTATATAATGTCAATATTAATCGAATAATTATATTGTGCACCTACTTTTTGTCGTAACTTCTTACGCAGGAGCTATAATAAAAAAAATATTTTCTCTTACTTATTACAAAAGACATTTTTACTGACATCCCTACAAAAAAATTACAAAAAAATGTTTTATGATATTGAGTTAATCCATTTAACTATCACTTATGAAAAAAAATGATACAACTTAATATTATCCATACTATTCTTTCCATTCTTAACTTAGTAAGCATTGATTAGAGAACCATAAATTTATACTCGTGTGTACCAACATAATATGGAATAAATATGAAACTGTATTCACGTACAGTTATGAAGAAAAGCTTACTATCAATTACTATTTTACTAAATAAAAAAGTAAAACTTGTCTAAACTTAGTTAGTATAGAAAATATTGTGATGATTTAAAACAACTAGATGTTTTTTTATATTATTTGTGTCGTAACTCCATATTACGAACGCTATTCATTTTACTTAAAACATATCTCGCCAGGCTGTGTCAGTTATCGAACGGATAGCAGGCGCGTGTTAGTTCATTAATCTAATGTTGTAAGCCATTTAAAATTAATATATTATGTAGGCCATACAGGAAAATTAAATTGCATTTAGAAATTATAGTACACGTTTTTGCATTAAGAAAATAAAGTATGTATTTCAACAGTGTGTGTGACATTTACATACTCTTCTATTTCTAAAGTTATATTAATTTTAATTTAGAGCAAATGAAATAAATGTATCTTATATTTTATCTTTAACTAGTGTATTTTATTTATATACCGTTCAATTTACCTATACTTCTTGATATAAACATTTTATCACAAAGTTTGATTGGTCAATGACATTTTTTGTTTCAACATTTAAAAATACATTTTAAGTTGTTCATTTTAACTATTATTTGAAAGTAGATCAAATATTTTTTCACACGTTTTGATATATATTTAAGAGCCTGATTCTAAATCAACTCATTTGCCATTGGTACGTGATGGTGTTCGGCAACGGTTCCACTTAATTATATTGTTAGTTTAGAAAAAATAGAATCATTTAAACAAATATATTTTATAGGGCTTATTGTAATTAAAAAACGTAAACATATTTAATACAGTGATATGGTTACAATAGTAATATGTCCATTTCCATCGTATCAAAGAATGTATCCTATGGCTAATTTTATTTTTTTCTTAAAACAAGACGAAATGAAATATTTTAATTGATATTTGATAAACTAAATAAAATGATAACATCGTTTGGTTACTCGCATGTGGTATATTTCTATTTTATGTTATTTTTAATATTTTTATGTGTAAGTTGCGAAAAATATTCATAAAGTAATATGATTATATGATGCTTTCCTTATTATATTAAGGTTTTAGCCTACATTAAGTGTTTAGTAATTAATTTATAATCAATAATTCATAAACAACTAGAGCTTTTTGGGTGTATTTCTAACTAATACATCGTAGTGACTTTAACGACTACCGAATTATTGAGAGATATTTGACATTCCTCGTCAGCTTCTGCTATCATATTCCTTTTGTCCCCATTAACTTAGGATAAGCAGAAGATGTCGTATTCTGTCTCAGCTGTAATGTCAGTCACGTCCAAAGTTATCAAGTCATATGTTTCAAAGTTAATTCTGTATCTCTATTACTTATAGCCCTTCATACTTCTCGTCACGCAGTTATATATATAGTTAAAACGCAACTTTTTTGTTAATGGAGTCACTTTCGCATTTCATTCTTATTGACCACTACAATATCAAACCCCACACTTAGTAAAAATAAGCAGGTATTTGCTACAGTTAGATGTGCTATACGGAAGTCATATTGATTATTTTAAATAGAAAATAGGTACATTAGAAGATAAAATGTAACAATACGTGATTAGGGAATCGATTCAGACACTTTCTCTTGATTTGAATTAGCAATCAGAAGTAGAGCATTTGGATTGAAGTCATGCATGAATCTTTATCTCCTATGTTATGTAATCTATTTCTATACAGATAATACCTCCAACATACGTACAATATCAGTTCATTTAATAAAACCGCCTGTTGGTGGACTGTTGATGGACTAGACTTAACGATTTTAAATTAAAAATTCTATTCGAATATTAATACAAATAAAAATTATTATATGATTAAAGAGCCCTAGATGAAAATTTTGGTCTATAGCTTAAAATATTCACGATTAAAAATATTCTAAAAGCTTTAAGGTCACGTTTTTTTTGGAAGTAACAATATTTTTAAGATTAGAGATGCAAGACATGCAATGAGACGCAAAAGAAATGCAATTACGTTGTCTAAGTTACTAAATTTTATACTTTTTTAAAAACCTAAAAAGTATTTACATTCTTCAATAAAATACTTTTTTATTTTATATTTACCCGGCTGTATTCACGTTGAATTAAATCGGAATGTGCTTTTTTTATTTCTTTAATAATATCATATTAAAAAATAATAAGAACTATGTTTCAATATATATATTTTATTCCTTATTATATTAAGCATTTTTTTTTGAAAATGGATGTCTAGGGATTTAATGAATAATAACTTAGTTGATAGAAAAGTAATAAAAAAATAAACTTAAATTTGTAACCTTCATTCGAACCTGACGTAACTTGTAATTACGTGGTTCTAATTATTAAATCTTATTGACATTTATAAATTCAATACGACAGTAAATATCTAATAGATGGCCAAATAAGCTAAAGTATTTGGAATATATTTGTCATAGTTGGTATTTTAAAATGTACAGAGTGTATTTTTATATTTAATATTACTAAAATGAATGAACAAAATAATAACAATCAACCTTGCTAGATTGTTATTTTTTTTCTTCCGTACCCCATTATCTGAGCCGGTAACATCGTGGGTGAATAACTCTTCAGTAAGCAGATAAGATATTGTCACTGTCACATTATGGATAGATCTGAATAAATTGTGTTCATAATATTGTCCAAAACGTGGCAAAATGGCAGGAGGGTTTTTCTAAGCATCCAAAGCTTCGGGAAATTGGCGGTTGGAATAGAGCCCTGGCTCATACTCTATCAGAGGAAGGACACTAACTAGCTGTAAGAACATGTTTTAGAAAAAATGTACCTATAAATTATTTTTTGTTATTTTGTTATGTATTTTATTGTAAATTAAATTTTAAAAGTGTTCCATGGAGTGACTTAGTCCACTAGGAGCAAGCTCCTCATATGATGATAAAAAACCGTTTATTTCTATTTAGAGTCATAAACAAATATATCGATGTGATTAAAATTAATTCGCTTAAAGAAACATAAATTTAAAAATATTTAAAGAACAGTTTTTTTCTTACCTTATCTTATGAATATAAACTGACAAACAAGCGAACACACATTGTATTTGTTGGTTTGTTGGTTTGTTACACTTGCTTAATTACTCAAACGATCATGATGAGATTTTGCACATACGCTGTCTGAGGTACAAAAGGGGACGTAAGGAACTTTTAACTCCCACTTCAAAAAGTAATGTTCCTTATTGCCTGTTCTTACATACAGATGAATGTAAAAATAGGTAATAAGGAACATGAAGCATCGAGTATGAAGATGATGGTGATGCCTATTCACTTGTTTCCTTTGTTTTGCTTTTCCAACGGTAATATATTAGCATCAAAAACTCTCGCTTATCTGTAAGTCTGTATCGAGCATGGGTTGATATTTCTCATAATTAAGATATTGGTTATAACAACAATTTGATAATATCAGATCTATCTCATCCTAAGTCGCAAGTCTGTAAACTGGGTTTATATTATATTCGTTTTATATGCCGACATATGAATATATTAAATAAATTTCGATCAAAGTCGGAAGTCTGCAACGGGCCTGTGTAAATATTGCTCATCGCGTCATTAACCGGCGATGTAAATCAAGTTAAACGAGTTATGTTAACTGAAGGTCAGACAAACTGGATATTTTCTAATTAAATTATAAAATATACACCTTATTCTATTTTAGGATCTTTCATGAGAAAGATCCTAAAATAGAATAAGGTGAATATGAATTCATCAAACATTTTTTTAAATGTATTTTAAAGTATTGTTTTAGATTATTTTTTATTCTCAAGGATATTGTAATTATAAAAAATATTTTATTAGTTTATAAAATATATTTTACGGTCGAAAATCATTAGTACCAAAATACTAATGAAATATTTAAATCCCTTATACTTGCAACTAATTATCAAGCAAATATATATTTTTTGAAATATCATGTATATTGTTGGAGCTCTCAAACCCGTGAAAAACTCAATTATAAATCAGTTTCGTATGTTAGTTGTGATTGACGTCCATCTATTAGTTAGAATTATATAAGGAAAAGTAAAAACATTGGCTAACCGTATTCGGTATACTTTCATAACACTGTATGTGGGTTTGATCTGGTTCCAATACTTCGAATATTTTATATAAATACAGTTATGTTTTTTTAATTGTGAATATTATAATTTAAGATATATATTTCTGATCAATAACATTGTCTGTCAAACTAGAATTCATTTTATCTATGGATTATTTTTATTTCGGGACTTTTTTATATGCCCAAAGACTTCCACTACTATTTACTTTTTGATGGAAAGGTCAAATTGTTTTCAGTTTTTGATGTCATTATTTGTAATGAGTTCTCTCATAGTACTACAATATTCGTTAAATCAAAGTATTCAAATTTAGCAACAAACATGATGCCTAGATAGATTCATGTTTCTGAAACTATCGCTTTTCAATAGGTAATAACCGAAGGTGTAACAGAAACAAGATCTATTCAAACAGATAAATAACAATGTATTCTAATTTCAAAGACATTGAATAAAGTTATCGACCTACTAACCGAGTTGCGAGATCAAATATTTGACAATGAAAACAAAAAAGTTAAGTAAAAACATAAATAAAAAAGGTAAAGGTTTCACTGCAGTCAAATTGAAATGTAATATGAATATTCCACACAATATGGTGTAGACTTGTTAAATAACACGTTTAATTATAGATTAATTAGAATCGTGAACGTATGACCTCGATTCGATCGCGGTCTTTAAAATTAAATACATAATTCACAATAAAATATAGACCCTTAATTAAATACTAATTTGATCAGTTATCGTGAAACCACTAACACCTTCTATTTCAAGAATGACATTAATTGAAATATATGACCGTTGATTTATCGACGCCACTCGTGATAAACGGACTTTGTTTTTTTAAAGACAAATACAAATAAGAACATTTAAACTAAATAAGCTTACAAAACAACCACTACAAAGTACTATCCTTAAATATACTGTATTATTAATCACTTAACAACATAATTATTATCGTATATCCGACCTCAGACCTTAATTTCTAATAACCTAAATTCCAATTATCTGAACGAATTGATTTATAAAAGGGTAAGGCAAGTGTTGCGACAATAGAAGTCGTGTCACGGCCGCACCCATTGGTGAATGTCTACATGTGTTACTTGAATTAAACATATCACCTTATCTGGTTACCTAAAATATCAAATTCTATCCACATGGGTTACCAGTGGATAGAATGTACTACAGTGAATACTAGTATTGTCTTAGATATTATTTAATTGGATTGCAAATTAAAATAGACGAATAAACAAAAAATATATAATTATTTTCTGACTACGATAATTATAATTTATCTTGTTCCAAATGAATCAGATATAATTTATATTAAGTGTTTAGAAAATATAAAAGTGAATTCCAGCAATATATTACATTCTTAATTAGCTTTAATTATAGTTTAGAATGGATTATCAATAAGATACGACTGTTGCATATTAATTACTTTTATAGTTGGAAACTTCCTAATAATAACCGAATTCAACCATATCATGAAAATTACCTGTTGATTAAATGGAGAAAAGGAATTAAACTCATAATTGACGGAGAAAATAAAATATAACTATTATGTTATAAATTATAACTTTTGCAAAGATAAAAAGAAAATTTATTTCTATAATAAAAACAGTAGCAAATTGCATGCTTATAGTTAATCTCCACTTTTTTTTACACATTTGAAATGTATAATTGAATGAAAATATTTATGATATATAATTCTAGATTTTAATCAGTAAGTATTGTAATAAAGATATCAAAACAAAGCACCTTGCGTATAAAAAAGATTACTTCCGTATTTCAATTTACAGTAAAGTATTCCGTGGCTATAAAAATAGATTACACGGCAAAGATAAGGGTTAAATCTAAACCTAACTAAGATTTACACTAATTGTTAATGTATCCATTATTTATTTTATGGAATTGCTTCATTCAATTAAAATTAAAAATTAAATTTAAGTATCGGATAGGAAACTTATTTTGAAAGAAAATGATATGCTCTGATAGTATAGCTGTATGAAGAGGTGTGAGGATATAAGTGACAAGTTGCAGACAATTGATAAATTATATAAAAGTTTATTATAATCTTGGTACATTTTATTTCAAACATTCCCCAAGCGGTTTAAACGTCCTTGTAATAAACGCGGCCTACACTCGCTCCAGTTTAAATACTTTCACTATAATTGTGCGGTCGCTTACGCAAGTATTAACTGTTACAACCCGTCGCATTAACAATTCAATAATTATCGTTTATCTTTCTGAAATGTATCTAATTATAATTTTTATAAGTATTTTTTGTAACCGATCAGCTGTATCAATTGTAATAAAACCTCTTTTGAACAATTTTATTAAAAATAATTATTATTCAACATTTAAACACGTTTGAATAGTGAATAATTTTGGCAAAGTCATAACTTGATATCTTACGGTCTTAGTAATGTAGCAGTCTTTTTAATCGTTTATGAGTATATTTTCTTCACGAATCACGAAGCTATGCCTATCCTAGTTTGTATTTACATCCTAAATATCAAATATGTCTAAGATATTAATTGCTGGTTTCTTCTTTACTATTTTCCGTACAACTTCATTCTGATTTGAGTTTCGTGGAGGTTTGTAATAATGGTCATCTTCATAGCTATCATCGTATTCTTTATCATATTCTGTTTGATATTCTGGATCTATGATTCTGGGAGGTTTCTTGTGTTTCTTTTTGGGAACTAATATGTAATCATCCAAATCTTCAGGTTCGTAGTGGTCTGGCTTTTTCAGAGGTTTATATTTCTTTCTCGGTCTTGGTGGATCGTAGTCAGCAAAAGAGCTTTCTTGTGATGGAATATCTGACAGACTCGGATATCCATGTTTAAAAGAGGCCCAATCATTATACTCATCTGGCTTAGAATGCTTGAATTGTTCATTATGTTTGTATCGATGAATTATTTTTTTCATTTCTATATTTGATGCATCACCTACATATTTATCATAATCATTGTCATATGAATCTGATGTTAAGGATGGATATTTTTGTTTTCGAAAATCAGAGTCCGCGGTATTTGAATGTGAATGCTTTTGTTTTTTATGTTTAGTCTTGCAATTTGGATCGAATTTCACTCCAATATGACTATGTGATGTTCCTTCTGCCCCTAATTCATCATGAGGATGCTTAATCGAAAAAGTATGTGTATATTCACTGGGTTCTAAGTCAACTGAATATTTTGGACGTTTCATTACGTTATAATCATCAAACAAAGAGTCGTACGGACGACGTTTTCTTTTTCTGTCTGTCTTATAAGAAGCTTCTTCATCATTGTCTTCAGAAAAATCATAGTACCTGTCATAGTCTCTAAGTGCCTTATCTGCCATTAAAGTACCATCATTAACTTTTTGTTGTTGTAAAGGATCATCATGATTAACCACCGCCGTAAAACCAGTTTGTGGACCTGCTGAATACTCGACAGTTCTGATAGAACCATCTGGCTCTATAACACTGTAGTGACCTGTAAATGCAAATTATTATTTAACCTTATTAATAACTTATTGTTATATTGTTTATAAATCTATTTGATTAATTTAGTAAAAAATCTCAGTGGTATAAAAATAAAAAATATTTATATTCTACCTTTTACAGCGTCGCCATCCTTCGCTTCCCAGACAGTCTTTATGTCACCAGTAACTGTATCAGCAACACCATAGCCGTAGGAATAATTAGGATTTTCCTGTAATACATTTGTTTTTACATAAACTGTTAATAGTAAGTTTTCTATTCGCTCCTCAATTATGCTAATGCTGATACAAAAAAAAACTAAACGAGGAATGTGTGACTTGATAGCTTGCGTGCGTTGACTCCATATTTTACTTGTTATAACAATACATTGCATGTCTAATGATTTTAATTGAGTATTCTGAATCAACAATCACTTTTTTCATCGTTTCCATAAAGTTTGTATGCTGCTTGGGTAATGAAGCCGAAAACATGTGGGATAACAGATTTTACTAAGTATTTATTTGTGCTACGCTTTCAACACTTTCGTTTTTATACGCTTGAATACATACTATTTTTTAACTAATATAACAAAAAAATAATAATTTTCAGGTCTGTAAGACAAAGAAATTTTTTTATAATCGTAATATGTTTTCCATAAACAACGCAATTATTGATAGTCACTAAATAAAATATTTGTTGCTTAATATACATTTTAAGTACCTACTACACGTTATCTGTGGCCATCTCAAGTTCAAGATGAGCGTGCGCGTGCGCATCGCCACATTCAATGTCAATGACAGACTTTCATTTATATCCGTTACGTTCACTTTATATTTATGAAGCAATTATGTAATTTTGTCTTGCAATTTCAAAACCTTTCGCAGTTACAATAAATTTGCATGTTAAAACAATGATAAATTAATGAATTTTTGTTAAACTTTTTATGTATTATCATAAAAATAAACAAATAAAATAATTTATACAAATAAATTTTTAATGGGTGAAGTGTAATATATTACATATTTCAATATTAAGTTACAAAATCTTTATGCCTTTTTGTGACATAATATTTCAAAAAGAATTGCAAACCTAAAGTAGTTTAATTGCTGTACTTTTACTTACTTAAATACAATTAAGGAGTAATGGAGAAACGAGACTAAGTGATATTGGTGTAACTGGTCCTTAGTATTACAAAATCGGCGCACTCACTTTCAATATTTGAGTACTGTATGTTATTTAAGACTTTTCAAAAACTTTATCAGTTCTTGCAAAATTATAGTCAGATACTTTATAAATTGACATAATAGGATCAAAAATTCAGAGAATGTAGTGAAGTTAACTTATCCCGAAACACAAAACTTGTTAGTTTGTTTTAAGAACAGATTAAACTTAAAACAATAATATTTTAATTAGGGTATAAATATTTATTCCCATTTACATTCCCATTTCCAGAGTAATTGTAATTATTAATGTCTTACACATAAGCTATTTCGTCGCTGCTTTAAATGTTTAAAATTTAAATATTTTAATATATTAATAGATACAAATAGAAGTGAAAATGTATTTCTCGTACTTACTTCAACGGATGGTCGATTTCCAGAATTTTCGTTAAATAAATGGCCTTCTTGCCCGATCGAAAGTACCACTTTCGCTAAAACAACCTTAAATCATAAAACCCATTAATATAATTTAAGAACTTAAAAACAGTTATTTTAATATTTATTTAAAATATTTCGTCCTAAAAACACTTACCAATATTAGTATTTTAGCCATAATCACTTCATAATATCTCTCACACCAAACAGATTTAATTCAATCACAATTTATTAAAATTTTAATCTTTTAGAGAAAATCGGTACAAACTCGTCCATATCCAAGGTTGGAAATGAAGACGGCATGCAATGTCCATCACATACCTATTTATAAACGCACACTATCACACGACCAATATGCGTATACACGCACACTAACTGCAACTGTCACTAACCTAGGATGCACCTGGTTTAATTAGCTTATTGTCTATGGTTATATATTCACTATGAAGAATGTTGGCACCTAGAACTTGTTTCCTGACGCCTAAGATTAATTATCTTTATTGTTTTACTACCGGTGTATATATACTTTTACGTTTTACGTTTGAAACAATTTTTTGTGAATCATTTTAACCATAATATATTGTCAATATGTAGTTTTAAAACCATTAGACGTTCCACACTATAACACAATCTTTTATTCTAATTCCTCTTCAGTACCATCAGCATAATTGTGGAACTCACTACCACCAGAAATTTATAATAGCCCTAGTGTTAATTCTTTTAAATATAGATTGAAAAAGCACTACTTATTGTTATCTATGTAATTATTTATTTATTTCTATATATATATATATATATATATATATATATATATATATATTTTAATTATGTATTTTTATCTATCTTTGTACTATTCATTTATTATATGTAACCTTTTTAGTAATATTGTATACATTTATTTGTCATCGTTGTTGTTTCTTTTTGTTATGTTTTAAGTTTAATGTACCTAAAAACCTACTGTCTCCATGAATTGCTTTTAATCTTCGGGTAACTAGAAGAGATCTCTTTCAAAAGATAAGTTATTCAATGTACAACATTTATATATTTTAAATGCTTCTTGTAAACATGTGTACATAAATAAATAAATAAATAAATATATATATATATATATATATATATATATATATATATATATATAACTATTCAGATATAATATTTCTATCTATTGATAATGGTAATATTTTCTATTTAACCAAAAATAGCAGTCTATTTCATAGTTCAATACATATTAATAAGTAACATAACCTTGGCGGAATATATATATCAATTACCATACATGCAAGTGTTGATATTTCAAAACACTTCATGCAAACCAACGAAAGTGAATGCGTTGAATGTAATAATAGCGTGCGCATGGAGACGTAAACGCATTTCGCTACAAAGTTTTTTATTACAATTTGCGATGTTTTTTTGAACATATTTTTTTTAGTATTTAAATAATTTAAATATAGTGTAAATAAAAGTTTTCTGGAGTTTAGATATCAATTTTATTTCACGACCATTTTATAATTTCTACACCAAATATCCTGTAATAGAAAGTACCTTTCAACTCCTAATAAATTTTAATCTGACGTTACTTTTGCACATTAAAAGTAAAAAAGAAAATATTATAATGGCTCCTATTATCTTTAATACTGATTGTCGACCGTTAACTTTCATGCTTGAGCTCTTGGTATAATGAAAAGTTAGATCATTTAAAAATTTCCTGTATATTTCCTCTTTAATGCAATGCAGTTTCAATAATTAATTCAGTTACTATTAAATGTATGAAACAACGTGAAGTTAGTAAGGAATCTTCATATGTTACAATAACCACTTAATATATTTAATATATGTAGACTTCTTACTTAAAAAAAAAATTGAAATACATATTATTTGTACGAACGCATTTTTTTAGGACTTGGTACTTGGTACTTTTCCAGAGACCTCTCTGAAAATTTGCTTTTATGCCTCTCCGTCATTGATGACATTTGGTTTCGTACGATTGAATAAAAAGCGATACATGCAGGTTCTCCCTGTGAAACCATCAATAGAGGTTATTGATTACGGATCGTATACGACTCATATCTCGTTCCATCGTCATCTGTGAACAAAATATGCTTTCGGCGGTGTTTCAGGAAAAGATCCTTTTTTCCAGGGATTCGCCACTGGGGCCGCTCCAAATAATCATCTATTCTTTGCAAGGTAGACTGAGGAGTGACTGATGAAGTTTTTCTTTGTGTGGCAGGGTTGGAACGCGTTTTGATAATCATGATCTAAAGGGATTTGGTGGTCCTTTCACTTTTCTTGCTGGTTTATTTCCGTAGCTAACTGAATATACCCATATGCTATATATGTCAAGTCCATGGTTGGCCACTTTTTTTAACAAACTGGGAGACATCTGGGGTACTGAACAGTAGTCTTTTTTTAATAAGATTTATACTATAAAAGATATATCCAGGCTTAAAATCTAGGCTCGGGTACTAATTCCATTCCTTAAGAATGGGACTGTTGGGAATATCTACCTCTAAAGACTGGATCTGGCTAAAACGTTTTAGCTCTCTAAGCCCGCTGGATTGACTTTTTTTCTTTTCCGTATTAGTTGAGAGGTCAGGTTGAGTCTTTTCGCGTTATAGCCCCACCGGTTAATGCTCTGATAGAATGTATAAAATAATATGTATTAACAATGGAACTGTAGACTTAAAGTCTTCTTTATACAATTAGTATTTGTTCTCCATTAGAATTCTTTTTCAATATAGAAATAACTAAGAACTAGAACGAAACAATCATAATAGATTTAAATGGTTTTAAACAATGACAATAATTGTATGGTCATAACAAAAACGAGAAAAAGTAACAAGAATAAATTAATATAAAAAAAAACTTATGGCATAAAAAATATTTATTTTTTATATAAACTAAATTGATTAATAACTAAGTACATTTAATGTTTTGTTTTTTTTAAACCATACTTCCAATATCACAGGTTCATTGTTGGTAAGTGCCACCTTGAGGTCAAACGTGGAATTTTAGTGATATCTCGAGTAGCGCCCTCTAGTGATATCCGTAGTAACCAGTACCTTCGTATTGTTTCCGATACACTCGAGGGTGATAAGCTTTACCAATTCGCTTGACAACCGCTTTGAAACCATTGTGCTTGTCAGCTGTATACTCTACTAATCGGGTTGTGCCGTCCGGCTCAACTAGAGAATATGCTCCTAGAAACCACATAATATTATATATAATTATAAAGTCCAATTTAAAAAATTGATACAGATTTGATTCCTTAAAATTATCAATAATGTTATCACAATATTTCATGATTTTTTCATCATACATGATTTTTTTTATAATTAGTTTCAGTAGTTTGTAATATTAGTTCTTTAAGTAATACTGCCTTATTCCCTTTTTTTTTTCTTTTTATCATTTTTTTCTTCGGGTTGACTGGTAGAAAATGCATTGTAGCTTTAAGTCCGCCCATTGTAATATTTTTTTGGACCATAAAGAATAAAATAAAAAAAAGTTTACCTTTAACTACGTCACCATCCCGGGTCTCCCATTTTGTTTTGTGATCACCGGTGTGAGGATCATTAACTGAATAATCGTAGGAATATTTAGGGTACGCCTGAAAAAAAAAATGCCCATGTTATAGTATGTGCGCCTTCTACATTATGATAAGCAAAGTCATTTTACCATAACATAGAATGATTAAATAAAAAAATATATTTTTTATCTGAAATTTGGGTTTATAAATTAAAATAATAAACGAATTTATAATATTACTTTATATAAAATAGTTAACAACTCAATTCTCATTTTAGATTTAAGTTTATTTTATAGACCAAACTTATTAGATTTATTTGCTTTAATATGAGCATTGCCATTGCTCCATATAAAAGACTTCAACGTGATCTCAGATTTATTATATTTGTCAACTCAGATTTATTTTTTTTATTTGTGTTTATTTAAATTTAGAATAATGAAACGTACAAAATAGAAATTATTTTCTAGGAGTAACGTTACTTATACCTCGTGAACTCTTACATTTTTAACTTTTTTAAAGAAATACCTAATACAAAAACAGTACTTATCAAACTACTTTCGTCATCTTTCGTGAACCATGACCATTATATTTATATTTACAAAGTTGTATTTCCATTAATTGTATCGGATGTTTTCCGACTAGTTTCCCACACGTTTGGAGTTTTGGCGATTCTGTAGGTTAAAAGTCAGAGTATCATTCTTTACGCGTCTACTACCCTGCCTCTTCAGCGGGTTAGAATATGGTAGTTATATATAATTTTTTAGTTATTATGTAAAATTTTAAGTTCATAATCGTGATAAAATGTATATTATTATTATTATATAATTTAATTTAATTAAAAATATGTACACAAAGATATCATCAATAAATAGGTAGCTACTTTTCATCATTTGTAATCGATTTATAAGCAAAGTAAATAATATTTATAGAATTATTACGTTAATCAAAATCAACATGTATTGTTTAGAATTAATAGTAAGCTATAATATGTATATTACAACATAAAATATTACTACAATTACAATATTCTTACATCTTTTTAGAAATCAAATGATTAAGATTGACTCAACAATACAAATGACACAGGTCTGTCGTAAGCAGGGATGTTACGGTATGTAGCCCCCATTATTTCTTAGACTACTTAGATTCTTAGGCTTAAGAGTACTTTTTTTGTTCTACCATACATTTTATTATGGTTTTTGATTTAGATTCAGTTTACCAAAAACAGACTCTAAATCTAAAATCATATAGAGACATAAAATTTCAATTAAAAAAACTCTTAAAATTTTGTATTCAGTTAAAGATAAATTCAATTTATACATACATAATAATCGCCTTGAATATCGCTGGTATATTCTTTATGGCCACTCCTGTAGCTAGAAGAGAAGGCAGGATAGTATTCGTAACCACCTCCGCTGTAGTAACCTATGGAACCTGCCTTGATGGCGATGCACATGGCCAGTAACAGACAAACCTGCAAATTGGATTTATTAGGTTTTTTTTTGTGATAAAGTCGTTCTTTCACTCTGTTTGTTCCAAAAATATAGATCGATTTAAATAGCAATTTAAAAAAATATATAGATGTATTAATTGAAATGTAAAAATAAATGTGGCACATGTTTTTCATTTAAAAAAGGCAAAATATTGTTGTGTTTGTAAAAGTTGACCTACATTCTCTTATACATTAAATTATACAGAAGGTGTCCGGACCATCCAGCTTTAAAATCTTTTAACGAAAATATATCCAAATTATTATTTCGAAATTGTAGTAATTTTGAAATAATAATTTGGATATACTCTTGGATATTTAAAATAACTAAGCTTCCATTTAGAGCTCACAGTAAATTGATAGAAGAGAATACAAGGTTTTAAACAAAATAAATTGAACTCTAAGTGGATAAAATGTAGTATATATGTTAATACAGGATAATGAAGATAAAAAAAAACTATTAAACATGAATAATACCAATAAATAAAAACAAAAAAATAATAGAGGTCACATGATTCATCTTAAGACAATAATGTAATTTCAATCCGTTGACAGCTATTTCACATACATATACAAAACAATAGGGAAGAAAAAAAACAAACAATGGAAGTAGTATAAATGAAAAATTATATAATTTCCGCCCAACACGCTTCAGAGGCTGTGATTTAAGCTTCATTTGTTTTATCTCTCATGAGACACATAAAATAAACCAGTAACTTATTTAAGGTTTGATATTTTGAAACCAACATTTATTCGAGTTATCGTCTCTACATGTGTCGTTTATTAAAAAAAGGTATTTTGATAACATTTGAAAAACTTACATTGAAATTTCTTAACCAAATGAAAATAATAAAAATAATAATATTTATATATACCTATCTATATAATTGTTTATTATATTTAATGATATATTGCTTTATAGTCCTAATATAGTACAGTTTATTTAACGAGCTCTTACGTATAGCTCTTACCTATATAACCTATATAACATGTTACGAATCATTTGTTTGTATGATACATAATAGTAAAAACTAGAACATGTAACAATTAACAATGAAGTGATACCGAATTAGATTGATAATACTGTTTCATTTTGGGAATTAATTATTGATATTTAAAAACGTATTTCTTTATAACCTATTATAAGATTACTTGAATATATAGAGCTATGGTGAATATAAATTAAAGAAAAAAAATACAACGTAATATAAGTGTAATGGGTTAAAAATAAAAATAAATATTAATATGATTGCTTAAAACGATTTTCCTTATTTTATTTTGAAAATTAAAATATTCACAATGGACTTAATAATAAAATAAGATTTAGATATTTATTTTAAGGACTTACTCAATTATTTTTTATTTTTATTCCTTTATGATAGGATATTTTATATACATTGTTACTAATAACATAAGTTTAGCTTTTTGCCTAGCCGTTATAAAACATTTAATGTTTGATAACAGACATACATTGCAGAGACGCTTGAGTTATAATTGATTTATTAATAATATAATTTATACAAAATAATATTAGGTATTAGCAAAAATATATAAATAATTGTACATTTATCACTAAGTACTATTAATCTATAACTTACTTGGAGTCCACGCATCTTCACTAATTCTATTCTTCTTCAGTGGCACGGATAAGGGAACTGAACCACAAATCATATTGAAGCCTTGTATTTATATCGAAGTGCATGTTACACCACCTTGGCGCATGCGCATTTGTTACCACTATTTACACAAAGAAAAGAATCCTGCCAGCCAAAATTCTATACAATCAATCAAAAACTCACACACAGACAATCCACACTTCCTGGTTATTAGGATTGTTCGCTAATCAACGAAAAACCGGACAAAGAAATTCATATAAAAAGTCTTCTAGAAGAAATAATTAAATTAGTATAATATGAAATATAAAACATTTGAAAAATGTTTCCTATGTCATTAAAATAAATAAAAAGTTACTTATAAGTATTCAGTGTATATGTATTTTTTTTAACTTTTATTTAAAAATACAAAAATGTTGCTAATAACCATTTTGCATTGTGTGCATTTTTGGCATTTGGATAGTGACATTTTAAAGATTTTTTTTATGTTCATATTTGAGTTATAGATTAACAAGAAAATATGATTTTGGGAAATTTTTGAGTTATTTCTAAAGCGACGTTTAAAACTAAAAACACAACTCAGGAATTTTGCAATTCATATTATGTATTTCGGATTTTTTTTCATGTTATGTTCTTTATAACATATATTATATTATTATATACGCAACAAGTATATAATAATATAATATATACGTAATAGTAGTAGATGGATTATTAATTAAATAATGTTTCGAATGAGTAACGACCCTTCCACGCTGAATGATTATTTTATAAATTCTTTCTTTAACAAGTAGTATTAAATATAATAGCTATAAGCAGCAATTTCATCAAAATTAATCCTGAATATATCAGAAATAACTGCTACAGTTTTTATAAATTACAAAATAAATGTATATTTTTAATATTTTGTTTACGTTGAAATAAATTTCACATGCATATGGGTGAGAGGTTCCTAATCAAATACAATATTTATATAAAATTTGGTTGATAAAGATTAAAATTGATTATAAAATAGAAATTAAATCGTATAACGGTAATAACGTTTTTTATATGCGTTTTGAAATAACAGACAGGCTTAATGCCTATTTATTAAATAGGTTATTTAAAATAAGTACACGGATCGCTAGTCGCTAAAATATACTAACAACCGAAAAGCGCTTTTAGTGGAATCCTTAATAAGCCTTATGACATTTACTGAAATGTTCACTCCATGTAATATAAATAAATTCTTAATCATCTAAAATCAAACTTTTCTCTTATCCATTATTATACATGTGTAATAAATAATAGAATTTTTGTTTAGTTGATAGCATTAAAATAGTAATTTAATATTTTTAGCACCGAATCAAAATTAATATTTTAATTAAACTTTTAACCTTAACGGATACATAGTAAATAAATAGTGTTTTCTAATTTTCCTGCTATACGTCTTCTGATTAACAACTTATTGCTGAAAGTGGGGCACGATATTTCTAAGCAAATTCACACGATAAGTGGTCCAAAGATGCAACCTTGACAATTCGCTAATTGGAAATGTATTCAAGTCACCGACACAATAAACTGATTCATTCACTAAACAAGGCTCATATGTACAAATTATAATTAATATTTGATTGTTACAAGATAAAGCAAGGAAGAACATATATTTTATAAAATTCAAAAGAAACGCAAACTCCCACCATTTAAGGAACTTTTTGATATGGTGGCGTCGTCTCGTTCTTACCACCGCACTCTTTGTGAGCGGTCTTGATGACATTTATACACAATATCGGGAAAATTGTACATATTTGCTCATTAATTTTAAGATTTTCAATGCAAAATTAACATAATTGATCGAATACCATAAACTCTATATCTTTTCTACAGTCGCGTGCAAGTAAATCGACTCAAGCCTCAAGTGCGCATAAAAAGTGATATAACTTAAAAATGCCTTAATATACCTCTATATAATGTTTTACATAATTAAAGCCTAGTAATTGAGCTTTAAAATGGTGCAAGTTGCATGAAAATCGATTCAGTAGTTTAGTAAAAAAGGTTAATGCCAATGATAATGTAAAAAATGTTGAAAATTCATACAATTTCACAGTATGGGGCTATTGTGTTTAAATGAAACAAAATGCGCGTAAGATAAAAAATTTATTCGTGTCAATATTTGGTATTTCCTCCTCTAGCTCTGATCACTGTTCTCATGCGATTCTTCATCGACCTTATCAACTTTTTAATGGATGATTGTGGTATTCGACCCCACTCTTCTACCAACGCAGTCTTGAGCTCATTGATGTTTGTCGGAGCTGATTTCCTCGCTCTAACTTTCCTTTTGAGCTCGTCCCATATGTGCTCAATGGGATTTAAATCGGGGCTGAGCGGTGGCCAATGCATAGTGTGAATTCCAACTTCGTTCAGGAAATCACGTGTGGCCCGAGCAGTGTGACATCGGGCATTGTCATGCATCAAGATGAAATTTTCTCCAATAAAGCCTTGATAAGGGACAACTTGATCCAGTAGAACATTTTCAATGTAACGATCACTGGTCAGACCTCCTCCCCGGCCTCCCCCAGGAACGAAAACAAGCTCCGTTTTGCCTTCTAAGGAAATTCCGGCCCACATCATGCAAGATCCGCCACCATATGCAACGGTTTCCACAAAGCAGCACTGTGAAAACCGTTCACCGGGACGACGGTATACCCGACCTCTCCTGTCGCTGCCATGGAGACACATCCTCGTCTCATCTGTGAACAGGACTGACTGCCATTGCTCTATGCTCCAATCCAAATGCTCTCGAGCAAAGTGAAGCCGTGCTTGACGATGAGCTGTGGTCAACTTCGGGCCTGTAGCGGGTCTTTTCGGAGAAAGGTTAGCTTCTTTCAACCTTCTTCTAACTGTCCACTGACTGACAGTCACCCCGCGAACTTGACGTAGCTCCTGCTGCACATCTACGCCGGTAAGGTGTCGATTTCGGAGAGAGGTCGAGACCAAAAACCGGTCGTCACGCTCTGAGGTGCACCGGCGTCGGCTGGTATTAGGCCTCCGAGTGAAGGCACCAGTCTCTTGAAACTTTCTGTATACTCTCGAGACAGCGGACTGACTCATATTCAAACGACGAGCGACTTCTCGCTGGTTCAACCCTTCTTGCAATAGGGCAACGACTTGAGCGGCTTCCTCAGGTGTTGTATCCATAATTTTCTTCAAATGACGGCTTTAATTTGCAGAGATGTGTTCAGGTCAACGTCTAATGAGCGACTGATAAGAAAAAACGATTACAGAGGGTTTTTATAGGGGGTTGTGTCGCGCAAGTTGTGTATAGAGCGCAGAGCAGTTTACGGGAGGTTGCGTTCAGTTGCATTCTAAGTACAAGTGTTTATTTAAATTACTGATATTATGCTACCATTTGAAAGCCTAATTACTAGGCTTTAATTATGTAAAACATTATATAGAGGTAAAATAAGTAATTTTTTAGTTATATCACTTTTTATGCGCACTTGAGGCTTGAGTCGATTTACTTGCACGCGACTGTATTTATCCGTCTCATCACTTTTTAAAAAAATCTATTTTTTGCTATATCTAAATCATAAATAAAAAATAATAAACCCCTTAAAATCTTTATGAGTTACTTAGATCTTCCACTTATAATGTTATATGTGTATTGAGTTTAGAATATACATTGTATTAATGCCAATAATTCTATTTGTGAGTATGCTAAAAAAAAATGCAAAGCTACTTCTTTAACCCTTTATAAGTATTCAAAGCCTTTATATGTATTCGCCTTCTTCACCTGTATATATCTGTTTTTTTTTGTAATGTCTTTGCTATTAGCCCTATTGGCTGTTACAGCGTCAGCGAAGTATATATCTGTGAATTGTACTTGTTCAGTGGACTTTATTTTATTTTTAAGCGCCCTCTATGCGAACTGGTAAAAAGTATCGTGTAAGCTCTGTTCAATTGTATGCTCACCGTGATCAACTTTGATCCAGTTTCTTATTCTTTTCCGTTAGATGGCGGTACTAGTTATTTACAACATTTGATTTTATGTATGAGTCACAAAGCTATTTACCGTTTGACTATTCAACAAATAATCTTTTTTCAACTCAAGTTCAAAAATTAAATAATATTTTATCTACACTGAGCTGATGCAATATCGGAAGTTGATATATTTTAAATTAGCTATTACATATTCTTTGAGATATTGTCGATAATATTTCAAAATAATAAAAATATCCTTTGCTATTATGTCCATAAAGTATAGTCCATCTATCACTAATGCCCTTTTAAATGTAGTAATAATGACTAACGTAGGATTTCTGCACTATAATGATGTATTATATAATGTGGTATTTCTGTGCTAGTTATTATAATAAGAATACATTTAAGGTACGTAACTACTTCAGATCAACGACCTAAACTTTAGTATAACCCAGAATACTTGAATTAAAATGATTCTATCTGGAATTTTCCAGATAGTAACGTCACCATTTCAATGAGTAACTTAGTGAATGCCGGTCCTCTACACTTACTACAATTTTGATATAAGAAGTGCAAGTAATCAAGTAACTGCATCATTTATATTTTTAAAAAGATGGTTATCGACTTCCGGTTGTCAAATGATAAGGGAAATTGTTCAAAACTTAAAATATATCAAATTTAAAGTGCTAACAATCTTTAAACTTAATTGAGAAACCTGACTTCTAAAAGCAAAGAAAAGAAAGTGAATCGTGATAAAAGGTGATTCCTAATTTTTTTTTGTCATCTTGCAAAACAATCAGTTTGTGATTCATCATACAGAAAGAGAGGGCGTTAAATGACATAATAGATAATGATTTGCCAGGTCAAGCCAGTGCTGCCATTAATTATTAAGAATCAGTTTCCGTTATTCGCAGATCTCTTTTATAATAATCAAACAATGAATAATTTATCAAAAAACTATTTGATAATTAGTAAATTGGAAATTAAAATCAGGATTTAAACGTAAGAAAACCATCACTCTATTACAAATATGTTATTAGAAAATAATTATTAAAAAGCTTTCACATATAAAACAAGAAATAAAATTTTAAAAAATAAAATGGAAGAATGAGAGACTAAAATAACCAATTTGGTCAATAGTGTAAAAGACCAAATAGTCTAATATATGGAAATATAACTTTAAACCGAATAACTAAGTAATATGTACATGTAGAGCAAAAAAAGATAGAGACAAAAATAAGTGTAAAAACAACAAAACTTATAGGACAAATAAATAAAATTTTTCGAATAGAGGCCGCAAGATGTCATGATATACAATAATAGTGGAAAAAAGAAAGAACAAGAAAGTGATAGCCGATGAAACAAATTATAAAACAGTGATGAGAAAAAACATAATAATTATTCCAAAATGACAAGCAACCAAGAAAACAACAAATATCCAACAATTGATGGATGCTTTTAAAACTAATAAAGAGTAGGTCCTCCTATCAATTCTCAGTACCATCGATTAGAGCTTGGATTTACAAATAGTCAACCTGATAACCACATATCTAAATAGCTATTGAGCTATTTAGATATGTGGTTATCAGGTTGCCAACAACGTTAAAGGCAACTGAATAGATGTTTTTAAAACTAATGAGGAGTAAGTTCTTCTATCAGTTCTCAGTACCATCAACTTGAGACTAAAGCTTGAAATTACAAAAAGTCAACCTGATAACCACATATCTTAATAGCTCCATTGCTAGAGCGATAGTTCGGATTCCTAGAGGTGACGGGATCAAATCTTGTCCGTATTGATTAATATTTATCACAAAATCTACTATTATAGTTTATAAAAGACTTATAGACTCATTCCATATCGGGACATTTCACATAAAACGGAAAACGCTGAATAGAATATTTAGGTCAGAAACTAAAAACCTTATCGCAAAACGATACCAAATAAAAGCTTTAAGGAGCGAAGAATATAAAATAACGAAATAATTCAAACAAACATATTATAATCACACATATTTCTGTGAAATAACAATTTAGAATTCTAACACAAAATATTAAACATTTGTCAAATCGGAATTAAATGATCATTGTGTTTTATTAAAAAAATGTATTGTATAAATAAAGTGGCAAGATTTTCAAAGACATAAATTATTCGAAATTAATCTGAATGGTTACGAAAGCTTTTTATTTTTCAACATAAAATGTTAAGCCAGTAAATGTTCGTTTATAGATAAATTAGTTAAGAAATAAATAATAAAATAATAAATAATACCCGTTATACATGTATATAATATTTATCATTAATAATAATAAAACACAAAAAAAAACATTTTTTAAAAAGTATCCACTATGTATAATTCGATAAATAAAAGAATCTGAATATCGTGTGCGTTTAGCCTAATATCCAAAGGCAGTACGGAATTTAAGAAATATAGGATTTATTTTTACATTCAAACTAAGTGATGCAATAACGTAAACATGTTACCTCATGCATAGTTAATGTGTTTATCAACATATAATGTTTATTAATTATAACCAAATAAGAAAAGAATCGTATTTTTTGTAACTTCTTTTCCTACCTCATATCAATACGGGCTTAATATCCGGACTACAAACAATAAAACGTACGTTAAATAAACACGAAATGTCATATAAATATGTTTTTAATATCATATTCGTAACTTAAATCCACACTAAAATAATAAGACGTTGTGAACCTGTGTTGTCGTGAAGAATATTGCTAGCTAATTTTCCAATTATGTCCATACAATTTACTATTTTTGTTTTTAGTTTATTCAATAATTTATAACACATTCCATACATAAAGCCTAAATCTACAAAACAAAAAAAATAATCTTAATAAAGCATATACGCTTTTGTTACAAAGAAATATTTTTTATTATAAAATCTATAATAATACTAGCTGTTGCCCGCGACTCCGTCCGCGAGGACTTCAGAACACAGTGTTCGTAAGAAACTCTTTCTTTGGATCTTTATTTGCTTAACATTACTACCAAAATTGCTCTCTTCGAAAAGCCCTATAATTATTTCAAGAGAATTATACGATAAAACTTTCTTTAATTGTATTATACAATATTTATTAATGTTATGTAAATAAGAATAATCTTTCTTATGTACACGAAGAAAGTAACCTGGCGCTGGCGCAATAGAATAAAGAATTTGTTATATTTATATTCGATTTCACAATATTATATTGCCTATAATATTTAAATTTAACTTATACTTTAGTCTCAGCAACACGCGGTCAGTTATCCTTTTAAATTTTAGCTTATATAAAACGTTTTTAAATTAGCAAAGCAAAATCAACATATACCGCCATCTGTTAGAATTGTATGGAACTAACATGAAAATAAATTAATAAATTGAGATATAAACTATCCTATAAATAAATAAATTGAGATATAAACTATCCTATAAATAAATAAATTGAGATATAAACTATTCTATCTTTTAAGTTGGACCAAACATTAGATACCTACAAAACTTCATTAAAATCGGTTAAGTAGTTTAGGAGTCCATCGCAGACAAACACTGTAACACGTAATTTATATATATTAAGATAATAAATCTGTTAAGTAGTTTAGGATTCCATCGCATACAAACACTGTGACACGTAATTTATATATATTAAGATTATATTCATTTAAAGTATCATAATATCAGGTATTTGTGACAGCAAACATCAATGTATAAAGTAGCTAATTTATATTGTTTATCCTTGTTCCGAGTTAAATGTACTTAATTTTATTTAAATGGAATAAAATAAGAATATACAACAGTGACAACTTACAAGATTGTTGAATGCTATACTATATTATGAGTTAATTTTTAAATTAGTAAGATATACCGCCAGTTTGACAGCAAAATAACTTAATTATGTAACTGTCAAAGCATACTCTATATTTTAGTGACACTTTATTGACAGTGCGAAGAGCTGTTGATCTTCAAAGTTAACTATAAAATGAATGGTAAAACCTAAGCCTAACCGTAGTTTGAGGCGTATTTTCCTCATTTTTACGGAAACATTTTTACCAGATTTTTTTATATTTCAAACAAAACTAATAATAGTTCTCTTTATTTTACCGCAAAACAAGAATAATACATAATGTACAAAAGGCGAAATAACCTTTAAAATATATTCATTAAGCCGCTAATCAATCCTCGCAACAACGTCACAAACATACATATTTGTCTTAAACGTCAGCATTACAAATAATAAAATAAAATGCTCATAAAAAGAAAAGAAAAATACGATGTTTTCTTATTTCCGTATACCGTAATAGCAGCGTACCAATAACATGATTCCTAAATAAGTAAATCAAGTAACATGTGAACTAATTACGAGTAGATGATATAAGTAAGGACCCAGTGCATCAGTGTATGGGCCTTTGGATTAGGGCCTAGTTATAGTCAGAGAGCTAGATTTTATATTGTAATAAAGAACGAAGAATACTGCAATCACAATCTAAACAACTTGAAACTGTAATTGCTCTGAAGAGACAATGTTTATAATTTTTTAAGGTCTGTTTAGACATATTAAGTAAATTTAAATTAATTTAATAAAATTCCTATCTTAAGTATTAATGCGTTAACTCATCTGATATTTTATTAAGGTGAATATCTGTTCCTTTTGCGGAGATACGTGATACTGTCAAAACCAACAGGGCATTTTAAAATAGACAAAAATCCGCCTACTCCTAGACTATTACTCGTGCGTATACACGTTACAACACGCAGTGCTTCGAATTATTAAGAAATAAGTATACCCTTTGAAATAAGCTGGATATATTGGAAAGTAATTTATAATGTTTGTTGAATATATCTTAATAGCTTATTGGCATGGCCATTACTTGGGCGTGTAATTGTGTTATTATTTTAGGTGTTGTTAATTGAAATATTTGTAGAGATATCAATATTTATTATATATTATATATTATGACTTTGTTTATTATTACATGTTAATTATAAATATTCTTATCATATGTTTTTATACGTAAAAACCAACATTAGACACTGTGGTAAACGCTGGTAATTGTAATGAAGTTTTATAATGTATTTAAAATTATACTTATGTAATTTATATATTAAAATAATTTGAAGAAGATCTAGTATTGTATATATTTTAATTTGAATGATTCGTTAATATATGCATTACCCACCGCAATGAATTAAAACTCGATGCATTACTGTTCACTGACGATTATTCTCGAAAGTGGGCCACAATTTATATGCTGACCGTAGCATCCACTGTCCAAATTGTGATAGACATATTTCGTAAAAGTCAATGACCTGCTATTAAGTTAGATAACTTGATAGATATTTTGAAGAAGTTTTTGAGGTAATATATAATAATAGGTTTATTGTGCCCATATCCAGCAAATGTATATATAATTAAAGAATATTACTTAGCTAAAAGGGAAAAGAAATAGGGAGTCTGTATAAGGGTATATTAAATGATATAAATAACGATAGTACTAAAGACCGGCAGTGACCTTACGCCCCCTAGAGATGATTTTTTTCCCCTGGGAATGTTGTATTCTTCCAGATAAATAATGTAGTGATAATCTAGAAAAAAATCCAGTTCTTAAATGGGACCTCTATGATACTTCCTAAAGCCATTACTCGGTTACTTCTCCAATTTCTTATTCATAGGTTACCTTGTTCAAGTTTTTTTGCTTTTGGAAATACTTATCTTACCCATGCGGTATATCCGTCCGTATAACAAAAAACCATTAAATAAATCTATAATACTTTTAAAAATAATTCAAACAAAAACATAAGAGTGAATTTAAGAAAACGTCACATACACAATAATTTTTGAATGGATTTCCATATGTTTGGTAAGTATTTAGGAGCTTATAAACTATAATTCTATAATTTATTTTTTCTATTGATCTGCCCATATTGACATATATTTTTTCGGTAAACTGCATTTAACAGAGTTTGCTGATTATTCTGTATCTTTTATACAATACAATAACAACAACAAAAAATATAACAATGTATAAATATATTTAAATATGTAAAAAATGAAACAGACATTATTTATCATTGAAAAATAATGTTTTATTGTTTCTCATTAAATAGCTAAAGATAACCCCTACTCAGACTTTCGCAGTTGTAATTTATAATCACGATCGGTCAGTGAGTGGTATTTCGCGTTCATAAAGATTAAAATAATTGTGTCAATTGAATTAAGCATTAAATTAACCACTTCAACTCCATTTAAAATTATAGTACACGAAATATTGTAAAGCTATCAATCTGATATCTTGAAATATAACCTGTGTATCACACACATGGCTGCCAATACTTTCCCGGGTACACCTAGAATTCTTTTTTTTTGCATAATTACGCAATTTATTCAAAACAATATTTTTGTTCTTAATGTCAGGCCAATGTCTATTTTCATATACTGATCTACGAATGATACCCTGATTCTCAGACTCTATTAACAATACTTTAGATTATGCTTAACTGGTTCAATTTTAATCATAATTTTAAATAAATTACTTAAGTACTTACAAAATTTATCTACATGTTGCGTTTTAGATAAAGAAGCGTCTATTTATATATTAAGTTGGGAAACTATGTTTCAGTTTAGAATAATAACGGTCTATGTAATAAGTCGTCGTCTATGTAATAAGTCGTCGTCTATGTAATAAGTCGTCTTTAATATTGTTCTGAAGTAAACCAGGTGACAGTTGTTTCACATTCTCTTTCAATAGAAGAAAGTAGAGACGTAATATATTGGGGCAGGTCAAGGTCGCTTGAATTTTTAGTAAAAGTAAAAGTAATGAAATTTTGTCTGGTCTACTCGAATTGTATTGATTTCTTAGTTATTATTTTTATTCATACTTTTCGGTTAAAAGTAATGTAATATATTTATATGACATAAACTGTAAAAAAAATAACGTGTAAACAATTATTTTTTCTAGATTTTAAGGTCTCTGCAAGTTAGTGGTGAATTTATAAGCAAACGTTTTTTAATCTCATCTAAACAATAAGTATTTATTATCAATATAATTTTAAAAATAATTATAATTAATATTAATTCTAGAATGGAGAATTATTATATGGGCCGTATTGAAACCTGCGTCCTCTGGGAATCAATCCCGTCGCTCTTCCAATTGAGCTACCGTATCCCTACCCGCTTCTATAAATTTATATGTAATTTATATGTAATTATTATTTTTGTTATATATGTTGTATATAACAAAAATAATAATTACATATGTGTAGTAAATTACATATATAATTATTATGTATTATATATGTAATTTACTATCCATTATCTTTATCAGGTGACATCCATTAGGCTTCATTCGAAAATGTTTTTACTTTGCAGTATAGATTAACATTGAAAAGATATAACACAAAATCCATATTCGAAAATGTATTCGCGATAGTAATTCCACACGATAGCTTGTCTAGTTTCTTTGTTTGATTCTAAGTTTAACATGGCTATACATGTTTACAGAGAGGAAAAAAAATAAGATTTTGTTCGCGCCAAGAGCAACTGATGTCATCACAAGACCATTAAGTAAGCCAGGCCACATATATAGGTAACTAATTAGGAGATGAGTTACGTGGGAAATTCTATGATAGCACGCAATATAGACAAAACAATAGCAAAGTGACCTGATGCGCGTGTCACCAGCACCGCTGAAATAAACGCTTAATTACTTTAGTTCTCCACGAATTCACACACCAATCAGAATATTTGTAAGTCAAGGTCCGTTGTTTTTATTATTCTCTATATTATGATTACTAATTACCTACAGCTCAAAAAATATTCGATATTTTTTATATATAAAATATTGGATTCTTATATATTGTTTTTATTATATTTTCTGATTAGAAATTACAACTCAAAATATATTCGATATTTTTTATATATAAAATATTGGATTCTGAAACACTGAGAGCTATTTCTTAATTTGAACATACCTAAATTGCATATAAAATTAAATTATTTAATTTTATTCAACATTTGAAGGTGTAATAAATAGATATTTTGCAATAAGAAGAAAAATCTTTAAACATAATTTTCTTAAAATAAAATCTGTGTATACTATTATATTACTCAAAAAGAAAATACTCCTGAAGTATGATTATTTAACCAAAAAATATAAGCTTTATTAATAATAATAAACTATAATGTAATAGTAATTATATATCAAAAAGTATAACATCTGTCTTATTTAGAATGATAGTCCTATAATTAATTATGTGTACATATATAAAATGTTTTAATAGAATTAAACTAATATGTGACAAAATGAAGAGTAAAAGGTTAGGTAAGAGAAGGAATGACTGCCATGTAATATGCTAGATAAGAATGCGGTAGGATATGTGGGTCGAGGTAAACCAAAAGAGAGGTGGATGGATTACGTGAAAGATGTCATGAGTAAAAAAGGAGTGACAGGAATGGAAGAGAACAACATGATGTGCCAAACTTATAAAAAGGAAAAGAGCAGGGAGATGACAAGTAGAGCTAAATTTCAAAAGTTTCTCTATTTCTTTTTTAATAAATGTTTTTAATAATTAATAAAATATATATATATATATATATATATATATATATAATAATAAATGCTTGCATGAAGTTGTTACTATCATTCTTTTTTTCTCTAAAATTTTTTAAGTGATTTGGCAAATGTTAAAAAACTATAGTTTATTTATTATATCACGAAATATAGATATGACATCATCAGAAGCTAAAATGTTTTCTTTTTTAAGTAGGTACCAACGACAATGCATACGAATAGTGTATAATTAAATATAATAGATTTCCTGAGTGTAGCGCTGGCTGTCTACTAACTAGACAGCCAGCGCTACCGTATAATATTATAGTTGGGTAACTTTTTTGTTACATTTTTTTTTGTAATTAAGCGATATTAAAAAGGAAAAAAGGCCTTGAAAGTTAAATACTTATTAGTCGTATGTTTTAAAGTAAAATCGACATTGCATGGGTATCATTACAGATTTATAGGGCATTTTTTTCTCTTTAAAAAAATTATCTTAAGTACGATGAGAATGTGGATATTTTAACATAATACAATGTATAATTACGTGAAGTAAGAAACATTTCTAAGAAATTAAATGCACGGAAGATTAACTCGGCAATTATCATGTTTAAAAAAGTGTGTGTAAAAAAAAATGAAAAACCATTTACAAAAAACTTTTATAATAAAACTTGTTCGAATAATATTTTGTTGAAATGTACATGGACGTTGAATACTTTTCAAATATTCATATTCAGCACAAAGTTGCTGGAGACTTTGATTATATTTTCAAACGTTATGTATGTTAAGTGTGTACAAATTTTTTGCTGGTGCATTTACAATTACAAAGATTGGTCTAGATAGAGACGACATTTCACGTACGAGACTGGCATTTGTGTCAGACACTAATGTGTTTGCTTAAAATTAGGTACTCAAATGTCATTAAAAAAAATAAACATACGAGAAAATTCAAGTATTTACTTGAATTTTCTATTTTTTTATTAATAAATATTAATGTAATGTAAACTATAACTACCCACACACTATTTTAAATTATTTATTTACATGTTAGCAGCGTTATTTTTACTTAAATTAAAATAAATATTAAACAAAAAAATTAATTACAAGAATCTACTTAATTCCATATTAATAGAAGTTTTAATTAGTCACAAGATTTTATAGTCATAGTAATGTATCATTAGTGGTTGATCTAATAACAGAGTGTATAAAATTTGATTGTATACATTTTACCGACTACCGTCTAATTTTAAAATCAACAATATTTTAACGAGCCATCCAAAGTGCTAATTTAACTCCAACCATTAAGGTGCCCCCATCCTAAGAATGACTGCAAATTTATTCCTTGACCTACCTTAACCTATATAATTATTAAAAATTATCAATCCTACGTCAAAACAAATCTATCTATGGTTTTTCTTATTATTATTTAGTAAGAAAAAGAGCTATTATAATTGAATTAAAATCTGTAATTTTTTCTGTCAATTGAAAAAATAATGTATTTTATTTTGTCAAATCTATAGTTTAAATATTTATGCTAGTAGTCAAGTTATTAAGATTGATTTATTTAGTGATTGAAAGCCATAGCACATGGTTTGGTGCCATTAAAATAAAGGTCCGATAGGTTTCACTTCAATTAATTATTTGCGTTGCGTTAGCGTAGCCTTAAACAAACCTTAATAAAACCTTTTCTTTTTCATTGGAAAAATACGTTACGGATACTCCCGGTCAAGAAGGTAATGACCGGGTGGTTATGTGGGACTACCCGGCAGCATAGATGACGCTGCTGTTTTTAAGGCTACCCACTAAAAAAATCAACGGTTACCCTCATCGCCTTTGTGGACGCCCAGGGATTTCTTTCGCGCTCACTTTGACGCCCCAGCGGAGCCTTAATAAAACCTTAAAATTTAGATTTTCATGAATTTAAGCTTTATTCCAGCTGGTTTCTTTCGACAAAGTTTTCCTAAAGTAAGTTTCGCATTTGGCGTCTAAAGTATATAAGAAACGATAAGCAAAAAGACTAAGGCTTTTGTTACTGATATTAGGGTATATTTTATATTTTTGATATTTTTATATTTTTTCGCAAACCTTTTAAATTATACGGACGATATTACATGACTGATTGATTCAAGATTGAGGGGTCGATGCAAAATAAACATAAGACAAATTTCAGATCACTAGATGTACGGATTCTTATATCTCTAATCTCAAATGTATGTCAAATACGAATAAAAATATAAATCTATTTTTTTTCTTTTGAGATATCGCGTCTTATATCCGAAAATATTTAAAAACATACCTACGTTAAGCGAAGTTTTTTTTTACAAATATATAAGGAAAAATAAATCATTCATGATTCAAACAGTTGACCGCGGGATACCATTCCGCCGCTCTTTTTAATGAACTACCGTATCGCTACACGCATGAATGAATAATAAATTGAGTTTGAATTTAGTACTAATACTATATATGATGAAAGGAACATATATTCGTCGTCTTTCGAAAATCATGTAACCCTTAACAGACCGTAAGTCTATTTGAAATATACAACGTTGCCCTTGACTTTGACTTTAAAATTAAGGGTGATGAAATCAGTAGCAACTATTAACAATAAATGGTTACATAAGAAAGTTACATCACACAAAACCAATTAGCCTAAAATGAATAGATTGTAAACTAAATCTATGGTGCAGACCATAGATTTTCAAAGTTTTGCCCAGTTTTGAGCCGATGGTTCCGTTCAGTTACCGGTTTGCTCCAACTTTCGGCACCTTGGCAGAGTCGTTGAAGATGATGGCAAGCGTGACCCAACTGTCTATTACAGGATCAATGCAAAGTGATTTTTTTTAATTTTAAACAGCTTTATTGCACACATTATAAAAGAAACAAAAAGTACAGACAATCAGTAATACAATGCGACTTCCCCTTCCGTTTTCCCCTTACTCTTGAAGGGACATTTTAAAAAACAGTATACAAATCTAGGTATATGTTTTATGTGATCATATACCTGAATTGAATTACTTGGAAAGGAAAAGATGAAAGGCCATTAGCCATGGGTCGGATATGCAAATGTTGAGATGGATGTGTGCCGCGACGAGAATGGATAATGTAAGGAAAAAGGAATATAAAAAGTAGCTTGAAAATAGTACTAGTGATAGTGATAAAAAAAATCGTTTATCCTGGTGTGGGCACGTGATACGGAAGGATGAAAATCTTTAACGTAAAGAGTCGTATGTATGAATGTGACTGATTGTAGGATAAGAATGAACGAAGAAAAATGGATAGAGTGGGTGAAAAATTTCATTGCTTAAAAGCAAGAATCCAATGAGATAATGTATGGTAAAGATAGAAGGACTTGACATATATAAGGGTAAGTAGATGATGATGGTGATGGTGATGATGGTGATGTTGATTATTATTAATATTGTTATGGTGGTGATGATAATGATGATGGTGATGATGGTGACGATGATGATGATGATGATGATGATGATACAATCCTACGATTAAGATATTTAAAAAAATATATATTTTGGTATTATATATGAAAATTACTGCAAGCACTTGAAAGAAAAAGTTATTTATAAAACAGACAGACAGTTAAATTGTATATATATAACGTGTATAAATATAATGTTTCTGATCTAAAAATAAATACATTTGATGGACATGTACAGAAATAAGTAGCATCTATCAAGATGTGATGTGGCATCCAAGAGTTCTCTGTAAAAGCTTAAATTGACATCTGTAATATATTGTATTGCCAAAGCATAATGTAATGATACGTCGTCTGAATAACAAATGTGTGGCACGAGTCATGCCAGCCTTGTGAATATATAATGTATTTGAATTAATTTAACGCTGAGCATTTTATATCTGGTATTATATACAATCGGGTGCTACTGACTATATGGAAGTTTTTCAAAGTGTATATTTCATATTTGATTTAACACAAATGAAGACCTTTGGATGATTACATTGCATTGTATGCAAAAAGTTTGTATTCGAAAATTTAAGTCTTTACATCTTTTAAGCCAAGATTATTTGTTGATTGATATTAACAAAAAGAAACTGTTACTTTTCTTACGTTTACCGTTATGGCTAAAAAAATAAACAATAGAAATATAAAATATATATATATAAAATATATATATTGTTTTGTAGTTGTTAATGTTTTACTAGATAATATTTAAAGCAATTTTAACATTAATTCCAAAATCTGGGTATTAATTAACATAACATAAAATATTCTCAGAGAAATGGCAGAAAACGTTTTAATTTATGGTAAAGACATAAATAGGGGATTTTTATGGCTTTGTTTTTCTCAATAATATTTAATAAATATCATATCTGTTGATGATGCTGTGCTATTTAACTTATGCAATTACATAACAATAATAAAAGTATGAATTATATAAATGTTCACACATAAAATAATTATTTTAAAATTATTTGCCTTGTTAGGAGTCGTATTAAGGTTTCAATGAATCAAAACAACACACGCACGCATTAGTCCCCTTTATTTTACATATTTACAAGCAATTTATTTTACATTTTTTAACATAATATACATTTACATAAAGTAATGTAACGATTTTCTTATTCAATACCTTACATAAAAATAATTCGACATAACTTATCACAAAATATACATAACAACTGGCATTTAAGTGAAAGTTCCTAAAATATAAATGTTTCATGAACAATATATTTAGATAGAAATGTATGAAAGCAAGATAATTGTTTACGGTATCTGGTTTCAAATAACATGCTTCAATTCGGTACTATCATTATACACGAAATAACCAAGATCACTGTATACTTAAGACAAAATTGTCTTAGAATATACGGTCTATAAAAAACAAAATTCTGTAATTTTCAATAAAATATTGACCTTATATTAACTAAATAAACACAAAATAAGAAAACAAACACTCTCCATAAAATTTAAATCCGTTAATACCTTATTAAACACCTCGATAACGGCTATACAATGTTTTTAATTTGTGGACATTTTAGTCTTATGTTTACAAATTTATAGTGATGTTACACAGACCTTTTAATGACATTTTTCTTTCTTTACCTTTTCGTAAACGAGGCAACATATGCTCCGTAATGATGCCCCATTAGGAAACAATACATTTTATATAACAACACCATGTCTTTCACTGTTACAATATGTTTTACGAAATAACTAATGAATAAACAATAAACTAACGGAAAATGAAGAATCTATTTCGTAAGCCATATAAGTAAAACCTCGTATAAAAAATAAATTTCAGTAATGTCAATTAGGCCAGACTTTTCAATACTAAGATAAATATATACAAGGGAATAAATTTCATGATTTGACAGTTTTAAAAATATATCTGTCAAAACGTACAAGTTATTCCGTCGTTAAGTTATATGTGGATTGAAATATAGTCTTTTAAATGTAAAATGTCAACATAGAGGTTAAACGTTATTTCCTAAGGAGCTATTTACTATATACTGCTTAAAATTCGATGTCCATACACAAGATCCGTATTACATTACTCTAAATCAATGAACCAAGTTAAGAATCGAGGACAAATTTAGCTTATCTAAAAAATTAGGTCACAAACGCATTACTGGCTTCTGAAATGTATACTTTAATGACTATATTACAAGAAAAGGGTGGCATAGTAATGTTTTTTTATAAACATAAATATAATGATTTTATCAGGTTAGCATAAAAAATATTAATACATTAAACATCCAGTAAAACCAGCAGTGCTCGTTTGTCTTTTAACGGCCATAATATTCCATATGCTTAAGGTATAATAGCGACAGCACAGACTCAATGGTAATGGCAACGCTAAAACAAGTTAAGACATTCCATAATTATATTGTAAAATTTGATCATGAATAAATATATATAATCCTCGTAAAAGGCAATTCGTTATAAGACTGTAGAATATTTCTAACATACCCATATTTATAAAATAACCATTTTAAATTTATTTTTTTAATATTTTAAAGAAGGATATTGTATACCAGCAATTTTCACTTAATATAAAGACTGCTTAAGCATCTGGCACTTTTCCTAACGCTATACTATATAATATATGAGGAGTTTGACTTGTCTAATGAAAAACGTAATAAATCTCATATTAAATCTGTAAAAGCATAAAACATTTATGGCCTCACACATTCTGTAAAGATTTTATATCTTTAAGAGATATTTGAACTATAACACAGTCGTAAAATAACATAAACGAGAAATAAACATTATAAATCTTCTTTAACTAACCGATTTATTTAAACTGTGTTATATTAAAACAACTAAACAACTACTTATGTAGATACTAATGCCTAGGTTGTACGTACTGCGGCCAAACGTAGACAGGTCTGGCAGCTCCTGAAGTTTGCTAAAACATTGAAAAAGTTAACTTAAAAAAAATTATAAGAACCAAAAAAAAAATACTCCAGTGTAGTTAAATTTGTTCTATCATTATACAAATTAATAGTGATATTTATTAAACACTAAGTACTCACTTCTAATGTGTTTCTAAGAGTCCGTCTGGTTGCATCTTTTTCGTATTTCCATAACAAATCAGAATTATAATCCTGCTTATCGAAACTATTGATTTCGTTTGTTTCAATATCATTATGTTTAGCGTCTTCCTGTTTCTTATTTTCATTTCTCTCCATTAAATCCTTTACATACGCAGGAAGGAAATAGCGTATTCCAATACCTGGCAAGCTTTGAGAACTTAATATTTGGGCGGGAGTGAAGTAGTCTCGAACTGGTTTAGCTTGGACGGGTTGGGGAGCTGCTTTATATAAGTTTGCAATTCTTTGCACGTTGTTAAAAGGCTGCTGTACTGGGGCGGGGGTGAACACAATTTGTGTATACCTTGACTGAGGTATAAACGGTTGTGGTTTCCTGTACAAATAATAGAGTTGTAATATTTTATTTTGAATATTATTTTAAAAAAGATAATTTATGGTTCTAAACTCGGATAACTTATGTAGAGCTCTAAATCACTTGATCCGTATTGCTGATTGATTTATGTTAGCTCTTATGAAGTACAGTTATTGTAAATATATTTATATACAATAATAACATGAATAATAGCTCTGAATGAAAACAATTTATAAAGCATTTAAATGCACAGATGAGTGTCCTGAAAATATTATTCTATGAATTCCATACATCTGTGAATTAATATTATAAAGGATATCAAATCTTTCTATATCTTTTTAGAAGGTCCATCAATTATAAATTAAATTACCACTGAGCATTAGGGTCTGCGGCGTCATCGGACCTCGACTCCCAAACAGGTGCGGGTTTTCTGTAGGGCTGCGGCTGGGGCTGCGGTTCAGGGGTCGGAGGCTCTATGGGACCATCCTTGGTGCCAAACTTCACCATGATTGCGTGTACACTAGCCGTGTACACTATCAAACAGGTGAACAGCTGTAAACAAATAATTTATACTTGGTGATTTCATACACTAAAAACATAATTATCTTATAAATAAAATAAATTTAAATCTATAAGAACGAATATATTTCAATTATAATTAATAATTTATGGATTATGTCAACACTTTATGTTTATTATTTAATATACATATTATCAAGTTTTGTCAATTTATTTAGTCAATTCGATAAATGTAACGAATCAGTAAAATAAGAAAAAAAATGGAGCTTCAGATGGTATAATATACTTTATGGTTTCCTGTTATTATAACGACGTCTTTATTTTTTATGATTTATTCTTAACTTATTAGATTAATTGTAAATTATTTAATGAACATTTTAAACAACTTTGGAGGTCGATGATTATGCCACATCTTTCTAAGCTCACTTCTGAAATCAAGAGGCCACAATTATGAATAAAATATGAGGCTATTTAGTTAAATTATGACTATATTTATTATCAATAATTTATTTTATAAAAATATACGATATTGATTTCATATTTGGATGAGCTTTTAAGGTATGTCGGTTTTTAACTTTTTATCAGATATTAGAAAATATTTCACTAATTGTAAGAATATAACTTCAGTTCAAAGGCTATTTGTTATTATTCTGAAATAAAAGAGCATTTCCAGGAAACAAATAAATACTCTGCAAACTAAAAAATAAAACAGTGAAATTAATTGCTTTTTTGACGAATATTGCCTTCCATAACTTACTAAGTCACGTTTAAACTCATTTTAATGACATTATTAACCTTGAAATCAATAATTTAAATTATTGACAAATTTTAAATTATTTTTCAAATTAACATAACATTAAACTACATTTGGATTAACTATAAATGACCTGTTTTAATTGATTAGTTTAATATTTATATTAAATAATTATTTGTTAATAATATTGTGTTGTGAATAAATATATTTTGAATAGTTTTGATTTATATTTTCTTACAACAGAGTCGTTATAACATTTTCTTACTAACTTTTGTAACTTTTCGTTAATTACCAAGCAAATTCGTGTTACAGATCAAAATGATAAATTATATAACTTATTTAATTCCATTACTTCGTAATCTATAATAAATTATGCTTTTAGTTTAAACATGGATGGAATCTATTGCATTTATTTCTTATCTATATATAATATCAGTAATTTATATGAAACAAAATAAATTAAGGTATTTGAATAAAAGGAATTCTAATAATATTAAGTAGATACTTCAAAGCTTATATTCAAATTACTGAAAGATAAAATGATATAAACAAAATTTACCCACAATACAAAATGGCTGTAAATTACAGAGCAGTCTTTACATTCACCATTGTTTAAATTAACACATCAATTCACAACTCAAGTTTCCTAAGCTTTTAATCTTATATATCTTGATGATTTTATTTAAACTAATTATTGCTTAAATTCATCGTTGGAACTCTTTGGTAATATATACCTAGCTTCACAGTTTGTGTGTTTGAATTTTTATAGAACGTTAAATTATTTGAGAGATTTTTAAACATTTTTTAACCTCGGTGTTAACAAGTTTATTTAATGAAACAAGATATTTGTTTTTTTTTATTTTTTATTAACTTACCTGTAGCCTTATTGAAGAATACATATTAGAAATTAGCTCGAAGCTAACTTATCATCCAAGTTTATCTGAAACAAATTAAAATAAATTTTAAATATCCATACCGCTTGTTATTCATTTAACGCTTCAGAAATTTATAATAGATCGAAAATCCGGGATTTAAATCGACTTTAGAAAAACTATAAATATAATATAAAACTCAATTAATTGGTCATCTTAGTCACGGCACTCATAACACAAGAAACAGAGTGTAAGTAAACAATAAACATAGAGTATCTTTATTTTATTATATTTATTTCATTTATCGTTATTGGCTATTTTTAAAAACATAAACCATTGTTATAAATTAATCCTCTCCTTCATAGTGTATTCATGTGCAGTAAGTGTGTGTGTATGTATGTGTGTGTGTGTGTAGGTGTTTTTTTTTATAATATAGTATTAAACAAAAAACAAATAGGATTAATTATCAATACAGACAGTAAATGAATGTGAGAAGTGGCGGTATTCGACAAAAAAGAGACACCCTTTTCAGTCCAACCACTACAGCTGGAAAAGAAAGTGGCAGACAAAGACCAATATTCACACAATCTTATAATAGTTGTATGAAATATTATAAGTCGAAAAACATAAACTAGTCAGTTCTCTTTTCTCATCTTGATGTTCTCATAAATAGTGCTGGTTATTACATACAATGAATCTCATGAAATTTTGTAACATACTCGTTTAAAGTTTAGTATTCGGAATGACTGAAAGAGGGAAAACGATGCATACATAATTTTTCAATGTAATAAATGGTTTAAAATGAAGAAGATATCGGACTGAAAAAAAACATAATATAATAAAACGTTTATATATTATTTATTTAAAAATGACCTTTCGATACAGTTACAGGAACGACAAAACGTAGGAATATATAGATTCCTACCTAACCTCTATAAAATATCAGTTAGCTCTAGCCCCCTAACTTATAAACTTTACTTACAATATCAATATAAAGAAAAGGTTATAACTACATTTTTTTTCAATATTTCTCTTCTTCAAAATATAAGACATCATTTGCAAATTCATTAAACTTCCAGATTCTTCTAAAAATGTTATATTTGAATCAAGCATAACGCCTTCACTCGCACTCTCCAAGTACTTGTACCGGTAAAGTATCAAAATTATACACAAAACGAGATTAATTGCAGATAAATATAATTCAACACAAAACTTACCCAACCGCTCCATTAAACGGTATAAATCTTAAAAGCATGTTCGCGAGATGACTTCGAGATATAGTTATCGAGGACATCGCTTTTATTTGCATTTATTAGTCGAGTTTTGCAATCGTAAGGTGAACGAATTAATTAATTAACTTATGCCTAGTGTAGTTCTATTGATTGATAATAAATTTGTCTTCATCGTTGATTGCAGGGACGTCTCTATCATCACACCTGTCTGATAAATCATCGAATTGGGTTGAATTAATAAATTTATGTATGCAGTAAGGTCAGTGTAGAAATTATGTGAATATATTAAATCTACATATATCATGAATGCCAATCATTTTTTTATACATACATATATAAAGGTCTGTAGTCATAAAAATGTCAAGCCAAGAGAAAAAACATGTTTTATTTTATAATCATGTTCTCGTAATAGCGACCAAACTCATCGCATATGTAGTAAGAAAAATTAGCCATCTAATAAGCCAGTAACTAATGGTTAAATTTTCAAACTTCCATATTATCATGACTTACGGCATTCTTTGTATCAGATAGATGTAGAATTAACATTTTTTTTTATTTATTTATTTTATTTTTTAAATAAAAAGCTGAAATTCGAGCTACAATTAAAGTTTATTAAGACGTTAAAATACTAACGCTTCCTTTTATCTACGTCCGAAAAATGCTAACATTTTAAGGGCGACTTTTTTAACATGAGCACAAGAAGTAAACGAATGATTCCTAAGTATAAAATCACTTAAATAAAAGAAGCATTTATTAAAGCAATGGAAATTGAATTATTTTTTACGATAAATTGTCTAAATTTATAACTTATATATGGAAAATTTAAAGCATTCTTTAAATGCGTTATTGTATCTAAAGCCTAAAAAAATAAAACTACGGACTATGCTGACGAAAGGGAGGCCTGGCAATAGCCAACTTGTTGACAATTCTGCATATGTTGCGTCACGTTAACCAATTCTAAGGTGTTGTCTTTTGTTTTTAGTTTTCTTTGTGGCTTCGGAACCGTACAACAATAGTTTGACGTTTCAAAACAGCAAGGTCTTCTTTAACTATAATCTTATCTTTAACTTTAATAAAATAATTCAATAACTTCAATGGTCTGAATATTTTTTATTAAAACGCTGCTGAGAACCGAGGAACAAAAAATAACCTGTTTGATATATGTAGGCAATATATATAACGCCTTAACAAGTACGTCAGTATCTATTGATTTATCCAGTTATTTATCTTCTAAGCACGTGTCTTATAAGGCGCTATAAGTTATTGGTATTGTCGTTATACATTTCTAGACTTCATAGTATTAGTAAAACGTGAACAAAAAGGACATTCTTGGAAAAATACCAATAAGTCTTATTCACTAAGATACATGAATATTTTTTACAGCGCTATTGTAAATACAGTTACTGTATAAAATATAATTTCATTAGAAGTTATTTTGAAACACAATAATTACTTGAATACATATTATAAAAATCGTTAAATGACATGCGTAAAAAATCGATTATAGTTATTTTCATAATTGTATTGCGAATATTTTGAAACCATGAACTTCAATCGATTATTCCATTACAATTCGGTTACGAACGGTTACCTAAATATTTCATTAAATTTAAGTAACCTTTGCGGTTATCAAAAATTGAGATATCATCAATGTTTTGAAAGATATTACTTATAAAAGCTATAAAATATAATGTTTGGAATTATTCTATAGTTATTGTAAAAAAATTATATAAATATTGTTCTTCGGTTAGAATTGAATTATAATTTGTAATTGGAATCACCAATTTACCATCAACCACATATTATCTGGCCCTTATCCCACTTTAGTAGTTTTAATATTCGACCCACTCAGACCTCAGCGCTATTTCAATTCCTTTCATCCTCGAGTTATCATTCACGCAATCCATCCGTCTCTTTTTTGAGGATAGATAAAGGGATAGAGGGAGCTATCCCTTTATCTATCCTTATGGCTTACTTAACCAAGCTGTTTTCATCCCTTCTAATTTTATTCACATTCCACTCTTATCTCCTTTCGTCTTTTTTATAACGCTATGCTTTCAAACTTCCCATAATATATCTATGTGTTATTTTATCTTCTCTTGTTACATGACACATCCACTGCAAAAGTCTCATCTCGTTTGCATGCACTCTGCTTTCATCGATGTCATTTAAAGTCCAACAATCTGATCAATAACTAATGAACGTTTTTTAATTTCCCCCCCACCCCCCCCCCCCCCTAAGTTGAGAGAATTGCTATTCATTAGGTATTTATTAGGAATTAGTTTTTGTATTGGTATTGGTATCACATGTCTTTCTCGCCACTGTTTGCCACTAAAAATAAATAAAAAAATATTTTCAAATTAAAGTTATTTTAGCTATAATAATAATGCTTTATTTCCAGCATTAATATAAAACATATCGAAAATAAAGGGAATTAATAACAAACCAAACACGTTAAAGTTAAATTCCTAGTAACTAAGATTATGTCGATAATATTAGTTGATAAAATTGACATACGTTTTCTGCATAGTTGAATTTCAGATATCAAATGTAAGATAAGTTGAGAGACGGCTGGAATTTGACGAAATGTGCTTGTAATTTTCAATAATAACTTATAAAACAATGATTTAAATATAAACAATATAATATCAAGCAATTCATTGTTTAAAGTTTCATTAAATATACTTAGATTAAATAAAATTAATGTTTGTTTTATTTTTAGTTCAGTTGTTAGTATTTTACGAGATTTATCTGGCAATGAAGTTCTTCAGTTGATATTAATACATCTGTAATGCCTTACAGAGACTCCTTTAACTTCTGTAATATGTTCAATACGCAATATTTATCCTGCTACCTTGGGTCAAATACAAAATAATTAGTCTTAACTAATTACAATTCTGGAAATTACTCCTGTCGTTAAATATTATCTAGATCGGATTTTGCTTATAATTAAAATAAATTTAAAATCTATAAGTCACTAGACACAACTCTATAAGCCTTATAAGTCACTTTTTATTTATGACTCAATTCAGATAGCAAATTAATGTAAATACTTTTTGGCGGGCTGCATGTAAAAAGTTTACAGATAACAAAAACACCTTAAATTAAAATTAGAACATTCAAATTACTCGTTTTTAATTTTTAATTTTTTAATTTAATTTAATTTAAATATATAATAAAATATATGTTATATATAATAACTTAAAAAAAAACTTTAAATTAAAAATAGAACAGTATAATTTGTCTTACATTTAATCATTCATCATTCAGCTTTCCATGCCAATAGACGTTCGATGCGTTGCCCAATATACCACGCTGGAGGCATCGTATTGTTACTTTGTAAGCCTTGAGTAATGGGTTCTTGTTGGCAACGCGTTTTATTTACAAGCGCGTGTCACTGTCCGTTACTTGTCGATGAAATCGTGACAGTAATACAAAAAGAAATAACGCAATATTTACTATAAATACTATCAATCCAAGACAAGCGGTATTACAAAAATATTTTAAAGATAAATTCAGAATAAAGCTCTGTTCACATTGATGTTTATTTATTATGTACTAATTTAATATTAAATGAGCTTAACATGGCTAAGCATGTTTCGCTCCATTTATCATAATGTCATAGCTAAATAATATCTTTATAGATATAGTTATGGAAATTTAGTGAAAGATATACTCTAATTTTGAATTTACATAAGCAAGAAATATATTCAATTAAATCGACAAATAACAAAATTAGGCTCTGAATTCGCAAAACAATTCATCATTCTAATACAATTTATATATATATATATAGATTGTAATGTATAGAATACTAAATTTAATTTAATTAATTAATTTAATTAATTTCTCTATAAGGTATCTTTTAATTTATCTTGATAAGGCTTTATCATGGCATAACAAATATCAAAAGTGTTAAACGCCACTGTTCCTTTGTAAGAATGACTGAATTCTATTCAACTTCAATCAATCAATCAAATCACTTTATGGCATTAGAATAATAACAAAGAAATTAATCAATTATGATGTAATATGTTATAGATATATATGTAACACGTGAAATATATGAAATAACACTTGATTGGCACATTGGCTGTACCTCCGTCTATTATGCCTGTGGTCGTAGGTTCGATCCCCTCACATTGTTTAGTGAAAACCTGTATTTTTTTTTGAGGTTTGGGTATCATATATATATATTATTTACGAAAATAATTGTTTATGTAAAAATACAAGCTTTGTTTAGTTTTGGGTTTTAGTTTTGCTAGACTGTGTTATAATTTATTTAAAAATATGCCTTATGAATATGAATAAAAAAAAGAATGATGAGAAATTCATATATTTTTCGAGAACGAATTTATGGTACTGACCCATAAACTAATACAGAGTTAACCTGTATATGAAATTAGGAGCAAGCTATAAAAGAATATATTTTAAACAGAGTAAGTAACCTTACAAAATTACTATTACAAATATAAAATTACTATTACACACGTACGTATGCGTATATTTGTCTGTGAGTATGAATGTGTGTGTGGGTTTGTGTGTTTGTGTGTTATGTGTGTAGGTGTGTGTGTAATTAGATGTGATGACATTAAAATGCAATTAACGCTGCAGTATTTGTAATTTCAATAGACGACCTGTCTCACCTTGACAATGTGTCACATAACAAAGAAACTCATATAGGACCAGTAATGTAAATCTGTCACGCCCACTCAGTCTATGAATATTAGTAACCTGACTACTATGTCTGCCCTTTCTTGAGTCTTGTAAGGGCTTAGTTATTAGCAATACAAATTAAGCTCTGTATAGCGAAGTATAATTATAATTATTAATACATTTTGTTATTTGTAAATAACATGTTTACTTATTATTTATATTTTATATACTATTTCTACGCCTTTATTCACGTTAATTGTATCGGAATTTGTCCGACTAGTTTAGACTTGTTTCTAGAGCTAGAGGTTAATTATATATATATGAGAGTTGACAAAGTCGCTGGCAACGGTTAGTTGACAACTCTCATCCAAAGACTCAAATCATAAAACATATAACATGTCATAAAATATATACTAATCCATATCTATGGCAAGGAAACGTATTTTATATTGTAGATGGCACTGGACAATAGACAGACAAAAATTTCAATCTGATATTTCGATCTTCAAACTAAATTATAGCCTTTGTGTTGCCGAAGACTAGTAGTTATATAACATAAAGTTTATCAAAATCCATCAAGTAGTTTTTACGTGAAAGCCGAATAATGAAAGACAAAAATTACAAAATATTTTTGTGGCTTGTGTTACTTGTTTGTATATTTTTTTACAATTTTTATTCAATGTACAGAATTGAACTCATCTAGAGTCCTATAATATTATAATATTATAATCATGGTTCACGATAAATCGTTATCGTATTGATATCGTAACATAAAGATGAGGAAGTATCGTATTAAAACGCCCTTTCTCTGTTCTTAATATACTTCATTCAAAATTTACGTGTCATCGTCAATAGTTAGTGTCAATCAAATATTACGTTCTCTTCAAACAAAATTATATATAATGTTGTATTATAGCCATGTGTAAAATTACCAGAAATGACAAATAATCTAAATTATTACATAAATAGTTATTTTTTATATTGAATCTAAAACGAAATAGAATAATAGTAAGTAGACGTTAGATCTAAATGACATAAGGTCCTGTGTAGATTGACTACATAATATAAACTGTTTTTGCTACGTAATGTAATTATAATGCATGTGCACTTAGCCTAAGGCTGTCCAATAAAAACATAATTAAGATGGAACCTTCAAAAACACATTGACATCGTCTCTCACTAAGCTCTTGAAGGTTGCACTCATCGTTATTATAACTCGCGGCAAAACGAACATTACGCAATTTATCTTGGATAAATGCGAATACGAGGAATGCTTGAAAATATGTCGTTTCAATATGAATAATATAATATAAGAGTGCTTGTACATTATGTTATTTTTTACTATTATTTGAATCTCTACTTTTTGGAACATTTAAAAATATTGTTTGTAAATTATTTTTTGACAAGTTAATTTCTTACACCTTTATTTTGATGTTACGTTGTCACCCATACTATGACTCCAGTATGCTTTTTCCTAAATGAAATTGGTTGCCTGGAAGAGATTGCTCTTTATCTATAAGGCCGCCAAATTCGTAATATTTTTTTTTATTATTATTTTATACTCAGGGTGTACAATAAACAATATTATTATTACACTGTTTTTTTGTTTATTTTATTTATTAAACATATACTTATGTGTATATATATATATTCGACATATGTCCAGTGTGTAATCTCCGTGGTCACGACGTGTAAGTAATGGGCTCTGCGTTCATGAGCTAATAGCGTCATAAGTTTCATGGCACAAGGTTAACTCGTCCACCGACAACATGACATAATTTAAATTATTAACGATCTTAGGAAGTATATTCACTTTTTATATACACTAAAAAAATATACTTTAAATTGATTATTAACAAGAAGTATATATATACATATATATATATATATATATATATATATATATATATATATATTTATACATATTTATATATACATATTTAAGTCACTTTCCTAATTTCTACTTGCTGTCTTCACTCTCAAAAGTTGTCACGAAGACATCGCTTGGAAGAGACAACACCACATTTTTATATCATAAAATATTACAGTTTAATTTAAAAGATAGGGTATTTTTTTAGTGTTTAAGTACATCGTTATATTAATTTATGAAATCTAAACTAATCTAAAAGTTTAAGTTTGACATAGATATTCTATAGATGGCATTAAAAAATAGTTATAAATATTCATATTAAAATAACTCCAAAAATTTATGTAAACAAAAAATATTTAAAAAGTTGAATTTCCTTTTAAAATCATTTTAAGAACAAATTAATGGGTTTTCATACAATACCATATTTTGACGTTTTTAAATTTAAATCCATACCAGTGATCACGTGTATACGTCAAATGGAAGTGTCAAGCCATAACGAAATAAGTCGCCTAATAATATCGACATAAGCCATATCGAAATAAGTCCTTAGTAAAGAGGCCTCAATTTAAAATTACTAAGAAAGCTTGAAATGAGTGCTGATCTGAATCACTTTATTTTTTTATTTTGTTGGCATTGCCTACTTGTTTTAGAAGATTTAGGCCATCTTCAGGGCGGATGGGATGGACGTTGCCTCCTCAAGCCTCGTACCATTATTTGAATATTAATTTAAAGGCACTTCTAAACCTAGTGACAAATTTCACAATGTATCAAGCAAGAGTTTCACAGTCGATGTCATACGGACATTTCGGAGCTAATCCGGATGACTTATTGATAACCGGTCAGTCCGTCTGTGTTTAGTAAGTTTGTTTATATTTTATCATATTTCATATTATTTCGTAAGTATTAATCCCGCATAAATCAACTTATACTTAAATTCGTTTTCTCCCATATATGTCGTTTTAGTTACCGCGTATGAATAATTTTAATAAAAGTCAGTGTAAAATTAGGATACCTATACATATAGATGTGTTATTTATACTTCCTTGGCCTGTTTAATAAAAAATATTGTTTTATCCATACATTAAAATAGTAAAACCAATCATATATATTTTTATAATATTTGCTACGTTAAAAATCCAAGATGCCACTAAGCAATAACTTATTAAGCGATATTTTTTTTTGTTCTATGTTTATTTTAAAATTTTAATGAAATAAATGTATTGTCATTTTTATGCAATGCTATATGGACCACTATTCATTATAAGAACCTAAAACGAGGTATCAAATATTGTATTAAAATTTCCAAATTTAAAAAGAACAATTGGTTATGTCTGAGCTAAATTTGATCCTTGTATAAGCTATATTAAAGGAAGCAATTAATTTACTGGTAATATGTATGAAACATAATTATAATATACAGATAATCAACCACCATTATGTTTAATTAAACGTGTAATAAGAACTTTTTTGTTTATAACCAGCCATTGTTATAGTTGGCAGGTAATTGATTCAGGGAAGTCATTTCCATGCGTGAAGAACGTCGTTTAGAACCAGTGGTAGGAAAATTGTTTGTCAATTAAACAAGACTTAGGCCAAATGCCATCAACTTAACCTGGGTAATATATTATTATATAAATATAATATAAGTTATAAATTGGAGATTTAATTGTTTATTTAATTGTCGGATATTCTAATGTCATCATTGTTGAATTGTTTAAAAGAGCAACTGTTGAGTTTCTGGCCAACTCTTCTCAGCAGAGCCGCATTCCGAGCTGTTGGTAGCTTACTCACGGACTGGCTATACTGACATTTTTATAATGTAACAATTGACGATTCAAAAATGCATGTAAATGCCTTATTGAATAAAGATAATTTTAATTTGAATTTGAAATCAAGTTGTTTTTAAGCAACGTTACCTCTTAAATCTTAGTGAATTGTCTAAGAGGGCTTTTACTTTTGTGTAATATTATCATTTAACAATGCTTTTAAGATGCTGGTTAATTAAATTTCAATTATATTGTTAATTCCGTGATAATCGGGTTAAATAATATTTTTATATATAAAAAAACATATATATGTTATATTACAAATAAATTGTGATCTAAATACATCATTGCAAATCAATCAAAGAACCTCGTAGTATGCAGTTCATGTATTGAAGCTGTTTGTTACATAAATAACAATAAAATGTAAATTCATAAAGCAAAGACAGATATCATTAAAATAAATATAAATCTAGTTAATAAACATATACTCATCGTGAGTAAACTCAAATGAATAGCCGGCTGTACGCTTCAGTGCAAGTGTGTTGAGTTCACGGTCACTCAGTCTTGCGTAACAAACTTATTATACGGAAAACATACTGTAGCCTATTTTCATTACCAAAAAAAAATCATTGGACTCGAACTTGCTACCTTTTGGAAACCGTCCCGTCCCTCTTTCAAATGAGCTATGGTGTCGCTATCCGTCTATGTAACTTAGATTCTAAATATAATTGTCTTTATGACAGAAGGAATTGACATCGACAATCGATAAGTAAGTGAGACGTAGGAACTATATAACTGCATTATTACTGTTTTAAATAATTAAATTTATATGATTTAACATTTTTAACTGACACACGGTGGTGCAAGATGTGGCAACAGATTATAATAGAATATGTGAATCCTTATACAACTGTTTAAAGCCCAAGGCAAAGTATATTTAAATTGCAACTAACGGACCATACAAACGGCTTTATATAACACCGCTGAAGACATGTTTGGTCATAAATTATACATTACTTCTTAATACACTAAAGCCGAACATCTCCGGATCGAATTCGTTTAATGCTGAAGTTACACAACTTTTTTACTATAGAGGTCATAACTTACGCGAACTGTAAGCCACGATTATTTATTATTACCCGCGAAAACACGAGCACGATACACGAGTGATACGTAATGACAGTCTGCCACATCGCTAAATTTACTTGCTTTAATAAAACATTTAATTATCACAATATTAACGCTCAGTATACAAGACATATAATAGCAGTTCGCGAAGATTTATATAAACCTAATAACTGGTTAATGGATTCCTCCTTCTATTTTGAGGTCAGAAGCCGTGGCAAATAGATTAGGTAATTCGGTATAGGCTCTATTACACCAGTTTTGTAATATTTTACATTTAATAGAAACCTATTTGTACCAAATTGCGTTACAGACCGCAGCTCATCCCAAACCTATCACGACAATCTTGAGAACCGTCAGTTACTTACGAAATCGCGAAATATATGAGATACTTGGCTCTATATCGTTTCACACGAGTCGAGTTGTTATTATCTTCATCGTAAATCTTTTAAAAGCGAATTTGAAGTTTTGGATCTCTTGACTTTACACTAATTTACTTCATAGAAAAAAGAAAGGCATTTTATATTTTCTATTCTTATTTCACCTTTACGTGATTTTTATATAAAAATTAAGACAAAGAATTTATAATATTCCATAATTACATTTTTATACATATTTTTATATACTCCAAATATGTTAAAAAAAACTACTAATTTAATCTAGATAGTTAAACGTAATTAAAATTATCCAAAATCTTATAATGCAATAATTTTAAGAATTAAATATTTACCTCTCTATTTTTAAGCAATGCTGCGTGTCGTCTTCAAATTAACATAGAATGGGTACTTGCGTTCTGTGCAATGGAGGAATTGGAACAAGTTGGGTTGAATAATACATTATTATCCACTTGCTGTTTTGATTAACGATCTCGTGAACACTTTTTAGCTCTTTTTTATGAAGTGTAGTTTGACATTTATTTGTCACAATTCGCTATTGTGAATTTTATAAGTCATTTGTGCCAACTAAATATTTAATACTGTTATATTTTAAACAGAGGTATAACAGCAAAATCTCTCTATGACCTACTTAAAGATCTAGGCCTCTCTAGAACTATCATCAGTACATTTCTAGAACGTACTTCAAAGGCGGCATTGGTAGGTTCATTCTAAATTTGGTTAGGTAGGGAGAGGAGCGCAACCAGTTGATGGTGAGCGTGAATGCGCATTTTAAAGGGGCCCCTTAAACTTGCACCTGGTTTGCAAGTCCCAGGAGCTGTCTGCACTCCTCTCCCTGCAACGCGATGGGCCCGGCACCCGCACGGTGAATCCATGGAATGCTAAGAAACTTCGTCTGTCTCTGTTATAGACTTCTAACTAAAAGTCAAAAATGGTAGATATCTCATATCTTACATAAATACAAAGTGAAGCAAATATTGAGACTTTTTTGTTACAAAATAACGGAGATATTTCAAGTGTATACGAGTTTATTTGAAAGTAAAACATTGCTGAAACTGTACGTGATTTGTGTACAAATTGTGTTCGTATATTTCTGTGAAGATGAAATGGCTTACCTTATCAAAAATTAATATTTTAGTTCAATTGCTTAAGATTTACCTGTATTTGATCGAATAAACTTATAAAATATATATAAAAACGAGGGAAGAAGGATTCCCAAAGGTCAGGTTGAAATCGTAGTAGTGTTGATGAATTCTTCATTCTATATCATTTTAAAAAGTTAGGTAAACAATATTGATAAATAATACACAATATTCCTGTTACTTTTAAGGGAATCTTCTCGATTTTTTTCGAACTAATTCGGGGTTCAGTCTCATATTTCGAGCTCATGAGTAAGAAACCCGAATGGATTCGAAACTAATTGGGAAAATGACGATATAATTCCACGTGAATATAGTTTCGTAAATATGTATAAAACAGTTGACGAATATTTCGGTTCACAAAAGTGTAAGTGAAATATGTATAACATTCTTTAATTTAGTTTCAAAATCTTTATATTTACAAAGAATTGATAAGATAATGACATGTTATAAGAAATAGAAAAAATGTAATAATAAAAAAAATATATACCTATCGTAAAAATTAAATAAATGTTATGTATTATGACCTTTTATTTAAAATTAAACGTAAAATGCTTATTATGTATAACTATAAATTTAACCCAATGAATTGTTTTATAACCATTCTTATCTTTATCTTTTTTTTTCTTTTCTTAATTAATTATCATGATCCGTAATCGGTAAGAATGGTAAATATATAACGCCAAAGTCAGATAATAAATAAATATTATAGGTGTTAGTGTTACGACAGCCGTGTCGTCTGCACTTGTGCTTATTTTGAATAAAATTCAATATGTCACGATCCATTACACAATACAAACCTAAGTACATTAAGATTGTTTCTTTTACGTGTCTTACTTTCTACTACAATTTAAATTTACCTAAGAGTAAAGTGTCAGACGTGCATCTTTGACACGATGTTCGTAGATATAATAAAGGCTTAGACAAATGTCATTGACGCTAGTCGAATAGAAAGACAAATGTATGTATTTGACATAAGACAACGCTACATTGTCGCTTACGTCCATATTATTTAAAAATAATCAACAATTGCTTGAGATTTGTCAATGAGGTTGAGTCTTGATAAATGGTATTAACGGTTGTCGAATAGAGTGGCAAATATGTATATTTGTCCAAAAAGTATTTGACATACTATCACATACGTCCATATATTTAAATAGAATAGACGACGAGAGTTCGTAAGTGCTAGACGTGAATCTTTGACACGAAAATCATAGGCATTATAACGTCATAGTTATTATTATTTACTAGTGAACCCTACAGACGTTGTTCTCTCTTAACAACGAATATTAAATTGGAATTGGTAATTGGTAAAATTAATATTTGTTAAAAAAAAAACCGATTCATCCTTAGATATTTCATCAATGCATATTTTATCAATCTCGCCAATGGTTAAATGTTTGAGAATTATGACAAAAGTAATAACGTAACATTAGTCAGGTTGATGTAGATTATAGCCTCTATGTTGCCGAGAACTAATAGCTATATAACAAATAAAATTTCATCAAAATCCAGCAGTTTTGCGTTAAAATCGGACAACAGACAAGCGGACAAAAATTTCGAAATCAATCTTTTTTTGGCTTGTGTTACTTTTATGAAGACTCCAAGAGGTATTTTTTTTGTCTTCATTCAATGTACAGAATCAAACTTTTCAACAGTTTTATTATATGTATAGATAATAAACTAAGCAGATTTCGTTGATACGTCTGTATTCATTGTGCTTAGAAATCTAAATCTTTATGTTGTTGTGTTTTGTGTCTGGAATATGATTAAACCTTAATGCATCGGATATTAGGAGCAATTAATGAAAATTTCATATCCTTCAATTAATATTGGTAAATCTTCGTTGAAAATTAATTCAGTTGCTATGTTCTTTGACGTATTAGGTACTAATGAATAATCATTATATAATTATCATTAAACATGGATTTAAACATCCTAAATGAATTAACTGCACGAATTTGAGATCGATATATCAAATGTTTGACGGTGTATAATAAAATTGCTAATATGGCTGGTTATTTTACATTATATTTAACATTTAAGTTAGTTGTTATAAAAATAACATAAAGAAAAGTTCTTTTATATTATAAATTACACAAAAATGTATACCTGATAAATTAAGGAAAGAAAAGGAAATCGAAAAATAGTAATAGTATTAAATAAATACATTACGTTCCATGTCATGTTTGACAGACTTCTTAAATAGTTTTAAAACTTTTCATTTTAAAAGACTAGTAAGAAAAAGAGGCAAGGCGTGAAGTGCTTACAAAATTTGGAACTGTGATTGGACAGGCATTCTGATGATCTCAACCCGGCCAGTGACCCGAGAAACACAAATCTTTCCTTTATATATGAGGGTATTTTTGGGTGGAATACTCCATCACACCAGAGAAAGAACACGTAAATCTTGGCGACGACGTATAGTGAGCCACTTGAACTGTTGTTGGAATAAGATATAAGGTCATATTTGCACAAGCCAAATAGGAACCGTATTGCTATGTATTAAAGTCGCTCAAGCGTATTTAAACAGTCCTCAGTTAACAAAGCTTGAATCGGTTTAATGAAGAATAGAAATCAAAAGATAATTTTGGTAAGAGTTGCAAGAAAATATCTCAGTTATTAGAGAGTATACATTGTGACCAATGTTTAATATGCGCAGACCAACATAGCGTCTGATTCAAATTTAGATCAATATCCTTAAAGGAGTCACAATATGTTATAATTATACCGTTATGTAATATCAGATGGAGGTTTCGCCTTTCAACTCTTGCAATCATTCTGGGGTTGCCAATTATAATAGCCTATTATTAAGCTGGGTTATTTTTAGAATATAGAGACTTCTCGACCTTAAAATCACAGTGAGATCATCAATAATGTCAAATATGGAGGAGTGTAGGTTATCAAGCTTTGAATGGAGGTAAGTTTGAAAATCATCTGTATGCGAGTGATGGAGAGAAGATGCATGTTTAGTGATAGGATTAATAAAATAATCAAAAAGTAAGAGAGATAACACGTCACCTTGAGGTACTCCAGACAATTCATTACACCAGGATAAAAGGAATATTAGAGGAATATTAAAGGCTATACATGTTTATAGATATTTCTACTATTCTTTTACGTTGTGGCATTTATTCCATATTAATCTAAACTGCAAAGTAAAAAACACTGGTCACAATTTTCGAAAGAAACCGAATACATATCGCCGCCGATCCAATAAAGATAATTATATAGAGAATGGAAATATTATTGAAGTAACGATACGGTAGCTCAGTTGGCAGAGCGACGAGGAGGTTTCCCACCAGTTGCGGGTTCGAATCCTGTCCCTATTGATTAATTTTTCATTCTATATTTATTTCAAATATAAACATTATACTTTTGTTACATATGTGCTTAAAATAAATATACTTGATAATTTCGCTTCACCTCTATAGTATTATTTTTAGCACAATTGCTAACTGTTTAAAATATTGTACGGGTTTAAATTTTGCTCAATTATTATTGTTTACGATAATGACTTACAACACAACTTTTATTCGATAAAAGATTGGATGGATTACAACAAATTTTGTAAATGCCAACCATATTAGGGCACTAACAAACATAAGACAGGCAATAATGTTATTTAATTTAAGGACTTCTGCTCAATTTCTGACATTACCTACCTCTGAAAGCTTTGGATAAACTTGACATTTGTATTTTTATAAAAACAAAATAATATATTGTTGCGATATAAAAGTAAAGTATAACAAACAGTTTTTTTTTAATATAAAGTGTATATAAAAAATGTACAGGATTACAATTGAGTCTTAAGTATGTAATCACCCTTACCAGACTTTCAAACCATCTGTTGCGGCTTCGCTCCATTAGCCTCAAACTTTACGCACCTATTACACTCTATTGCTATAAATGTTTCCAATTTTACTACGAAATTCTAAGGTGAAATAATTTATAATATATTAGATCAGGATTATTGTCAAACTAATCTATATTCACAGTTGACTAGTATATATTCACAGTTAACTTAGTCTATATTCACAGTTAACTAATCTACACGGTTTGTTGTATTATTTTAACATGGATATCTCCAAAATAAAATAATATAAATGTGTCTAACAATTTTTTTTATATGGTTTCGTTAAAAGATAATTAATCGTCTTTGTGAAACGGATATAATACTTTTAGATGTGACCTTTACAAGTGATGTTGTAAATCAATACATAACTAAATTAGTTAGTACCTATTTTAAAGCTGATAAATATCTTAAAGTTGTATATTTACTACATAAATGCTACATACATAAATACTATATAAACTTCAAACTCGATAACATTTTGATTTAGTGGCTAAATTTGTGGCAAATGGGTTCAAATGCCAGGTCAGATATTTTTATTTGATTTCCGATTTTAGAAAACTATTCGCCTGACGCCGGAGTTATAACAATAAGCTTAACATATGAAAGAAAATTGGTAGAAAGTGGATGTACAGTTACTTTTACTACCTATACTTGCAACAAGATTGATTGAAGATTTTTTCAATACAAATCCTAAACGAGCAGATAAAAGGTTTAGATTCATGTTTTACCTATCCACGGACTAGGCTCAGAATAATATTAAAAGCTAATAATAGACATTTTCGTATCTGTAGCAAGTTATTGATAACAACCGTTAGGAGTGTCCGATGTCCGAACATAAAAATCTAATAACACGTTCGATTTCAAAACACCAGAGACATTTTGTTTAGTACCGGGCCTGGGAAGAGTCTGATGAAACCGAATAAATGCTGGCCGTTTAAATCAGATGAGGCAATGGACATTTAGGTGTTGGCTTGTTCATATTTAGTGTAAGTGTGAATTGTATGGTACCATTCATTACGAGTACTTATCGAAGCTTTAACATTTACACTATTTAAGTTCAGAGTTTTACTTCATTTCGATTATTATTTAGTAATAAAGCCAGTCTGAAAGGGTTAATTATTTTTTAAGATGTTATAAAAATATAACTTAAATGGCTATAATAACTTACAACAAGAATAAATTCTAAATAATGTTCACAGAGTCATTTTCATCTCGCAAACTTATTAAGTGCGAGGTGCGAATGGTTATATAACATTTTAGAGACAATTTATGTTGCTGTAAATATACATTTATGTTGCTGTAAATATACATTTAAGTTGCTGTAAATATTAATATTATATACAAATATTCAAAGAATTTTTTATGTCAAAAGAAATTGTGTTATTTATTTTTTTAACATAATGTTAGTATTGAATAATAATAATCAATGTTTGAAAATATCAAACATATGAAGCATGTTTTAAATTTTAATAAATGTATTATGAAAAATAAACCGATGCTGGCTGGGATTCGAACCCGCGACCTCTGGGAACCGACCCTTTCGCTCTACCGATTGGGCTTTCGTATCGCGGCAAGACTCGATCGGTTTATTTATTATTCTACATTTATTAAAATTTAACAATAATCCATTATTATTTTGAAACACTACAAATAAAACAATTTGACTCTATATAATTTCTAAGTCTATTATGTCACTGCTGATATCAATTCAGTAGCAACAATTAACCATTGAGTGTTACGTCCAAGAACGACGATTTAAGATGATAAAATGGCATTACATAATTGCCTTATATTTGTACTCTTCCGTGCTCCAGAACATCAAAACACTATTACATTACATGGTCGTATTTACTTCCTTTAACCAGATAACAGTGAAAGCTTTCCAATGAACGCCATAATTGGCAGATACGAGCTTGAGACAGATATTCGTGAGATATCTCAAACAAAGACCCAATAAGATTACCATATCTGGAGCATTCAGTGCTTTTGTAAATATTTATTAAATCACGACTGAACGTTTTTGATCTTAACTGACTTTGTCTAGCTTATAAGACTTATTTTTATATATCTGGTATGTTCTCGTTTAATACGTTTTTAAGTGGTGATATTTTAAAACATATATTTTGTGTATTTCAAAACTAAATTACGTACTAAATGTAGAGTTTATCTAAGAATATTTATTGCTATAACTTTGTACTTGGCACGTCATTTTATAACGTTTTAAGGTAAATATTTCAGCCTAAAACACTACAAATATTGCTTGCCATTTGATCAAATGTTTAGTAAATATTAAGAAACCTTTTCCTTAACATTTAGTAAAACATTAATAATTTTATTAATATATTTCAAATTAATAACCAGATTGTTTTATAACTATCTAGTGATCGTGGCTTCTTCTCTTTACCTATTTTAGACTCTATTTTATTGCCCCATTATTATTTTCTCAGCTATTGAATATTTCACGTTTAACAATATACTTTTAACCAAAATAATATTCCTATACAATAGTTATAAAGTATATCGACTGTCGGTCCGTGTCACTATTATATCACCTACAAGGTGACTCCAGCGTCACAGGTGATAACACATCAGTATGATGTTTCATAGCGAAGGTTGTGAAACCTGACACCCCTTTCGGATATAAGTTAACAAATTTGACACTAAACCTGAATAAATCTATTCCACTGACGTGAGAGCGATCTAGAAGGTCATGAAAAATTATAAAAATGAATAAAATAAAATCGATGTACAATCATTTGATTTCATTGTATCTTATACTTTTCTCTTTATTGATATATATTTTTTAATGTTCTAATTAGTTTATTATGTGTCATTTCGGGTTTTAAACACGTCAATTTACAAAATGTAATAATTGCTTAATCTATATAAATACAAAATCACTTTTGCATATAGGAAAGATTAAAATTTGAGAACGGCCCAAAAATTAAATTTTTTTAGAACAAAGGCTCTAAACAAATAAAAAACTTTACAGACGTTTTAGTGGTATCTGTATACAAAAATGTCGATAAAAACATTGTCATTCAGTATGACTGTTTGTCTATTAAATGTTAAGCTAAGATAATTTACATTTTTTCAATAATAAATTGAGTATGAAACCGAAATGAAAGGAGATTGCTAGCCATTTCCTCTCTTTTCTATCTACCATAAAAAAAAGTAAAGAAACATTTCAATAATTTACTGCTGTTAAAACATTCTAAAAACAATACATAGATTCATAGACACAGATTATAAAAACGCTAATAAATAATTAGCTGTTTACGGCCATATTCATTTTCTTACAATCTATTAACTACTTAGCAGTGTAGTTATAATTTCATTTAGGATGCAATTAATATTTATTACTTACAATAAAGCACTAACATGTTAATAAAGATTATAAAAGATTTATTAAACTAAATATTTAGTTATTTATTAATAAGCAAGTAAAAGTATATTTTGTCTATAAGCGTGTGTTTGTCACCCACATATAGACAAAGGAGTCATACAAAAAATTAAAAATCGAAATTAATTTTCGGATTGCTTATCAAAAACTACCTAAGTTTTTTTTTTTTTTAAAACGTCCAAAAAATTACAAACAGCGATATGAAAAGAACAAATAGAAACAGCAACAGAGTAAATACATTTATTTATTTAAAAAATATGATGCTAATTCTACTAAAATATTTAAAAAAACACACTCGCTATAATCAGCATTATAGCGAGTGTGTTTTTTAAATATTTTTATATTGTATCTCGTGTGTTAATAAAGCTTACATAAAATTCCATCGCCCAAAGCTCCATATCGATTAATATACATTAATTTATATATACACTAGTTATTCGAATGTTGGCTATAATTTATGTCTCTATATTGGTAGAGGTTTATTTTAGAGTGCTTGATTTCAATTTTCGTTTCCTAAAGAAGTAATTCTACGTAAATAATTAGGTTTTTTATTCACGTTTTTGTCTGAACAAAAAACTACTATACAAAACTACTCTTAGTCGTGTTTTTTTATTTATTTTTACGTACATTATTATAATAATAATTGTTATGTATATGCAATAGATTTAGTACAAACATTATTATTATTAGCAATAATTATAAAAAATGACTTAATCTGTAATTATTAAATTAATTGTTATGTTTTTAAAGTCTGACGTTAAATGGACTGTATCGCCGGCCATTTGATAATTGCCTGCATGCTTTTCGTCATTCCGTTTTAATGTTGGCTTATGAAGTTGACTCTAAATCTTAGCCTAACTGTAAATAGTTACAAAACAATGTCAACCTGGACTCTATTAAATTTCGTGTATTCCGACTCTTGTAGTATTTTATACCACGCCCGATCCCGTTGTCATACTCTACTGAAACCTTTACGTTGAACCGTTTTAGTAGAGTCCAGGAACTCAATATTTCGGCGTTGTGTTAGGCAAGGGCGAAGGGATTTTACTGAAGTCCTTATCATTATTTGAAGGTTACTTTTTGTGCTACTTCAAACAGGTATATTTCAGAAACTGAATATTTTCGCATGACAGAACGGCTTTAAGTCGAAGAACTATCTCCTACCCCAGACACACCCATCCCCAAATTATTTGGTTGGAGTGCCAAAGTTATACTAAACTTTGTCATAAAAACATATCGTCAATGCTACAAAAAAACCAAGGGCTTTGCTTAAATAAAATTAATTGGAATAACCAATTTAAGGAATCTTTATACTCGATTAATAAATCACTGACAAAAAACATTATTACTTTATATTATATTAAAATTAGGAAAAAATCATTAAGTGGCGAAGCAATAAGTAAATTTTGACATATTGCAATATGCAATATATCATTTTTTTTGCTCGGTCAACAACCTGACGTCAACGCAATGCCTTTTGGCGAGATTTCCGCCATCTTTTGGAATAAGTAGTGTAAGATAGTTATTCACTTATATTTTGCTGTTACGCACCGACCGAACGGCAAGAATAAGTTTCTAATTTGTTTTTAATTATTAAAATATTTACATAAACAAACTGTAAAACAGATCTTTTAATGTGTGTTTAATTATAAATAATTATGATAATATACTTTATGTTGAGACATATATAAATTAATATTTAAATGTGTACTATAAATTTTTAAAAAATACACCCTTGTTTTTCTAAATACAAGCTTATAGATGTTACACAAAATTTAAAATAAGCGGTGAGTTTTTCCGTCGTATTTACCAAAATAGAATTAATATTCATACTTCGCAGCTTGCAAATAAAAATATAATTTATTTATGGACCTTGGGGAGATACGAGATCAATCTCTACACATCAAAACGCTACGAGTTGAGAATTACGTAAAGATCAAACGTACCGCTGGTTTTTATGTAAATAACGATCTATAAAAAAATACTTTAAAGGTGATATTCGCTTGAAATGTTACTATTTTTACTTAGATGACGTAACTTAGTTACTTTTTTTATTATTTTGCATATTTATTTTAACATTATTATTTTTATTAATGTCTAGGTACACTTTTAACATTAAGTTTTCTTAATTTAATTCCTTCATATTATATTTTCTAATCTAAGACCACCTGTCGAAGCATTTCCAATGATTGCCTTTATATTAACTAAAGTCCAATCTTTGACAGTTACTTTTTTTAAATATTTTTGCCAAAGGCATACTTGGTTATTTTCTTAAAAACCAAAACTATGACATTTGACAATTTAATGAGTAGATCGCTGAATTGTTTTAATTGCAAAGAGCTCATTTGCAACCTAGATATGCCTGATATGATTATATTTTATAAATATCATCTAAATTCAGGAAGTTTTTGATACTAATGATTAATAATGGTAGTTATTTGTCTTCCCCTTGTTTTTTTAGATTACTCAATTAAATTTGTAACACGTGGCTTTCAGGTTTCAATAATTGTATGTAATTACAATTTTAAGAGTTAATACAAACTAATTATGTTTTTTAGGGAAGGTCGAAATTTGTATACTTTTTTGATTTTTAAACAACTTTAATTTATATATTTAATAGCATATTTTTGTTACGTTATACGTAATTGTTTCAAGTGGAATTTGAAGTACCGTAATTTGAGTCAATTCCGAGAAAATTAAGAATTCTTGGCTTCTAAGATCTGTTTTAAACGGTTTCGTATAATTAGAACGTAACATACAACTTACGTGCTTACAATTATGAGTACGTCGTTACAAAGTTGTTTGCAACATTCCGTCACACGAAAGAATTTTTTAATACATCATTATGTATATTACTTAATTAAATTAAAATTATTATATTTTAAAGATAATTTATAACAAAAAATAAGTCAAATGAGACTTATTTGAATGATTTATTATAAATTTGATCACGCTTGTTTGTAAGACGCTATTCAATTTTTTTTTAATTTATAAATAAGTTTTTATATTAAAAATATAAATAAAAATGCTTTCTTACAATTATAAATGTTTTATGTTATATAATTAGAATTATAGATTAAAGTCTTGGTCTTTTTTAATATATATTTTTTTGTATCTTTTTAAATCATGATTTTTGTATTAAATGTAGATATTTTAAATAAAATAATAAAACAATGACAGTTCAATTAACAGATGAGCTAAAACATTTTAATGAACTACTTTTATAAATAGAAAAACATAACTTATTATTTAACTTATATCGTTGAAAAATGTTATAAAGAAATTGTATTTAAATATCCGTTACGGGCAACGATTTTTCATTCCCATATACATAAAGTTATGTAGAGAAAGCTCATACATACTTAATTAATTCTTATATAATTTTCAAACTATTATTATAATAACCGAGATGAATATCCATTTTTAATTACATTTAATCACAACATATACAGCATGAATAAATTATAATAAAGAAAAATTATCCATTAAACAACGCACCCTTTGTATCCTTTAAAAGTCTTTCCCGAAATAATATTATCCTCAAATCACTCGTAATAAAATCGAACACTAAATCCACGCGCAATGTACGGATGCGTCTTCCCCGGCGTGCGAACATCAACTGTTCCTCCGACGCACGCGTACCTTCAAGCCGTGATAACGGATAAGTAAATAAACTCGATACAAAAAACATTTGCGAAATATCGAAATATGACGATTTGGTAATAAAATGCTTTCGTCATCAATTATTATGAATGAAGACTGCATGGTTCGGTGACTCTTTGAACTCCGTGAGAATTAAACATTTGGATTAGTAGAACGACCTTTCTAAGATTTCTTTGTGACTGCGCTATTCTATTGAAATGAAATCTTCTTCTTTTTGTAACTTGTCACATTAAAATAAGATGTAATAAATCATACTTGGCTTGTTTATTATTTTTTAAATAAACTAGAAGTCCACATCTCCTCTTTCGATGAACACTTAAGGTAACAATTTAACTTCGTCTTCATTAAATCCGTCAAAGGATATTTGATCGTAGCAATCGTAAAAGCACTAAAATTAATTTAAAAATTCTTCCAGAAAATTTAACTAAAAATCAATAACTCAGTTGATATACAGTGGTTAGAGACATCCTTCAAGGGGTAAAAAGTGAATATTTGTCTATACACTGTCCCCAGCTAGACCTGGAACACTGTTACTTAACGAACGGTAATAGTTCAGAATCTGACGTAACTAGGACAGATCACCCTCACATTATGTAATACCAAAGAGCATAATGACATCTCTCATTATATTAAACAATATCATTGTACTTTGATAAATAATGAGATATAACACGCAGTCCATTCAATGTGAACAAAAAAGATTATATGTAACGTTCACTCATTTCTACTTAGATTTAAATTCAAACAAAACATTTGTGAATAATATTTTGTAAGGGAAATCAATATTGTTTCTAGAGAAAGCACTAAATGAAATTTACTATTTGGTTTTCTATTTACATTCGATATTTTTTAATTCAATTACACTAAAAGACAAAATACAAAAGGTAACACTAAATTACTAAAAAAGATAAATTAAATTATGTCGTATTAATAAATATATTATAATTTATAATTATAATTTTATAATAAAAATAAATTAATAAGAATAAATTATAATTTATAAATAAAATTAATAAAATAAATACATGAAATTCAATGTATAATGTACATGAAATTTGCTTCAGCTTTCAATGTGGTTCTAGAAGTGTAAATGTGACTAAAATTTAAATTCTGTTATATACTTATGTAACGCTTACATTTAACTTGACACGCCTAAATGCAATTTTTTAATTGTTTTTTAAGAAATGTCAATAAAGCATTATTTCTAATTATTGGACATATCCTTAATTACTTGATTTAAAGCAATATTGCGGTGGACACCTACGCGCAATGGCAGGTGAAAGTCATTAAAATATAAACTAACTTCCTGATAAATCTTGAGTGGTTGGAACGGTAGAATTTATTAGTTCATTTCGTTCATAATTAATAGTTTCACTTTATCCCTCTGCGCGTGTAATTGTCTGTTAGAATTATAACTCGAAAATATCAACTTTTAGATCTTCCTATTTTCGATTCAGATTGGTTTCCCCGAATCTTAAAATAATAGTCTGTTAATTGATATATATTACTTAATAATTGCAATTTTTTTCTGCACTCTCATAATTATGGCAATTAACTTAGAATTTTAAAAAAATGTAAAAAGTATTATAAGCCTGAATTACTGCAAGGGTTGTTCCAATCGTACTAAAGCCAACTAATCTCGTTTTAGAGCCACTTACAGTTATTAGATTCGTTTCTAGATTACAAGATATTGTGCGGATACTCTTAGTATCTGCGGATTTTTACTTCTTCCAGGGCAGTAGCTTGAAATAGAACTGTAGTGTCAACAGCAAAAGCAAATATGTCACTGTTTGTGATATCAATTTTAAAGAAGGATTCGTGTCAACCAGACTGAGGGTCAAACCGAAAGAGTATGTCGTGGGTTATTTTGTTTCTCTTGCTTAACACCATTTTCAATTTTACTACTGTTTTGAAGATAATCTTCAACCCAGGTTTATGGTCGTATTTCCAGAACTTCCGGTTCAAGTAGGATCATTAGCTTAGAAATAATAACAAACGCTTTTTTAAGTCCAAAAGACTTCAATACGCTTTTTTTAGTCCATATAGTTTCAATGAAAGCTGCTTCATCGAATCCGTCTGAAGCTGAAAATATAGCTTTAGTCAATCTACCGGTAAAGGCAGATTGGTTGTCTACTAATAACTTTTACTTCGCAATTTAATTAAGCGTATATGAAGAAGCTTTTAAAATATTTGCTTAATGTATGTGTGACCTTAAGGTCTGAAATACGATTATATTTTTTTCTCTCCGCTTTTGTATATAGTAATGACAACAGATTGCTCAAAAAAGTTGCACAACGTGATGGCAGAATATTTCTAAGTTCTTGTTTATGATGTCTACTGGTTATTATTATTTAATATTACAACCTTGCTCTGGCGAAAAGTACAGAATACTACAGCTTTAAAAGGTTCTTAAATTACCGAAAAAATGCCTTTATTAATTAATGTATTATTTGAAGTACCAAAACCAGAAAAAAATATTTTGAATAAAAAAACCTTTCAATAGATCGAATCCATATCACATATTGTGTCAGCTTAATCATAAACTAACATAATATGTGAATTATTTACTTTTATAGAAAAGTTGAAAATAATATTATTATTTTTAAATAGTGTTACACAGTGAGAATAATATAATTGTAACTTGATGGAGTGGAGCTTCTCATAATAAACGAAAAAGTACTTTTATTTACTTCTTTGAAAGAAATCCGAAAAATCCTATATTCCTCATAATAAAATGGGAGTCAAAATCTGTTGTTATTATTACGATATAGAATATAAAGCTAGTTGAAGTACACGTTTGTTTACTTTTTTTTTTTTTTTATGTGATAAGAGGGCAAACGAGCTTGCGGATCACAGGTGTGAAGTGATCACCGCCGCCCACGAACTCTTGCAACGTCCGAG